>JARHVA010000400.1:412500-1084166 GCA_037957365.1 Torreya grandis
AAGAGACTCACTAGTATATTGTCCCAAGGTTCATTTTAGTGGGCCATATAAAAATATATATAGAGGTCTCAAGGTGAATTAGATTTGCAATGATGGTGAATCAGTTTAGAAGGCATATCATTGCATAGGCAAATCATGTGATGTCATGCATAGAATTGCACAAGGCATGGTAGGTTTCTTTGACCCTCATACAAATGTTGATGTAAGATGGCTACCAGAATGATGTAAGCCCATAGATGAATGGTAGCAAGGGGAAGGTGAATGCCCATGTAATATAGGTAAATGCTAGCGTATTATAGATGAATGATGGCATATCATAGATGAATAATGGCATGATGTAGGCAAATGCTAGCATGATGCAGATGAACATTGGTAAGTCACATATGAATGTTGATAAGATGAAGATGAATGTCAATTTCATGTAGATGAATGAATGTGTAATGTAGATGAATGATGGCATGGCATAGATGAATGCTAGTACCATATAAATAAATACCTATGTAACACAGATGAATGCTGTCATGGTGCAAATGAATTTTGGTACTATGTAGACAAGATCCTATACAATGTACATGAATTTGGGTACCATTTAGACAAATATTGAAGCATCTGCATTGCACTAACATTCATCTACATCATGTTGGAATTCATTTTCATGGTGTCGATGCTCACTGGTGTCATGCAAGAATTTTCTTGCCCTATGTTGGTGTTCATCTACATTACATATCCATTCATCTACATGATGTAGGTGTATGCCATTGGGATGTAGGTGAGTACCAACTTGTTATGAATAGATGCCTACATGGTGTAGATAAATGCTAGCATGATGCAGGTGAGCACTAACATTCTACAAGTAGGTGGTAGTGTATTAAAAAGCATCAATATGCTTGTGTGATGTTGACATGGTCTACTTAGCCATGCCACAGTGCCTTTGGCAATTTCCCACACCATGTAAACATTTACCCATATCAAGCTAAATGCCTATAAAAGTGCTAAATGCCTATAAAAGTGTGAAATGCACCTTATTTTTTACTTTTTCCCCATTTCTTGCTCTCTTTCCATGGTTAAATTTTTTGTACTTTTTATTTGACTTAAAAAAACCTATTTTCATCTATGGCTTCCATTTTTTAGACCTATTCTAGTGTAGGTACAAGTGCAGGCATAGAGGTAAACCCCAAACTCAATTTTTGAAATTTGGCGTGCACCATCAACTAAAGGCTTCTAAAGAAAAAAGATACATACAACGATTGGGTGGGGCCTTGTAAGTTCAACTTCATTATCTACATGTCATAGTATGAGAAAGATATTCATTTTCTAAATGTTCTCTTACAAAGCTTTGATATCACTTCCTCTTCATTTCATATCACCTTGGGCTCCCAGAATGTTTCATTTGGAATCTATCCAGAGGATATCCATACATTGACAGGTCTACCTTACAAGGATGGGGACTTGGTCATAACAAAGGCCTTACTGAATGATGAGGACAAAAAATATTTGGATTCCCATTACTCATTGCAGATAGATGGTATGTATTGTAAAATTTATAATTGCTTATTTTTTACTAGTTTTACTTATGTTAGTTCTAACTTATTGTTATTTTTTTTATAGATCCTCAATGCCATAGTAAAAGGGGGCTGAGATTTGAATGTGTTAAAATTCATATTATAATAGGAATGCTTGAAATTATCCAAGTAAGAATTGTTTTATAGGGTAGACCATCTAATATTCCATTATGGGCTCTAGTCTGTATTCTTAATACTTTGGGTGCTCAACCATTTGACTGGTGCATTTTTATTTCAAATAGAATTAAATATGATTTGAACTTTGATTTGCATAATGAATATACTCAATTTTACTATTGTAATTATATCATTACATTTTAATATGAATCAATTTTGTATTTTCAAGCATCATATGATCCCTCTACACTAAATCTTGAAATGTTTGTCAACAAACTCTCCCTTGAAGCACAGGGAGTTAGTTGGATTTGTTGCTTGAGACTATTTAAACTTTGTACTATATAATTTTAAATAATTATATAAATATTGATCTAGTTGACTTTAAATAAAATATATATTTTTCCTACGGAAAAAATTAAATGAAATAATTACCAGAAGAAATGCAGCAACCAAGGGACGTCAACCTCCTAAGGCCACAATAGAAATGGACATGGAGGAAGGTCCAGAATTGACTCTGTAGGTGTCAAAACATAAATTGATAAGAATAAAATTAATGTAGAGTTTGATTACACCTACAACATATCCCTCCATTCATGTTACTAGTATAGCTTCATAAACTAGCTTTGATTTGATTGAATACTATTTTATCATTGTAATATTTTAATACTCTTTTATATATACAGGGGTGCCCACATAATTTGTATTGCAAACACTATGGGGGTCTGGCATAGATTTGAGAGTTACCTAGCAATAGAAATAGTGTCAATAAGGTGCACTAAATAAAACTAAGTTTTTTTATTAAATGCTAATTTGATATTAGATTTTTTTAATTGATCATTTTAGTGATTTTAATTCCCATTTATAGGTCATTCTTCTCAATGGAAAAAATTGCCATTGCCATCTCCACCACCCCATCATGGCCCTATAAATATTGGAATTAAGAAATGTTTGTTTATCCTAGATTAAAGTGATGGCATGGTTTAGGTCATAATGTCAGAGTTTCCAAACTTTTCACTTGGTGGTCTACCCAGTGCAATAGGGACCACAGTTCATGAAATTCATCTAGATGAAGAATATTTGGGCATTGATAGTGGCACGCCCATGGTTTTTTTCAAACCACATTATATGATATAGAGATCTCAGCCCACAAAGCCTTCATAATGACCTCCTATACCCAATTCTCCGCCTAGTAGCACTGAAGGTAGTCTTGTGCAAGAGATTCCCCAAACAAAGGACCAATATACTTTTTTCCTTTTTTCTAATTTATTGGTAGAGAATACTAAAACTTATGTTAATGATTTTATTCTTCCAAACCTTGATAATTTGAGAACTTGGGAGCATCAGGAAAAAGTATTAATTTAGGAAATAAATGCTCATTTTCATAACCATAGTCAATGCAATCAATTGTACACAATGATGGAGCATCAGCTAGTAAAAATTGATGTTTTATTCAACCAAGCAGTTTCAATAAGTGTTGTGGTGAATAATAGTTTTAATGATGATATTTTTGATATCATGTTAAATAGGCCTGAGAACTTAAATGTAGAAGTCTAAGTATACTATAACAAATATAGTCCAAAAATAAGAGCCTTGTGAATCTTGTGAATGTGGAAAAAGAAAAATATGCGATAAGTTTCTTTATGTTTTTTTAAAAATTAAACTTTATTTTAAAACATTTAACTAATTAAATATTTTTTGATCATTTGTAGTCAAAATACATAACTTTAAAGAACCAAGTTGTTGTCCTTGACGTTCATCTCAAGAATGCACACAAAAGTATTTTTGTAATAATTTATTTCATGTAGAAACTTGTTTTATTGAATAAGTAAAATAATACATTGAGGAAAATAATTTGGAAAAATGGATTGAATCCTGATGTTTTGTTTTAAAAAAAAGTTGAAGCGGACCCGTCATTGATTTTAATGGGAGATGTTATTATAGAAGAATGGCAACTCTTGACAATATCCATTTTTTAGCAAAATATCTTCAATAATCTGAGATCCCAATCCTCATAGATAGCATAGCCACTACTAGTACCAACCAACAAGTAGTGGAAGGACAAATTGATCCATAATGATTTTGAGACTTTAGCATTATTTTTTAATTTCTTCCATACCATTGTTTTGTAATTTCTTCTATACTATTGTTTTGTAATTAATGGAAACTAAGGTTTGAGCTCAAAGCCTTGAGTTTTTTTATTTTTATGTTTTGTAATTATTAGAAACTTATGTTTTATAATATTTAAAATATATTTTATAATTATGGATTCCTTACTCATATTAGGCTATGATGTGTAATAATTTACTATAATGTTCGATTAGTTTAATTTATAGTAAATTTGGTTTCAAAGCTATTAAAATATTTTTTACCATTTCTTTTGATTTAATAATGTAAATTTAATCTAAATTATCAAACAATCAAAAAAATAGAATGTTGAATATGTACTATTTTTTACAACTCTCGATGTAAAGAATGCTAAAGAATACTATTGTATAATGCTAAATATAGGATCAAATCAATTAAGCATTTCATGGATAACTTAACTCAAATGGAATCAATTAAGCATTCCATAAATATTGTTCAGTAGTTTTTATATACATATTACAATGTTACAAACTAACACTCAGGTATCTCAAACAACCCGTTGGTAACCTATGCTTCATTGCTGACATTTATATGCCATGTCTCACTGGCATTTTCATTTTCGCTATCTTCTTTTTTAGTTGTATTCATGACACCTCTTATTTTTGTTAGATTACTCCAAATTAAAATTGCTCTATCATATGGAAACATGTCCACTTGATAACCTAAAGCGTACAACCTTTAACATGTCTCAATATTCTTATCCAATCTATTTCAAACCCTTGATTTAACAAAAGATAATTCACTAAATACCCTTTCATCTTCCATGGACCCCAAAATCATTGTTTGGCACAATTTATATAATAAAAAATATTCATTGATTTCTTCCTACAGAACACTGTTGTGATACAATGTCTTCCATAGCCTTGTAATAAAACTTGTTTCTATTGGTTTAGTTAATAACCGATATTGTTCAACCATTACTATTCCAAAAAAGATAGACTATTTTTTAGTAAATTATTTTATAAAATGCCCTTAACTTCCTCTCCATTGATTTCCATAGACTTACTGAAATGTTTGATGATAGTACCCATGTATTTAATAAATAAATTACTTATTCTTTCTTCACCATCTGCACTATTCCAAAATGTAGGATTCACCACCCCTGTGGCTTCAAGCAACTCATTCCTTTGAAAATGATCTCGAATTTCAGAAAATAAGCTTTTTGAAATGTCTCTCAATTTCATTCATATGTCACATATGACATTATCATATAGAACCCTTGTTATAGGTACTTCTTCAAATTCTGATCCAACTACATTAGTTCATCTTTGGATAGTGTATAATGGTATCTCCTTTCCATTAACAATAATAAAAATTTGATCATGACTATTGAATTCAAAATAGTTTTGAGAGTCATTTATATTTTTTAAATTTTTCCAACTCTCAAATATTAGTCACTTAAAACTTTCATTCAAGTAGTATAATATATCAAGCAATAGATAAGCCTTTTTTATCAACCATATAAAATCAACAATATATATTGATCTCTCTTGTGCATGTTTCATCAAATAATTCATTCCCTTCAACATGGGTAGAATACCACATAATGTTAGAAAAGTTTCAAAATATATCAAGCAGTTCAATAAATCTTTTGCCTTGTCAACCTTCATCCTATACTTAAACATAAAACTAGCCAATGATTGATATTCTTCAAATATTCTGCATACAGGCTCATACATGGAAATATATCTAGTATCTACATCTTTTAATAGTTTTTTCCATTAGTCACCTCAATTTCAAATATCAATTTAACTCTTTGTTCGCATTCTACATCCTCCTCTCACTAATATGAATTTATAAATCTCATTGTGCAATTATATACATACAATTATAATGTAATATAAATTGTGATTTTACTTCTAAGTATACAAACTCTATTTTCTTCCCTTAAATCAATCTATAATTCTTATTATATAACTTTTCAAGTACCATACATGCATGTCAATTGTAATATAATAGAAATTATAATTTGATTTATACATAGATAAAAATTCTAACCATTGACTTATAAACTAAAATGAACAAATTGAGATCAAATTATATTTTAAAAAATAATTATCTTCTTCAAAAGAACAATGGGATATGAATTTATAAGAATAACTGAAACAAAAACATATTAGCTCTTCGAAAAAATAAGGGATTATGAAGCAACATTAAAAATGTCTAATAAAAATATAAATAGCTAAGAAAAAATTCACATAAACATATATAAAGTTTATTTATTAACCTGGTACATCTAATTCAAACCCAAAAAATAGATCAAACATAGGCAAAAGATATACAATTAATAGATACAAAATGATTATATATAATGACAAAGTATGGATTAAAATCGATACAAAATTATTATACATAAGACAAATGTTAGAGTAAATAACTATTGAGATTATTCTCCCCCTCATTTCCAAGCATTAGATTGATTGTAAACCCTTTTCACACATTACCTAATGGCCAAGCATCTTTACATTTCCTTCAATCATTCCTCTAAATTTGCTTTTTCCCATTCTCCACAACCTACTCTAGCTTTTAATTCCAGGTAGAGTGAAAAACTTTAAAAAGATTAAATTTTTATATCCCTGAATACCCTAGCTAGAGTAGATTATTACGAAGTTATACTTTGATAACCTTCTTCCAAATGTTGGGACAAACTTGCAAACAATTTTCAAAATATACTTTACACAACATAGAGGTAAAATAATTAAAGAATGAACTTCAAAATTCAAGGCAAAGTAACCTGTTCATCCAAGTACAATGAGTCAAGAGAAACATCATTAATAAATTACATGTATTAAGCATTTACATCAAGTATTAATATTTCATGAAATAAAACATAAGCACCATATAACCACTACACCAAAATGAGAACAATTATCTTTTTTTATTTTTTTCTATCTCTTTGTAGACAACTCTCTATTTTTATTTTCACATTAAGTACAAAAAAAACATATGTAGTTATATCAAAATTTTAATATTAATTGCAACTACGACTTTTTATTTATTTTAAAATTCCTAACATTAACTATGCCAGCTAAAATTAAATCCTGACATATAATTCCCTTATTCATGAACAAGAAAGTGTCATCTTGAGATGATTGTATAATAAATTTCATTTCAACTAGTTGGTAATTGATTACATCATCTTTCCCTAGCTCAAATATTTATGAACCTCATGGTTCAACTTTACTGCAAAATTCAATAGTTTAGGTTCAATAATCCATGAATTGTAGAAATCTAGTAGACCCACCCATTTAGTAAAATATGATTTCTATGTTTGGGATCTTGTTGCAATAATTTGGTGTCTATAACTCTCTCAATTTTCCCCCTCTTTTTCTTAGGTAAATTTTTGGTTCGCTCCTCAACCTCTCAAGACACTAGGTCATCATTCAAACTTCATTCATGTGGGTAAAGTTCAACCACATTAAAATCAGGATTAATGTCTAAATCATCAGGTAGATCAATTAAGTAAGCATTTGCATTTATCATTTTTAAGATTTTACAAGGGATAAACTTATTAGGTTTCAATTTGTGATAGGAGCCTTTCAAATACCTCTATTTTCTCAAGTGTACCATAACTTTATCTCCCTTTTGATGGAAGAAAAAATTGTCATGGGGACATATACTAAGTTTTAGTCAACATTGTGTGGACAAAGTCCCCATCTTATTTGTAGGTGGAGTTACCTTTATTGAAAACAAAAGGGATGCGGAAAACTAAATTATTTATATCAAAAATATTTTTAATATAAAAGGTTGTAATTTTAACCTAAAAATACAAAAATATGATAAATAAAGGGAAATAGATAGCGAGAAAAATGTGAAGGAAAAGGAAAAATCTAAATAGCCAAAAACAAAAACTTACTAGAATAATCATAGAGTTTAAATTTTAGAAAAAAAAAACTTTTATAATAGAAATGAGATGAGAAAGAAGTATTTTACACATATGAGTAAAATACATACAATAAGGAGATTGAATGGCTTAAAAGAAAACTAAAAAAAACCCTATATCTCCCAATAGATATAAACTCCATTTGTTGATCTCGCCAAAGTTTCACAACAACAAAATTTATTAATACAGATTTGAAAGTAATACCATAGTGAAATTTTTGCATTTATTGACAATTTAACAATGAAATTTAGCAACATTTGAAGAAGAAGAACCAAAAATAGAAAAATACACACATACATTGTCTATCCAAAATAATTAATGGCACAAAGTCCACAAAATTCACTTTGTATTGATTTTTCAAGGAGTGGAAAACACAAACTCTTAATTTTGTTCTTGGCAAAATTTTCTTCTCTGTCAAAAAGCCCCTAAATGACCTCAAAACTTGTATTTATAGCTTACAATGGGTGGTTATGGGAAACAAGCACATTTTTTATATTTATGACTCCTGAAAAAGCGTGTTTGCAAAAAAATGCAACTTAAAAGTTGAAAAAGTGCATTGACAATTTTGCACGACTTAAAACTTGCAAAAATGCTATTACAAAAACATGCAACTTAAAAATTGCAAAAGAGACATTGAAAAATTACAAGTTTGAGATTTGGTAAATTTTATATGCAATTTAATCATCTTCTTTATAAATCACAATCTAGACCTCTTCTTTTTCTTGCTTGTTCTATAACATCTTTTTCTTGTATTCGTCAAAATTCTTCATAGTTTCCTTGACTTTGTCTTCATTGGGTCCTTCTGAATACATGAAAGAAATTTATGCATCACAATGAAGATCAATCATTTTATATGAAACCCATCGAATCTTTTTCATATCTTTATCAAAATTTTCAAGAGAGACTTGATATTTGATGAACTTCTGGAATTACTTGTAATTGAGTGTTGATTTAGGGATCATTTCCATTTCTATCAATTGTTTGAATTCTTATACAATTGCTTACACTAGAAGAGCTATTATATTTTTTATCTACAAATGAACAATGATTTTTTTCAATTGTTCCATGTATATCACTTATTGTATCAACTTCTATTGACTGAGATTCTTTGCATTTCTTCACACATTCTTCAATAATGTGGATTCAAAATTTGGTAGCACATAGGAATTATGTAAGATCTCTAATATCTTCAAATTTTAGTACTCTTCTATGAGAAGAGTATTTGGATCATGGTCATAAAAAACTTCAATTTTTGGTATCATATGTTTCCATTTGTCAGCTTCAATTTTATGTTTGAAGGCTATATTCAAATTGAACTTTAGTATAAATAGTCATGGCCTCACTTATTGTTTTGGTTCCTTGTTGAATCAATTTATCATATCAATATTTAGTGATTTTTCCCAAGTGTCCAATTTATTTGGCCACATTCAATGTCTTTGCATCTAAAATCTAAGGAACAATGTCTAATGATGAAGTTTGAATTGATTTCACTAGCTTTTGAACAACTAAGGTGAGTTGTTCAAACTTTTCTTTCAACTACTCTGTAATGGCCTTATCTTGGTCCATCTTCTCAAAAAAGTACCAATTGTAGATTGTATGTTTTCTTTGAATCCTTATCGAGTAGCTTTACCAAGATGTACCTTTGATATTTGGTAATTTGTAGCATTGACATTGTCTTTTTTATTTTTCAGGAGAGGGAATTACCACCTCATCATATATTTCTCCTTGCTCATTTTTTACTATCCTAGAAATCGATTTGGGTTTATTTATGACACGAGGATCAAAGGTGGTTAAAGCAATAAAATAAATTTATTAAGGTTGTATTATCTTTTTTCTCTTTTTTATTACTTCATTCATCCAATTAGGAATATCTATATTAGGTGACTATTGCATGGTTTTTGGATCCATTTGAGGTTGAGTATCAAGTAGAGGAGGTGGTGGAGTTGTCAATGTTTGACAGACTATGAGAAAAGTATCTCATTGATAAATTTTGGTGTTTTATATGTGACTTTGGGAGTGAAAGGGAGAGGTGAATCAACATATTGGGATGATGACAAGGCAGTGAAATATTGTCCTCTGAAGGAGTAGACTCTGGAAACAACACAATAGTATATGAAGATATGAATTATTATTTAGTATTAATTACCAAACTTTGAGAAAGGGCAATGTTTAAAATAGAAGTATCAAGTGTTACATGAATACCAAAAGTATCTAAATGTCCTTCCCCTAGCCTTTTGATTTTGAGTTTGGGCACTTTTCAAACTTGGGGGAATTTAGTAACTACATCATCTTTCTTGTTTTATGTTTTAACTATGATCTTATTAGCTTCTCTTGTAGAAGAGGGATCTAAAAATTATTATTGCTATTAAAAATTGCTACATCAATTTCTTTCATTGGTGGAGGGAAACCTGCATTCTCTACTTTCACTCCTTTAATCTTGAGTCATACGAGTGTTCTATCCAACACAATTTGAGTTCTACCCTCCAAGGATGTGGATTCTACTCTATTCCAATCAATGCATGAAATAGGTCTTGATTTGATATCTTGTTCTTCATATATGGGACATAAAACATCCTTATCATCTTCAAACTTCATTGAAATCATTTTTATCTTGAATTCAATAACTTGATCCAAACTCAAGAGGCAATAATCACGAACCCTGACTTATGCTTCATCATACAATCCATCCAAAAGTCTTCAAAATGGGGTACATGTTAATACATAGAGTTGAGAATATTTTCAACTAGACCTATAACATAAAATGGAGGCCTATTATGAAAATACCAAAAAGTGACTCGAGTCATTTCACTATCAACAACCTTTACCTTAGAAAGTCAAGCACAAAATGTATTTTGGTCTTATGTTTACTAGACAAAAACTTATGAGTTTTAACCAGTTGTCTCACCAATTCCAGCAAATCCATTTTTCTATCTACATACCTTGAAAGAATGCATGGAGCCATTTTGCACCTACATATTCTGAGGTATGATAAAGTTGAAAATTCTATGAATCAAGATCCCCATCTATGAATTTCAATAGAAACTTTGACTGATATTCTAACATTATAAGGATCATAATCAAACATCTGAATGACATATTACAAGAATGTATCATTGACCCTATGTAAATGATGTGATCTATCCTTCAAAGTATGTAAGGGATAAAATTCATATATTTTGGAAGATGCCATATAACCCACTATATTCAATCCACTATAGATCCTTCTACGGGCAACCACATAGACTAGATATGAAGTCATATAGAACTTTAATATTTTAGTGACCTATATCAGTTGTTTGTGGATGGAATCACTTATCAATTCATCATAATTGATATATTGTTGATTTTGAAAAATGATCCAAATGTATTTATACTTTCATGTTTCAAAAATATCTAGCAGTGGGGTTACCAAAAACTCTGTTTAGGAGTGTGATAATATCATTGCCCATTAATGAAATAAAATATTGAAATAGTTGTTGGGAATCTTATTACTTGACCTTTTAGTTATATAAGCCATTGCTTGTTAACCATCTTGGAATAGGAGTTTGTGATAGATTCATAAAAATTTTGAGCAAAATTTGGAGAAAGATCAACATATGACTCGCAATCAATAAATTTAAGCATGTTATGATCCAAAGGATTCTCACTCAAAGTTTCAATCAAATATTTACAGGGATGAAGTGGCAAATATATAAGAATATTTTTTAAAAAATATATTAGAGTTATTTATTTGTTGTTATGGATGCAGATGTGGCATTATCTGGGCAATAATGCCACACTTCCACCCATAATATTTACAAATAATTTTATTAAATTGTTACCAATATATATTTTAATATATTTATTATCCACTAATAAATATATTTTAATATATTTCCATTAAGATATTTTATTATATATTTATTTCCATATATCCCATTTTGTGATAATCTATATCACTCTTGAGTTGCATGGTTATTTGAGCTATAGGTATATTGTTCAAAGATAGATGTTGCATGGCAACCTTGGTGCCAAGTAATTAATGTAGCCACTACCACATGGGTAGCACAATGGGGGGAAGAGCTGCATGTTTTTTTAATTACTTACTAAGGCATTGTCTTTGATTTCAATATAATATGGTGTGGATTCTCCATGTATGAAGCCAACCTATGTGTTTGGCATGAGTATAAGATGCGACACATTGGGCATGATTTGGCACTTACCCAATGCCATTTTCAATGCAAACATATTCCATGACTACTACCACATGGATAGAAAGTTTGCATATCTTTGTTGACATGCTAAAAAAATAACGTTGATCCAAAGAATTTATTATTTACCCTGTAAATATAGGATTTGGTTTTAATAGCCAATGCCAAAAATTGCTAAGCAAAACCATATATAGGTAGCACCAGCCAATGTAAAGGCATTGAAGGGGGAAAAAAATTCAATGCCATGTTGTTAAAAAAAACCAAGGTTGGGAAAATGGTTAGCATCCAGCCAATGTGTGAAGGTATGGGAAAACAAGAAAATATCATCCAATGCAAAACTGTTAGCCAATACCAAGGAGGCATTGAGAAATATAAAAAGAAAGTGGTTTTATAGGGGCAGTGGTGATTTTGTATAGAGTGTGAAAAATTAAAGAATTGCTATGATTAGAGAATAATATGGATTATAGAAGCAACAAAAACTTCTGTTAAATTGAGGAGGTTTATTTTCGTTGCACAGATAGATTATCTAGTATGGAAGTATTTTTATTATACTCACAGAGATTTTATAATTATTTTTGAAGAGTTTTTAATAGATTGGAACACTCATAGAGTGGACTTGGGGATGTAGCCATTTGGTGAACCCTGTAAACAAATCTTTTGTATCATTTTTATTTAATTTCTTCTCTATGATTTGAATTTATTTCAATTTCTATAATTAAATTACAAAATTTTAAAAAATTAACTTTTATATTTAATTAAAAGGAAATTAAAATTTATTATTTAATTATTATCCAATTCAAGTATTCTTAAAATTGATAAACTTGAATCTTTGGACCCATTTGGTATTAGAGCCTATGATCAAGGTTGTATAACATTGCCTAGAAATTACAATATAATCTTGTATGTTAATCAGGTCTAAATCAAGACGTGGTGAAGGAGAACTTACAAAGTTTGATCCTAAAATTGGTGCAAGACGTGCAAGCTAGCAGTCAAGTATGGGAACATATGTATCTGAAGCGGAATTCCAGTGTGCTTTCTTTAGCATGAAGAACATGGTTGAAAAAATATATGAGGAATGTAGAAAGGAGAAAACAAATAAAGATAAAGCTGAAAGAGAAGAAATTTCTCATTCATATTATTAGAAAGGCTCCTCTTCTACAGATGCTAAAACTATCCCACACTTGAAATTAGCTATTAAATTTGATTTGCCAATTTATGATGGCAATCTGAGTCAAGAAAAATTGGATAACTAGGTCAAGAAGATTGAGATATATTACAGGATTCAAAATATTGATAGTGAGGAAGCTAAAATTTAGTTGGCTACTCTCTGTATGAGTGGTACAACACTCTTCTAGTGGGAGAGTAAGATTCAGGAGGATCTCAATCAACATGGTAAGGTGATATCCTCCTGGAATGATTTTATTTTTGAACTGAAAAACAATTTTATCTTTTGGGTTATATGCAACAAGCTACTATAGATTGACAAACTTTAAGGTAAAATAAAGGTCAGAGTGTGCAAGACTATACTCAGTTGTTTATAAAGAAGGAATTATGTTAGAGATTTCTCTTTACAATCCAAAAACATTGTTGAAGTATATTAGAGGTTTGCAGATCTATTTGAGACATATTATTGTCATCTATTCCTTCTAACCTTGATGAAGTCTATGTGCAAGATACCTATATGGAATCTAGGGGTAAGATGACCAAGGAAGGCTATGGAAAGAAGTCTCACAAGCCATTTTAAAGTAAATATAAAGGTAAAGGAAAGGGTAAGAGTAAGTTTACTTACACTGTTAAGAAAGACGAAGGAAAACCTTTCTATAATAATTTCAATAAGAATCATGATGAGGCTAAGTGTTGGAAAATCCATCTAAAACTCAAGCCAAAGAGATTTTAGAATAAAAAGGAAAAGAAGGTTGATGTTGTGATTCAACAGGACCTATGATTAGATTTTAGTGATGAAACAAAGGTGACTGCCATGGGTCTATAAGGTTTAATTTCTTTCTCATCTAAAACTAAAGCTTTTGTTATTTCTTCTTCTTCAAAAACTAAATCTAAACATGTTGAAATAAAAAGGAATGAGCTTTTCTACATAAGAGTTATATCTAAGCATACTAAAATAGATACTTTTTATAATAGTGGATCACAAGCTAATATTATTATGAAAAGGTTGTTAAAAAGTTAGGACTCAAAACTAATCTACATCAAAAACCATATCTTTTAGGATGGGTGTGTGATGATGCAAAATTACAGATCACAAAAACATGCACCTTGAGGTTTGTTATTACTTCTAAATTCATTGATGAAGTAGAGCTAGATGTATTCCCTTTGGATATTTATGGAATTATTTTGGGTAGTCCTTACTTATCTGATAGAAAAGCAATATTTTATAAAGAAGAGAACAAATATGAGATTTTAAATATGGGATTGAATACATAGTAAGATCATATCATGCTAAAGCCAATTTGACTCTTGTTTCTACAAGGCAAATGAAAAAAACTTGTAAACTCAAGTAAGAGTTTTGTTTTCATGATTGTAAAAGCCAAGGATAATGAAAAATACAAGGCCTTAGAGGGTTGTGATCCAAAACATCAATTTGAGATAGAGAAGATTATTTCTAATTACAATGGTGTTTTTTAGTAGCAAAAATTTTACCCCCTAAGAGGTAAATTCAACATGAGATTCAATTGTAGTAGGATGCCTCTCTTCCTAATATTGGCATGTATAGGTTGTAAGTAGTAGAGAATGAAGAAATAAATAATCAAGTGATGGTGTTACTTAAGAAAGGATTTATCCATCCAAGTACCTCTCCATGTGGTTTGCCCATTTGAGAGAAACACAACACTACAATAAAAGGTGAAGGCCAAACTCGTAATATCAGTGATGAAGAGAAAAATACCCATACATTTGCCAAACAAAGATCTACAATCAGTGTAAGTTTCCATATAACAAATAGAAGATTCAAGAAGGGAAATCTCTAGGGACTCATTTGAAAAGAAGATAGGGATGTCTCCCAATAAAAAGGATATTTGATCAGGATGGCACTGTGGCTCACTAGCAAAGACAACCATGATGATCAAATTTGAATTACCTTGGTCTTTAGGTTCTCGAATCAAGGAAAGAACAAAATCAGTCAAATCAAAGAGATAATTAAGGCAACAGTCTAATCAACTATGAAAAAGATTAGAGTTGCTCCCACAACCTGGGTAGAACAACCTTAGAATATCCTTCAACCATAATGCAAGAGCTGACTCGATGGCAAGATGAACCCTCGATGAGCTTGAAAGGTTGGCATTTACCAATGAACAAATAGGGATAAGGATGGGTTTAATCTTAGATTAGTTTAGAAAATCCCTACTTAGACTCTTTTCCTACCAATGGTAGACTCGTTTCTCTTGCCCTTGACCTGGTTAACCTTGGAAATTGAATTAGAGCCCAGTCATTCACATCCTTCATCCTCACTATCTCTCAGATTATCTAACTCATTGAATCCCATCACAACTGACATTTTCAAACCAAAAATTAATTACAAGAACCCACTAGGTGGTGACTGAGCTAAAGCTTTGAGTGTCTATATGTAATTCCCCTTTTGGTTTATGTGCCTTTATCTTTTGATCTTTCATTTTTATCTTATTGATTATTTAAGGTTTGTTTAACATAAATATGACATTAATTTGAATTCTTTTTATCTATAAATACATATGTATTCTAGTTTATTTAGGAATATAAGGCATTAAAGAAGAATCCAAATGAAATAAACAAATATTATTCTTCAAAGGCATTCATTGAGTAATTACATATATTATAAAGAATAAAAATGATTCATTATAATATTTATTGAAACATTAAAAAATTAGGTTATAGGGTGATAGAGATATAGCTCACAACACTAACTTTTTTGTTTGATGAATCATTGAGATTATTGGTGCATTATTTTTGATATCGTATAATGTTGAGGACCTTGAGAAATACTAGGATAACCCATCTATTTGTTGGTAGAATGCAAGCCCAAAAACATATGTTGTTTTCCTTTGGTTTTAAGATCACACTACCTAATAAGTTCAAGGAAAAGTCCATTTTAACATAAATCTAATTTAAAAATCTGATTTTTATGTAAAGATTTGAAAATCGACCTCTATTTATTTATTAGTCATTAAATTATATAACTCTAGCATGATTTTATACTTGATGGTTATTGGTTATATGTTATTGGTGTACTTTGTTCACTTCTTTAGCCCTCTCTAGATCCTCTTTTATGTCTTTTTTTATTTCTTCCTAATTGGACCCCTTTGTTAGGAGTATTTGGAAAGTTAGTTCACTCATAGGGCTTGTCTGAAGTGTTTGTATGCTCTAGACACTTATGTTCCATTTTAAATCAAGTGACTTCATCCCTTGTTCCTACCTTCTCCAAATTTATACAAATAAATTTCAATATAGGTGTCAATATGGTCCTAATTTGAATTTAATTTATCTATATAAGTAGATGCACTCTAGTTGATTTATGAATCTAAGGCATTCAATAAGGATGTAAACAAAATAAAAAGAATTCATTATTCATGGAAATTCATTGATTAATTAAAAACATTACACAAAATAGAAATTATCCATTATAACATTCATCAAAGCATAAACATTAATGTTTGAGAGTGACATAGACATATTGTACAACACTGCTTTTCATGGATGATGAATTACTACAATTATTGATGTGTTTTTTTCAATATTACATAATGTTGAGGAGTTTGACAAATATCAAGATAAATTAACCATTTTTTGGTATAACATAGGTTCTAAAATATTTTTTGTTTCTTAAGGTTTTAGATCAAGCTGCCTAATAAGGGAAAGAAGAAGTCCATTTTCACATAAATCTAATTGAAGACATGAAAATTTGGTCGAGGTTTTTGGAGGACTGAATAAGGGGAATATAGTTGTAAAAAATATTTAGAGCATGTTTAATTTTTTTCAGACCATTCATATAGTTTGAACACCATCCTTAGCATTAATCTAAAAAACATTCTTTTTCAAACATAATTTTTCTAGGTTAGCTTTCTCTTACTTCTTGGTACACATTTTCATAATCAAATCCTACCAATTGTCTCCATATCTCATGATATTAAAGATACATCTATAAACCTTCATTTCACCTCTATTTCTATGGGTTTGGAAAATTATAAATTAGGGTTACTTATTATTTTACATTTATAAATTATATTGGTTAATTTTATTATAGTTATTTATGTTGTGTGTTAATGTAAATCAATTTATCTATTTACATTTTGGTGAATTTGTGTTAGTTTATATCCTTTATTAGATCTTACTTCATTTACTAATAGATACTATTTTCTTAGGTCTAATTATTTAACATGTTCCTTCAGGGCTCCATTTTGATGTGTTTGATCCTAAACCTTGGATCAATTAAATTTATAAAAATTAGTTCAACTCTAGTGTGTTTGTAATGGTTCATGTTTTAGTTGTGCTTTTTCAAGATTTTGCAAATGCTACTATGAATTTCATGTCTTTTAAAAATAATGTGGACGATATAGATTATGGTGATAATAATAATGAAGATAAAATTTATTTAAGTTTAGGAAAAATAATTTTTACATGAATAACTCCAATTGAATACACAAATTATATGTGATGCAAAGGGAGAGAGAGTTTGAAATCCAAATCCAAGATTCTTGTTTTAGGCCTATTCTCTTTTAGCCCTTCTTAAGCACAAATCATGTTGTTTTGAACAACCCATATGGGTTCAAGAAAAACTAATATTATTAATAAGTACCCATTATCCTCTTACAACTTCACCTAAAATTTCAAGTCAAGAATCTCAAGGGAAGTCCTCTTTTTCACACAACCTTCTTCTCAATTAGGTCTTTTTAGGCCTATTTCAAGATCACTACAAGGTTTACATACTGTATGGTCTATTATTATTCTAAAACCTCGTGAATATTATAGATCAAAATGAATAACATTATATTCCAAATTTTCATTAATTTTTATAGGTGGAAACACTAGTTATTCAATTTTCAAACTCAAAACCCTAACTCGGGTTTACATAGGTTGTAGGTGTTTGAGAGCATATAAGATGGACTATTTGGAATTTAAGACAATCTCAATTACTTATAAAACTTGTATTAGGTCTATCCTATCTTACCTCATCTTCTCTAATGGATTTCAATAATTGAATAATCAATGTTCAAAACTTATATAATGTAATTTACAAAGTTGTGTGCTTTATTCTAGGACTATTTCCACTTGTATAGAGGTTTAGGTTAAGTCTTGCACTACAAGTCTATTATAAGCATTCAAAAGGACCACTTACACCAAGTAAATAATTTATAATACACCTCCACCATGTAAATCACTTGAATCAATTCAAAAATATGTGTCCAACTTCCTTATTCAGACTATTTCCAAACAGAGCATGCAACTCTTGTCTAAACTATGTAATTTGATTTGAAATTTGAGAGTGGATAGAAATAATATGTTATATTCAAGGAAATAAAAATTTAACATTTTTTACATCTCAAAATCTATATTAAATCATAAATAACTTTGAAAACTCTCCAAGTTTTTCTTTTGTATTAAAATCACATACACAGATTACAAAAACACAGAATTTCCACCTACAACAGAACAACTTCTAAATGTTTTATTTATCCTTTTATTCTCCTTTGTTTTATCTCCATTTTTTTCCTCCTTCCATAAGGCTCTCTTCTTACCATTACACACATTTTTAACTCCTAGAAAAGCTCTAACTTCTTCTTGATTTCCTCCAATGCATGTAGAGGTCTTGAAAGATCAACATGCTTAGACATTTGCTAAGATTGAAACATGAAAAGTATACCTAAGAAAGTTTTAAACTATTATTAAAAACCCCTATATCCAAAATAACACTAATAACACCAATTTACATCATTATATCCTCATTAAAACGTGAAAAGGTCCCCATAATCCTTGAAAGAGATTCAAATTTTCAAAATTACTATTTTGGTGGGAAAATATGAAATGAACTCAAATCAAATTTTATGCAAAGCTAAGACCTCTAAATAATTAAACACACTCTATTAGACTTTATAACATTCACTAAGACATAAAAATAAATGCAAAAATACTTCTCATGTGATTCTCCTACATCATACTCCCTAGGAATAGAAAATTTGACTCATGGACTCCTGTTCATGAGGTCTTCAAGAGTACCTCCATGCTTGATGATGTCTGATTAAGCCACCCAAGTGGCATCTTCTACAAGATGATGTTTCCACTTCACCAAGTATCAGCAATACTTCTTTCCTCTAATTATCTTACTAACTTTCTTATCCAATATGAGTTCAAGTTATTCTTTATTTGCTTGTGGAAATTTATTTTCCCATTTTTGGACTATTATTTCTTAATTATAGTTGTTTAACCACTATCATCCCCTTATTTTAATAGATACAAGTCCGTAACATTGACCATAGGAGAGATTCTCACACCACTGGGAAATGCTATCTCATATGCATTGTTGGATAACTTCCTAATAACCTTGTTTTCTTCATTTCAATTTATTATACTCACCTTTTCTTTCTCAAATGAGATAACACCATTTATCCAACCTAAAAATTTACTTCTCTTCTCTTAAGATCTGCATATTGCTTTTAATTTTCCACACACCTCTTTAAATGCTTCTTAACTTTCTCATTCACCTCTTTCATAGCAATATAAAACTCTTCTCCCTCAACATTTATTTTCTCCATCTTACCTAATTCTCATAACTCAAAGAATCCTCTTAGGTGCATACCATATATAACTTAAAATGGACTCATTCCTATGATTTTGTTGGGTGAGTCATTATAGGTAAATTCTACTCATGGTAAGATAAAATCCCACTATTTATGACTACCTCTTGTTAACCACCTAAATAAATTACCCAAACTTATATTAACCACCTTAGTTTGTCCATCAATCTGAGGGTGGCAGGTTAAACTAAAGTTTAAGTTTGTTCCCAATTTCTTCAATAGGGTCCTCCAAAAGTGCCCCAAAAAATTAGTTTCTCTATCTAAGATAATACTCAATGGAATTGATTTCAATCTAACCAACTCTTTGAAAAATAATTTAGCTACATGAGTAGTATCATTAGTTGTCTTGTAAGGTATGAAATGGGCCATCTTTGAAAATCTATCCACTATTAAAAAAAGGAGTCATGCCTTCTTTGAGTTCTTGATAACCCCATTAAAAATCCATACTAATGGAGTCCTAAGGTCTATTTTGAATTTGTAAGGAATGATAAAGACCTACATTAGTGCTCTTTCCTTTGGGAAATTGACATACCTTACATCTTTATACAAACTTCCTTATATCTTTTTGCATTCTAGGTCAACAATAATGGCTACTTAGCTAAGCTAAAGTCTTGTCAAGATAAAAATGACCTACTAAAGTTCCACAATACTTTTCCTTAATCAAATTCTCTCTCATGAAACTCCTTGGTATACAAAGTTGAACTCCCTTAAACAACAAACCATCATGTATCATGTACTCCATCCAAGGCTTTATGTTTCTAGTAGTTGGTTGCTTGCAAGCCTCATATGCTTCTTGGAAGTCTAAATTAATTTCATACATCTCCTTAAGTGACTCTATTCCCACACTCTCAATCTAAATTTTTCTTATGAGTAAAGCTCTTCTGCTTAGATCATTTTCTACCTTGTTAGTTTATCCTTTTTTGTACTTGATGACAAAAGTGAAGTTTTGTAAATACTCCACCCACTTCATATACATTTGACTTAGTTTAGGTTGATTGGTTATGAACTGCAGTGCATGATTATCTATGAATATGACAAACTCCTTTGGCTTTAGATAGTGCCTCCACTTCCTTAAATATTGAACTATAGCATAAAAGTCTAAATCATAAGAAGAAGAATTTTTCTTGGTCTCATTTAACTTCTCATTGAAGTATGATATAGGTATGCCTTATTGATTTAGGATAGATTCAATGGCCACCTCACTTTCATCATACTCAACTTGAAATACCTTGTTGAAGTCAAGAAGTGCTAACATGGGTTGCTCTATAATTCTTATCTTTAAAAATTAAAAAATCTTCTCAACAAGATCAGTCCACACAAATTTATTTGTATCCCCTCTTATGGTGTTAATGATGGGTGAACAAATCCTATTAAATTTTTTGATAAACTTCTTATAAAATCTTGCTAAGCCATGGAATATTATTACTTCATAAGCTATCTTGGGAGTTGGCCAATCAATGACGATTTTCACCTTGTCTTTATCCATCTTCAAAATACCTTGGGAAATAACAAACCCAAGATACACCAATTTTTTCTTCATAAACAAACACTTCTTAAGATTAATTAATAACCTCTCCTCTTGCAACTTTTACATCATCATTCTTATATGTTGAAGATTCTCCTATTTTATTAGGTTGTAAATTAGTATATCATATAAATATACAATAACAAAATTACCAATGAAAGGATTTAAGACTTCAATCATGAGTCTTATGAATGTACTTAGGGTATTAGTGAGACTAAATAGCTTAAAAATCCTTTCATATAGCTCCTCATTAGTCTTAAAGATAGTTTTCCATCAATCTCTTTCCCTTATCCTTATCTAATGATAACCACTCTTGAGATCCATCTTAAATAAATAGTTATAACCACTCAAATAGTCTATTAAATCTTTAATTCTTGAAAGAGAGAAATTATATGTTATTGTTATCTTTGTTGGGTAAATATTTTGTCATCAACTAACTAAAGGGAAAATGGGTATATCAACCACAGTATAATGAGATAATCTCTCCCCTCAACAAGGGGAGGCTCCTTATAAACTATACTATACTAATATAAACTAAAAATAGACTCAGGGGTGAGATCATACCATCCATCTCTCTTTTTTCAGAGATGATGTTCACAAGGTAAAAGAAAATTCCTATGTAATAACTAAAAGCAATCCTCTTCTTTTAGAAATGATGTTCAGTAAACAACATAAAAACTTCCTAGGTAGTAACTAGATCCATGAGAAACCCATGAAAGCACAAAGTCTTTCATTGCTTCCCTTACTAATTTATAACATAAAAAATAGTAGAATGAAGTGCAACTCAAAGTCTCCACTGAAAACTACAACATAGTATAAGATCACAAAGGATAAAAGTAGTTCAAAGCCTTTCTAATACCCTTCTCACTAAAATAAAAAAAAACACAAACTAAAGATAATTATAGCAGCACAAAGTCTTCATAATTAACTTCAAAACATCTTCCAGGTAATTTTCACACACTCTGCTTGTTTAATCAAATGGATGAGATATTAGCAGGAAAAGGACATAAGAACCATTTCCTAAATAACACAAGTTATTCCAATGCAAAGTTTGAAAAGTAACCCACTTTCTCATTCAATCAAGAAAATATGATTTACAATCTGATCTCAAAGTCTCAAAAGACATCTCAATTTGGACAAAGTTTTTGCTTCTAATCACCAAAAGATCCCCCCCATTATAAAAGAGGCTCTATTTATAGGGAGAAGCCTTGAGGATTTAAAAAAGATTTAAATAATTTGACCTAGTAAAAGATAGGAGTCTTTGTTGACTTTGGACTTTCCATATTTTTACATGTAATTACACATGACAAAAGTACACGTGCAAATGTCCAAAGTGGTTACAAAAGTGCATTTGAAAAAATGGAAATTAAATCAAAGGAAAATTGATTCAATTTGTAGCCCCATCTTTCTTTACGTGAGCATCGTACATGGTGATAGCTGCTTGTATCCTGATACTGTCTAGAGTAACAGTATTCTTGAAAATCATCTTCGCCTTGAATATGGCATCTCTCACTGCTATGACCAATTTTGCATGACTAGTTAACCTAGTCTTTAGATTATCTAGAGTTAAATGATTATCCAGTATATTATCCATGGAGGCTACTGAGAATGGTTTATCCTCAAATTCCTTTTAGAACATACCTTTAAATTCCTAAACCATTTCTTCTGCTGAAAGGAATTGGTTGTCTTGTGATGTAAGATTTCAAGGCAGCTCCTCTAATTTATGCAAAAGACTGATGTCACTTTATTCACTGAGGTCCTTTGATAATTTGAGGTCACTGATCAATTCCTTAAGCACCCAACTCCTATATATCAATGCTTCTTTAGTTTTAGTATAAGAGTCTCTATCAACAATGACACCAATTGATATTAGAGTGCTTATTTTTAGCTTCTTCATATCCATCCACTTGTTAAGATACCTTTTTATGCTTTCAATATCTTGAGAAATGATATTGATAAGATCATCTAGTTCTACTCTCACTTTTCTCATCTTACCCATTTTCTCAAACAACTCTGTGAGCAAGGAAATTCCTTGTGTATGCATCTTGTCCAAGTACTCTTCAAGTAATTTTCCCTTGAGATAGGTCCTTTTTGCTTTATGAATCATGGGGTCATCTATGGAGATAGCCTCCAGAGTCACTATTTTTGGAGTGAAAGTTATTTTCCTTATTACCACAATTAGTTGTTCCACCATTGCTTTATAATGGTCTTTCATTTCTCTCTCTGTCAAACTTCTGAACCAAGATGTCCATAGCTGACTGCATATCACTCTTAGCACTTTCATGAGTTATCTTTCCTAACTAGACTCTAAAGATAGAGTAGTCACTTATATCAAAATTTTCAATAGTTGCATCCAGTGGAGGTCTTGTAACTTCCAAAAATTTATGTCCCTTATCCCCAATCATCTTCAAAAGAATTTTTGGCTTCTTGGGAGCTTTGGCTTTTACTGACACCATTTTATTGAAATCAAAGTCATCTGGAGAAATGGATTTTTTTTCCTTTTGGTAGTATAAGCTGAAAACCAAGATGGGAGCACAGAAGTACTTACATTAGTATCAATCTCCATTGTTGGTGTTACTAGAGTTTTACTCATACTAGTAGTGGAAATGATGGGTGGAGTATCAGTAAGAACTGCACCTTCTACTAAATGATCAAAAGTAGAACTATCTCCGATATCAAAAGATGGAGATGAAAAACTAAGGATTGACCTTGAGGAATGAAGAATATCTCTAAAAGTGCCTTGAGGGTCATCAAAAATAATTTTAGAAGGAGAGGCTGGTCTAGAAGAGGGAACACTGATTGGAGAAATAGGTGAAGGAGTTACAACAGGTGTGCTAGGCAGGGAAGAATAAATTCCTATTTTCGACTGCACACCCTCTCATGGAGATAGAGTTTCCTTTTTATATTGATCTATGGGCCTATCATCAGTCTTCATTTGCTCCATTACTGGTTCTTTAGTGCTTTACTTCCCATCCTTCATATATATTATTTCCTGCTCTTTTTCTGTAACTTTCAACTTCATCACAAAGATGATTTTAGGCTTATTTGGCTTAGAAGAAGGAACATCACTTTTATTCTTCATCTTATTTTCCACTCTTCTCCTTGTTTCCTCTTGAAATTTAAATTTTGATCCTATGATGAACTCTTTCAAGGTGATTTCCTTATTCGCTAGCCAATCATTGGTGCTTTCCAATATTGGTTTGAATCTTTTCCTCAAGGAAGTCAACTCCTTCTAAGACCATTGGGTTAGGGGAAGAGGGGTATTAGCGACCTGTTCAACATGGTATCTATTTTTGATCAAATCTTCATCATCTGCTAGAGTCTCAAGGATATTAGCATGTCCCAGATATTCTATCTACTCAAGAGACAGTCTACTATAGTCTATTTTTTTGACATCTTTTGCTGTCCTCAAATTGACCCAAACATCTTCGATCATAGGCTCATGAAACTGGGTCTTCCTCTTGATTATATTATTTATGCCTCTATAGTCAAATTTTGGTCTCCTTTTGAAATGATTCATGTTTATGAGTTGCATTTTAGTCTCCATAACTCTAGCTTTTCTAGCGATCAATATTGAGAACCTACCAATTTCAATTGAGAACCTGAAATTGGGTTTCTTGAGTTCCATTTGCTTAATGTATACGATAATAATTTGCCTACACAGCTCCATCAAGACCAATTTGTCTGAACGGAATCTTGGAATAATATAAGGATGACCTTGTAAAAAGCCAACCCACATATAAGAAAAAGAAGGAAATTTCAAGAACATACATCCGAAGTCATTCAAAACTATCTAGGCTCTATCTGACACTCTTTTTTGTTTTAATTAGGGATCAAAGAGACATAAAAATATTGTGAAAAAAGTGTCAGTTACCCTCCTAAAATTATGGATATAACCCTTCAATGTCAACTGAGAGTAATATTGATATACTAGGGTTACTCTCTTGTCTCCTTCTGATGTTAAACCTGAAAAGGTTCTCATTGACGCTGCAATATATACCAGGTATGAAGTCATGTAGAATTTGGAGGTAGTGGATACCTTCATCAATTGCTCATGTAGAGCATTGCTAATTTATTCTCCCCAAAAAATGACTTGTTTGCCTTGGATAATTATCTTAATGAAGGGGTACATCCATTCGTGAAGCAATGAGGAAGAAGGTAAACCTCTTACCCTGTCGAGAAGGGTGATTAGGTCACCGACTTATTTTATAAAATCACTCCTTGGAAAACTCCATGGCCATCTTGACAAGTTCTCCCTTAGAGTCTTAAGCCATCCATTGTTGATTAATTTCTTCTCTCTTTCAGGATCTTTGTCATATTCCCTGTGCTTCAACAAAATCAAGCTTTAATACTTCAGTAGTGGGAGGACACATGAACACTTTGTCAATGAATTCAGGTCTAATCTAATCACCACATTACCACCAATGTCTAACACAACCCTAGTATCTTTATTGTAGAATTGAGTGCACTAGAGAATGAACTCTATGTTGTGCGCTGCTATAGGAAAAGAAGATATTAGATGAATATTACTCTCGATTATCTTCTTCATTTCATGGTTGGGATTGCTTGATCGAGTTCTTTTCATGAACTTAGCCATATCCACGTGATTGATCTCTATATCCCTAATGTCATCAACATTAGAAGTAACTGAGGTGATTGTAAAAACACTTTGATACTTGTACTTCATTGTCTTCAACTTCTTTAGAGAAACCTCAGTCATCTAGAAGAGCTTTTCTCAAAAGGATGTTGATGAAGAAGGAGCCTTGAGAGAAATTGAAACAAGAATCATGATTGTGTAATTAGGAGAAAAATTAGCAATCTGGGAAAACTTCATGTTGGTGATCACAACCATGGGAATGCACTTGAAAGGGCTAAGGCATGAGCAAGCCAAAAATTCAAAGGGAAGCGGGCTCAAAAAAGCAAAATTTTGAAATTTCTCAGAGATAGGATTTTTGAAAAAATGTATGCAGGGGTGGAAAAAATCCTTGCCCTTGCATGTGGGGGAAGGTTAGTTTATTTGTGCATAGCTCAAAATTTTTGCCTCCATTACATGTAGACATTGTGCAGGGGCAACAAAAATTGCCACCTATGCACATGGCATGGATAACATATGTAAGGGTGGAAAAAATTATCGCCTATGCACATGTGGCAATAGATTTGTGTAATGGTATAAATGTTTGCCACTATTACACATGTTAACTTAGATTTATGTAAGGGTGGTGAAAATTTCCACCCTTGCACTAATAACAATGGGTTTTTTGGATTTTTAGGGTTTTTAGGCTTTTGCCCATTCGAGGAGGAGAGGGAGGAGGAAAAAGAAGAAAAAATAAAACTTAAAAAGGAAAAAAGGGAAAAACTTGACTTTAAAGAAAAGAAAAAGAACAAAAATAAAACCTAGAAACAAAAAAGGGAAGAACACAAAACCTACTTGATAAATCAAAATCTAATGCTTGAAGCCAGAAAAATTGTAATCCCACTCATTCACATGATTGACTGGTTGTAGGGAGGAGGAGCAGACAACTTGGAATGATCCAAATGAAGCTCAAATCGACATTAAAAAAGTTAAAGCCATCGTCAATCACTTGGCACGTGCAGTCATAAATGTTGTGTGTAAAAATTGAGATCGTGCATGGGCAGTAATTTTTGCCACCCTTGCATGATCAGGTGTGAAATATGCAAGGGTGAGAAAAATTTCTACTCCTACATGGAAAGATGCAAGGGTAGCAAAAATTTCTGCCCATGCACCGAAACAAAAACAACATGCAAACATGGCAAAAAATGCTAACCTTGCATGTAAACCAAAAACACTAACTCCTTAAAATTTATCAAAATTTTGAAGTTCTGATCGCATCGAGAGTGCAACAGATTTCACTTTTTTTGGAGAAATCGTGATGAGGGAAGGTTGTGAAATTTTCAAAGAGTTAGTTAACTACACTTTAGATCAAGAGAAACTTGTCTCGAATGATGAACTTAGAGTGAAATAGAGAAGTTTCATATGGGTTGTTCCAAAAATGAGCATAGTTGATTTTAGGAACACTAGCTAGCTCCTGTTAGGGAACTTCTATCGATCAAACTTTGAAAAGATCGACGAGAGTATAATCTAGTCTTTAAGTGCCTTCATCCGTGCCATTAGGCCATAGAGTCAAGCTAAGAAATAAAAAGACACAAAAAACCAAACAAAAATAAATAAATATAAGACTATACAAATGCACAAATGAACTCATCTAATAGTTCAAGGATTGAAGTGTTTTAGATGTTACCCACTGTGAGGCTGTGAGAATGGTGTTCCATCTTGATATACTAGCAAGAAGCTATTTTCACCATAGACCTGATGAATGGTAAATGGACCTCTCCACAAAGAATCAAATTTGTCATGAATTCTTTTTGATTCTCTCTTCTTGTCCCACAACAAGACTTGATCTCTAATCTGAAAATCATGAATCCTTACTTTTTTTTCAAAGAGTTTCTTTATCTAATTTTGATGTGCAATAATCTGGTCCACTACCATGGTTCATTGCTCATCTAGTTCAGTTAGGCACATGATCCTTTTATCAATAAATTTTTTAAAAGTTTGATCTTCAACTGCCTTTGCCAACTTTAGTGCTGGTAGTTCCAAGGTGATTGGTATCTCTGCATTCAAACCATATAGAAGTTGAAATGGTGACATACCTATTGCCCTCTTGGGTGTAATCCTGTCTGCCCACAAAGCATCAAACAATGCTTTATGCCAAGTTTTCTAATTGTCATCTACCATTTTCTTGATAATAGTAACTAGATTTTTGTTGCTTGATTTTGCTTGACCATTTCTTTGTAGATAATAGTCAGAGGAGTGGGAAAGAATAATCCTGTAATTGTAGCAAAACTTAGTAACCTCATGAGAATAGAAACAAGTAGCATTATCTATTACAATCTTAGTTGGGACCCCAAATCAAGAGATGATATTTTATTTAAGGAAATTACATATCACTTCCAAAGTAGCATGCTTGGTTGGAATGGCTTCCACCCACTTGGTAAAATAGTCTGTCATGGTGAGAACATAGTCATGTCCAACACTCAAAGACAGGTTCACGGTGCCAATGAAATCAATATCCCATTATTGAAATATTTCTTCAATCACTACTAGTTTGAGAGGTAATGCAGCCAATTTAGGTTTCCCAACAAACTATTGACACAACTCACACCTACGTACCCAAGTGTACGCATCTTGAAACAGTGTAGGCCAATAGTATCTAGCTCATAGAATCTTGTGAGATATCACTAGTGCAAAAAAAAGTCCTCCACAAGTCAAATTATGGAAGGACTTCAAAAGTTTACTTTGTTGCACCTTATCGATGTAATGAAGAAACACCCCATCAAGGCTTCTTTTGTATAAACCATTGTCCTATAAGACATAGTTAGTAGCCTTCAACTTAACATTCTATTTTTCTTTGTATGACAGATGGGTGGGACACTCACCATAGGTAAGAAAATGAGAGATATTAAAATACCACTCATCAGTAGTAGTGATGAAGAGAACTGTAGGCACATATTCAACCTTAGTTCCTTTATATCCTATTTCCTTTGGTATGTTATCAGCAATCAGTTGGCAGAGACCTTTTCCCCACACAAGCTTGGTAGGTTTGATATCAAGATCAAACTCTTGAATTTTAGCAATCCAGTTACCCCTTTTAGTGCCAAAATCTTGTTGAGTTAGAATGGACTTCACTGTTGTATCAGGCACCATAACAATAGTATATGAATTTATGATATAGAATCTGAAATACTTTATTGCCTTAACCATAGCATAAACATGCTTCTCCATGTTCAAATATTTCAATTCATGAGCTTTGAGAGGACAGCTCATAAATGATATGGGAGATTCCACACCTTCTTTGTTTTGTTGGACCAAAATGGTTAAAAGTGTATGTTTAGAAGCGTAGCTATATAGTAAGAAGTCTTTGGTATAATCTAGGAAAACTAGGATTGGGGCATGGGCGATCGCTTTCTTGATATCTTCAAATGCTGACTTGCCTTCTACAGTCCAACAAAAAGTGGCTTTACCCTTCATCATGTCGACAATGTGGTGAGTCTTCTCTGTGAATTCTAGAATGAATCTTCGTAGAAAATTCACATTTCCAAAGAAATAATAAACTGTAGTCTTACTAGCAAGAAGAGTAAGATTTTGGATAGATTTGACTCTTTTTGAGTCAATTTTTATGACTTCTCAGGATACAGTGTGACCGAGAAGTTTACCTTCTGTAACCTCAAAAATTGACTTCTTGAGATTAAGAGAAATACCATTTTATCGACAGTGTTTTATCACTTGTTGTAAATGATGCACATGATTAGGATGATGTTTGAAAAAAATGGTCAAGTCATCAAGATATATTACAATAAACTTCCCTATTATGTCTCTAAAGGCAAGATATATTACTCTCTAGAAGGTGGCGTTAGCATTGATCAAACCAAAAGGCATTCTGTGATATGCAAAAGTGCCCCACGATGTAGTGAAAGTGATTTTATGTTGGTCTGCTTCATTGACTTCCACTTGATTATACCTAAAAAAACCATCTAACATTGATAATATTTTTGAGCCAGTCACTGTTTGCAATACTTGATCCATGATGGGTAAGGGGTAGTTATCCTCTAGAGAAGATTGATTTAAGTTTCTAAAATCAACATAGATACAAATTTATCCATTCTTTTTTTTCACCGGGACTATGTTAACAATCCATGTGGAATGATGGATTAGAAAAATAATTCTTGCATTCAACATTTTCTAGATCTCAGAAAGGATAGTACATGATAGTTTGGGGTTGTATTGCCTTTGTTTCTACTTGTGAGGCAATGATCCAACTTTAAGAGAAATTTTGTGTCAAACTTATTTAGGGCCAAGGGATTTTAGCTCATCATAAGAATACCCCAAAACATCAATGTAATGGCGAAGAAGAGCAACACATTTGAGCTTTTTGTCAGAAGTGCAACAATTCTCAATGTTGACCATTTTGGGATATTTTGTTATACTCAAATTTACTTGATCAAACTCCTTGGAGGAACTTGAATCCATTTGTTGCTACTTGACATACCTGTCATGCTTATCAAATAACTTTTCAAGAGAAACCAAACATTTTGGAATCTTATTCCCCTTGAGTTGAAGAAAATCTTCACTAATTTTTGAATCTATTTTGAGAATTGGTTCGTATGGTGGAGATTCGTTACCTTCAAAATAAAGCTCCTCAAAGATGTCCATCCTTTCTAGAAAAATAATGATTTAATTGTCATCATTAAACACCTGCCAATTATTGGCATTATCAGGTACACTTGGTCGAAAGACCAGCTCAATAGTTTACTTGTCCCCTTTGAAATATTTATGGGGAACCATGAGGGTTGTGGAGATAGCCAATGAATCTGCATGATGATTAAATTCTCTCGACATAGCATAAATATTGAAAGCATCAAATTTTTCAATACAATCCCATACTAGATTGTAATAATATCACAATCTTTCATTTTTGGTTTGGTACAGATTCCTTACCTAAAAAACCACCAGTTTGGCATCTCTTTGAGCATGAAAAAATATTAATACCTTTAGCATGAGTAGCTTTCAATTCAAGCAGCAAAGACTCATACTCGGTGGTGTTGTTGGTATTATTGAACTATAACTTATACGAATAAGGAAATTTTTTTCCTTGAGGGGATATCAAGACAATTCTGGCTCCAAAATCATAGAAGAACAACTACCATCAAATTCTAAAATCCAAACATCATTAGAATTTCATTTTTTTTAAGATTTCTCTTCGTTAGTAAGGGAAGATTCTTTGTTATCTAAACTTTGCTCTAACAATTCTTCTAATTTTTTATCTAAATTTTATGAATTGTCACTTAAATAACTTTCGTCTAATGAGCTGAAAACATCTTTAGTGGTTAGGAAATAGTTACCCATTCTTGATGATTCAAATAAAATTTGAGCTTTAGGATCTGATGTTTGGGTGACAATATATTTTGACTCTTTCTTAGGAGTCAATTTTTTTATGATGCCTTTAACATGTATCCTTGATTTAGATAGATCCATATTCAACTCTCCACCTACATCCTTTCAAAAAAATTGTTCGAGTAGAATGCCATAGGAAGCTAGAACATCAGCCGCCAAGACTGTCATTTTAATCTTTTTATCTGGAAAAGCTACGAATGTAAATTGGGCATCTTTGATTTGACCCAAGAGAGGTACTTGCTTGTTTTCCATGGAAAAGCATCTACCAAAAGTCTTAGTTAAGGTGAGACCAAGAGAATCTGCTACCTTGGCAGGCATAACATTGTCAGAGGCTCCAAAGTCTATTATATAGCTGCTCAATTTATGGCCATTTATCAAAAGGGAAACATAGAAAGGTTCTATTTTTCCAGGGGTAACAGGAGGAGTAGTGACAAGATTATTCTGAGTGGATTTGTTCTTTAAATAATCATGAGTCATATTTGGAAAATCTTGTCTTGTAGGGATGGTTTTGTTTTTTATGTATTCAACCAACCTATCAAACTATTCAAGATTAGCTCGCAAGTACTCAACTTTAGTCATTTAAATCTTGGTCTTTCTAACATGATCAATTATGTCAAATAATTGGAATGAACTAGAAATAGAGGAAGGAAGTACATCATCCTGATCTTTATTGCATGTGGCACTAGTCTAAGAAATAGAAGCAAAAGGTACAGGATGGTTTGAGGTACTTCCTTTCTTATTTGTCACCAGGTCCTTTGATTGGAAAGGCAATGAAGTCCCCTATTTAGCAATTGAGACTACTGGCTAAGGTTCTTCTCCTGCCTTTCCCTTATCAACTTGTTGAGTTTACTGATTTTAGGACCTAGTAAAGATAGCATATGATCCATCAAACACTTCTCCTTTTTTCTTAGCTTCATCTTGGTATTGTAAAAAACCAATATTGGAGTTATCAGCTAATTATTCTTCTCCTTCCAAAAAGAGATTAGCATCATATTTTTGGTCCAACTCAGGTTGGAAAGAGATATCATGTTCAGCTTCATGATAACTAACTGTTGAGTTGATCAGTCTTGCTTCAATGGTGAGCTTCCCCTATGTGGGAGGAAGATGATTGGATTGCCCTTGATTTTTTGCAGTGTTGCCTTGATATGAATGGTTAGGAAATGTCCTCCTTGTCATCTCCTGATAAGAAGGAGTAGACATACCTTGAGACATTTGCCTTTTCAGAGCTAGTAATTCATTTGCCAACTTTTGTACCATAGGATCTATGGTGCTCGTGGAAGAACTTTCAGCAGATGAGGAAAATTTATTTTTATTAGAATATTTTCTAATCTTACCTATCAGGATAAAATCATCTTCAACCTCGATAGCCAAATTTTGGGCTACAGAAAGATCTATAAGGCCAGCCCACCTCAACAAAAAATTTACTTTAGGAAGTTGAGAGTTGATTGAAAAACACTTAAGATTCTCTGGTGTTGGCTAAGTAATTGTAGGAATTCTATTCCTTAGCTTATTGAATTTAGCAATGAAGTCTCACATAGGCTCATGGGGTTCCTTCTTCATTTGTATAAGCTGATTTAATAAAGCATGTGCATCTTCTATAGGTTTAAATCTAACCTCAAACCTAGCCTTGAGAGTGTCCCAATTAGTTATGGTCTGAGCTTGAAGGTGATAAAACCAATCCACGGTAGCACCTTGCAAAGTTTCTACAAATAGTCTCACCACTATATCTTCATATTCAATGCCTATCACACCACATGCTATGTAGAAAGTAGTAATATGCTCATCAGGATGGACTTTCCCATCACCATATAATTTGGGGAAATTTTTTCTCGAACTATGAGGCAGTTCATGTAAATGTGGGGTTAGATTAAGAGGACCAAAAGTGTTGCCCCAAAGACCTTGGGCTGCCATGATATGATGATTAAAAGGAGGGATAATAAACCTTGGTGGGGTAAGTATGGATAAAACTCTACTAGCACTAAAACTAGAAGCTTCATCTGGTATTGAAGATTTGATGTTGGTAGGAGGAAAACTCTTGATACACTAAAGGTGAGATGGTGGAGGAAAAATATCAAAATTATTTCATTACACCAACTTGAATACAGGATCAACAATACCTTAAGCTCTCTAGATTCATGTGTACGGTGGATCTGTCAGAGTGTAAAATGAAAAAGGACTAAAAATTTTTCAATTTGAAGCTTGAGGATTCAAAGTGCACATTTGTGTCCCCAACAAAGTCACCAAAAATTGTTGGGTGAATATTTTGTCATCAATTAACTGAAGGCAAAATGGGTATATCAACTACAACATAATGAGATAAATTTCTCCTCTCATCAAGGGAAGGCTCCTTATAAACTATAATATACTAATATAAACTAAAAATAGACTCAGGGGTGAGATCATACCATCCATCTCTCTTTTTTCAGAGATGATTTTCATAAGGTAAAGAAAAATTGTTGTGTAATAACTAAAAGCAATCCTCTTCTTTCAGAAATGATGTTCAATAAATATCAAAAAAACTTCTTGGGTAGTAATTGGATCCATGAGAAACCTAAGAAAGCCCAAAGTATTTTGTTGCTTCCCTTACTAATTTATAACGTAAAAAATAGTATAATGAAGTGTAGCTCAAAGTCTTCACTAAAAACTACAAAAGAGTATAAGTTCACAAAGGATCAAAGTAGTTCAAAGCCTTTCTAATACCCTTCTCACTAAAACAAAAAAAAAATACAAACTAAAAATAATTATAGCAGCACAAAGTCTTCATAATTAACTTCAGAATATCTTCCAGGTAATTTTCACACATTGCTTATTTAATCAAATAGATGAGATATTAGTAGGAAAAGGACATAAGAACCATTTCCTAAATAACACAAGTTATTCCAATGCAAAGTTTGAAAAGTAACCCACTTTCTCATTCATTCAAGAAAATATGATTTACAATCTGAGCTCAAAGTCTCAAAAGACATCTCAATTTGGGTAGATTTTTTGCTTCTAATCACCAAAAGATCCCCCCCATTACAAAAGAGGCTCTCTTTATTTATAGGAAAAAGCCTTGAGGATTTAAAAAAGATTTAAATAATTTGACCTAGTCAAAGATATGAGTCTTTGTTGACTTTGGACTTTCCATATTTTTACATGTAATTACACATGACAAAAGTACACATGCAAATGTCCAAAGTGGTTACAAATTTGCATTTGAAAAAATAGAAATTAAATCAAAGGAAAATTGATTCAATTTGTATCCCCATCTTTCTTTATGTGAGCATCATACATGGTGATAGCTACTTGTATCCTGATACTGTCTAGAGTAACAGTATTTTTGAAAATAATCATTGCCTTGACTATGGCATCTCTCACTGTTGTGACCAATTTTGCATGACTAGTTAACCTAGTTTTTAGATTATTCAGAGTTAACTGATTATCTAGTATATTGTCCACGAAGGCTACTGAGAATGGTTTATCTTCAAATTCCTTTCAGAACATACCTTTAAATTCCTGAACCATTTCTTCTGCTGAAAGGAATTGGTTGTCTTGCGATGTAAGCTTGCAAGGCAGCTCCTCCAATTTATGAAAAATATTGATGTCACTTTGTTCACTAAGGTCCTTTGATGATTCGAGGTCACTGATCAATTCCTTAAGCACCTGACTCCTATATATCAATGCTTCTTTAGTTTCAGTATAAGAGTCTCTATCAGCAATGACACTAATTTATATTAGAGTGCTTATTTTTAGCTTCTTCATATCCATCCACTTGTCAAGATACTTTTTTATGCTTTCAATATCTTGAGAAATGATATTGATAAGATCATCTAGTTCTCCTCTCACTTTCTTCATCTTACCCATTTTCTCAAACAACTCTGTGAGCAAGGAAATTCCTTGTATAGGCATCTTGTCCAAGTACTCTTCAATTACTTTTCCCTTGAGATAAGTCATTTCTACTTTTTGAATCATAGGGTCATCTATGGAGATAACCTCTAGAGTTCCTATTTTTGGAGTGAAATTTATTTTCCTTATTAGCGCAGTCAGTTGTTCCACCATTAATTTATAATGGTCTTTCATTTTTCTCTCTCTCTGTCAAACTTTTGAACCAAGATGCCCATAGCTGACTGCATATCGCTCTTAGCACTTTCATGAGTTATCTTTCCTAACTCGACTCTAGAGATAGAGTAGTCATTTATATCAAAATTTTCAATAGTTGCATCCGATGGAGATCTTACAACTTCTATAAATTTGTGTCCCTTATCCCTAATCATCTTTGAAAGAATTTTTGGCTTCTTGGGAGCCTTGGCTTTTACTGGCACCATTTTATTGAAATCAAAGTCATCTGGAGAGATGGCTTTTTTTTTTCTTTTGGGAGTATAAGTTGAAAACCAAGATGGGAGCATAGAAGTACTTACATTAGTATCAATCTCCATTGTTGGCATTACTAGAGTTGTACTCACACTGGTAGTAGAAATAATGGGTGGAGTATCAGTAAGAACTGCACCTTCTGTTGAATGATCGAAAGTAGAACTATCTCTGATATCAAAAGATAGAGATGACAAATTGGGGATTGACTCTAAGGAATGAAGAATATCTCCAGAAGTTCCTAGAGGGTCATCAAAAATAATTTTATAAGGAGAGGCTGCTCTAAAAGAGGGAACACTGATTGGAGAAATAGGTGGAGTTATAATAGGTGTGCTAGATAGGGAAGAAGAAATTCTTATTTCTGGCTACACACCCTCTCATGGAGATAGAGTTACCTTTTTCTATTGATTTGTGGGCCTATCATCAGTCTTAATTTGCTCCATTGCTAGTTCTTCAGTGCTTTACTTCCTATCCTTCATATATATTGTTTCCTACTCTTTTTCTGTAACTTTCGACTTCTTCATCACAAAGATGATCTTAGGCTTATGTGGCCTAGAAGAAGAAGGAACATCACTTTTATTCTTCATCCTATTTTTTGCTCTTCTCCTTGTTTCTTCTTAAAATTTAGCTTCTGATCTTGTGATGAAATCTTTCAAGGTGATTTCCTTATTTGCTAACCAATCATTGGTGTTTACCAATATTGGTTTGAATCTTTTCCTCAAAGAAGTCAACTCCTTCTGAGACCATTGGGTTAGGGGAAGAGGGGTATTGGCGACTTGTTTATCATGGTATCTATTATTAATCAAATCTCTATCATCCACTAGATTTTTAGGGATATCAGCGAGTCCTAGATATTCTATCTGCTCAAGAGACAGTCTATTGTAGTCCATTTTTCTAACATCTTCTATTATCTTCAAATTGACCCAAACATCTTCAATCATAGGCTCATGAAACTACGTCTTCCTCATGATTATATATTTTATGCCTCTGTAGTCAAAATTTGGTCTCCTTTTGAAATGCTTCATGATTATGAGTTGCATTTCAATCTCCATAACTCTATCTTTTCCAATGGTCAATACTAAGAACCTGCCAATTTCAATCGAGAAATTGAAATCGGTTTTCTTGAGTTCCATCTACTTATTGTGTATGATAATAATTTGCCTGCATAGCTCCATCAAGACCAATTTATTTGAAGGGAATCTTGGAAGCATATAAAGATGACCTTGGAAAAAGCCAACCCATAGATAAGAAAAATAAGGGAATTACAAGAACATACATCTGAAATCATTCACAACTATCCAAGCTACATCTGACACTCTTTTTTATTCTAATTAGGGATTAAAGAGACACAAAAATACTATGAAAAAATCATCATTTACCCTCCTAAAATGATGGATAGAACCCTTTAATGTCAACTAAGAGTAATATTGATATACTGGAGTTACTCTCATGTCTCCTTCTGATGTTAAACCTGGGAAGGTTCTCATTGACACTGTAATATATACTAGGCATGAAGTCATGTAGAATTTGGAGGTAGTGGATACCTTCATCAATTGCTCATGCAGAGCATTGATAATTTATTTTCCCCAAAAAATGACTTATTTGCCTTGGAGAATTATCTTAATAAAGGGGTACATCCATTCGTGAAATAATGAGGAAGAAGGTAAACCTCTTATCCTACTGAGAAGGGTGATCAGGTCACCAACTTGTTCTATAAAATCACTCCTTGGAAAGCTCTATGGCCATCTTGACAAGTTTGCCCTTGGAGTCTTAAGCCATCTATTGTTGATTACTTTCTTTGCTCTTTCAAGATCTTTGTCATATTCCCTTTGTGCTTCAATGAAATTGAGCTTTAATACTTTAGTAGTGGGAGGACATATGAACACTTTATCAATGAATTTAGGGTCCAGTCTAATCACCACATTACCACCAATGTCTAACACAACCCTAGTATCTTTATTGTAGAACTAAGCACACTAGAGATTGAACTCTGTGTTGTGATCTACTACAGGAAAAGAAGATACCAGATGAATATTTCTCTCAATTATCTTCTTCATTTCGTAGCTAAGATTGCTTGATCTAGTTCTTTCTATGAACTCAGCCATATCTACGTGATCGATCTCTGTATCCCTAATGTTGTCGACATTAGAATTAACTGAGGTGATTGGAAAAACACTTTAATACTTGTACTTCATTGTCTTTGACTTCTTCAGAGAAACTTCAGTCATCTAGAAGAACTTTTGTCAAAAGGATGTTGATGAAGAAGGATCCTTAAGAGAAACTACAAAAATAATCATGTTCGTGCAATCAGGAGAAAAATTGGCAATCTAGGAAAATTGCATGTTGGTGATCATGACCATGGGCATGCGCTTGAAAGGGATAAGGCGTGAGCAGGCCAGAAAGTCAAAGGGAAGTAGGCTCAGAAAAGTGAAATTTCAAAACTTCCCAGAGTTAAGATTTCTAAAAAAATGTATATAGGGGCAGCAAAAATCACCACCCTTGCACATGTGGCAATGGATTTGTGTAATGGCGATAATTTTTGCCGCTATTACACATGTTAACTTAGTTTTATGTAAGGTCAGCAAAAATTACCACCCTTTCACTAATAGCAATGGGTTTTCTATATTTTTAGGGTTTTTAGGCTTTTGCCCATTCGAGGAGGAGAGGGAGGAGGAAAAAGAAGAAAAACTAAAACCTAAAAAAGAAAAAATAGAAAAAATTGACTTTAAAGAAAAGAGAAAGAACAAAAAGAAAACCTAGAAACAAAAAAGGGAAGAACGCAAAACCTACCTGATAAATTGAAATCCAACACTTGAAGCCAAAAAAATTGCAATCTCACTCATTCGCATGGTTGACAGTTGTAGGGAGGATGAGCAGACAACTTGAAATGATCTAAATGAGGCTCAAATCAGCATTAAAAATGTTAAAGCTATCACCAACCACTCAGTGTGCATAGTCATAAATGTCATGCGTGAAAACTGAGATCGTGCATGGGTGGCAATTTTTGCCACCCTTGCATGATCAGGTGCAAAATATGCAAGGGCGACAAAAAATTTTGCTCCTGCATGGAAAGATGCAAGGGTGATAAAAAATTTTGCCCATACATGGAAACAAAAACAACATGCAAAGGCATCAAAAAATGTCGACCTTGCATGTAAACTAGAAACACCAACTCCTTGAATTTTATCAAAATTTTGACATTTTGATCACGTCGAGAGTGCAATGGATTTCATGTTTTTGTAGAAATCGCAATGAGGGAAGGTTGTGAAATTTTTAAGGAGTTAGTCGACTACACTCGAGATCAAGATAAACTTGTCTCAAATTATGAACTTAGAGTGAAATGGAGAAGTTTCGTAGGGGTTGTTACAAAAATGAGTGTAGCTAATTTTGAGAACAACAATCTTGTTGATTGCTCTGAAATCGGTGCACATTCTATAATATCCTTATTTCTTTGGCACTAGTATAATTTTTACTACACATGGGTTAAGGCTCTTTTTTATCATTTTTTTAATCCAAGAGGTATTTTATGTGTTTCTTAATTTATGCATTCTCATGAGGAGTCATCTTATAGGTATATTTATTGGGCAAAATTGCACCTAGTATAAATTTAATATGATAATTAATTCTCCTAATAAGTGGAAGATCATTGAGCAATTCATCCACCACAATATCAATAAATTCTTCTAATATTTTTTATACCTTTTGAGGTAGCTCATTTAACTTGTTGGATATTACAATAGTCCTTGGTATGATTACCACTCTAAAACCCATCTCTTCCTCTTTCATAGCATTCAATAACTCTTTCTCACTTACCATCATATCACTTTCATTAATCATTTGTCCATTTTCTTCTTCTTTTAGAGGCAACAATGTATGACTTATGCCATCCTTCTCCAAGGTTTAAACATTATTCCTTTCATCATGAGTAGTATTTCTATTCATATTGTCAAGGCCTCCCTGAGAGCACATGACACATGTCTATTAGCATTATGTCACATATAACCTTGTATTTGTATCTTCTAAATTAAAAATCTATCCAACATTATTCATTTAAAAGAACTTGATGGCCTTTATGAATCTATGAGACCTTATAGGGGATTGGATGTGGCATTTTATTTAAACCAAGTTTTTATACCATCTCTAATGACACTAAGTTATCAATACTAATTGAATCAATCACCAATTTGCAATATTACTTACCTTGGGATTTATAGTTATCTATAATAGTGTCTTATTTTGGGTAGGCTCTTTCTCCTTGGGTGGTTTTATCAGCACCCTCCTCATTAGCAAAGACTCACCAACCTCTAGTTCTTATATGTGAGATGGAAAATTAGCATTTTCTTCTTCTACTTGGACTACTTAATTTCTATTTTAGTTATAGAGTTTATAGTTTGAGAATTCTATGAACACTCCCAAAATCTATGACAAACAAATTTATTACATTTGAAACATTTACTAGTGAATCTAGTAAATCTTCTTCTTCTTTATGTGTATCATCCTCTAAAATAGGGCCTCATTTTGAATGCACCTCTTGAATAAGATTAATTTTCCTAAGATTTACTTGGTTTTAAATTTTTCTTTTAAGATGTACCTCTTTCTACTTGTTGAAAAATGCCTCTATAACTTCTACCTCTGCCCCTATTTTGTTGAGTTTGCCTTCTATTGAGCTTATCTTTTGCCTTCAAAGCACATTAGTAACATTCCTCAAGTGTCTTTGAACTAACTAGGATAAGTTCACATTAAATATTATACCTTAACCCATTAATGCTATCTACATCCTCTTTTACATGTCTTTATTTGATTTTTAACTTATAGAACTCTTCATTGTACTCTTTTACACCCATCTCTTTTTTCTTCAAATTTTATAATTTTTTAAGAGGTTTATATGATAGCCACTAGGAAAAAATTTAGCCTTCAATTTCATAACCATCATATCCCAATATTTGATCTTGGCTTTGCCTTTATTCCTCCTTTCATCTTATATGTAATCCCACCAAAGGGCTACATGTCCCTTTAGTTTTGTGCAAGCACATTTGACTTTGTTTTCATTTGGTACATTCTCATGATCAAAATATTTGTCTAACTCTGTAATCCAATCAATGATTTCATCTCCATTTAAATTGTCTTCATAAGTAGATATATTTATCTTTGAATTATACCCCTATCCCATCACTACTTCCAGTAGTTTATCAATTCCTTATTCCTCATGCTCTTCATTTTTTTCTTCCTCCTCTAGATCTTTTGGTTCTTTTTATTTATCACTGATGTCCTCTTTTATAACTCATATTATTTTATTGGACTCTATTTTTATAATCCTTGCATCAAAATTTACCCTTAGGTTTCTCAACTCCTCCAAAATAGAAACTTCCATCTGGATACCTTTTGTTCCACCTCCTCTTGGGTTTCTTCTAAGTAACATTTTGGCTTCTCAATCCAATTGACCAACAAACAATCAATTATCACTTGACCTCAAAGAGTTTCACCTTCATTCAAGCCTAATTTAGATATCCAACCTACTTTGATACCAATTTGATGTAGATGGAGAGAGAGTTTTTAATCCAAATGCAAGATTCTTGTTTTAGGTCTACTTTCTTTTAACCCTTATTAATCATAAAAACTTGTTGGTTTGAATAATATACAAGGGTTCAAGACAAAATAAGACTAGTTATTAGTACCCATTATCCTCTTATAGCTTTATTTAAAATTTAAAGACAATAATCTTAATGGAAGTCCTCATTTTCACACAACCTTCCTGTCAATTAGGTCTCTTTCGACATAGTTCAAGATCACTATAAGATTTTTATACTAGATGGTCTAGTATAATTATAAAAGACCATGAATATTATAAATCACACTAAATAATAATATATTACCAATTTTCACTAATTTTTAAAAGTGGAAACATAAGTTATTTAATTTTTAAACTCAAAACCCTAACTCAGGGTTTACACAGACCTATAAGTGTGATGTAGGGGCTTCACTCTTAAGGAGTAATTTTGATCAATTTTGGATAGTTTTGAATTAATTAAGGTTTATTAATTATTTTTAAGGCCGTATAATGCCTCAATCATGTTTATTTTTCATTTTTATAGCTTAGGTGTGCATTTAGCTAGTTTTAAATTTTTTAATTTTGATTTCTTGCCAAAACTTGTAGTTTAAAATTTTGAATTTTGCAGTGTGTTCTTAAGATTTTTAGGATGTGAAATGTCTTAACCAATTTAATTAAATTTTTAAAAAAAATTAGGGACATTTATAACTAATTCAAAGGTCTAAAGTGCTCTACACCTAGAAAATCAACTTTTTGAACTTGTCACTTTTGCAAGGTAAGCTTATGAATGCTGATAACCTGCTCAAAGTTGGTTAAAAAATGGTTATATTCATATAAAATGTATGAAATTATAATTTAAAATGGTTAAAAACTTTTATTTTTGATTAAATCCTTTGAATAAAAGAAAGGAAGAAACACCTATTCAGAAAAACTATCATACAGACCCTATGTACATGTTCTTGATCAATATTGTTGACTGTATCTTTGAGTTTGGAAATTTAGATTAATTTGATAATGTTTTGATAGGTTTTGAAGAATAATTTTATCTATTTTGAGATCATATATTTATTAAATAATGATAATCATCTGGTATTTTTAGTGAACTTACAAATTCACCCTTATTATGGGAGCTTTTCTGGTATAAGCAGATTGTGTATTACTATTAATGGAGAAAAGACTGTGGAATTGAATTGTATAAATTTTATTTAAGTTATAATTTATTTTTGTAAATAGACATAGTGTGCCTAAAATATATTTAAAATATCATATTTTCTCATAAGAGAACCTCAGTTTCCTGTAGCAGTCGATGTTGGAATAGTCTATGGGAGTCTTTTTGTTTTTGTGTAGTCAGACTATGTTCTTAGTGAATGAATGACCTTTAGATTGATTGGTTTCATGATATAATTAATTTATAGTTTATTTAAATTTATTAAGGAGTTTAAAAGTGAATGAAAGACTCAAAATTTATTTGTTGATACTTGTAATTGATAGAAACCCCCTGTATACTGTGGTAGTCTTTGAACAATTGAATATTGACTATGTTTCATGAAAGAAGGATCCACAAACCATTCATTAAAATAATTTAGATAATAATATGATTCATTTTATTGTTCTTGTTATATTTATAAACATTTAAATGAGCTTTGCATGCAATATAACTATTTTGACAACATACAAACTTATGGATGATCAAAATTATTCAAAGTCAAGACTATTTTGGTCTGGATAACATACTTAGAGGGTTTATTAACACATTCCACCAATAATAAAAGATGTATATAGTTTAGAAAAACCATTAAAACCTAGTTTAGTCTATTGAAACATCTTAAAATAATCAAAATTGAATTTTGTTTGTCCTCAGGTTGTCTTAGTCTACATAAAGCCCTAAACTAGGGTTTCATCATTTTCTTGAGTTTGAACCAGCCAAAACTCATAAAATTTGGTAGTCTAATAAAATTTAATTTTATCTAATTTATTTTCAAGTTTCTAGGACCATAAAAAAAAATTAGTATGGATTTTTTGAGACTGAGCTGAAATTAGGCTTAGAGAGGGCTAATTGAGAAGCCTAAAAGTTGGAAAGTGAACCTATTGAATGAATTGAGTCTTAAAATTTGAAAATAGATATATTTACATAAAGGGTTCTCATAATAAAAATTGGTTTCTCAAAAATTCACTCTACATTTTTTGTACCATTTAGAAAATAGTCACAACAGGGATAGAATAAGGGTTGAGAACATAGTATATTTGCTAGAGTCACAAGTTGAAAGTTTGCAAAGGGAATATCTACATCATTTTGGTATCAAATCCAAACTTGGATACTTGAGAACAAGTGGGAGAAAAAATATTCTTAGGGAAAGAAAATAATTTATACCTATTTGATAAATTGCCTACACAAGGTTCACAATACCACCTAGGAGAAAGAGAAGAGGTGTTGCAAGGAACCAATGGAACCAAGATGTTGTGTTAGAAGAGCTGAGAGACATGAGATTTTTATTTGATGTAAGGATAAATGATATATAAAAGGACTAAAGAAGATAATTTCTAATAGGTGACTTGAGTGATAGGGAAGATGAGCCACAAGACCAAGAGGTAGTAGAGGGAGAGAAACATTTGAAGGACCTAAAGATCAAGGTGTAAAGAAACTCATGAAGGTGATCATGAGTCAAGGGTATAAACAAATGTGAAATTACACACCTATGTAGGAGGTATTTATGGATATGAACTCATGGATTGGGTGAATGAGTTAGATAAATAATTTGAGTATGAGGAGGTACCTGATGATAAAAAGGTCAATTTTAAAAGAACCAAGATGAAAGGGCATGATTCATTATGGTGGGACTTCACACAAGATGAGAGAATAAATAAGGTTAAAAATAAGATCACTTCTTAGGATAGAATGGTTGCCAAGATCAAATCCAAGTTCTTACCAAGTGATTATGAGACAAACTTGTTTAGAAAACTGCAGAATTTGAAGTAGAAGGAAATGAGTGTGAAGGCATACACAGAGGAGTTTTATAAGCTAACCATAAGATCTAGTCATGTTAAGGAGGATAAAGAGAAGGTTTTAAGATAATTGAATGGTTTAAGGTATAATATCCAAGATGAGTTAGCACTTGTGAACCCAAGAACACTAGAGGAGTACTATCAATTTATATCAAGGCTGAAGATAACTTGAATAGAAGGCATAATCAGTAGAATAGAGGAAGGGTCAAAAATTTCAAAGGTAGAGGATATCAAGGGGGTAAAAATACCTCACAAAAATATATTCAAAGTGAATCAAACACTTCACAAGAATAGTCCACTCAATCAAGAGGTGGATTTAGAGGCAAGAGACCTTACAATAGAGGTGGATATTCATCAAGGGGTAGAGGATCTATTGGATTTATGGGTAAATGTTTTAAGTGTAATAAGTATGTTGGACACAAGCATTGGGAGTGTCTAGAGGACCAACCATCAAGAAGCCTAAGAAATGAAGGAAGAAATCAGATTGCACAAGGAGGAGATGAAAAGAGTGTTTGTTTTCCATCACAAATGGTAAAGCCTAAAGTGGGAGAATCATTGCTCATGTGGAGGGTGCTGATCAAGCCACCCAAGGAGAAAGAACCACCACAAAGAAAAATTCTCTTCAGAACATCATGAAAATGTCAAGGTAAGTGTTGCAAGATGGTCATTGATGTAGGAAGTATGAAAATCTTGTTTCAATAGAGATGGTTAACAAGCTTAGGCTAAATAAATCACCTCACCCCACTCTATATAAGGTGTCATGGTTGAATAAGGGACATAAAGTCTTGGTTAGTGAGTAGATTTGGGTAGAGTTTCAAATTGGAACTTGTAAGGATAGGGTGTTTTATGATGTTATCTCCATGGATGTGTGCCATGTGATTTTGGGAAGGCCTTGGAAATATGAAAGACAAACTACCCTTGATGGAAGAAAGAATATGTATACCTTGACCAAGGATGGAGTTAGTTAAACTTTTATTCCCTTGAAGGGTGAGTAGAATGATCAACAGGTTGGTTCACATATGATGATGGTAAGTGAAAGAGTTATTGAATGCCATGCATGAAGAAGAGATAGGCTTTGCTTTGGTCATCAAGTATAGGAATATTATGAAAACCACTAAGATAAATGAAATGCACTTAGAGATTCAAGAAATGTTGGAAAGGTATGTTGATATAGTTGTTAATGAGCTACTCAACACATTGACACCAATGAGGAGCTTAACACACCATATAAACTTTGTATCTAGAGCTAGTCTACCAAACAAGGATGCATATAAGATGACCCCACAAGAGAATGTTGAGATAAAGAGACAAGTGCAAGAGTTACTTAACAAATAACTGATCAAAGAGAGCTTGAGCCTATGTGTAGTACCCATGGTGTTGGTGCCAAAGAAGGAAGGTGAATGGAGGATGTATACTAATTATAGGGTCATTAATAAGATAAATATAAGGTATAGGTTTATAATTTCTATGATGGAGGATTTGATGGATTACTTGAGTGGAGAAAGTTATTTTTCCAAGATATACCTCAATATTGGCTACTACTAGCTAAGGATTAGGCAAGGAGATGAGTGGAAGACTACTTCTAAAATGAATGAAAGTTTGTATGAATGGTTGGTCATGCCATTTGGTTTGACTAATGCACCTATTACTTTAATGAGATTAATGAATGAGGTTTGAAAATATTTCATAGGCAAGTTTGTAGTAGTTTATCTGGATGATATACTAATTTTTAGCCAAAACAAGGAGGAACACCTTCATCATTTGGAGTTGGTGATAAGGAGGCTACAAAAAGAGAGGTTATTGATCAACCTCAAGAAGTGTGACTTCATGAAAATAGAGATGTTGTACCTTGGGTTTGTTATTTCACAAGGCATGCTGAAGATGGATAAGAATAAGGTGAAGACAATCATGGAGTGGCCAACACCTAGGATAGTAAGAGAGGTAAGAAGTTTTCACAGTTTGACAAGTTTCTATAGGAAGTTTATAAGACATTTTAGTGGAATATTTACTCCCATTATTGATATTATCAAGGGAAACAAGAAAAACTTTGTTTATAATGAGTAGGCACAAAAAAAATTCTAATACTTGAAGGAAAGGATCATGTAACAACCCATATTATCATTGTTACACTTCAACAAACTATTCCAAATAGAGTGTGATGCAAGTGGTGTAGCCATAGGGGCTGTCCTAAGCCAAAAGGGTAGACCTATAACCTACTTTAGTGAGAATTTAAATGATGCTAAGAAGATGTATTCATCTTATGACTTGGATATTTATACAATGGTGAAAGCATTGAAGAAGTGGAGGCATTATCTCATGCCAAAATAATTCATAGTATACATGGATAACCATGTACTTCAATTCATATCTAATTATCCTAAGTTAAATCAAAGACATATGAAGTGGAAGGAGTACATGCAAAAATTTACCTTCACCATCAAGCACAATCAAGGATAAAGAAATAAAGTAGTAGATGCATTGATCAGGAGGGTCTTATTGGTGCATGAAATTCAATTAGAGAGTGTTCATATTGAGGCACTCAAGGAATTGTATGAGGATGATGAGGACTTCAAGGAATCATACCATGCATGCAAACACCCAAGTACACTCAATAAGGAGCCTTGGTTAGATTATGTACTTCAATATGGATTAATATTCAAGGGAGTATAATTATGTGTACCAAAGATCTTAATAAGAGGAAATATGATCCAAGAGAAGCACAATAGAAGCATGGATGGCCATTTTGGGCTTGACAAGACATTAGAGTTACTCACTAGGCAACACTATTGGTCTAAAATACAAGTAGAAATGAGAAGGTATGTATAAAGGTGTAAAATTTGTCAATTAGATAAGGGTAAGAGTACTAATGCAGGTTTGTATCAACCCATACTAGTCCCACATAAACCTTGGGAATCCATCAGTATGGATTTTGTGATGCAATTTCCTAGAACACAAAGGGGTTTTGATTCTATTTTTGTAGTTTTTGATAGATTTTCTAAAATAGCACATTTTATACCATGTATAACTATTAATGATGCAACACATGTGGCTAATTTGTTCTTTAAGGAGGTTGTGAGGCTTCATGGATTGCCCATGAACATTATTTATGATAGGGACACCAAGTTTCTTGGTCACTTTTGGAGGATATTATGGAAAAATATAGGCACTAATTTGAGTTTCAGTTCAGCTTACCACCCTTAAATAGATGGGTAAACTGAGGTGGTAAATAGAAGCCTAGGAAAATTGTTGAGGTGTTTGTCTAAGAACCATCCCAAGTAGTAGGATCGTGTATTGTCTCAAGCAGAGTTTAATTGTAATGATTCTACCAATAGAAGCATTGGTATGAGCCCATTCCAAGTAGTGTATGGCATGCAGTCAAGAGGTGTATTTTAAGTTAGAGATATTAGACATATGGATAAGAGAAGTGTTGAAGGTGAGGAGTTTGCAATGGTAATGAAAGAGGTGCATGAACAAGTGAGAAAGCATTTAGAGTCTAGTGTTGACAAGTATAAGAAGTAGGCAAATTTAAGTAGGAAAGTAGTGAATTTTCAGATTGGGGACTTAGTCCTAGATCATATAAGGAAAGGTTCCCAAAGGGTGAACACAACAAGCTGAAGATGAAATAGATAGGTCCTTGAAAGATTCTCATGAAGTTTACCAATAATGCATATGAATTTAAGTTACCTAGTGGAGTTAGAATCTCACATATTTTCAATGTTTTATATTTGTACCCTTATAGAGAAGGAGATTAAGGAGAAAACATATCAAGTGATGTAGCTACAACAGGCCCAGATTGGGTACAATAGTTGCCTAAGGCCAAGATAAAGGAACTAGAATATATACTAGACAAACAAGTGACCAAAAGAACTAGAGACAAGCAATATTTCAAGTATCTAGTAAAGTGTAAGAACCATCTAGTGGAAGATGCTACTAGATTACTAAGCATGACATACTAAAGTGAAGGAGTGCATTGAAATCACTCATGGACAACAACCCATGAGCTTTCTTTTCTTTCCCTAGGAGTATGATCTAGGGAAATCACTCTTAGGGAGTACTTTTGATCAATTTTGGATTATTTTTCATAAATTATGGTTTAGGAATGATTTGGATGGCCTTATAAGGCCTCAATAATGTTTATTTTTAATTTGGATAGCTTAGGTGTGCATTTAGCTAGTTTAAATTTTCAAATTTTGATTTCCCACCAAAACTTATAGTTTAAAATTTTGAATTTTGTAGTGTGTTCTTAGGATTTTCAGGATGTGAAATGGCTTAACCAAGTTCATTAACATGATAAAAAAATTTAGGGACCTTTATAACCTATTCAAATGTCTAAAGTGCTCTACACCTAGAAAATCAACTTTTTAAACTTGTCACTTTTGTAAGGTAAGCTTATGAATGTTGATGACCTCCTCAAAGTTGGTTCAAAAATGGTTATCATCATATAAAATGTATGAAATTAGAATGTAAAATGGTTATAAACTTGTATTTTTGATTGAATCCTTCAAAGAAAAGAAAGGAAAAAAGCCTTATTCAGAAAAACTATCATATAAATCATGTTTACATGTTCTTGATCAATGTTATTAACTCTCTCTAAGTTTGGACATTTAGATGAATTTGATAATGGTTTTGACAGGTTTTAAAGAATTATTGTATCTATTTTAAGATCATATTTTCAATAAATAATGATAATCATCTGGTATTTTTAGTGAACTCACAAATTAACACTTGTTGTGGGAGCTTTTTTGGTATAAGCAAATTATGTATTGCTATTAATGGAAAAAAGACTATGGAATTGAATTTTATCATTTTTCCTTAAGTTTTTATCATTTTTGTTTTTTGAAATAGACATGGTGTGCCTAAAATATCTTAAAAATCTCAAGTTTTCTCACAAGAAAACCTCAGTTTCTTATAGCAATTGATGTTGGAATAGTCTATGTGTCTTTTTATTTTTGTGCAATCAGACTATGTTCTTGGTGAATGAATGACCTTTTACTCAATTAGTTTCATGATATAATGTGTTTATATTTGATTGAAATTTCTTAAGGAGTGTAAAAATTAAGGAAAGACTAAAAAATTATTTGTTGATACTTGTAATTGATTGGAAAACCCCTATATATTGTGGTAGTCTTTACACAATTGAATATTGATTGTGTTTCATGAAATAAGGATCCAAAAATCAATCATCAAAAGTGTTTATATCATAAGGTGATTCATTTTATTGTTATTTTTATTTTTATAAACATTTAAATGAGCTTTCCATGCGATATAACCATTTTGACAGCATATAGACTTGTGGATGATTAAAATTATTCATAGTCAAGACTATGTTGGTCTAGATAAGATACTTAGAGGGTTGATTAATGTCTGCCACCAACAAGGAAAGTTGTATATAGTTTAGAAAAACCATAAAAACCTATTTTGGTCTCTTGAAACATTTTTAAATAGTTAAAATTAAATGTTGTTTATACTTAGGTTGTCTCAGTCCACATAAAGCCCTAAACTAGGGTTTCATCATTTTATTGAGTTTGAACTAGCCAAAACTCATAAGATTTGGTAGTCTGATCAAATTTCATATGATCTAATGGATTTTCAAGTTTTTCGTACTGTACAAAATTTTTAGTATGAATTTTTAGAGACTGGGTTGGAATTAGGCCTCGAAAGGGCTAATTAAGAAACCTAAAAGTTAGAAAGTGAACTTATTGAATGAATTGAGTCTTGAAATTTGAACCATAGATATATTTCCATAAAGGGTACTCAGAATAGAAACTAGTTTCTCAAAAATTCATTGTAATTTTTTCATACCGTTTAGAAAACAGTCACAACAGGGCTAGAAGAAGGGTTGAGAACATAGTGTATTTGTTAAAAAGTCACAAGTTGAAAGTTTGTAGAGGGAATCTCTGCATCAAGGTGTCCAAAAGAATATAAAATGGACTAGTTTTAATTTAAGGCAATCTCAATCACTTCTAAAACTTATATTAGGTTTGTCCTATCTTACTTTAGCTACTCTAATGGATTTCAAGATTTGAACAATTGATGAAAAACTTATATCATGTAATTTATAGAGTTTTGTGCTTTATTCCAAGACTATTTCCACTTTTATGGAGGAGGACCAATTATTTTCAAAAAAGATTTTATACTACACCTCCACCATGGAATTCACTTGAATCAATTCAAGAATATTCATCCAACTTCCTTATCCATATTGTTTCATAATGCAACTCTTGTCTAAACTATGTAATTTGATTTGGAATCTAAGAGTGGATAGAAAGAATATCCTATATTCAAAGGAAAAAATAATTTAACATTGTTTATATCTCAAAATCTACATGAAATCATAAATAACTCTAAGAACTCTCTAATTTTTTCCTTTGTAGTAAGATCACATATACAAACTACAAAAAAACATAATTTCCACCTATAATGTATATTCTCATACTAAATTAAAAAACACTTCCTAGATTATGCTCCTACATCAATATGGGTGTATTTGGTGTTGGTTCACTTTACATAAGCTCCCGTGTTTATGTAAATTCAAATTTTGATATGAGAGATCAAATTAGTGAGTATGGAAAAAATATTATCCTTACATAAATAAATCTAGATAAATATGGATGTGAATAACAAAATGTTTCTCTTCATCCAGTTTATTCCTTTTTAGAACATGAGAAAACCATAACACAAACTAAAGGGGATAATGTGGATTTAGATGCATGTTGTCATGTAGAGACAAATATTTCTACTTTAAATTATGATGATCATAATAACATGAATGTTAACACCTCTCAAAATTATTATTGGAATGAAAATGTAGATCATTTTTATAATGTGGTCTAATTAGAAGAACACCATAGGAATAAGAACATTATTAATATTATAAACAATGCCATAAATAATCCTGCTATGATATCTATAATTATGAATGCATTCAAATAAGTTCTATTCAAAATTTATGTTCTCATGAAATCATTTCATAAATTCCTTCCAAACTTACTCATATCTCTATCACATATAATATTATTAATGCTCCTAATTCTTCTCAAAATGTTTTTATTTAAAAATATCAAGATGCTTCCATTATTTCTCAAGCTCTTCCAAATTATCGGCATGTTTTTATTTCTTCTCAAGTTCTTCCAAATTCTCAACATGTTTCTATTGATTTTTCAAGTTCTTATAATTTATTAATATGCTTCTATTATTTTTTATATTTCTCACCATCTTCCAATTGTAATTTGTTCCTCTATGTTTTAACAATCTCTTGTGCTTCCATTTGTTTTACGTGGTATTAACCTTTCTCTTATATAAAAGTCATCTATTCCAATCTATTCTACTTATTCACCTTTTATTTTTGTATCAAATACCAAAACAAAAACTATGACACATACATTATGTGTCTTAAAAATATAGCTAATAGGGTGAATTCAAATGATATCCTCTTGAATCCATTAGCTCAAAAAATGCTTACACATCCATTTTTGATAGGATTTGTAGATTCAAAGGTTCAAATGTTTAATTCAAAAGGAGAAATTTCTCATCACATCAAGGATCAATGATAAATTATTTCCAATAATCTCGATGGATTATACACTTGATTAGATATATACTTTACCAAGTCGATCAAAACATTCTTGTACAAGTCTTTTCGATGATTTCTTGGCTCATTTTCAAATAAATATTTATTGGAAGGTTACATTTGTTGAATTATCTTAAAATAGATAAGAAGATAATTAGTAAATTATATATTATGTTATGAGCCACTCAATAATCAGATTCAAAGCACTTTTTTTGATAATTTGTGTCTTTATATTAAAGAAAATATTATTTTCAATTCCTATGATTTTTTTGGATCTTTTTCTTACTATTATAGAATGTGAAATGAATATTTTTAATATAAATATCCTTAAACATTCTCCTAATGCTTCCACAGTTATAAACAAGTCGAGTTTTAATACTAAAAGCAGCAATAATAGGTTCATAACCATGAATGTTCATAGAAATGAGTTCAATGTTGTAGATAAACCATCTCAGAGGTTCATCTTTACTCAATAAAGGGGGGAGAAGGGGTGGGAAGGGGGAATGATTTTAAAATATTAATAATCACCCAAAAATAATATTATATAAATTATTTGAATGCAATTTATGATTGCCTTAGTTTTAATAAGGGAATTACATTCTTCAAGTCCCTTGCTTAAATTTATTGGCTATCACAGATTACAAATAAATTCAAAAAAATCTTGTATGGATTTGAAGTATTAGATATAATATCTCATTGAAAACAATAAAATTAAATTGGATGGAACAAGAAAAAAATTAAATGTATCAATTTCTTTTCTAAGACAAAAATATCAATCAAATGATAACGAATAATGCCCATATTTTAGACAAAACAAAGTATAAAAAAATGCCACCATACTATGAAAAACACCCACTTGATGGTTTAATTGGAGCAACTGATTTAAAAATCAAGATAAATAAGACATAGATTCAAATTTTATTTGATGAGAGTGATATCTCACTTGATAGTTCATATGATGAGGATTTACTTATAAGAGCATTCGTAGGTGGTAAGTAAAAATGTGCCCAAGTTTGAACATATGCGCATTGAAATTTTTATATATTTTTAGGATTTATAAGGATGATTTATCATACACTCAAATGGTTATTGTTGGACATGATGGAATTAATATATACCCTCATGTTTATATTAAAAAATTTAATGTATATGAGACATTGACCATAGTAATAGTTACTCAATGAATAATCTAATAGAGGAATATAGTGAGCATGATGATTTGTTATCTTTATATTGTTGGGTGCATCAAATCATTGAGTGTATTGCTTGTGATATTATGGTTCATATTTTATATATTAATATGATTATCATAAATCCCTTGGCATTATTGGTTAGCTTTGCGAGCTAGTCCCTTATGATGGAAATTGAACACTAGATCAATTATACATTCATTTAATTACTTATGATTTTAGGACCTTACATGTGGTTTCTTATAACTTTTATTAATTTTATAATGTTTTTCATAAATATTTTGTGTTTGAAATATATCAATGTGATGTTTTACTCTATATCAACCTATATTTTATAAAATTATTTTAAGAAGAATGTATATTGTGACTATGCTAGGGTGTGCATTTTATGTTCATATCCTTTGTATTTAGAAACATGCCTCCATTCACTATTATATTTATATATAATAATATTGTGATTATTTTAACTTAGATGTAGGTCTTGTTTTCCATTAGGTTATAATTTCATGGTTTTGGCTTCATAGTAGGTTGATGGCACATTCCATATTCACTCAAGGCCAACTCTAAGGCAATATGGGGCTTCTCTTTGTCTTAATTATATTTATCTTCCATTGAATAGTTTTCTCATAGTATCATTTACTTGATATTGTGTTTTTTTTATAGGATATGCATTATATATTATTTGTTTGACATGTCATTTTATGTGGGGTATTATCATGAGCTTAGTGTGTATTCATATGACTAATTTGTTCTCACATTCCTCACATGTCTCCAATTGCATGATGTGTTTTCACGTGCTTGACATGATTATTATTTTAGTATATGTTCCTCTCTCTCTAATGTACATTATACTTCACTTCTTTTTTGATGTGTCTTTATAAAGATTAGTATACTTTCTATATCCATGTTTAAAATTTTTACTCCATGTCTTTGGTGTGCATTATAATTGATTGATTTTTATTCACTAATTTATAAGCCTACCATATGTTTTATGTAATTTCATTTCCTTATGTGTCTTCAATGCGCTATGTGTGACTTCGCTCTTCCTTCTATGTATTTATCATGCCTCTAATATTTGAAGTGTTTTATCCATGCTTGGTCATATATATGACATATATTTTATTATAATTATCTTCATCAGAGTGTTTGATGTGCTCTAAGATGATTTAATCTATACCATGTTTAATGCTCTTACTAGTTACCTTAGTTTCCATCATTCATGTCATGCATATGGTGGGGGAAAGAACTTATAAATATGAGTTTACATTGTCATATCATATCATGACAATTATTATTTGGTGTAAAATAAAAAAGTACCATCAACTTATTCATAGTTAATAAGGTATTTTGCAATTTTTTCATAACCTAGTGTTTCATGAGCATTCAAAGCACATCTAAGTTAATATAAATTTCATATAAAAACATGTTTAGTATCATAACATAAATCTCTAATATTTCCCCACTCAATATTAGTGTGCAAATGTTTTCACAAAGTCACTTGTATGTGAAAAGTTTGAGGCATTCAAAAATTATATATCTTGTTGATCCATTAAAGGGCAGGTGAGGGGGAATATTATTATAACATTCTCCCCCTTAATGGATCATTGTCTTAAGTATAAAATAAATATAATTTTTGAATGCCTCAAAATTTTCAAGTGCAAGTGACTTTTTGAAAAACATTACACATTAATCTTGAGTGGGGCAATACTGGGGATTTATGTTGTGCTATTGAACATGTTCATGAATGAAATTTTAATGTGTTTCATACACTAATGAAACACAAGGTTACAAACAAGTTTAAAAACACCTTATTTATCATAGTATAAAACTATAGACTGATCTTGTGATAATCTTGATCTTATAATAATGTGACATATCCATATCACTTCATAGACAACTCCTACTGCAAAATGATATTATGCTTCTATGGAAGAATGTGAAACATAATTATTCTTCTTTTTCCCCCATGATATTGGACCAAATGTCAAAAACAATACAAATCTAGAAGTGTATTTTATTTTTAGAATGGGCCACACTTGAGGATCGATATTTGAATATGATCGAATGCATAGAGGTAAAACTATATGGAGTAGTGAACTCACGAACACATGAGAGGAAGAAACTTCACAATGTGCAAAACACATAGGAAGGTACATTATATAGGTGAAAGATAGACATGTCCTCACATCCTCATAAATATGGGATTATCTTTCCCAATGACCTTTATTAAACACCTAAGTGACACCTAAGCAAGCTAACTAGACTATGTAAGTAAAACCACATGGTGTGAAAAATCTTACACTAACACCCCTAGTTAAGCATAGCTTAGGTGGGTAGAAGAATTGGGTCTTGAAAATAAGGCCTTACGAGGTACCCAAGTAGATATAAAATAGAGAAGACTAGAAGCCCCCCCTAAATGATGTTGAAGATACCTATAGTAGAACTCACAAAATGACCAAGGTCGATGATGAGATCCTATACCTAAAGATTGAGAAAGCTCTATCTGCATCAAATATTATTTCTTTCCTTTGATAGATGAAGAACATGATGAGTGAATTGAAATTATATCCATTCCATGATGGAATATGAAGGGAGTACAATGAATACATTTAAATATGATCCAAATATGAAGTGTGAGAAACGTATGGTAAGATCATGCATAATAATAGAATGTAATTCCATTGAAATAGACATGTCAAAGGAATGCCCATGTAAAGTGTGGAGCATGGATCATCAACTAAATAAAGAGAATCCACTAAAAGAGATGAGTTGTTGATGCTCTCACTAAGTGTACTCTCACTAAAAATAGTAAAGTCATCTGAAGTGTGAATCTATAATGGATCTGGAAGAGCAATATCATGTATATGAATGAATGTAAAATATACAATAAGATAGATAATATTTGGTAGAATATTATCTCATATTAGTGTCTTGATAGAAGGAAGATCAATGTCCATAATGAATGTGTCATCACAAGAAATAGGAGGAGAGATTACAACAACCTCCAAAGAGATAATAAGAAGAGGGGGAGTGATAAAAATATCAACAAGATCTCCAAAAAGAGTATGAAAAGTGATAAAAATAGTGAATGGACACCTTATATGCTCCACATGGTGATGTAGATCCCATGAAATGTGCATCAATAAGTGAACTAGACACACTGACAAGAGTTGGTCTAGCCATTGTATCAGTAAGAATCAATGGGGACATGAACTTGTCCATATAGAAATGGAATAAGGTCATGTTCCATGAATAAGTGATCTATGTACATCTGCCATGAAACATAGTTAGTCTTTCCAAGAAGAACCAATGGATTAGAATCAACTATCCTTATATGGCATCTCCCAATTGGAGATAGGTTAGTCGACATGACCAATAATAACCATGCATACCCAATATGATGGACATTAAACTCGACTAAAAATGTATCCAAATGAGAAATTTGTGCAATAGTCACTGAATTACTCTTGATATTGTATATATTAGCACTTTATATTTACTACATATACAATCAACATATTTAAGTGTGTATATAATCAACACATAAATGTATAAGTAACTCAATTGTGTAAAAGATAAGAATAAATACACCCCCATGAAACTTTAGAGGTTTAATTTTACAAGGCTCAATAATAAAATAAATACTTAGAGCTCCAAAAAACTTGCACTTTCAAAATACATAGCACCTGGAAAGGAGCTATAGGCTGAAAATTACGTGTTTGAAATTCTTAAAAAAACCTTCACTTTGAAAAATGAATATTTTAGGCTTGCAAAACATTTTACTTAATTTTTCATGAAAATATTAAGCCCCCTTGGGTTGGTTGTGACCAAGGTCAAAACTCCCATGTGAGTAAGGGCTAAGGGATAAGATGTCTTACACTATCTATTTTAACATGTTTGCATGTATTTACATGAAACCCTACCAAACCATTTAAAACAACTAAGATCATGAAGAACACCAAGAAGGATCTAGAATGCAAGTGAGATCATGATAAATTCCATGGCATTTGTCTAACAACACCACTTTGATACCATGATGGAGTGGATTATACTTGAAGATTGATATTTGGATAACATCAAATGCATGAAGGTGAAACTTTACAAAGTAGTGAACTCATGTTCACATGGGAGGAAGAAACTTCACAATGTGAAAAAATATTCAAATGTAATAACATTTTAAGTTAATTTGATAAAAGTACATCGAAAGGTATATTATATAAGTGGAAGATAAACATGTCCTTACATTCTCATGAGTTTGGGATTAAATTTGTAAATGACCTTTATCAAATACCTAAGTGACACCTAAGCAAGCTAACTAGACCATGCAAGTAAAACCACATGATGGGAAAAATCCTACACTAACATTTATGTCATTAATAGAACTTGTTTGATCTACATCTATGTATCCCATTAAGAGGAATTAATCAATCTTCTTATATACTTAACAATGTTCCGTTATTCCTCGAAGATATATCAATAAAAACTTAGTTGTTTCCTAGTGGCTTACTTTGAGTTCTTGCATGAAGCATGAAAGATAGATAAAAACATAGTTAATATATGACTAGTGTAGGTGAGATAGATGAAACTCTCAATCAACTATCGATATAGAATGGCATCTACTGGTGGTGATGGATCTGCATGAGATAGTTGAAGTCTTGTCTCCATAGGTGTGTCGATTGGTTTATAGTCCATCATTTAAAAATTATTGAGAAATGTCTTGTTAAATTTCATCTATGACACAAAGATACTATGTCATTTTTTTCAAACTTTCAATCTAAGACAATATTGTAGTAGCTCAAGATCTGTCATGTCAAATGATTTCTTGAGATCATTATTTATAGCATCAATCATCTTCATTGAATTGTCAATGATGATTAGATCATCAACATAATTAATGATTGTAACAATATCCCCCTTGATATTTGAGTTAGTGTTAGGATCATATGGAATCATTTTGAATACATGTTGTAAGATATCTTCTTATTTACTTTTATATACTAAGATTTGGGAGCCTATTTGAGACCATACAATGACTTGATAAGTCTACATACTTTATATTCCTAACCATGTTTGGCATATAATTTTATTTGGATCATGTATACTTATTCATGTAGATATTCATTCAATAAATCACTTTGACATCCATATGATGAATGTTACATAATTTTTTTGGTCATAACAAATATCATTTTGATTACTTTAATCTTGGTTGTAGGTGGGAAATTCTCCTCATAGTCAATGCCTTATTTCTATATGTATCACTTTGATACAAGTATCACCTTGTAATTATCTTTGTTTCTACCTACCTTGTACTTGGCCTTAAATATCCATTTAACATCCAATGGGATTCTCATCTGGTTGATGATTAACAATTTTTTAAGTGTTATTCTTCATCAATGACTAATATTATACATCCATGGCATCTTTCCAATATTTTGATTGTTATGATTATCATATCATAGAGGGATCAAATGTTTCTAATATTATGCTCATAAGGTAAATGTTGAACTCTTTGTGAGTCATGTTTCAATTACTTATTATTAAACTAGATGTGTCATGGAATCCATCTAAGTTAACATCTTTTTTTGCACTAGTAGACCACTTAAGAATATGTTTAAAGAGAGTGGTGGTACTAGAGGTCTTAGTTGACCATCACCAATGTCACTACCACTATTACCATATGATGCCTATTTTCACTTGAACTTGCATCTAATGAGTAGATGATACAAGATTGTCCTCATTCAATTTAGATAATGGAACCACCTCAAGGTTGTGGGTATCCCTATTAGGAGGTGGATCTCTAGATTAGGGGCTAGCTCCCCTTGATACATCACTAAAGCTCATATCCTACTACTAACACTTTGGGGATGAAATGAGATAGGGATAAAATGAAAGTAAACTTAGTCTATAGGATGTGATACACCAAAATATTTTCTCTACTCATACCCTTATCATGCACTTGAAACTAAGGACAATTTGCACACACTTCATCCAAATGTTAATCTTCCCTCTCACATCAATGCTTCAACATGGGATCTTGGAGATAACATAGGATAGGAAGAAATAGACAATAGTAATTTTAAGACATTATATAATCCACTTTGACACTACTTGCTAACTTGTAAGAGAGAGATTATAAACACACAAGGTACTAAGGGGAGTAACATGTGAAGGTAAATGAAACTTACACTTGCACAAGACCAACAACCATCATGTACACTTAGTGAAATATTTAAATGAGATAGAAAACTTGTATTTATTTATTCAAGGAAAAAATTTGGTAGGGATTCACCATACCCAAGCAGATAGATCCATACAAATGGTCAAGAAGGCCTAATTTATAGAACTTGGAAGAAGAGAGAAAGGTGTTAAAGAGGCATAAGGACATGTGTCACCAATGTGAATATTAGTTAAAAATGCATGAGAGAGAGAGAGAGGAATGGGGTGATAAATATCATGTCAAGAGTTAAAAATATCATTTTAAATCATCCAAGACCTGCAAATGGTCAATAAACTCCTTTTCTATGCATAGAAAACTACCCCTCATGATTGGCCTTACAAAACTATTGTAAATATAAAAATGATCAAGTTTGATGATGAATTTGAGTATTAGGGGTTACTAAGAATCCCTCACATGAATTGGGGAGGATCCTGACCATTCCTATCATTTTGGACATGCATAATCATACTTGGCAGTGTCAAAATAGCCCTTTTCCCTTCACCTCTCATAGTTGTCACCTTCAAGTTCTTCAAAACTAAAATATGATCTGTAAAATAAGAGGAATTAAATTTTAAATTAATTATAATACCATAAGTTACAATAAAATGGCCTTAAAAGGCTCCCAAAATGAAGATTCACCATTTTCTCTAAGTCCTCTCTAGCTAGCTCACTACACTGGCTAAAAAGAAAGAGATAGTATACACACTTAGGAGCTTATAAACTTGATATAATGACCATTTATACTTATAAAAATTCCTAATATTCCCTCCAAAAGTTATTTGGTCTCTTGAAAGCTCACCATGCCTGCACAACATAAAAAATGGTCAAAATAATCCTTGTTTTGCCCTATTCCTTATAATCCATACAATCTGATCCCATGGAGTTGGAAACAAATTCTCTTCAACAATCATGGTAAAATTAATCCATCTAGATGCACTTTTAGGCTCATTTTCACCATCAAGTCCTAAAGAGGGTTTGCAATGGTTTGGAAGTGGTTTTCATTTTTAGCATTCATTCATAGCCATGGCACATTAGAATTATGATCAAATGCCACTTGTGGATTATAAATTACCTCCTTAAACTTCCTTGATTGTATCAATTTCCCATACAAAGCTTGATGGAATTTCTAAGAACTTGAAGTTGACATTCAAGCTCATTTTTTGCTTCTTGGTAGGTTCTAAACGTTTTAGGCCAAAACATGGATTATTGGAGAGTCTACCTGAAAACCAAAAGTTTTAAAACCTCTATGTATATCATAAAAACATGATCCAATCCATATAAAATCTCCCTTAAATCTATAAATGGAAACTAACCCTTGTTTGGCACCATGTCTAGACCTTATCAATAAGTCTGCCTGCACCCTTGGCCAAAATTAAGGCTTCAGTAGTTTCCTTCTACCTCTAAATGGCTTAAACACTTAATTTTAACCTCCATGGAAGTTTTAAAATTAATTAGGGTGCTTTCCTAAGGCCCAAACTGAAAGTGACCCTTCATTTGAGATTAGGCCTATTCCTTGCCCATTAGGTATGCATGTAACCCTCCTTGGATAGAGCATCATTTTTGGTTCTAGACCCTATATCAAGTTTTTATAGATTTTTTTAGATGTTCTTAAACTATAAAAACCTCCATTTTATCTTAATTGACCTCTGTTTTATCATTTGACCTCCTTCAACAAGAAAAACAAGGTTTATGTAAGGGGAAAAGTGCCCCCTATCTGAGACAAAATAGTGGGCACTTCCTCTATTAGTCTTGACAATTTGATTATTGGGGAATCTTAATCAACCACCAATGGTACTATATACAAAAAATTCACCCCTTGATTCCAATTTTTGACCCTCAAAATCTCCAAATTCTAAGACTGGTCACTAAAGGACAAAAGATGCAGGGTACAAGTTTGTTTTTCCTTTGAAAAGACAGTCTCCTTGGCTTTATCTCCTCCTATTGATGTTTATTGGTAATTTTTATCCATATCTAAAAAAAATTTCAATCCTTTCCAATATGATTCGCACTAGAACCTGCATATTCTCCTTTTTGGCCATACTAGGCCTCATGCTTTGACTAAGATAGGGTCCTTTGGCTATATTTGGAGTTGGTTTGCCACATGTTCAGGTTTCGAATGTGTCTTAAAACATGTTTAAGATATATTTATATAATTCCTTACATTTATCTAGGCCAAATTTCACACATATATCCCCCTTTATGCACAAAGGAAGCCCACTTCAACCTTACTACCTATAGTCCCTATTTGTCTCAGTTTATGCATCTCATGCCTACCTATAAGTACTTTTAAGCTTTAGATGATGGTATAGGAATAAGATTAAACCTTTTTCTATGTTTATAAGATCATGATAGTTGTCATCCACCATTTTCCAAGGTCAAACTTCATCATTTTCACCAATTTACCTTTACTCTCAAGATTAGGCCATGCTCCTTAGGGACTGAGACAAGCCTTTAAACCCTAGTTGTAGGTCATGTTTTGAGCTTGTTTGATGGTTTTGTAACTTCTCTCCATGTTTCCTAGGTCATAGACCCTCCTCATGTATGATTCTAATTGAAAACTCCTCAAACCATATCAACTCTATGTACTTGATTTAGAACACCCTATCTGAATGTCACAGTCACCATGCTTTGCCCCTATATGTTAGTTTTGGCAATAATTAGACCTAGCTCATGATGTATTTAGGTTTATATTGAGTCCCTTGAGGTAATTTCCCATTCACCTAGGTTGACTCTAGTAATCAAACCTCATTTATCATAAGGAGAACCCTACCTTTAACTCATTGTCAACATACCCTTAATTGACTATGTTTTATGGATTTAAGTGCTACTGTAGGTTAATTGAGATCACTTAGGTCATGTGTTTGACAAGGACCAACTCAAACTTTAGTTCTAGTGTCCTTTAAACATCCTTTCACTTCAAAACTTTAATTTGACCACTATTAGCCCAAATTGGACAAAATTTTGTAAAAGCTTGTTGTAGCTTAGTGTTCCTAGGCCTATATAGACAAGGGAGGGTATGTTAGGAGGTTAAAACATCAAAACAAACTTCCTCTCTATCATTTTAGCTCAGGCAAGTCATTTGGACTAGTTTATATTGATCAAGCTTGGTGACATAGCTTAAGATTGTCAAATTGGAATGCAAATCAATTTTTCAACCATACCCTGTAGATATCACTATCATAATTTAGTGATTTTTTGTTTAACTTTTGAGGATCTCAAACTCCATCTTCCACTCCTCCTTTTGCCATAAAAATTGGCATAGGAAATGTATGTAGATAGGGCTATAGGGTGAAATAATCAAGGGTGTTGAAACCTCTCTTTGTCATGACATATATAATCCCAAAGAAGCCTTATGATATTTATTTAGTCCCTTTAGGGATAGACCAAAAACACAATCACTTTCTCTTGATCTCTCACAACCTTGTGAACCTTCTTTATAAATCTTAGACCTCTCCAAAGTAAACTCCAAGTACCTTTAAAGGCTTGAGACTATTGTGAAGGTTTTTTCTTGGTCATGATGATGTTAGCATACTCCTGTAAGTGAAGATTCTGACTATGTGGACTGAGACAACCCCTTAAGAGAGCAAGAAAATGTAAGGCAAGGCCTTCCAATCACCCCAAAAACACTTTTCAAACCTTACAACATAACAAACATTAGGAATATCATCAAAACAACATCAAATCACTTTTCCCAATGTGGAGAAACTCCTTTTAAGGAAACTGAGATGACTGTAAATGTAAACTAGGCATTTTGCAAGCATGTACAAGCCTAAAAGAGGCTTTCCCAAGTACTTGAAGCTTCCAACACCAAAATAAGCATGATAATATCTTTAAAAACATTTAGGATCACCTAAAACAAACTAATCCATCAAACCAAATCAAGAAAACTTGAAACAGGTTCAAAAGGAGACCCCCTCATGTTTGAACATGCATAAAAAGATATCTGGAGTGTTAGCCATTGTTTATAAAGGATGATCCACCAAATTTAAATTTATTATTATGAAAATGAAGTGTACCTAGATTAAAATCCACTCCCAAAATCACTCCTCCCAACTCCACCTGTATCGTCTGTACCAAGTGCTTGAACTTGCCCTTCATTGGCTTGCCAATGGAAAATGAAGGAGAATGAGTTTAATATGAAATTTATGATGAAATTATTATGAAAAAATAATTTAAATTGGTTAGGGGAGGTGAAGAGACACTTTACCCATGTTTTTTTCTAATGGTGGACTCAAGAAGTCTATACAAGTGCCCAAAAGCCCCTAAAATTAAGGAGAAACTACCATCCACTAAACATAAATACTTATTAGATGAAATTTGACTATCCCTGAAATTATCCCAATGTCCTCCACATTTAAACTCACATTTTTTATGAATTTTACCTCTTGAAAGTCTATACAAGTCAATTAATAGGCTAGAAAGTGGCTAAAAGACCCTTTTTTGCTCATGAGACATAATAAATGGAAAATTAATGACTTGTAAACACATTTAAAACGTGATATATACCATTTTAGTATTAATTAACACAAAATGGAACTTTGACCAGGTTTGACTTTGGCCATTTCAAGGAGGGTGAGCTTATACAAGGACTAGGACAAGGCCAAATAAGGTAATAGACCAAAAATGACACCCTATAGGACCTATAAAACTTTCTCCAAAATTTTGAAATAGTAAAGGTTGACATCATTTTACTAGAAGTTAAATTTAGTCAACAATGCCTATATCATGTGCATGTGTGGAAGGTGGACTATTTCTACTCTTCTCATGAAAAATAACATCCCTATTGATGAACACCTTCTTAGTTGCTGGGTTATGAATAAGTTGAAAAATAATTTATTTGAGATATGTTGTGAAATATGTACTAGTGTATTACCCACATGATCTGAATGAAGGGCATTAATTTTTTGACTCGATTTCATTTCCATAGTGGCCTTGGCTTATTTGAAAACTTGGAAGGCCTAGTTTTTAGTCTTCAAAAGGTATACCCATATCTTTTTTGAATAGTCATCAACAAAGAGATTAAAATAATTGTATCCTTTGTGGTTAGGAATCATGTGTCTACATATATCAATGTGCAAAGATCCAATGGGAAATAGCTTGATATTTACTTTTGCCAAATAGAGCTCTCTATTATTTTATAATGAGGAAATTAGAACAAATATTATAATTTTTATTGAGTAATGGAAGGTATTTGACCATTATATTTCTTATTAATGTGAGTATATATCCATAATTCAAGTGCCAATATCCTCTATACCATATATTTTTTATGTTTGTGTCCTTTAATAAAAGTGCCTAATGGTCATTGTTAACATTATCAAGCTGAAACATTTTTCAAATACTCAAAGATCTTGAAAATAATGTGAAGCCTCTATATATTTTTTTATTAGGAAAAACTTTTGACCACCTTCACAATCAAATTCAATCTTTAGGTTGTGATCTAGTAGTTGGCTGAAAGGCAAATTTTATTCAATGAAAATTGGGACATACGTGATGTCTTAGATTGTGCACTTTTATTTCCAAGATGTAAATAAATATTACCATAACCTTGAATAATGTAGGATGTATCATCTTTGATATTGACATTGAATTGTGATGCTATTGGGTTCAATGTGGAGAACCATTCCTTCTTAATTGTCGTGCACCTTGTAGCATCAAAATATGCATACCATATTTAATTTAGAGAAGTGTTCTCATATGTCTAAGTGGAAAATACATGATCCTCATCTAAAATATCATTTTCTATTGAAACATTCTGATGTCATGATTTAAAGGGTTTCATTTTCCATTAGCATTTTGATGATTATTTTTTCTTCTCTACCTATGATGAATTTTTTTAAGATTAATTTTGCTTAGATGATCCATGTGTGAATGCATTATACTAGCATTACTTCAAATCATGTCCTATTTTCCCACAAAATTGACATATTTTTTGGGGAAAAGGTTTATTCACTTATTGATTTTGATGATTATTTTTTGTAGGGGATTATTTTGAACCTTTAATGGGATTCTTCCCCTTTTGATATAATGCAAGTACATGTCATTCATTTTTATTCATCTAACGTTTTCATGGCTTCCTTTTATTGCAACATGTTAACCAACTCTTCAAATGTCAATTTTTGTCCCATGACATTCAATGTGGCCATAAAAATTCTACATGAGGGAAAATGGGTGCCAAAGAGTCATATGTTACCATTTCATTAGATGCTTCTATAAGAATTATTTATCCTCCCATGTCGCATATTCACTAGCCAGATTCTTCCACTTCATTAGACACTCTATAAACACCTTCTTCCTCAACCTCTTAGTTCATATCTAGATTATTTCCTTATGTTATAAAATGATTCTTCCCTCTTTATCAAGATCTGATAAATCTTTTTCACTTGGAACTCTTTGTCTAGTGACCTTTAGGAAGGAAACATGGAAGGATTTATATTTTTGACTAAGGTAAGATTTTTAGTGTTGAGTGTATTCCATGACTACTTGAAACTATGGTTTTACCTTCAAGGATGAGATGATGGATGGTGTCTTGTAGCCATAAAATTACTTGAATGAAGACATCTTGGAATAAGTATCTCTTTTAGGTGGTTTTTTTTTCATCATATCACCAACTACTATTGAGTGCCCATTTATAGTCTCTTATCAGTTTGGTGGTGTAGGAAACTTTTTTTTCTACTAATGTATTCAATAAATTACAATTATATCCAATTATGTATATTTGTTAGCCATATATCCTCACATATTATCCATACATTCTTTAATTTCATTGCACATATTATCCATATCTCCTTGCATGTTGGACATACCATCATCTAGATCACACAATTTCTCATGTAGTGAAGAAAACATCATAGTATAAGTACCACCTGATATGAACTCAAATTTTATCTCCTTTTCATTAAGCATTTTCCATAGTGTATATGAATTCTTTCCTTGATATGTATTTTTTGGCCTTGTCATGTTGAGACTTGACATATAGAATTTGATTTTTTTGAGCTTTGAAAATTTGATTTTAGAGTTTTGTTTGAAAGAATAAACCCCCAATATATTTTTTTATATTTCTAAAAATGTAAATTAATATAATTCATAAAATTGTGGCTTGTAGATTTAATTTATGAAAAAAACTAAACTAAAAAATTTTCATTAAAAATGATCATAAAACCCTAAGTGTTTTATTATAGCTTCCTTGAACTATATTCACACTTAAGTAAAAAAAATCTTAAAATTATGGCTTATAGAATGAATTTAGGAAAACATGAAAATCATAAAAACTCACTCAAAATGATCACCAAACCCTTTAAAATTTTATTGTAGTGTCATTGAATGATTTTTAAAAATTCAATATCTTTTTAAGAAAAATTAGCAATGATTATTCAAATGTGGGTGATTCTTCAAAACTAGGTTCGATTACACTTTTTCCCAAATCTAAGCTCTAATACCACTTGTAATGAAATTACTATACCACTTAAGTAGAATAACAACAATGAATCCAAATATGATTCAATATATAAAACTATATGAATAAATTATGAGCCACTTCAAGGGGGAAACCTAGAAAACCTTAAAATAAGAACTAAAGTCAAATATGATGATTTAATATTAACCCCTACCTCCTATATATACCCTACTTATGCTAAGGAGACACCCTAGGCCGACCCTACTACTAATATAAATTATAGAAATGATCATATGACTTAATTAAATGTTATTATAGACACAAGTCAATCATACATAACCCAATACATGATAATGGTTAAGAGTGTAACATTTTAGATTTAGAAACCCTTGTAGAATATGCACCCCTATATGTTTACTTATGATAAAACTAACCTTTCCAAAATCATTGCATGTATTCTTTGAGGAAAATTTATAATATATACCTTTGACTTATTGAAACTAACCTTATTAGTTGAATCTTAATCATATTTTCTAAAAATTTGTTTGAAAGCCTTTTCTTCTTTTACCTCTGCTAACCCAAACAAAATTGTGTCATTTACAAATTAAAGATGAGTATTATGGACTCATTATTTGGTAATTATTTAATCCCTCTAATTTTCCCCTTAGATTTGTCTTCCTTAAGAGTATTTATGAGAAATTATTGTCATAACAATAAACAAATAATTAAAAAATGTATCTCATTGCATAATCCCCTGCGAGTTTGTAAAAAAAATCACTAAGCTTTCATTGACTAGTAACGAGAAAAAACCTCAAATACACAACTAATTACACATGAAATATATTCTTTATAAAAACCAAAATCCCTTAGTTTTTATTTATGAAAACCCAATTTACCCTATCATATGCTTTTTAAATATCTAACTTTGTTAACATCCCTTATTTTATTTTATATTTGAGTGAATGTAAAATTTCATGAATCATAATCATCCCATCTAAAATATACCTATTGCTAAAAAAACTCTTTTTTTTCATAAATGATAGAAAGGAATAATACCTTTAGTATTCCATTTATTGCCTTATAAATAACTTCATACACCATATTACATAAATAAAACTATCTAAACTTGACATAGGTAAAAGGATTTACCTTATTTGGAACCACAAAAATGAAAGTGAAGTCTAGATCCTTCAATGCATATTTGGAATGCCTATATTAATTCACCACTCATGTTAATTCAAATCCCATTAAATAATAGTATTTTAAGAAAAAAACCTCATGGAATCCATCTATTATAGATGCTTTATCTCCCACGATTTATTGCAAATCTTCTTACCTCTTTCTTAGTAAATGTTTTTGTTAATTATTCATTCTGCCTTTCTGTAATCACTTTTAGAATTATTGAAATAAAACTATCCATATTTTATCCATTACTAGGATTTTATTTATAAAATATATCTTAAAAATTCCCCATTATGCTTATTTAATCTCATCATGATTTGTTAGAACTATTCCATCCATATTTTTTAACTTACAAAACCTATTAACATGCCTTCTTACAATTATTGAACAGTGAAATAACTTTGTAATTGTATCCCATTCCTTTATCTAATTTTAAAAGGATATTTTAATAGAAAACATTTCTTCTTTAGGAGAATATACATTTAGCTTATCAAGAAACTCATCTTGCTTCTGCAACCTTTTTTCTATCATAAGAGAAATTTGATTTTGATGATTTAATAATTCTAACTCTTCTTCCATTTTTCAATTTTCCTTAAATATGTTTCTCAAAAAATTATTATTCCAATTTTAAATAAGACTATAACTATTTTATCCATTGAAAAAATTTAAACATTTTATACCCATTGTTGGATTCACAACTAGCCAACCAAATCTTCATCCTATCCTTAAAATCAACATCCCTCAACCAAAATTTTAATTTTTAAATGATATCTTCCAAAATACTTATCTATTTTAAGTGAGAGAGAGATAGGGTTATCATCTAAACCCAATTCATTCATAATTTTATGTTGTACAATCCAATTTTCATTTAATCAACTTGGAGAGATTAAAAATCTAACTAATATTTCTAGATTCATTTCTCCTATTACTTAAAGAATATTCACTCATCTTCTATAATAGGTCCATTAAATAATTTAAATCCATAAATTATCAAAAATATTTATCTGATTTTGATTTTTTTGAACAACCCCCTTTTTTATATGTATAAGTCAAAATAGTTGAAGACACCTAATTTTGGTACAAGGATTATTATTGAAATGTTTTAGTATTTTTTTTTTGCATATAGATCATTGGTTTGAATTAGGGTCTTACTATAAATTTTAGGTGTTTTCTTCACTTATCCCTTTTCTTCACGTGGTCATGTGTTATTCTGTTTCCTCTATTTTCTATAGTTTCTCTAGTTTATCTATGTTTGGAGGCCTCATGTGTTCTCTCTCTTTATCCATTATATTTTCTGCTATTAGGTCAAAATCAATGGTATTATTATTATGTCTTGCACATGATCAATGACTTGTTGATTGCACCCTTATTATTTTATGGGCCCTTCTACCCTTAGTTTCTTATTTTTTATGTTTGGACATGAAATTGATGGTTCTTACTCTTTTTCTTGGTAATTTTGCATGCCAATAGGTTTACACACACACACACACACACACACACACACATTCCTAGAGGCATTTCAAAAAATAATGAGGATTTGATCATATGTACACACTAATTTACTATATTTAGGCTCATAAGGACTATTCAAAGAAATTAAAAAGTTTTAACTACAACGTGTATATAAATAATAACTAGCTGAATTCTTATGTAGGTGCACTTGATTCTAGGGAGCAAGGGTGAATCTTTATCTCTCACTTGGATTTGGATGTACTCACACACACGATAACTACATTAGCTCTAATTACATGCATGAATGCATGATATGTAGATGAAATAACTCGAAGGTTTCTTGAGTAAACTAACATACTTTTTATATGCATATTGTAATAGTTTTGGTGAATTAGGTCAAGGAAAAATTAAAATATAAATCTAACCTTGAAGCTACCAATTCAAGGAAATGAACACACAGACCTAATCAATGTCTACCAGTACACCTACTAAAAAAATTATAAAATATGAAAATCAATAGATTACACATTCAATAACAAGGTACATAAAAAAACCATAGGTACACATTTATATTCCTAAATATCTATATGGTATAGATTAGGAGACATTAAAATTCTATCCCCTTCCACTACATAAGTCTAAATTATTAGGTTTCAGTCTAAAAATATTGTAGACTCTATTTCCATGTCCAAATTTATAAAACATTGCATGTGTGATTTTTCATCACACACACATCTATTTCAATTTCATTGATTTTCCAATCATTTATCATATTTTCATTTTTTATTTTTAGGCATATTATGGTTTTGATTGTTATAATTTATTTTCATACCTTATATTTACATTGTCCCATTTTTTAAACATATTGTGCATAGGTTAATTAAAATTTTGGTGAATGAAAATTGAGTTCCAAAGAGGGATTGATGAGGATTTAGCCCATTATGGTCTCATAAAACTTATTTTTTAGATGTAATTAATTTTTTGTCTCCTCAATGTGATAATTCTACAAGGGTACCCTTTTTTAAACATATTGTGCATAGGTTAATTAAAATTTTGGTGAATGAAAATTGAGGTCCAAAGAGGGATTGATGAGGATTTAGCCCATCAGGGTCTCATAAAACTTATTTTTTACATGTAATTAATTTTTTGTCTCCTCAATGTGCTAATTCTACAAGGGTTTATTCTAATAGTAAAAAATATGTGAAAAATAAGTAGAGGTTAATTTTACCTCCCTCTTCCTCTTCTACCTCTAAACTATATAAAACATTCAAAGGGGATTGTCATTATTCATATATATTTAGGTTAAGGAATCGAGTGGATTTGAAAGGGGATTTGGATAATTTTTAGGAGGTACATACCTTTTGATCACCCTTAAAATTATTTTATTAATATTAATGGATCATCACAATAGGGTTCCATTTATTTTAATTCCCATTCTATGGAAGTTCCTCCTTTGGTTATAAGGAGGTCTGATAGGATGAATTTTTATAGGGGTGAATTTGATGAGGATATTGTAAGGCGAAAATATGATTTGACTTGGGCTCTACAATTGATAAAGGACAACAAAAAATAAATTTTAATCCTTAGAGAAATTATTCAATCTTTGACAAACTCTTCTTAAAATATCTCAATCTTCTTGCTTCTATAGTTGAAAATTTTAGGGGTTTGGAAGCTCAGTCTTGACCTCTTATTTTTGACAGGGGAACTCAAATGGATTATTTTTATTTTATCCAAAGGAGGTTTTAACTAAAAAATAAAATTATCTTTATCAATAAGGGGAATGTTGTGGGGGGGTCTTTGGAGACAACTAAAGATTGTTACTTATAAATGGGAGAAGATGTGGGAAGAGTTTACTTATAGAATAAAATGTTTGAATGAGAAAATGAGGGGAAAATATTGTTTCATTTCTAATTTAAAACAATAGTTATCAAATATTGGTGAAATGATTGTTGAATTATCATCTTATAGACCTCCTCTGAGGGTCTATACGCATTTTTCTAAAAAATATCTAGATAAAATTGAAAAGTGGAATATTGGTATCTTTTCTGAGGATTGATGTTTCAAGACTGAGGAAGTGTTTCCATGTTTTCTTTACTTCCATTGAGGATAAAAGAATTTGTTTTGTAAAGTTTATATTCATAACTTTATTCTTTATAATGAGTTCAAATGGAATCCTAATCCGTCTGTTGGGGATTTCTAGATAATATCCTTAATTTCCTATCTATATAATGAAATACAATTTGATCTTGATTGGGATAGATACAATCATTTATAAAATTCTTATCCTATATGGATTAAATATAAATTTCCTAAAACAAGAGACATAACCAATGAGTATGGTAAGCTCCTTAAGAATGATCATATCAAATTAAAAAAAAATTGATTAGAAAGTATCTAGTTCAACTAGGAGAAAACCTGTGTGAAAATATGGGATATAAAGCATATATATCTTACTATATGTTTAACCCTAAAATGTAGATCTAAGGTGATCTTATCATTGCCCCTAGATTTGATTAAAGGATATATAGAAATTAAATGATACAAGGGTGATAATCAGATATATAATAGGCTAATTAGATGCTATACTCAGATATAAGCATACACTAAATTTAATATGCTAAAATAGTATAAATATGGAAAGTACAACTATTCTAGATATAGAAATGATAAAGAAGTAATGTACGTATCTTGTTATGATTTTAATATAATTCTGGATGTAGAATAGATATAAATCAAGATGGAAGGATATTTTAAAATGGTCTTTAGATTTTGGATTTAAAACTTCTAACACTCTAGACACTTATGTCATCTTAGGACAATTACATCAATGTTAGTGTCTAGGTTCAACACAAGTGTCATATACAAAATACCTTATAGAAAAATATGTAACCACTTGGATGTTTTTGGGTTTTAATTTTCCTTTGCTATAGTGCATTCAAATATGGGTCATGGACTTTCACTCTTTATGAAATGGAAAAACACTAGTTCTCCATCATCATAATGACCTTGGAGAAAAATGGGTTAGTGGGCACATGTTATCGAGTTGATCGCAAAGACCCTATTATTAGAGGGTTCTTCCTACATGTCCAATAATCTAGAATAGGGCCTTAGACTCATGTATCTCTCCCCTACGTGTTATCTTGTGTGTGAATCATACAATATGTGCAAAGTAAATACAACAATGACCTAGTTTATAACTTGGTAAATCAAACTCTTGGGTTGCTTCTTTAGTAATTCAAACCTATAAATGTGTTATACTTATGAATGGTGTGGAAATAGGGAAGCTTTGTTCAATTGAATTCTCTTTGAGTGATCTTTGGTAAGAATACTTAGTATTGTTATTGTGTTTTTAGGTGAGGAATGAATGAGGGTTAATATTATATTTATATCAATCCCTTTATAGTAATATCTCACATTAAATCACTTAGACCAACCATTAAGATATGTTTCATCTATAAAATATATGATTTTATGGCACTGGACACTTATGTCAGGTTAAGACACTAATGTCAATGCTAGTGTTTATCCCAGACATTATAATTGGAGAAGTAAGAAATCAAGTACAAGCTCAAAACTTGTATAAGTGAAAGATAAGAAAATTTTAATCATTTTAGGAAAGATATAAGGCCTAGGTCATCAACATAAGACTAGTCAAACTAAGAGATATAGGATAATGGGCACAAGATAGAGAAAATACGAGACTTATGAAAGTGAGAAAGGTGTAGAACTAAGAGGAACAACTAAGGTCTGAGTTTGCTAAGTATATAATAATCATCTACATTTCCCCCCCTTTAATATAATAATTAAATTTATATTTTAAAGGAAATGAATGCATACCTAGGTGTGTATGCACACCTTATCTTTACATGTGCCCAACTTGAGTGCTTTGGCAATGACTGACCTACAACCAAGAGCACATTAAAATACAAAATTAATGCATGAAATCTTAGATTGAAAGTACTTGAAATAGATTGAAATTGAAATAGCAAGGTTTAAGAATACATATGTGTGTTGATGTATCCACCTTGCCTATTAACAAGTTACTTTGAAATAATTTTATCATTATGAGGGTATGAAACTAATATTAGGATAAATATAGATAAATATTTATAGTGCATATATCCAAGGACATAGAGAGAGAGAGATAAAGAGAGAAGGGATTGGAAGGTGCATGCCCCCAAATTTGGAGTAAAAGTGAGTTGCTACCTAGCAGTTGAGATTAACTCAACTATGCAACCCAATGATACTTATATCTTAGTGAGGCTAGATGATCAAATCCAACTTAAAAATTTGGTAAGATTGATTGATTTGATCACCTCGACTATACCAAAAGGTAAACCAACTACTATAGTATAATGGCTCAATAAATTCCATAAAGATCTATGGGGTATTAGTATGAAAAATTCTATGATGTGGTAATAGTCATTAGAAGAGTTTTGAAATTAGAAACTAGTTTGAATTTTATAATATTAGGCACATATTACATAACATATACTTCTTAGATATGTATCATGTTAAAACTATGTATAAAAATGTTACCAATGTATAGAATTCTACCACAATTATGAATATGAATCATATAATTGTGTGCTTTGGTTAATTCAAAAAATTATGTAAGTGTGGAGAACATGATTCCAAAGCATACCCCCATTGTATAGAATAAATTTGAAAAATGATATAAGTACCAATGTCAAGGACATGTTTACAAAACATGCCCCCACTATAAACTAAGAATGTTGAATACTGAATAGGTATGGAGAACATGCTTCCAAAGCATACCCCCAATGAATCTAGGAACTATGAATGTGTATAAACTATGCCTATATGGCATTACCCCATTGAACCTTAAAATCTATATAAGGACCACATACTTAATGAGTGTGGATAACATGCTTCCAAAGCATGCCCCCACTGAACATTAAAATTGATATAAGTACCATATACTGAATGAGTGTGGATAACACACTTCTAAATCATGCCCCCACTGAACCTTAAAATTAATATAAGTACCATATACTAAATGAGTGTGGATAACATGCTTCTAAATCATACCCCCACTAAATTTGGAAACTAATATAAGTACCATATATTGAATGAGTTTGGAGAACATGCTTCCAAAGCATGCCCCCACTAAATTTTAAAAATATGCCAAGTGTGGAGAACATGCCTATAAGACATGCTCCCACTAATATTTCCCCCCTTTGAATTGGTAGTTACCTCATCTCAAAAGAATCGAACGATTGTATAATCTGTGAATGTAACCATGTAGCATATAGAAGGAACATGTCTAAGTAGGTATAACATTGAAGTGCATATAACTAATGTGATCACATGTAGGCCTAAGATACATGATAAATATCATTGAAATATCTAGATATTAATAATACAAGATCACCAAGAAAATAAACACACACACAATATAACTCAAAAAAAAGTCAATAGGCAATGGTCTAAGGAGACTTCAAACATGGGGTATGTTCAAGTGTTGCATAATCGAATGGACATGACTTAGTCAAATGTCCATAAAGGCAAGGATGACATATTTAAATGTCCATACAACAAACCTTGACATATGATAACCTCAAAGAAAACATATATAGGCATGGGGCTACAAGCAAAGGAACATATTCAAATGCTCAAACAAAGAATACAATAGCAAGGAGAGGCACTCAATTAAGTGCATAAATTAAATCATAAATAACCAAAATACAAATTTCATAGTAGCCCATGGACCAAATGTGTTAAAAAAATGATAAGTGTATAACATATAAAGTACCCTATGTAATATATAATCATGGATAAAGGCACATATAATTACATATGTAAGCTCAAACATGATAATGTAGAGTGATCATCGAATCATATAACATGTGTGTATCAAGATCAAAGAAGCTGATGCCCCCAATGTCCATGTGACATGAGTAGAGGGACAACTCGACATCTAAAGTAGGAATATATCATTTATCGATGTATACATGTATCACACTCAAGTATAAGTGTGGCACATATGTATGTATGTAAGATTAATTTAATATACCATACATCTACATGGAACTCGCACATAGGTTCCAATTATCTAGTAGAACATGTATGTGCCAAAAATGTTTTTGGGATTTTGAATGTTTTTCATTTTTAAGTATTTTTGTATTTTTTGAAGAGGAAAGATCATCATATTATGCCATTAATGGATGGTCATAGATCTCTCCCCACTGTGAACCTTAAAACCTTAAATTGGATCTTTTTCATTATTTTTGTCATGATTAGATAAGTTAAAAATGTACATGGAAAGTTCCTCTTCACATTTTGCATGTGTAGTTGAATAAGTAATGCTATAATTTATAATATGTATAAATTTTCCTTCATGAGAAAAATAAATCCCTTACTGATTTGGATCAATTTTTGCTTTCATTTGGTATAGCCAAAGAGTTCCTAGGGTAAGAAAACATGGATATGTGGTAGGCATAACCAAAACTCATGTTTGAATTACTTTAGGACCACAAGAAATTGGTATTTTTATGTTTCCTAATGAATCTTTCTAATCTTATTCATTTTGTTAGTTTTCTAGATCTAAGCCAATTTGTTGTAAGCTCTTACATTGAAATTAGTTTTTTCTTGTTTAAGATCAATATGGTTATGCCAAAAATGACCACCACCCATGTATAAGGTAATATTAAATATTTTTGGCATGGAGGCTTTTTATGTTGTTCACTTTGAGATTCTTACATAAGGTATAGACCTTGGGTTGGCCCCATGTTGAGTAACATTTTCAAACTGGTCATATAGAGACTAAGGATAACACATTTTTGTTCATAATGTTCCTTAGGTAAGTTATCTCTATCCTTTGTGTGAGGGATAAAATTTGTGTATTTGAAAGAAAATATGTTAAGTTCCATTGAATGATTAATTATGAAGGAAACATATCTATGTAAATCATTATATAATGGATAAATTACTCATATTGTTTATGCAATGTTATTTCCTTTAATGGGGAAATAAGGCCTCTACTAAAGATAACTTGTAATTCCAAATATAAAGATCTAAATGCTAGCTCATATGATGTACTTTTGAATTGAATAGTATAATCTTGAAGGGATTCATCATCACATTGTTGGAAATTATGCAAATGTTCTAATGTAATTTTTGACACCTTATGGATATTAAAATACATGAGTAATGCATCTTTCAATTGTAAAAATGTGGTTAAGGAACCCTTTGGTAAACTATAGAACCAACTTTGAGCCTCTTCAAAAATGCTTATGAAGATTACTTTTATAAATAGTTTGTCATCTTGTGCCCATTGACCAAAATAATATACATAATTAATCATGTGGTTGAATGGGCCCTTGTGTCTCAAAAACAAAGGTAAATCTGGTAATTTAAAATCTTTTATATAATGATATTCAAGTATGCATTTCACAAGAGGTCGATTATTGAATAAGACTACATGCGCATTATCATTATGGAAATCCCTTTGCATTTGAAGTGCAGATATTTGATTTTGAAGATCCCCAAAAGTGGTCATCATATACATGAGATATTCTATGGGAATAGTGGTGTTTATCATGGGTATTATCATTGGTTCCAATCTACCACCTTTTTTGAATCTAGGAATATGAGAATCAATATCCTCATGTATAACAAGTACAATTTTATGATCATTAAATTTAGGAAATTTTGGTAATGGTATGTGATATTTGAATTTTGGTACATTTGGTATATCATTTGAATAACTTGTACCATTTGAATAATTTATTTCATTTTCCTTTAGTAAGGGTATAATGATTTTAGCTTGGGAAATTTTTGGTAAGGACACATTTTTTGAGATAGAATTTATTTTAAATGAAGGTAAGAAAAAACCATCACCCTTGAATAGAGGGATATTATTTGGGAATGTAGGAATGATGGGGAGATTTATCAATTTGCTTGAATACATGCCTCCCTTATTTGTTGTTTTCAAATCAACCATAATCTCTTTATGTATTTTTTAGATTTTTTGATGATCAAATGAAGGAACCTCTTGGTCATATATCCCACTTTTTTGTTAAAATGTAAATATTTAGTTGACTTGAATGGTTGGTAACTCAAGGATGTTTTTGAAAACCCCAACCTTTTCTTATTTGTATTTTTATGTTTAATAAATATAAGGTGGGTTATACCTTTCTCATGTTTTCCCAATCCTTGGCCTTGGTATCCATACTTTTGAAAGTATTGAATGCCAAATTCATACGATGGAGGTGTAGGAAGTATGGTTATAGGATTTTTATATTCATTACTATTACTCATATCTTGAAATGGTGGGTGCATAGACTTGATTAGAGGGATAACAACTACCAACATTCAAGGTTTTGGGATTAGTTACTTTAGCAGTTGGAAGGATACAAGAGTAATTAATTTTGACCCATTTTTTAATATAAAGTTGGAGAGTTTCATAATTGTAATTATGAAAGCAATTAATATCATCCATGATAAGAGATATGAAGTAAATAAACATTTGGACAAAGTAAGGAATAAACATCCTATAGGGTATGCTTAGGTAGAAAAGTATTCAAATATCGGGATCACCAAATGTTTCACCATAAAATGTAGATCTAAGGTGATGTTATCATTAACCTTAGATTTGATTAAAGGAGTAAATAAAATGAAATGGCACAAGGGTGATAATCAGATCTATATCAATCCAATTAGATGCTAAACTTGGATATAAGCATACACTAAATTTATTATGCTGAGATAGTCTAAATATGAAAAGTATAACTATTTTAGATATAGAAATGATAAAGATGTATTTATCTCATTATGTTGCTAATTCAGTTTTATATCTAAAATAGGTAGAAAGTAAGTTGGAAAGAGATTCTATAATAGTCATTAGATTCAAGATCTAAAGCTTCTGGTACTCTAGACACTAACATCAATCTAAGGAAGTTACATCAACATTATTATTTATGCTCAATGTAAGTGTCATGTATATAATACCTAATAGAAAATGATGCAGCCACCTGGATGCTTTTGGGTTTTGCTTCACCTTCACTCTAGTGTATTCAAACATGGTTCATGCGCTATCTCTCCTTATGAAATGGAAAATACCTAGTTATCCATCTTCATAGTAACCTTAGGGGTATATGGGTTAATGAACACATGGTGTTGATCTAACCCCAAATACCCCAATTTTAGAGGGCACTACCTACATATCTGATACTCTATAAGATGACCTCAAACTCATGTAGTTGTCCCCTACATGTTGACTTATGTGTGAATCATATAATATGTGCAAATTAAGTACAATAGTGACCTAGATTGTAACTTGGAAAATCAAGCTCTTGGGATGTTCCTTTAATACTTTAGATCTATAGATGTGATGTACCTATGACTAGTGTGTAAATAGGTAAGATTTTTTTAATTGAATGCTCTTTGGTAATAATACTAAGTATTATTTTTGTGTTGGTAGGTGAGAAATTAATTAGGGTTGATCTTTTATTTATATCAATCCCTTTGGAGTAATATCATGCATTAAATTACTTAGTTAAACCATTAAGTTATGTTTTATTTGTAAAATAGATGACTTTCAGGAACTAGACACTTATGTCGAGTCAGGATACTAATGTCAATGCTAATGTATGTCTCAAATGTTAGTGTTTAGGGAGTAGAAAAATAAGTACATGATCAAAACTTGTAGAGGTGAAATAAAGTAAATTTTAAGTATTCTAGGCAAGATAGAAGGCCTAGATCATCAACATAAGACTAGTTAGACTAAGATATATAGTCTAAAGGGCACAAGATAAAGCAAAAATAAGACTTTCGAAAGAGTGAAGGGTATAGAACTGAGAGGAACAACTAAGGTCTAATTTTTTTAAATTTACAAGACTGAGGTGCTATATAATCCATAAATATCATCTACAATATCTTAGATGGGAATAACTTCCAATTTATTTGAGGGAAAAGGAACAATTTTTTATCATTTTAATTTAAAATAAGCTATAACAAGAGTTAATAGATATTTGAGGGTGTTAAATAAGTTGGTTCTAGCATGGATTGGTTTGTAATTTCAAGTTCTTTTTTTTGGTACCCTCTTTTGGATTGTAAAGGTAGTTCTTAGATTATTATAAGAGATTAAATTGAGGGAATGTTTAATCTTGAATAAAATAAAAGTTTTTATCCCCTATTGAGGAAATAAATCATTTACTAGTGGAAGTTAGGGTTCTTTGTGAGAAGACAATGTTACTTTAATATAACTATGGAAGATTGTTACATCCCAATTCCTCACTAAGCAAATTTATCTGATTATCCATATATTTTTATGATTGGTGATTTGATTTGGTTGTTATTTGGTTAAGCTATAGGTCATATGTTATTATGGGAAAAAATTATGTTGCTTTGATTTCATGATTACATTGCTATGAGTTAGCTATATTGTATATTCTTTAAATTATAATCATGTTGATTTATTATTTTATGATATATATGTCACAATGCTATAGACTATCTTCTTGTCATGCTTTGGATGTAGGATAGATTCATGTTTCAGAGTATGATAGATGGAAAGAATCATTGGAGAGGGTGACATAGATGGAGGTGTTGGGGGATGATAGAGGAATGACTATAACCCTACACACACAATATTAAATCGTGCATATTAAATACATAGTTTGAATTGTTAGTGTTAGTATGTTTTTTTTTATTGTTTATATTTAGATAATTATTTATGCATACTAGTTGTGTGTTAGCATAGTTTAATGATTATGTGGATTTAATTTTGGGTGATTGTGTTGTGATACTATGTGTTTATGTCATGTTATTGTATTTATGATTATTAATATTTTTTTGATAACATAAATTTTCATGAGCAAGTATCTGGTACTACCATATATAGACTAACCCTCATGAATTTGGAATGTTTTAGAACATAAACTAGTTATATTTATGATATTTTGGGACTATCTAACTATTGTTGAAAGGAATATAATTGAATTGCATTAGTCATATTGATATAGTTTACTTATACTAGGTTAGTAGCAATTTATATTACAATAGTTTTTATAATTATAAAATAAAGCAATTGTATTTTATTATACTTAGAAAAAATACATACATACCAAAAACTAATTAGAAAATATATATCTAGGAAAAAGAAAATAAAAACATAAAGAAAAACATAAAAAATAAAAATCATTGAATAATTTTTTTTAAAAAAGAAGGAAGCTTAAAAGAAAGTGCAATACTCATACAATAAAGGAAAGAAAGAAAGGGAGGAGGCACAGGTAGGAGAGAAAATGAGGAGAAGAAGAGGAGAATAGAAAGGGAATGATTTGGGGGAAGAAAATGGGTAACACTTGAGGAAAAGGAGTAGAACAAATTGGAGAGGAGAAGGAAGAGCCGAGTGAAAGAAGGAGATTTATCAAAACTGAATGATTCCAAGTGGGAGCTCTTGTGAGGTAGGTGATGTTAGTTAATTTTGTGTGAATTCTAAGATCTGTATATATTTTATTTCCATATTGGTATGCAATAAATAAAGTATAGACAATGATCTATTTAAAATGTATATATATCTTTGTAATTATATACAATGATCTACATGATATATTCAATAAAGAAGTATATATATGGTAGTTGAAAATATGGGGCAAGATAAGAAGTTGCATATATATTAATTATATATACGTAGTTTAAATAAAAGAGATAATCACATACCAAAAATAATTATATATCATTATCAGGATATATACATAGGAAGATTCTTAGAGATATAATCTTATGTAATATAATCCTATGTAATACACATGGTATACAATCTTGATGAAGTGTTTCATCTATATGTCATTTTTTTCTTATAACATATCATCTAGGTGTTAGAAATGTCCATATAACATATACATGTATAATATAATATTTATCAATTGAATGATTGATTTACGAACATCCAAAACAATGATATATATACATCAAACTATTGTGAATTGTATAAATGTAGTGATATACTTTAATTGTATATCAATCTAATTTAGTGGTATAGCCATATATATATACAAATAGACATTACACCTAGATGAATCACTTACATACTTTTGTTTTGCTATTCATTTATTTAACCAAAAATGATGTATACTATACATTTAACTTTTGGTAAATGTCTAGTCTATCTTAACAATCTCTCTTTCTAGGAGACATGTTTACCAACCCAAATGCAATTTCTAATTTCTCACTATGGTGGAAAATGAATGATTCTTTTTCCTAAATTTGGAAAATACAAATTCTCCAGCTTTACATAAATTTTATTATCATTTTTAACATCACCCCACTTCTATGTAAATGTCTGAAAAAAGAATAATGATCTGCATGTTTTGATTTAGAATCTTAAAATTAATCATGGCATCTTTCTATGTCTCGCTTATAAAAGAGAATAGAAGAATGATATAGTTAGAATATTATATTCAATGTGCATTGAATATTCTAAAATATTCAGTTCTAGTAAATGTTAGTATTCTCTAATTTACTAATTAGTAAAATGTGGAAAACATTCTATATCGACATTTTGAAATTATGAAATCTGGTAAATTAGAAATTTAATATTTATCTAGAATGTTCTATCCAATATATGATTTCTATTATTTTTGTTACATAATTTAATTAGAATACAATAGGTAAATTTATACTCTAGCGGATACTCTAGCTTTCTCCCCTTCATGTTCTCTTCCACTTTTCCTTCATTTTGGAATATTTTAAGGACTCAATGTGCCATGTAATAAAAATAGTTAGCCATGGTAAATAGAGTAAATTAGTTTATGAATTCCAAAAATAGTGATTCCTACATATGTATGAACTAGGGAATATTATCTAATTAACCTATGAAAATTAATGTTGAGTTATTGTTGACCAAATTTTGGTCTACATACCAAAATATATGTCTAGTCCAAGAGTTCATTGGAAGAAGCAAGATCTTCTTTTCTACAGTTGCAAAGAGCAGGTATCTAAACAGTTTTTCATAGTCTGTGCCTTCAAGGATCAAGCAAAATTTTAAGTGCAGTTCAAGGAAAAGTTAAGTACAAAAATCCTTTTGGGCCAAGTCTTTGCTTGAATTATTTTAGACTTTTCATTTGACTAAGTGTTAATTATTTTGATCTTTCCTTTTCTAAGCTAATTATTTTGGGACTCTTTCTTTCAGGCTAAGTGTTAAATTCTTTCATAAAAATTGTCCAAGATAAAGTTTTCAGAGGCATGAATCCTTTTAGACAAAATATCCAAAACAAAAGACAAAGACCTATTTCTTTCAGGAAAATTGTTTAAACAATTTATCAAAGGATAATTATTCAATGAAATGGTCCTATACAAAAATATTAAAGGATAAGTCTTTAAGCAAAGTGTCCCAAACATTTTTTTTGAAAGACATCCTTTTCAAGTAAACTGGCCAAAATGTTTTCCCAAAGGGTCTTTTCTTGAAAATGTGAACCCTAAAATAGTCTCAAAACATCAATTTTCATAGTAAAGTACCCTATATAATTTTCTTGAAGGGTCATTTCTTAGGAAAATGGTCCATTTTAAGGTTTGTGAAGAGTTATTTCAAACAAGGTACCCCAAACAAAAGTTTAGGATGACCCTGGAAGTATCAAATTCAAACATAGAAGATGACCATTATTTTTCAAATATGTAGTGACATTCATGAAAATGTTAAATATGTTCGTACAGACATCAAATACATGTATGCTATAGGAAATAGTTTGTTTTTAATTCAAATGGGTTCAAGATCGATAGTCTACATTCAATCCAAGGAAAGATTTGGTGGCATGCATCAATTCAAAAAGTCAATAAGATGTTCATGTAGTTCTCAAATTCAGACCACATCAAGTAACCATTTGCGTTCAAAAGGTCCTTAAAAGGCTTGCAGTTGGTCAAGATCTAATATTCTATGGGAGACCCCATACTGATAGATGAGATTTAATGATCAACATTCAAGTCAAATAGGTTAAACTATCCATAAGTTAAAGCCTTTAAAGATATACAAGTTAGACATGATCCAACGATGCAGGATCATTAAGCTGAGATCCAATGGTGCACATTCATTGATAAAAGGATGGGTCTAAGCTAAATAAATAATCAACATGAGCTCATACATCTTAATTTAATAGAGTACAATAATTGATACAAAAGTGGGACCAAGGAGATATAAAGGCTCATGTTTAATTGAGCACTCAAATCTAATGGCAAGTGGAGGTTAAAGGATCAAAGGATCCAAAGAGTAAATACATGGATGACAACTGGCACAAGCATGTTCAATTGGTATAATATTGATGACTCATGGGCATCCATACATAGGCAAATCGATAGAGTGAGGCAAAGTCAATAAGTTAACATATCTATAGAACTAATAAGCATAAAAATAATTGGTCATTATGTAGATAGTCTGAGTTGGCTATCGATGTCCAATAAGCAAAAACAAGCTCAAGATATTTTTAACAAATGTCAAAAAGGTTATTCCAGACCCAGATAAAGAAAATATTAAAGAGTTGAGCTCTAAGGTAGATCAAGGTTGAACTAGGGCCATATTTTAGATATCAAACATCACCATTAAAATCTCTAATAGGTAAGATAGATCCTTTGGATCTAAAACTGAAGGTAAAGATAAACCAGAGACCATGAAATAAAGTTGAGTAGTTTGTAGACTTTCATAGATATTGTGATTTTATGAAAACTAATGGTCTAAGATTAGTTTTCACATATAGTGGACCTGTGTCTCACCTCATCATGGTTCACATTTTTATGTTTTGATGTCCACCTAGTGCATATGTGGCACATTTCATCTAGTTCCAAGACATGATCCTCATTATTAGATCAATTAAATAATGACATGATTCCATGAAAAGATCTGGCAATTGGATAAGGGTAATGGACATTTAACTCTTTTACAGAGTTGGTTCCTTATTGATAAGGTCTAAGTCATCATCCTCGATAGTGTTAATCCATTGAAAGCAATTAAGACTTTTTTCAATGCACAACTATTTCTCTCTCTTTCTCTATTCTATAATAATAGGCTTCTAAGCCTTAAAATTGATCCTTCTATCCCTCTTTTTGGTATGACCAAACTCTACCAAAATTTGTACTATGATACCTTTTTGATGTAATAAAGACTGAATTCCATCCTTTTATAACCTAGATTGAAGTGTGTTCTATGAATTAATGCAATATTGTTAAGTGAATGTATGTTCCTTATTTATGTCTAAGTTTATCACCTTCAAGAAGTGCTAAATAGTTCTCACAGGTCATTGCAAGTGCAATTTATAGTTTATTGTCTAGTTTGAAAGTGGATATATACCCTCTCTTGCTAATTTGGTAATTGATTGCCTTATGCTAAAATATTTATGTGAGATTGATGTTTTTTAGTCTAAAAAAGTGTCTCATAATGTGTTTTGTGTGAGTTGGAGTGATCAAATAATTGGTACCTCAAAGCTTTTACATGAGTTATAAGTTATGGTCAAACTCTCTCTCCCTTTTCCAAGCAAGTGCTAGTTTAAGTTTAGTTTAGGTGATAAATCTAGAATGAATTCAACCTTCTCTATAGATCTAATCCATTATTAGGATACCTATAACCTAGGATCAGTCCCAGGTTGGACTAGATTTGAGTAGGAAGATCTAAATAATCCCCTTACTCAGCTAGGGTACAAATCTAAACACCAATAGTTTTGGCACACCTAGTGGGACCAAGTTTCTTTGGTATAATTGAAGTTTTAATATTGAGAAGAAGAGATTATAGTAGTGTGAGAGGTATAGTATCATTAAAATCTAAAGATCCTTTAGGTCGTGAAACTCATAGCATCTTCTAGATAGTGATTTCATGTGAAATGTTACAATAAGAGCATCAAGTAAAGGTACTTATTTTAAACATATTGAATTTCATTTTAATTCTTACAAAAGAATGATATTCAATATTACAAAGCCTTATCCTTTAAAATATAATTCATCTTTAAGTCATTCTATTTTTTTAGTCCAATCTATTATCCCCATAAGCTAAATCCCTTTTGCCAAAATGGTTATCATAAATCAAGTGTTTGTCCTATTTAATATGGGTAGTCCCCTAAATTTGGCCCAATATGATGACATTCATGTATTTACCCTAAAAATTGTCCCTTTCTTCTCTAGATAATGGGATAAAACTATTACTATTGAGCATATCTAAGATGTTTCCAATCTATGTTATGTTCATAATGTTACTCAAGATAACTTGGCCATCATATTGCTTCATGCTTACTTAAAAGGAAAAGCATTTCAATGGTATATGAATCTTCATTTGACCTCCATTTCTACTAGGGATGTGTTATGTGCAGCCTTGGTTAACAATTTGAAGAAAAGTTAGATCATTTGTCTTTGGTTAAATAATGACTACCATTAAAAGGTACCCCCATAAATTCATGTCTAATTTTAACATCAGATTTCAAAAGACATGTATTAGGATCCCTGCATTGGTTAGAACATCCCTAGATTATGAATTTTTGTACTACTTTAAGGCCCTTAATTTTGATGTGTGTCATGATATAGTCCATGGGTGGTAATAACTTGTCAAATGCCTATGATATTGAAATTAGAGAAAAAAAACTTTATTCAAGAGGGTAAACTTTCTTCAAGGCCTTTTATGCCCTTTTTCCTAAAATTACAATCTGTTCCTCCTCTTCAAGTTCCTCAAGTTTTATCTATAGCTCCTATTCCATCTCCAAAAGTCTAAGTTGTAACCTCTCCTAATCAATCTCATGAGATCAGTGATCTAAAAATCATGTTACAAGCTTTTGGAAATGAGATTGTTTCACTCAAGAGATAATAGTACTAGGGTTGACGTTATTAGTAGTAAAACTAGAGTACTTATCAATATTTCAATAACCAAAGGCCTCTTTATCAAGGTTTCAAGGATAATAGGCAACCTTATCAAAATCAAGGAGATATAACCCAAAATAATTCATATACATCCCTTGAACCCAATGTACCTTCTAGTTCAAAATCTATTATTCCCCAAAATAACTTGATGCAAGATCCAGGTTGTTAGCCTTCCAATCCAAATGACACTTAAAATCAAGTCTTGGTATCACAAGAGATTACCATGCCATAAATGACATAAAAAGAGTTCTCTCTTTAAGGTGGTCAATATCAAGACATGAATATGGTAGTTTAAGTAAAATATCAACAAGTTCCAAGGTATCTTGATGCTATCAATGTTAATTGACATTTGGATGACCATATTACATTCAACCAAGTTGGTAAAACTAGTAATAAAAATGGTCAAGTGGTAGTTTTGACTAGAGCTAAAAAAAGAGCAGTTGAAGAAGCTCAAGATGTGAGAAATACTTCTAGTGTTCCTAATTTTGTGCCAAATGTCAAAGATCAAGTTTTTGTTCTTGTAGCATAGAATATTCAAAATATAGAGACAGTGAAAGTTCCCCAAATGCCCCTAACCAGAGAATAGCTAGTGGTTCAAAAGTTGTAGCCAAAGGTTAGTGGAACATATTTTAGCATTATAGATCAGATGAAGAAATCAAATGTTAGTGTTAGCATGTGGGATTCCCTTACCATTATAGGGTGAAAAGACATGTTGATTCAATAACTTTTAGATCTTAAAGTATCTAAGGAACTAGCTGAGAAACAAAGAACTATCTTGGCCAATTTAGACTAGTAAATCAAGCAACTTGATCAACAAATACATAACATGAAAAATGTGGATAAATCTAATGTCAATTAAAATAAAACCCCTCCATTTTATCTCTCTTTGATAGTAGGTGACTATTTAGTCCATAATTGTATGGTAGATAGTCGAGATAGTAGCATTGTTATGCCCAAACAAACTGCAGACAATCTTGGTCTTAGTTATGAGCCAAATACCAAAGGAGTATTGCAATTAGATGGATTATCAACAAAGATATTAGGTAAAATAAAAGGCCTAAAACTAACATTTCATGCTTTCCCCAATGTTGTTATTCAACAAGATGTAGTTATAGTGGACTTACTTCCCTATTTTTCCATGTGCCTATCAAGAGATTTTACTTCAAATATTAAAGGATATTTGTCAGATAATTGGACCTATTTAATGTTAAAAACTAGGTATGACACCAAGGTGAAAATACATTATTAAACTATTTCAATATTTCATTTTGATCCATATATGCCAAGCATGGTGAACACTAATTGTGTTATCTCAGATAAGGTGCTAGAAAATAGTGAGGTGGAAACTGAATCACCTCTAGTCCTAGATATTTTCCTTGATGAATGGGCCTCTGATTTACATAAACATTATACCTAAAAGTTAATTTAAGAAGTATTTTGTTTTTATTGTCTTCATGAAAATGATGCACCAATTCCAACATTGATAAAAGATGAGTAGCCTAGTGAAAGATTACGACAACTATATTTTGATGGATCCAGGAAAAAACATGGCACTGGAGATGGAATGATGTTAATTTATCCATCTAATCAAGGGTATTTATTTTCTCTCAAGTTTTAGTTTGGATATTCCAATAATGTTACTAAATATGAAGCACTAGTGCATGGTTTTCAATGGGAAAGAAAGATGAAGGTTAATTCCTTACAATTCTTTAGAGATAGTGAACTAGTAGTTCACCAAGTAAAGGGAATTAATATCTTCAAGAATAAACTACTTACGTATTATAATCATAGATTATGGGACCTAGTTGAGGACTTTAAAGCTTTCAATATTCAAGCCATATTAAGAAATCAGAATAAGCATGTACACAAGCTAGATGTTATTGGGTCATAATTTAGTATCCCAAATGATATTAGAAGGGAAAAAGTTCAATCACACATCAAGGTAGTTGTGAGACCTTCTATCCAAAAAAACCATTAAAATTGGAAATTATTTGAAGATGACAATCAAATTATCATATTCTTACAAGAGGAATCCAAATTTTCATCAAGAAACCAAGATAAGCATTTATAGTAGTATGATGACCAGATTGTGCAGTTGAAGACAAACAAGTTGCCTAAAGGGTTGTCACCTTGTAAAACATATTCATCAAAGATGATGAATTAAGAAAAGAAAAATTTGCTTTGTCAACCAAGGAAAAGCATTACACAAATGTATAGATTGTAATCGGTAAGAGTTTAAAGCTAGGAAAAGTTTGCACATCTTCAGAGAAAGAATCTTTTATCAAGTTATGTTCAAAATTTGTAGATGTGTTTGCATGGAAGTATAGTGACTTTAAAGGTTTTGATCCAAGTCTACATAAACATACCATTGAGTTAGAAGATGAGACTAGTCCAGTCAAATAAAGGCAAATGCCAATTAATCTAAAGCTGGAACCTCTAATGATAGCTAAACTGCATAAACTTATTGAGTCATCCATAATATTTCAAATTAAGCTCTCAACTTGGGTGGCAAACCTTGTTCTAGTACAGAAGAAGAATGGTGAAATAAGGCTATGTGTTGACTTCTAAGACTTGAACAAAGCCTCTCTCAAATTCCACTATCCATTGCCATCAATGGAACAAATTTTACAGCTAGTAGCAGATTTGAAAAGGTTCTCTTTATTGGATGGATACAATGGATATAACCAAATTTTGGCCAAAAAGCAAGACTAGTACAAAACAACTTTCACCATAAAGTGGGGGACATTCACATACATAAATATGCCTTTTGGTTTATCTAATGTTGAAACCACTTTTTATAAGGCTATGGATGGTATTTTAGGGTCTCCTCAACAAGTTTATTCTTGTTTATTTAGATGACATTACAGTATTTTAGAACATTACATATGAGCATATGATTCATCTCACATAAGTATTTGAAATATATAGGGAATTTAGAGTGTCATTAAACCCAAAAAAGTGTATTTTCTCTATTCATAAAGGTAGGCTTCTTGGACATGTCATTTCAAATAATGATACAAGTATAGATCCTAATAAGATTGAATTAATTCTTGCACTATCATTACCTAAGCACAAGAAATCCTTGAAAAGCATTTTAGGAAAGATAAAATTCATAAGGATATACATTTTAAATTTTTCTACTTTAGCTAGGCCACTTATATCCATGTTAAAGAAAGGCCAGAGTTTTAATTGGTCTAAATAAGGAGTGAGAAGCTTTGAAGAGATAAAAAATCTATAACTAGTGCTCCTACACTCCTAAACCCTAACTTTACAAAGATTTCTCCTTATACAACTATGCTAACATTGACATAATTTTAGGTATTCTCATGTAGAATAATAAAGAGACTTTAGAGTAGCCAATAGACTTATTCAGTCAAGCCTTAGAGGAATATTAAACTAGGTATTATTTTGTTGAGAAGTACGTTCTTTCAGTTATAAAGTATCTTATAAAGTTTAAGTACTTGTTTTCTAACAATAAGATACATTTGATGGTTACACGTCCAAGTGTTAAAGACTTCCTTCTTAAAAAATATATAAATGACAAGAGAGTTGGTTGGATAACCAAGGTCATGGAATATAACATTGAGATCAAAGTCACAAAGTTGGTTAGAGGCAAATGACTTTGTGAACATCTAGCCCAAGACTTGTAGGAGTCTAATGAACAGGTTATGGTGTCAAATGATCAAGAACTTGCAAGTGATCAAGCCTTAAGTTCTATTTGGTTCTAAGATATGTTGAGGGATTTATAGAATGGTGTGTATCCTCCTCATCTCACTCCTTCAAAGAGGAGATATTTTAGATTACAGTCAATTTCTTTTCTCCTTGTTGATAATGTATTATTTGAAAAGGATAGCAATGGTATATTGCTAAGATACATAGAACCAGGTCAACTATAGAGGTTACTTAAGCAGTTTCATGATGGGCATGGTGGATGACATTTCTCAATAAAAATCACAACCCATAAGATCATGAGAGGTGGGTATTACTAGCCAAGTTTATTCATTGATTTTCATGCATAGATTAGGAAATGTAGACAATGTGCCTTGTTTTTTGGGAAGGTGAAGATTGTATCCTTACCTCTCTAAAAAAATTTAGTTAATCAACCATTTATCCAATAGGGATTGGACTTTATTAGTGTTATCAACCCTCCATCAAGCTTAGGACACAAGTGGATCCTGATTGCCATAGATTATTTTACTAGATGGATAAATAAAGTAAAATTAAAAGAAACCAATGAAACCAATGTTTTGGACTTCTATGAAGGTTTGCTAACTAGGTTTGGGGTCCCTTAAACTATAATTTTTGATAATACAATGGATTTTGTAGGATCTAATATCAGCTAGAGGGTAATTCAAAATAGTATTTTCTTCAGTACCTCATCAGACTATTATCCACAAGGTAATGACCTTTTTGAGTCTACCAACAAGAATTTGTTGAAGATCATTAGGACTATAGAAGACAATCAAATATTATGGCATCTCAAATTGAATTCAACTCTATGGGCTATTAGAATCACCTATAAGAGGTTAATTGCCAATTTTCCATACAAGCTAGTATATGGTAAAGAAACAAGAATGCTTGTTTCTCTTGAATTCCCTAATTTGGAATTGATGCATCAGTTTGAGCTTTTAGAGACTAAGCTAATAGAAATAATATATGTTGAGCTCATGGAGCTAGAGGAGACAAGGCATCAAGCCATGTTGGCCATGGAGGCCTATCAAGAAATGAAAAAGAGATATTTTGACAAAGGAGCTAGTTCAAGAGCTTTCTAAGAAAGATATTTGGTCCTCAAATGGGATGAGGACAAAGCCAATCTAGGAAAGCACACAAAATTTTATTCTCTCTAGAGTGGTTCATATACAATCTTTAGTTGTAAGTCCCATAATGCTTTCTAGATCACAAGGATGAATGGTGAAGAGCTTCCTATCCCACTCAATGGGATACATCTCAAGCATTGCTATTAAGGAAAGGTAAGTCCCCTATACATAGTTGTTTCTAGTTTTCTTTGAGTGTTTTTTAACACATTAGTTTCCTTTCTATTTTATCCCTAAGAAGTGTTTCTATTTGCACAGTTGTTCAGTAGTTAGTTGCCTTTAATTTTTTAGGTTAGTTTTTTAGAGAGGATTACAAAGCAAGTTAGTCAAGCATTAGTCCATAAATAATGAAACATGAATAAAGAACTAACTAACCAAGCTTATCTATTCCTATGGGAATTACAAAGGATAGCAAGAAACAAATGAAAGAATAAACACCATATTACCTTCCCAAATTGATTCACCATACACATGTGGCTCAAAATCATGTTCTCCCTTGATAAAGCATCCTTCTTTGTCAACAATGGTGGTAAGCTCCTCCAATGCTTCAAGCTTATAAATGATGTTCATGGCCTCTCTATTTATAAATTTTTGAGATTGGTCGGGATCAACCATGACTATCCATCTCAAGATTGAGATGTGTGGCCATGGATAATTTTAATATTTGGAATTAAATTCATAATTATCTTCATCATGACCTTAGAAGATGGGGCATTGAAGAGGCATGGGAGGAATTAACTAGGCATGGGTGACCCATAATCCTGATATTTGTGGTATTTATGGCCTAGGGATGTCTTCCCAAGAAATGATGTCACCTGATGATACAAATAATAAGAATAAATTTTCAAAAAAAAATATTCAACAACTCTCATGGAAAATCCACTTAAGCTCTTGATTTGGATTAATTAGCCTTAAATAAGGTTAATCAACATTTGTGCATCTATTTGAAAATTAGCCCTCAATTAGTCAAAATGGTTAGAAAGTCATATTACTAAGTTGTAATTTGACTCGAGAAGAATTAGAAGGTGACGTTAGATGCACCAAAAATGTATTCCCATTTATGATGTTGATAACAATAAATAACAAAGGTACATGATATGTACCGATGAATTAGAATAAAAGAGTGATCTAAAGCATAAACAGTGAAATCATCATTTTGACTCGAAATGAATTGATCAAAGTTACCTGGCCCATAAATTGTATTGCCCTATTTAGGGATACTTTGACCTAAATTGTCACTTGTAAATGATAAGTTCAAAACATTTAGCATGTTTTATGGATTTTGACCTAAAATATGCATTTGAGTGTAATTCGAGTAAGATTGATAATTTCAACACAAATGGTGTTAGGAATTGGATGTCTACATTTTGCCCCTATTTGAGAAAGAATAGTGAGATATTCAAATGAAGCAACATCTTTTCAAAGAGAAGAGTTGTCAAGAAGAAATTGGAATAGCCCATGATGCCCCCTTGAGAGAACATATTAGGATGAAAGAGAAGGATGGACTCTCAAAAGGAGAAAAAGTGAGAGATTAACCCATGGAATAAATCACATCTAGTTAAGCTAATGCTTGCACATGTGATTACCGTCAATGATAAAAATATAATGAGAGGTATAATATGCCCCAAATATGGGGGGAATAGGAAATATACAATCCATAAATGTAAGGGACACACTGTAAATGTACCCAATTTAAGAGTACAAGCTACGCACTTATGACATTGATCAATCTCGAGACAAGTTACAAACTAAAATATTTCCATTATGGGCTTTAATGTGGAGAGATTAGAATTAGAGGAAAAGGGAGAACGTTATGCTTCAGGAAGGGAAGCACCACTAGAATGGGGTATCCAAAGAGAAGATAATAAATACTCCAGTAAAGTAGATTTGATCATGATAAAATAGTTGTGCTCTAATAGGGCAAATCTCGATTATTAATAAAGAATAAATAATGATTTGCCTTGGTAGAGCTGATTTGATTCAGACGTGGTTTAGATGTTGGGCCCTAGTATGGGCAATAGGAAAGAAAAAATAGCTCAAAGATATAACTGAAAAGATATGTTAAAGTGAGCAAGCACAAATGTACATGCAATGGTGTAATATCTTAGAAAGCCATATAAAACCAAGAATATGATAATGCACAAAGTGATGAGAGAGATGAAAAGAAGAATGGAGATAGCTGAGCTAACCTCAATAGAAATCAATCTTTGCCCACATATTTCTATGAACTCATGTTCCAACATGAACTTTAAGCCAATGTAGTTCACCCAAGTTTGGGAGAGAATGGAATGAGGAATGATGAAAAATGACCAAGAATTGATTAGAATCACAATATATGCAAAAAGATACACTTCTAAGCATAGATAAAGAAGCCTAAAATATAGTCTACCTAGAAGCCTAATTCTATATCATGAGCTTAGGTGTTGTAAAGTGTTCTTGAGAATCATTCATTAGAGTTGATGTGGGCGTTAAGACATTGAGACCTGAGCACAAAGTGCTTGCTATAGAAAAATAAATTAGTCATTATAGGTATGAATAACTTAGAATGACATAAGATTCTAATTGCACTAAGCTAGTTCAAATGTGAATAGCTATAACTAAGGATAATAGTAAAATAATGATCAAAACTAGAGTTACAGTGATTTACATTTAAACAAAAAAGCAAAAGACAAATAAAAAGACAAACATAAATGAACCTAAGTTGAAATCAAGATATGATCAATCAAGACTTAAGTAGGAATAATTTTTTTTTAAAAATAAAAGACAAGAATGTCTTAATAACATGAGACCAAGATATGAATAATCAAGATCCATGTGGACCATCAAGGCATTCTTAAACACAAAAGAGAAAATTAAAATCAAATAAAAAAATAAGACCCCAACAACAATGAAATAATAAAAATATCCAAGAACAACTTAATAACATAGGATCAAGATATAAACAATTGAGATCTATGTGAATCATCAAGATGTTCTAAACACAAAAGAGATAAGAAAAAAAATTCAAGGAACACAAGACTAAAATGAGACAAGAAGTAATGAAAAGAGAAAAAGAGAAAAAAAAAGGGAGATGTGTGAAAGCACAACAAAACACCAAGAAAACACAACAAAACACTAAGAGAACTCAAATAAACACACACAAACAAAAACTAAGTTAGTGCAGTCTAAAGACAAATGTTCATGCATGTATGGTAGAGATGTTACTTTTCACCACATCATAACAAAGAACAATGACAAAATAATTGTTCCCTAATTAAAGAGGAATAATGATAGAAAAAATGGGGGAAGAGAAGAAAAAGAAGGGGTTGGTTGAGTCGACTCTAAATGTATAAGACATGTGGACATTGCCTACATAGTTCTATGGATGCATGTTCCAACATGAACTTTAGGCCAAATGTAGTTCTCCTAGGAAATTGGATAGAATAAAAATTATGATTAGACCAACATGATTTATAGAAGAAATGGAAGATATGAAAAACAAATGAGAAAGGTCCAATAACCAAGAAGCTGATGAGATGAGAAAAAAATGATCTTGCAAAATGATAAGTGCATGGGACAAGATAAATTGAACTAGTGTTTCTGTGCTTTCAAAATGATAAGAGCATTTAAACTTAACAATTTCTCATAAAATGGTGAGAGCATTCAAACTTAATAGTTTCTCACAAAATGGCAAGAACATTCAAACTTAACAGTTGCTCACAAAATGGCAAAAGCATTCAAACTTAACAATTGCTCACAAAATGATGAGAACACTCAACTTAACAGTTGCTAATAAAATGGTGAGAGCGTGGGATGGTAGAATAAGAATGTACAAATGTATAGAAGCATGAGACAATGTTGTTATTTTTTGGATCATGTTCTAATTTTTGTGGTATTTTCAAAGTATTTCTAATATTTTTGGTGTTTTTGGGATAAAATATGCACAAGGTGGGACCATCTAGTCAAAGAGATGCACGACTTGAGAGTAGAGGTTCCAATAAGATAACTAAGCTGACTACAATGGCCCATGCTTGTAAATTGGTGAGAGTGAGGTGACCTCAACATGAATTTAGAATGAACTACATAGTCCTAAAATGACCTTAAGTCATAGTAATTCTATCCACATAAAAGGTAAAAAAAAACCAAATAGGTCCCAACAAGTTCTCAAATCTGGTAAATAGCCAGTCAAATGAAAATAGTAATGTCAAGTTGATATGACAATACATGATAAACAAGTGTTTCCCCTAGTTTTCCTATAGGTGGTTATAACTACGATACAATGGCATAGATCAATGATACTAATTTTCCCATAGGCAGTTATAATTATTAACAAGACTAGTGAGACACTAATTTGCCTAAGATGGTTATAATCAAGCTCACATAAACAAATGTGGATATAGGATGAAAGATATCTTGCCAGATTACCTATCACACTACTTTCATAGATTATCATTATAAACATGGATTATATTTATTGTTAAAACTTGATCAAAATCCCCCCACAAAAGGTGTGGGAAGAACCAAATGACTCAAGATCAAAACAAGATTGGGTAGGATGACTAAAAATAGGCTTTGGTCTAGATAGGAATGGAAATGATATAATGAAATGATCATAAGAAAATTAGATATAGTGGTTACAAAGTTACCCCCAAGTAATGATTGGATCAGGTTGCTCACAAAATGGTGAGAGTGTGGGAAAGGGGTGACCAAGTTGACCTCAATAAAAATTGAGTGTTGCCTACATAGTCCCAAAGGACCTCAAGTCAATGTAGTTCAAAAGGCATGGTTCATGGATCTCAAAGGTATAATAATGCCTAAAAAGGGTCTATAGGGTTTTCCCCAATAGATGAAGCATAGTAATGGCCAATGGGTGAATGGTAGATGAAAAATGGTTTTGTTGCTCTTGTTGATAGGGAGATGCATGTCCTAGTCAATATGTGAGACAACAAAAAATGATCAGCTATTTAAGTTTCTATCCAACACCCTTTTAGAACAAATGCTCTATTAAGAAGTTGTTGCTAATCTAGATATCAATAATGTGTTTATGATCTTCATAGATTTTTTATTCTACTTCCTTCAAATGTTGAGACAAGATATCCTTATAACCTTGATAAAAGAAAGTGTTACCAGTGATGGTAAATAATGGTAGGATAAATGAGATAAGTGGGTAATAAATATGTGGGTGATAATGGAAGGTATAATTAGGGGGAAATAAATAGAGATCAATACTTTCAATTACACGTAATGTTGTTGATGCTAGATTTGACATAATTTTGGTTGTGGCAAGGCCAAAGACCTCTGAAAATGATCTCGATAGGACCATCAAATTGTTTTTTGCTTGATCTTGAGAGTAGTTACCATCTAATTATGGTATAGATTGGAAGCTATTTTGATTTTATTTTTGATATTATCTTTAGTAAATAATGAATAAATTTTGTGCTCAGCTATTGGTTCCTTGATGAGGTTTCACCAATGAATTTGTTCTGATCATCCCATAGCACCTCCGAGAAGGTTTCACAAAGAGATGTTAAAATTTGACTTTGATTGTCTTTTAGTGCCTTAAAAAATGTGTCACTAAAATATGTTGAGTTTGATCTTTGCTTATCCCCTAGCACCTCCGAAAAGGTTGCACTAAGAGAGTGTTCTTCTGCTATATTAATGTGGTCTTGGCCTCCTTGTTCTTCTTCAACTGATATGTCACCATGGATTCAGTTCAATAAAAAGTGATTTTGTTGTTCTTGATCGACACTTATGGGAGGTGGAATGTCAATATAATGGTTATGTTAGGTGGTAATAATCGGATGGTGAAAGGCAACACAATCCTTATAGAAGATACTAGGGGAACTTGTGTCAATGCTTATGTAATCGTCCTCAAAAATAATAGATGGATCAAATATATATTCAATTGATCTGCAAGGAAATTATAACCAATGTTGTAACAACCAATACTATAATCTATTTTTGACTCTGATTCTAAAGAAAGGAATTATGAATCCAATGTCACAACTAATGTTGAGTCTATTTTTGATGTTAAATCCAATATCAGTTCAAAAATAAAACCTGACTCTAATATTGATTCTTCATCTGATATGGTTGTTTTGATAATGTTCTATTGAATGCTAAATTTTTAACAAGTAATGGCATGTGATGGCATAATGGGCTCCATAAAAACTGATTCATTTTGGAAGGGTTTGACATAGACTCACTCATCTAAGTGAAGCCCCTCAAAAAGAGGGAACCACTCAAGGGACGTCTTGACAAAATCATGTTTATCAAAGTGAGACTCCTCAACAAATGGGAAAAGATCAAGAGATAACTCTATCGAGACTAGCTTGTCAAGGATATGAGGCTCTTTAAAAATATGTAACTTATCATAGTTTATCTTGTTAGAAATAAGTCTTTCAATAATAACATTTTGGTTTTGGTTAACAATTGGTTGTAAATGATCAATTTTGAACACATTTTGATCCTCATAAGATAGCTTTTGAAGAGGTAATGGTTCATGTTTAGGCTCAAAGATCGGCACAAAATTTCTAAATTGGGTAACATTTGGTTTAGCAAGAATGATAGTTTGTGGTTCAATAATGGACTCTTCAAAGATTAGACACTTGAAGAAGGGATCAAAAATAATTGGTTCATCAAATGGAGGTTCTTCAACAATAGGTTCATCAAAAACTGGTAATGGGTCAAGAATGGTAAAAATTGGATGCTTCTTAGTTTGGTTTCTCATACAAACCAAAGGGGGAGGTCCTAAGATGGTAACGACTAGACACTTCTTAGTTTGGTTACTTGTGCAAACCAAATGAAGAGGTCCTACAATGGTAACGACTGAACACTTCTTATTTTGGTTGCTCGTGTAAACCAAAGGAGGAGGTCCTAAAATGGTAATCTTGGTACATTGTGGAGTTTAATTAATTACACAAGCCAAAGCATCCAATTCTTCTTGATAAACCCAATCATTTTGATTGTGAGTTGGATCATAAGTTGGACCTTGACTATGTTCCCATGACTGATTTTTGTGAGGTGGATATAAATATGTCTCACAAACCATATTGTCACCATAGGAGTCTTGACTAAAGTCATAAAAGTCATTTTATACAACCATTCTATCATAAGTTGGTTTATCCATGACTGCACCATAAGTGTAGCTAGACATATCTATATTTAATGAATAAAGCTCCAAAAATAAACAGGCTTAAAGTTTTGCAAATCCTAAAAAATGATCCAAAGGATAAATGGTTCAAACTTGGTTCAACTTGGTCAAAGGGGTGGAACTACATCTCAAAAGTAGTTTGTGCTAAGATTTGGTAAATAACCTAACGTCAAATATCTAACATCAAAGTTTTTTGAAGAAAATTTGTGTTTTCCCAAACAAAGTCACAAAAACTAATGAGGATAGGCACTCAAACAAATAAACAATCAATAGTGTTCAAAACTGGGTAATCATTTAACCGAAGCTATGTAACCCAAAATAAAAAGATCTACATACTAACCCCATGAATTGAGGCCTAAACATAAATCAATCAATGTCTGGATCCAAACTTGACAAGGTTAATTGAAAATGCAATGTTAAAGACTAAGACTAGACCAAACAAGGTAGACAAGATTGGATAACATGAAGGTATATGATAAAGGTCCAAATGATATACACAAAATGGTTTGAAACAAATGGTTTTTGATACAATGCTAAATAAGTCTTAAAACAAATTGAGCAACCTAACAGTGTAAGCATACTCGAATAATGTGGTCAATGGTTATGTTTCAAAAACTCAAAGGAAAACAAGATTTGACATGATTTGGGTAGCATAATGCTACCCTTGTTAACTCAGATACATGATTTTGACATGGCTTATGAACAAACAAACAAGTTTTAACCTCAAATCATATGAATAAAATAATGACCAAAAAATACTAATTATAATCATCCAAATCCTATCAAGGGTATGGCATGAGGGGTTTAACTAAACTAGTAACTTTCAATCATTCTAGGGGAATCAATTTCACAATGAATTTCACATATAATGATGTAAAAGACAAGCATAAAAATTGGGTGACAATGATATTGGCTAGTTTTAAAAAGGTTTAGTCCTTTTTACAACCACTACGTCTTGTTGTTCACTCAGTGTGATCTCCAAATGCAAATATGTCTAATGTGTAACTTTAAAGGAGTAAAATGAAGTCAATGCTGGGAGGTGAAACATTGGGTCAAATATTCCTTAAAGAACTCACGAGAGGTAATGATGTCCCCCTCGCAAGACAAGATGTATAAAAATAAATAAAGCATGAAAGTAGAAAGACTTTAGGGTCATTTTCAAGGTCACCCAAACTTTGATGAGTTTTTGGGGAGTGCTTTAGACAACTTTATTTCTAAGCCTTGGACTAGGCTACTTGTAATAGGAATGGTGATTTTGATTCCAAGGGTTCGCTAAAGGGTAAAAATGGAAGAGTAAACATGCAACATTACTCTTTTTTCCAAACAAAAATTAGATCAAGCAATTATTGAAGAAAAAAATCTTGGAAAGATGAGTTCAATTTTAAGCCTAAATGAAAATGAGGTGGTGTTCATTTGACCCCTTGATCTTAGTTGTAACTTTGAAAACTAATGATAAGAACACTTATTTAAGCACCTTAAATTTTACTTTAAGCACCAAAATATTGTTCCTAATTCATTTTAAAACATGTAAAATATGTTCTAATACATGATTTATCAAACTTGAAATCTGCTAGTTACTTGTCTACCCCTAAGGCATCACCCCAAAAGCAAAAAAATTAGATTAGAAATATTTTAAATAAATTTTCCAAATTTTGTAAAAAAATTATGAAACTTGAAGCTAAAATAATATCAAAATTTTAAAATTTAGGAGAAAACATGTGGTTTTAAAAAAAATCATCCAAAATGGTGTTCATATGACCCCAAACCAAGCATTTTAAAATATCTCTCCAATTTGTGTTTTTAAGAGAGCACAGTGACCGACGTCGGTTATGGCCAACCAAGATCTAACCGATGTTGGTTCTGCTAACTGACGTCAGTTACTATGTAAAACCATGAAAATAAAAAATGGCAAAATAAAGTTAGAAAATCAATTTGCAAGAGTTTTAAAGATCCAAATGGATATTTTAGAGTTGAAAAATGATCTCCTTTAGGTGTGAGATGCGTCTAGTCCCACTGGGCATGCCAAGATGTAGAGAGGATTATAAAGCAAGTTAGTCAAGCATTAGTCCATAAATAATAAAACATGCATAAAGAACTAACTAACCAAGCCTATCTATTCCTATGCGAATTACAAAAGATATCAAGAAACAAATGAAAGAAAATAACACCATATTACCTTCCCAAATGGAATCACCAAACCCATGTGGCTAAAAAGCATGTTCTCTTTTGATCAAGCATCCTTGTCTTTGTCAAAAATGCTAGTAAGCTCCTCCAATGCTTCAAGAACACTCTATAAAACCTAGGCTCTTGATTCCAAATCACTAAACTAGCCTATCAAAGAAGATTGAAAATAAAATCTATGATCAAATGAAAAGCCTTGTGTAAAAATTTAGCTTTATAACTTTACAATATTCAAGCTTAGAAATGGTGTTCATGGCCTCTCTATTTATATATTTTTGAGATTGGTCAGGATCAACCATGACCATCCATCTCAAGATTAAGATGTGTGGCCATGGATAATCCTAATATTTGGAATTAAATCCATAATTATCTTCATCATGACCTTGGAAGAAGGGGCATTGAAGAGGCATGGGAGGCATTAACTAGGCATGGGTGACCCATAATCCTGATATTTATGTCATTTATGGCCTAGGGATGTCTTCCCAAGAAATGATGTCTCCTGATGATGCAGATAATAAGAATCAATTTTCAAAAATAAATATACAACAACTCTCATGGAAAATCCACTTAAGTTCTTGATTTGGATTAATTAGCCTTAAACAATGTTAATCAACGTTTGTGCATCTATTTGAAAATTGGCCCTTAATTAATCAAAATGGTCAAAAAGTCATATTACTGAGTTATAATTTGACTCGAGAAGAATTAAAAGGTGACGTTAGATGCACTAAAATCATATTCTCATTTAGTATGTTGCCAACAACAAATAACAAAGGTATGTGATGTGTATCGATGAATTAGAAGAAAAGAGTGATCTAGAACACAAAAGGTGAAATCATCATTTTGACTCAAAATGAATTGATCAAAGTTAGCCAGCCCATAAATTGCATTGCCCCATTTAGGGATCCTTTGACCTAAATTGGCACTTGTAAATGACAAATTCAAACCATTTAGCACATTTTATAGATTTTGACCTAAAATGTGCATTTGAGTGCAATTCGAGTAAGATTGACAATTTCAACACAAATGGTGTTAGGAATTGGATGTCTATAAGTTTTCCTACTTTAGTTTGTTTCTTTCCTTATTATTGAAATCCTTCTATTTTTTCAAATCAAAAGACTATCATGCAGTCATGTAAATGGTCCATGTATTATATGTTATGAGTCATAGTCATTTATATGGTCTGAGTTCTCAAGCATAGCAAACATGCTACCTAGCCAAGTTGTCAAAGATGTTGACCTAATTTTTGTTTACATACCAAAAACTATGCCTAGTCTAAGAGTTTATTAGAAGGAGCATGATATTCTTTTCTACAGTTACAAAGAGTAGGTATCTGAATAATTTTTTATAGTCTGAGCCTTCAAAGATCAATCAAAATTTCAAGTGAAATTCAAGGAAAAGATAAGTATAAAACTCATTTTGGGCCAAGTCTTTACTTGAATTATTTTGGACCTTTCATTTGATTAAGTGTTAATTCTTTCAAGCTTTCCTTATCTAAGCTAATTCTTTTGGGACTCTTTCTTTCAGACTAAGTGTTGAATTCTTTTTAGGTATGAATCCTTTCAAACAAAATGTCTGAAGCAAAATACAAAGACCTATTTATTTCAAGAAAATTGTTCAAACAATTTTATCGAAGGATAATTCTTCAATGAAATGGTCCTATATAGAAATCCTAAAGAATAAGTCTTTGAACAAAGTGTCCCAAAAAGTATTTCTAAAAGATATCATTTTCAAGTAAAGTGGCCAAAACATTTTCCTAAAGGGTCTTTTATTGGGAAAGTGAACCCTACAAAAGTCCTGAAAGGTCAATTTTTGTAGCAAAGTGCCCTATATAATTTTCATGAAGGGTCATTTCTTGGGAAAATGGTCTAGTTTAAAGTTTTTGAAGGGTTATTTCAAACAAGGTACCCCAAAAAAAAGTTTGGGACATCCCCATAAGTGTCAAATTCAAACACAAAAGATGACCATTATTTTTCAAATATGTAATGAAATTTGCAAAAACGTCAAATATGTTCATGTAGACATCAAAGTTTAGGCTACAAAAAATATCTATTTGTATTTAAATTGGTTCAAGATCAATGGTCTACATTTAATCCAAGAAAAGATGTGATGGCATGCATCAAGTCAAGAAGTCAATAAGACATTCATGTAGCTATCAAATTCAAATGATGGTAATTAACCATTTGGGTTCAAAAAGGTCCTTAATAGGTTTGAATTTGGTCGAGATATGATAGTTCATGGGAGCCCTTATACTAACACATGATATCTAATGATTAGTGCTAGATTCAAATAGCTCAAAATGTCCCTAGGTTAAATAAAGATATACAAGTTAGACATGATCCAACAGTGTGGGATCATCAAGCGAAGATTCAAAGGTACATGTTCACTAACAAAAGGATGGGTCCAAGATAAATCAATGATTAGCATGAGCTTGTACATCTTGATTCGATTGAGCATAAGAACTAACAAGAAAGTGAGACCAAAGAGATATAAAGGCTCATATTTGATCAAGTATTCAGATTTAATTGTGAGTAGAGGTTAAAGGGCTAGAGGATCCAAAGAGAAAATGTGTGTATGATAAATGGGACAAGCACATTCATTTGGTAAAAGATCGATGAATCATGGGCATCAATACATAGGTGGGTCAATGGATCAAGGAAAAGTCAATAAGTCAGCATATTTATGGAACCAATGAGCATAAAGAAAGTTGGGTATGATGCAGATAGTCTGAGTTGGCTATCAATATCCAATAAGCAAAAACAAGCTCAAGATATTTTTGACGAAAGTCAAAAAGGCTATTTGGGACCCAAACAAAGCAAATATAAAGGAGTCAAGCTCAAAGGCAAACCATGGTTAAACTAGGGACACATTTTAGAGACCAAGCATCTCTATTAAAAGCTCCATATAGGTAAGATAGATCCTTTGGATCTAATAATGAAGGCAAAGATAAACCAATGACTATGAAGCAAAGTTGGGCAGTTTGCAGACTTTCGTAGATATTATGACTATATGAAAACCAATGGTCTAAGATTGGTTTTCACATATATTAAACTTGTGTCTCACCTCATCATGGTTTAGATTTTTAGGTTTTGATGGCCACCTAATGTAGATGTGGCACATTTCATCTAGTTTTAAGACACGATCCTTGTTAGTAGATCAAGTAAATAATAACATGATTCCAAGAAAAGATCTGACAATTAGATAAGGGAAATGGGAAATGTATATTTAATTATTTTACATAGTTGGTTCCTTATTGATAAGATCTGAGTTAGCATCCTCGAGAGTGTTAATCCATTGAAAGTAGTTTCATCTTTTTTCAATGCATAGCTCTTTCTCTCTCTTTCTCTTTTCTATAAGAGTAGGCTTCTAAACCTTGAAATTGATCCTTCTATCCATATTTTTGGTATGACCAAACTCTTCCAAAATTTGTACTGTCATGCCTTTTTGATGTAATAAAGATTGAATTCCATCCTTTTCTAAGCTAGATTGAAGTGTGTTCTATTAATTCATGCAATATTGTTAAGTGAATGTACATTCCTTGCTTATGTTTGAGTTTCTCACCTTCAGGAAGTGCTTAATAGTTCTCACAAGTCATTGCAAGTGCAATTTATAGTTTATTATCTAGTTTGAAAGTGGATATCTTCCCTCTCTTGCTAATTTACTGATTAATGCCTTGTTCTAAAATATTTATGTGAGATTGATGTTTTTTGGTCTAAAAAAATGTCTCATAGTGTGTTTTGTGTGAATTGGAGTGATCAAATAATTGGTGCATCACTATTTTTACATTTTTTATAAGTTATTGTCAAAATCTCTCTCCCTTTTCTAAGCAAGTGCTAGTTTAGGTGATAAATCCAGAAGGAAGTCATTTTTTTATAGAGGTCTAATACATTATTAGGATACCAATAGCCTAGAATCAGTCCCATGTTGGACTATATTTGAGTAGGAAGATCTGAACAATCCCCTTACTCAACTATGTTGCAAATCTAGAACACCAACAATTATATAGCAAACTCCCCACACATATGCAAATTGTGTATGTTCTAAGGACTATGTGTTTTATGTCAATTATAAAACCAGTGAATTAGAATGAACATTGTGTGTTGTTAACCCCATTGTGTGTTATCTATATGGTGATGAATATATTTTATGGTGTAGAGGGCTGAGAGGATCTTCCTTTACAATAATCATGTTAGGATGAGATGCTTAAAATACATCAATAAAGATAGAATATTTTATCTTTTTATTGAACTATTTTAAGATTTAGTTCCATTGATAGATCTATTTATGATCTAATTTGAGGTATGTGTTTAGGAGACATGTAGCATTCTTAAGTTCTTAATTATTATCCTATACAATTCTATTTTATAATACAATTCACTTAGATAAACTTACATCTGAGAATGTGGTGGTTGAATAATGTGAGTATGCCACTTGTTAGAAACAACGAGCTTGAACATAAGGAAGAAATTATGTGTAAATAAAATAGAATATATAATTAGACTTGAAGAGCATCTTAGACTAAACCATGGAACTATTAAAGCTCATGGCTATACACTAATTAGAACTATAAAATGATTGATGTAATCTACATACAATATTTATATATTGTCTAAATACTTATATACGGTACATGTTATGGATTTACACGTGATCATATATATGAAAAATATCAATATGAAGACTTAGATACTTGTGTATAGCATATAGAGGTGTGATTATATTTGCAGTATTATTAACTACTAAAAATAAGCCACATAATCCTAAGGGTTAGGAATTTATATTTACATGAATACAACCTCCTCAAAATATAACAAATGTTTAAACAAAATAATATGTTTTTTATGAGATTTATTACTTTCTTTATTATGATTGGCTATTGAAATTGAGTAGTGTATACATGAAAATGATGGATTGTGATATTATTGCTTGTCATAGAATATACTATGTATTTAAATCTACTTATGAAAATCAAATTTTGTAGTATAAACATAGATTACACTTAGTTGGTATAAACTATACTTATTTACTTATTATTTATGTGATAAATAATATTTTGAAGATTCATTCATACATTTGATGGACTGAATGTATGCATTTTGATTATTATTATGTTTAGCATGTTTTATGACTATTGGTAGGAAGTAATATGTATGAAACTATTGATTATATTTATATTAACCAAATCTCACATTGTTTATACTAAGTAGTGAGATGGACTTCACTAGCTTATTACTATCACCAATGCTAGATGAAGGTAATCTGATCAAGTGGTGTATATGAATTTGACTGATTCTAGATATAAATAACTATTAAAAACTTTGGCCAAAGTAATGTTTGTTAGACATTATCATTTCATATGTATGATTTACATGTTTTTATGATATCATGTTAGAATGGATTTATTTATGGTACACTACATGTTCTTAGAAATAATATGGCACATGAGTACTAGCTTGTCTCTTTATATTCTCACACCATCACTATCTACTCATCCATGAAGGAAGGACCATTTTCCTAATGGGGGATTATGTGGGAGATTGATGGTCCATGGTTGGTGTGTAAAATCACTCAAATGATGCTCTCCCTCCCCATAGCAGTACTTATTTGGAGACTACACTTGAGATTACTATAGATACTAGACTTTGAGGAACTCATGCTTCATGGAGACTTGTATCTTATATTGTATTTATTATTATTGAGACATTATTTTTGATGAGATGTAATTATTTATTTATTTGCACATTAACAACAGTGGTTGTATCATGATACTATCCATAGATAGATATTTTTAATTACTTTCTCTTTTAAGTTATGTTGTTTCATCTGAGGATTGTGATCAATGACAACTAGATGTCACATGCTTAATTTAAAGTTAACATACTTAGAGTTTTTTATCTAAATCACTAATTATATTCTCATGGTGAAATCTAATTATAGAATATGTTGATTATTTTTTTTTAAATAAATTATTCTAAGTAGATCCCAGTGGAGATGTTACATATATCTTGGATTTGTAGTTCAAATGTTTTCTTAGTTTCTATCCAAGTTTGAGAGAATTGGTTTGCAGAAATTAATGAATTTGAAGGTATACTTTTATCCTGCAAGTATTATTTTGTAGATTTTTTGGTGGTAAGGCTATTGTTTTGTTTTACAATCTTGAAGTTTATATTTTGAAGTGATATTTAGAGATGATGGTTGTAATTTTTGGAATATTTTGTTTCATTCCTTTTTATTGAATGTTTTTTGGGCAATGGATACAAAATATCTCTTAATTTGTAATATTGGTGTTTATATATGGTATGTTAACTCTGTTGGATGTTTCTATACCTTCTACTTGTTTTGTAGCAAATGGTTTTTTGTTTTTTTTATCTTTAAGATTATCTTCTCTTTAGATGTTATGAGATGGAAATATCATCTTAAGCTTAATTTTATAAGATTTATGGTTACTTTTAATTGTATTATCTGAAGCTTTGTTTTGTAGCCTAGTTAAGGAGTTGAATATTTTTGTTGGATAATTATTATAAGATGTTGTTTTATATTCACATTATTGTAGTTGAATTTTATATTTGGTTGAAAATATTTTGAATATAAATTGTTGAGGTATCTCATAACCCTCCTTTACTGATAAGATAAAAATAAAAATTGAAGAACCCCTTCGTTCTTCAAACACTACAACCTAGGGTTTCATAACTATTCACTTCTAGGGTCTAATTTTTTATAATGTTTTTATTTGTTTTAGGTTTAAATAAAACCCTCTCCATGTGTATGTCTTATCATTAGGATTTATTTGGTTCATATTAAAATGGCTTTTCTTAACTTTTCTCTAATTTTTTGTGGTGGCGTATGCTTAGGCTTGTGTTCCTTCTCTTTCCTCATGGATAGATCAGATTTTAATAATATATTTATTTATTAAATGGCATGGGGTGGTACCCAATTTTAAAACATTCTTAGGCTTTTTCATATTATTTTTATAAAAATTATTATCAATGTTTCCATGTTTCTTTCCTATCATTTATCATATAATACTAGCTTATAGATTGAGACATGATAGGGTTAATTGTGGTGATTTATGTGATGATACCCTTGCACTTGATATTTTTTCTCCCTCTAGTTAGTGATGTAATTTATAATTTTATTTTATTATGATTCACTATAAGGTACATTCCATAACAACCTAAAGAGGTAGAGCACATGATGTCACTATCTCTTATCCTTCATCTCAAATTCAAAGTGGGAATAACTGAAACACCCATCCTCAAGCCACTAATATCTTCCATCCTCATCATATTTATATTCAAGTACATAATAATTATGATTATTTGGAACAATTTAAAAATACCCAATTCAAGATTTCCACTCTAGAGTTACTCAAAATATCAATTATTTTCAAAGACATATTTTTGATGCCTTAAGTGACATCAATTTTCCAAGTAATACCAAACTAATTTATCTATATTTTATTATAAAAATTTTAAAAGATAGTGAAAATATCATCTTCTTTGAGTCATATGATTTACCTTCTATGGAAATCATTGACCAAAACCATCCCTTGTATATTCAAGATATTATTAACCTTACGAGAATCAAGAGTGTCCTCACAAATAATATTTCATGAATAAATATTTGTAGTTAGGAATTACTTAATGAAATATGAATTGATTTTAAGTCTCTTACACATTTTAATACAATCATTAAAATATTTAGCAATCAACCATGGATCTCTTAGGAACAATTATATTAAATATATCTATTAGGCCTAAAACTCTAACTACAAATTTTCAAGTAACATATAATGAAGTAAACTAAAATATTTTACTTTGTAAACCATGGATCCATGATATGAATTAAATTACATATTAATTACACATAGCTAATATTTATTGAAATGATGAACCAATTCATGAATATTATCTAAAAAAATCTAAATATCATGCTAATAGCTCTTGAAAGGATGCCCTTCCAAGGGTCCACACCCTTTAATGAAAAATTAAGTTTTGATATCCCGATGTTTGAAAGTAAAATAGAATTGAATGCCATTAAAATTTGGATCATAAAATAAGAGTCATATTTTTTTAAAACATTTTATCAATTTTAGAAAAATAAATGTTGGATCTACTAAAAGTCAAACCGCATGTACAAAAATGGTGGGAGGCTTAACTTGAGTAATCTAAGGAAGACACATAGGATGAAGGTATGATTTTCATAGATACCTAATGGAGTGACTTTGTTTATGTTCTTAAAAATAACTATTGTCTAGAATATTCCTAAAAGAAGTACATGTAGTGACAATTACTAAGATAAAATAAGGACTCATATATGAATGATTACACAAATACATTTCATTATATATCAACAAAATTGGCCTTAAGGATTTTGAAAGGCATAGAGTACTCAAATATAAAATAATTTGCATTGATATATCTTTAAAAATATGGGATTTATAATTATTAAAATTATGGGAGAAACCCATTTTTAAGAAATAAAGATCAAGGAAAATTTATAACAAAAAGGGAAATTTATTATAATAAAGTAAGAATAATCAATTGAGAGAGGTAACTTCAAGTATGGAAGTAGGTAAAAAACTAGAGAAGACCCACCATAGAGGAAAAACTAAAAGCTTCATATGAGAAATCCCATAGATAAATCCCCACAGAATGATGCTAGAAAATGGTAAAGAACCATAAAAAAATGACTCGCAATATAAATGAATTTCAATCCAAAAAGGATTTTTTTCATAAAGGCACATGAATTTAATCAAATATAAGTTTTTGACAAGGATGAGAAATTATTTCATCCTATCTAAATGAGTTAAAAAATTATGCATTTTGACCCCTATTCTATTGTTGGTATAAGATGCGTTACAAAATCATCATCTAAGGAAGAAAAGTTAATTTTTCATTCACATATGTGGGTGCAAGGGAAAAATATCAAATATATATTAGATAGTGTAAATGATAAAAAAATAAAGATATTGTATGAAATATGAGGGTATATAAATACATACCCATTAATGGGTCAATCAAAGTTGGGGATGTGATGAGATCTAGGAAGTAGAAATGGGTTCCTCCTCCGACAGGGTGTTTCAAGCTAAATTTTGATAGAGCCACTCGAGGGAATCCAAGAGCTTCATGGGTTAGTTATGTCATTAAATACTATAGTGGATCCTTGATTTGGGTAATGCCTAGAAATATCCAAGATGGGTCTAATAATGAAATGGAATCACAAGCCCTTGCTAGTGGGATTGAACTAGCTATTCAATGTGCCATTCTAAAAATTATTGTAGAATGGGATTCTCAAGTGATCATCATAGATTTAAATAAAATAGAGGTAGGTTCTTAGCATTTTGAGAACATTTTAACAAGAAATTAGAGGAAGTTTGAGAGTTTCTTGGAGTGGGAGTGCAATCATTTTTTTTAGGAGGCAAACTTGGTAGCTAATTTCTTGGCTAATTTTAGCATCAATCAATTAGAAAAAATTTAGGTGGATAACATGAGAGATGCATGGGAGGATTTTTCATTTATCTTTGTGGTTGATTTTATTTAATTTAATGTTGTTTTATGCTCTATATTTCTTGATCTTCAAAAGCAATCTATTGGGGCTCCATCTTTGGTGGCTTTAGTGTAATTTTAATAGATCCATTGGAGAAGGTGGTGAATGGATGTGTCTCTTACATCATTCTACAATCTGGTTTTGTGGGAAATAGTAGTGTTCATTTGAGCTTCACATTGATTAAGCCAATTATTATGGAAAGGGAAAGATGATTAAAAGGACTTGGGGCAACAGGAGGCATGAGGGAGTTGAGAGACTTCCCTCGAGCCTCATTTTGTCCCAAATTTTTTGGGGCTCTATATGCACTAAACATGAAAATCCCAACATCAACCCATAGGTTTTTGTGAATGTAGAGCTGTGTAGTGGGGAAAATGGAGGAAAATTACAAGGTTGATTTGTCAATTCCCTATGTGTATGGCGATAACGAGACACATGAAATGTCTTTATATTTATAGGTTTCATGAGCTCATCTAAATCATATATTTTGGTTTCTAGATGATGAATATTTGGTGATGGTCTTGGATATTCTAGGTATGTATTCTCTAGCAAAGGGTGTTCATAGTCAGGTAGATTCAAAGATTACATAAATGTTTGCATCAAATCTAATGTTTGAGGTGGTGACACAAGTTGTGGAGTCCTACATGCATCCTAATTTTTGCATCAATATTGTGAAGAAAATACTAGCACATGATCTAACTCCTTTTCCAATTTTTCCCTTTTTTGAGAAGGATGGGTTAGGAGTAGTACCAGCTTCAACTTTTAGGGATTTGGAGATTATATTCTCAGTGCCTTTGGATTTCATGAAGGACCTAAGAAAGAATATTAATTCACCTATTTTTAAGGAGGGAAAATTTATCTCCTTACCCCTCATAGCACAACTCAAGTGCTAAATCTTGGAGATCAAGTTGATAAGGATGTGCAGACATGAGCAGTGGTGGGTAGATGTAGTTAAAAAGTTGGTGAAATAGGTGTTAAGAGGTAAGATGCTAGAGTCTCCCTAGTCTAGTAATTTGGGGTTTAAGGCTTTGGGACTAGTCACACCACTAGGAACCAATCCCTCATTGGTATCTTCATTTGGTGAGAAGGCCCTAAGGAAGCTCATGAATGAAGAGGTTACAAAAATATCAAAGGAGAAGACATGCAGAGATAGGGAAATCATATTCCTAGATGAGATGGACGATGAGGTTTGGGTGAAGCTTAATTGTTAATGGTGGTCTATCTTGCCCACTAGTTTTTTGGTTTTTGTTGGGATTTAGTGGTCTGCTCTTGGGTGTAGGGACTGTTGTAGGCTAGTTATTTAGACAAATATTGTTTTCTTGGTTCTTTATTTCATGTAATTGCCTACGGGTGTGTTATTTTTTCTTTGGGCTGGGGCCCCCTATAGAAACCCTATATATATCTTTTTAAAAGTCTAGATAAATACACCCCATCCACATTTATACTCCATAATATGGTTGGGTGAAGACAAAGATATTTGTGTCAGTTAACTTATATTATTCCATATATAATTAATCCATTCAAAGATGAGGTATTATGTGATGTGTCACCATTGAAGTTTATGATGATTTTCTTGGGCATGCATACATGTGAAAATGAGATGAAAGTTATCATTTCAAGGCCCACAATGTCATCATCTCATTGGGAAGGAAATATTATATTATTCCCAAGGTTTTTCATAAAAATACAATGGGACTAATTAGTGAAAATTAGTATAGGCATGTGATTGGTCACATTGGGATTTTTGTGATAATGTTTATTGAGCCATAGAGCATGTAGGATTTCATTACAACCATGTATGCTTCCATATAGAAATAACACATACAAAAAAATTAGGTGGAGTAGATCTTAAAAGATTACATATATGTTTTCACCACACATACTGGGATGTCCATACACTATCATGTGACATATAACATTTAATTTATTTTTGGTATACCCTTACCAAAAAATACTAATATACATGCATTTAGTGCTATAAAATGAAGAGATTGAGTGATCAATCTAAGAGATAATCTAAAAATACCAAATTCAACCTAGTGCATCACCTTGTGGAAGCCTAATTGTGTTAGCACAAAATAAGAATGGGATGTGGTGACTCTATATTGAATATAGAAACCCTAACAAGATATTTTTCAAGAATAATTATCCATTTTCACACATTGATGTCTTCTTAGACTAGCTCAAGGGATACAATTTCTTTGTAAATATTGATATGAAGTCAAGGTACTATCAAGTAACCATTGAACCATCTAACATTTATAAGATAATGTTTAAGTCCAAGGAAGTTTTATTTACATATTTTTATTCCATTTGGCTTAATAAATTCACCTAAAACATTTATTAAAATGATGAATGACATCTCAAAACTATTAATAAATTCATTTTTAATTATTTACTTGGGTGACATTCTTATTTTTTTTAAGATATGGGAGGAGTAACTATAGTAGGATAAAAAAAATATAGACACCCTATGTAGTCACAAGTTATATGCCTAGATGGATAAGTGATATTTTTATTTACAAAGTGTGTGTTATATAAGATACATCATAGACATTGGTGGTTTACATATTGACCTAAATAAGATTAGAAATATCAAATAGTAGATGACACCAATAAAACTTACATAATCCAAAATATTATTGGGTTTATCTATTTTTTATTTTTTGTTTATGCTTAGATTATCTTATCTTGTATGGTCATTGAACCAAAAAACCAAAGGTGGGAAAAGGCTAAGTTTGTGTGGAACACATCACACCAACAATATTTTGAGGAGTTGATAAGGAGAATTTTCTTAAAAATAGTCCTTGAATTATTATATCTATAATAACCCTTTAATATTGAATTTAATGCTACAAAATATACACTTGGTGATGTTCTCACCCAACATAGGCACCTAATTGCCTAGCATAGTGAAAACATCATAGATAGGGTATGTAGGTGTCCTAAATGTCATATAAATTTATGTCATTATCTAAGAATGTAAGAAAAGGAAGATTTAAATTCAAATAATGAAGGCCATCATCTAAAAAAATTAAAATCCTCTATAATTCATGCATACCTAAGGCAAGTTACGTAATGTTCACCATTACAAGTAGTCTCCCTTCCTGCAACTGTTTCACATTAATGTTAAGCACAAGAAAGTTAGTTCTAATTAGGTTTTATAATGCTTAATCCACCATTAAATTTTAAAACTAACATTTCTCCTAGATTCATGTGGCCATGAGACTTCTAAATGATCTATTTTTTATGTTAGTTATCTTTAGTTTTCCACCTCATATCAAGCATTGAAGATGGGACAAAATTTTGGATAACACCATCTATAAAATGGATTTTGTGTTGCTTGGGACATATATGTGTTCCAAAAATATAATGAAATAAGATGTTACATGACACTTTGGGATGGAAAATATAGTGTAAATGCTCCAAAAATACTTATATTGGAAGAAGCTTTGTCATGATGTGATCATGTATATTCAGTCATGCACAACATGTGTAATAGAAAAATGAGCCAATAAAAAATAGGGGCTCTAAAAACTTCTATAGATTCTTGATCAACCTTGTGAATCAGTCTCCATGGATTTTAGATCAGTTTTTACCATGACTAAGCATGGTCAAGATTATGTTTTTGTTTTGGTTGATTGGTTTTCTAAGATAGAAGTATTGGTTTTTTGTACCAAGGAAAAAAATGTAAAGACAAAGTAAGTCTCTACTTTATTCACATATAGGTCCAATTCAAATTACCATAGACCATTGTATCATATAGGGAAAACAAGTTTCTTAGTACTTTTTGGTCTATAATATGTCCAATGATAGACACAAAACTAACCAAGTACACCTCTTTTTTTAATACCCCCATGCCCCAGGGGACTAGTTTTACACAGTTGCCTGGGTAGGGGAAGCTCACCTTGATAGAGATGAAAAATCTCTAGGTCATTGGAATAAATCTTGATCCCCAAATACTCAAAAAAAACCTAATATAATTATTATTTTATCTAAATAAAAATTGACCAAAGCAATTAACATATTAAATTATAACATATAAATACTTTAACAAATTATAAAATAACACATTAACTTACATAATTATAACTAACACAATGACTTACCTAAATGGAGATGGATTATCAACACTAATAATGCAATACTTAAATTTCCATAACTAAAATCCTATTATTACTCACTTATGACTCACACAAATAAATATAAATATAATAATGTGAACTTTAATATTTTTTCCTCTAACACTTTCCACATATGTTGCATAGATGTTTTGAATGGTACATATTTTACATATGCTACAATATTCAATGATTATATCTTGATACACATCATATAATTAACTTTTGCTTTGATATGAGTGACTTTCAAGACACATCCCTGACCTCAAAAGGGAAAATTTTAATAGGATTTTCATACAAAGATTATCCTCTATGAGTAGAAATTATTTTTGGGTAAAAAATATAGTTTCAAAGAATTCAAAATGGTTCAAAATTCAATTATTAGTATAGATTATGAGGGATATGCCATGCATATGCACTCACATTATAATAGCAAATACAAATTCATAATTTTTTGGGTGCATGAAACATATTCATATGCAAACTTCAAATAAGAATTACAAAATTTGCATCTATATATGGTTACAAAAATTTTAATTCATCATAATTGGGGCACAATATAGATTCATGTCATTTTTTCAATATTATTTAATATCTGCAATCATAGTAGGATCATGTATATCTTTCATTCTCTTTGATCATGCATTTAGGAACTAAGGAACATAGTGACAATTTAATCTATATGACATATAGAGTTATTGATTTAATTAATGTGCATAGTGCATAATTTCAAGATTTAGCTCCCTCTTGCATTATTGCATATGAATCCATTATGGGTTCCATCCCATTTTCATCTTGGGGTTACAAATACAAAAAATGTAAATTGATATTTCTACATCTCTTAATGGATTCTATTTTTATGTGGGTTCATTTTAAATTGTGGTTTGATCACCCTCTATTAACCACTGGCTAAACAAAGAAACCAATCTCTCTAAGTAATTAAAAGAAAGAATAAATTATCCAATGCTTCAAGGAAGCATCATCTTCAAGAAAAGTTATAAGATAAAAAGTGGTTTCACACATACAAATGTAATGCTTCCCTTTTCCTTAAAATATTTTCAAATTCAAGTTATTTTTTAATTTTTAATTTCATATATAGAAATTAATTAATTTTTCATCATTGTAGGATTCCTTATGGAACAAATTTCATGATTGGAACTTTCTCCCAAAGACTAAGTTTGTTTTACACATTATAGTATATCTTCCTTTATACTCTAGTATTTTAATTTCTAAAGTACATGGGAGGGGGGAATGTAGACACTAAAATTTGGTCAAGAATACTTGATAATGTCAATTCTGGTAGACTTTTACCTTAATTGACTTGAGCACTTAATCTATCCCTATTTCACCATATCACTCTATCCTAAGTACTTGCATGGACTTATCCTTTCTATGTTATTATTTTATGCCTAAAAAACTATTTTTAATCACTTAAAACTCCCTCTAAGTATTTATACAAACATGACAATCCTAAAGATAAAATGTTACCCTTATAAGATATAATTAACTAGCATGGGACAATATTGGCATTTGGTCCATACATCTATGGGTCAATCACATCCTTCACTTAATGGTTAATTTTCAAATTTAAACCCTCCCTTATATTTCTTTCTTTAATTTTAGGATATGTATTATGAGATTTTCCCATTTTGAATTCTCTAAAGGTACATCTAGGTAACATATTCTATCTCTTAGTAATTTTAATTTTGAGGAAAATTTATATTATTATACACCGATTAAAACTTCACTATTATTTAAAAATTTAATACTATATTTTGTAGAGTAGCCTTTAGCCAAGTCACAAGCTTACTCCATACAACTCAAGAAAAAACATTATCAAGTATTCAATCCATATATAGATGCATACATGTAGTAAAATGGGTACTATTTCACAAAGATCTCTAGGTGGGATAACTATGTGGGCTTTATTTCCCTCATTGAAATACTTAATACATAATAAATGATCAATCATCATGGGGGTGATTAGGATAAGCTAAAACCATTAAATTCCTCCTTTCCTTTTACAAGTTTTCCACTATTACAAACCCTATTAGGGTTTAAATTTTGAAGAAGTCATTTTAAAGTCATATTCACACAACTAAAGGTCAAATTTATGCACACAAACATATTTCAATAAAGCACAAGTAAATATGTCCTAATTTTCATGCTTTTTTGTAGAGGATAAGATCAACCCACAAAGGACCATAGTGGTAGTAAATCCTATCCCCTTCTATTCAATCTGACCCTAAACAATGACATTCCTTATTTCAATTGCACATGCATAATTAGATCTATTTAATTAGTCTCAATCATCCCTTAGTCAAACATAATCAACCTACAAGCATAAAATAGCTAGGTCTTATTTTTTATCTTTTTTATTTTCATAGTTATTAGTTTTTATTCAATTGAGTTTTTTCTATTTCAATTATTTGATTTTATTCTAGTAGTTCCAAGTTATTATACAACATTCACTATCTTTTGTTCATTTTATCTTAATTAGATTTAATATGCCAACTAATTCCAAATTATGATAAACTAGCAAGATAATTGTAAGCTAGCACTTGAAGAAATAATTTACAAACTTCCAAAATTATATTATAATATCATGTACATCCTTTTTCCTTTCTTTTTATGCATGCTAAAATTTATTTCAAATTTCCTCCACCTTCTTTAGAAAGTACTTCTTCTCCTCTTATAGCCTCAAAACCTTGTTAATGCATTTCATCTACCTAAGTATGTCACTTCTCTCTTAATTCATGAATAACCCTCTTTTGTTCCAATTTTGTAATTTAATCTCTTATAATCCCTTTATCTATCTCCATTGTGACATTATAATATTACAAAGTAATAAACATAGCTCTGAAAGTTTCTAATTCTTGATTTTGCTCCATAATTGTACTCTTTACATCATCCAGGTCACTCCTTTACACATGTTGAACTACTTCTATTCCTAGCTTGTTCATGATCCTTAATTTTTTAGTCAATTACAGATCTTGAACATCTTGAAGTGAGTGTTTTCATAGTCCATTGGCACATTTTTAAACTTTATTTTTCCTATCATATGGACATTTTTGTTGTCAATTGATCGATATTTTCATCTCAAAAAATCTATTGATACACATGAATTTTCATTTGTTCCATCCAATTTTATTTTATTTTTGTCAATGAGTTATTATTAATATGTCAAATCCATTTAAGAATTTTTTGAAGTTCCTATAAATTTATGATAAATAAAAAATTCACCATAGTTATAATATTTAGGAACGGATCTTGAAGGAGTGAACTCCCTTATTATTTCAAGGTAATTATATTTTATTAAAATATTTTTTCTAATATTTATCATGAGTGATAATTAAGTTTATTAAATTATTTGTTCCCCTTTTGTTTAGTGAATATGAGAATCTGATATGGTTTCTATATAACATTAGCACATTTCTATGACCATTATTGGTCTTGAACCTCTTACTATTACTTCTAGTCTTAAATATTGACTTGTTTTGAAATGTGGAAACAATAGGAGAATATTTTAAGGATATTTATATATAAAAGTTTTATTTCACATTCACTAATAGAAATTAAAAAAACTTCACAAAATAAGTATAATAATTGAGAATAATATTTTATTTAAAAATAAAACACTATTTATTAATTAATATGTTTTGATTATAATTATTAGAGGCTCATAACTCATCTTGGTATTTTTAATCTTAAATCTAAGGACATAAACTATAGTGTACTCATTACATTTTTATTAAATTTTGAGCTAATTAAACTAATATAATCTTTTAATCAATATTTATTTAAAAATTAGAGAATAAATCATCGACTAAAATTGTTAAATAATGTACAAATCCACATGGTAAAACATAGATCTGATCAAGTGCATAATCTTTTAAGATTATTGGAAATAACAGACTTAATAATTTATCATTGTGAATTGATTCTCAGTAAGAGGTGTAAAAGATCTTAATGTGAGATAAAGGGGTTAATAAAATATCATTATAAGTCACCCTTTTAGTTGTATTTTACAAGTCACATAATTTACGCATCATAGTAGTCATTTTGATGTTTGGTTAAAAACTAGAAGTCAAAGAAATATAATATATTAGAATACAAGATTTTTTCACAAGAGAAGGTTTAAAAACATACAAATCAAGTGGAAGCAGATGATATTTTTGAAACATGGGAGATTTTTTTTTAAATTAGAGGATGGAGATAAACATATGAAGTAATATAAGCATATTGATAAATTAGAAGAACTCAATAAGATATATAAACATGTTGGTTATTTTGAATAACTTGAGAAGTAATATATACATGTTGATATTTTGGAATAAACTGAGAAATAATAGAAGCATTTTAAGTTTTTGAAATAAAATCATTTTGAAAATGAGGTTCATTATAAATATTAAATGTGATAGAGTCATGAGTAATTTTAGAAGGAATTTATGAAATGACTTCATGAGAAGATAAATTTTAGCAAAAAAGTTATTTCAATGCATTCATAATACTAGATATCTCAACAATTTTATCTCTAGCACATTTATCAATATTATCAATGTTATTATCCCTATGTTATTAATTTAACTTATCCTCACAAAAAAAATTCTACATTTTCATTTTAATATTATTCTTGACAGGTGTCAACATTCACATTATTATCATCATTGGCATTCAAATTAGAAACATTTATATCTACATAGTAACATGCATCTAAATCTACATTATCCCATATATTTTATGTTAGGATTTTCTCATGTTGTATAAAGGAATCAATTGGTTGAGAATAAATAGGTTTATGTGTAGATCTAAGTTTGAATTTGTTAGTAGAGGTTCCTAGAATCTCTCATCATAACATGTTAATGTTTATAGTTTGTGATATCTATTATAGGTTCCAAATAATTCAAGGAAGTTTGGAGATAGCTTGGGCTTAACTTAGTTTAAATTAATTATTACTTAGTGTTTTTTCAATTATAATATTTTACTTATTCATCTCATACATCTCCATTAATTTACACACACACAATCAAAGGAATATGAATTAAGGGAAAAATCATGTGCACAGAATAATACATAAAACTTTATAGGTAACCATTAAATGATCTTTATTTTATTAAAATTATAAATCTAAAATAACTCTTTTTCCTTTATAATATATATCTTTTATAGAGATATGAGGAAGCTATATTGCTTCACCTTTGTGATCTTTCAATTCTAGACTCAAAGGAGACTCTTCATCTTCTAAAAATGTTTTACATTCATAAAACGTCAAATTTTATATAAAATGATTCTTTTTTCAAACTTGTAATTTATATAATATTTCTATTATATTGGGTTTTGTATTTTACTACCAACACTTTTATGGATTTAAACAATTACCTTGTTCTAAGATAAAGTCGCATGTATTGTGGTGAAGACTGGAACTCATGTAGTTACTTGTGTTGAGCTGAAAGGTTGGCTAATAATTAATGCTCACAGTTATCTTTCTAAGTGTTTTTTTTATCAATTTTCACCTCTTGTGCACAACTTAGACACCCTTTTGGGTTTCAACTAACTAGTGTACCAATCTACTACCCTTTGTGGGTTTTCAATATATTGGCATAACCAAGAGGCCATCCTTTATGGGTTTTCAACCTTCATAGCACCACTTTTAAAAATTATTTCCTACCTAAAATTTAAAATATTTAAAATTTGTATAAAATTGAAATTTCATAGGACATTACTATGATGGTGGGGTGTTAGACTATGATGTTAAGGTGAGATCATCATGTGAGAATTGAGGTGTTATTGAGGTAGTCGATGATGAAGATACTTATATAGAATATAGTGTTGGAGATGTTACAATAATAAATGTGTATATGTATGGATAAATTATTCATATAATAAGAAATATGGATTAGTTAAAACCTTGACAAATCTCCTCAAGTTAGTAATTAATCTACGTGATGAAGATATCTCTTAGAATATAACCATTGTGTTGCATAATCTATTAGACTATGCAAAAAGGGGGTAATTGATTAAAAAAAATTGGTTTGGTATGTTAAAACCAAAAAATCTCAGGATGTTGATGTTAGACTAGACATAAAACTTGTATACTATTAAGTCCCCAATAATGTGTTTAACTTTGGAAGAACAGTGAACATGATTCCTAGGTCTACTTGGGAGGCCATCAAAAGACCAACCCTTAGTTGCATATATATGACATTGAGTCTCATAGACAATGGATGAGTGGGGCCTATTGGGAGACTAAAGGATGTGGAGATAAAAGTGTTTAAATTGAGTCTACAATGGGACTTTGAAGTCATTGATATGAAAACTTATCAAATACATTATCCTACATTGATCAAGAATAAATTTGGCATATGATGGGTAGATGACTATCAATATGGTATATAATAATTTTGAGGAAATAAGGGAGATAACATCATTATCATACCATTGAAAAAGGTTGAGAGAAATACTTACATCATCCCAAAGATCCTGCATCGCCTTATGCATATCAAGGTAATAACGGGTTGAAGGTTAGTTAGAACCAAAACCTAAATCTCTACAAATAAAATATTTAAATTCTTATGGATAATAGGCACATCAATTCACATTGGTTAAAATAACATATTAGTTTTGATATTAACCTATCAAGATAATTGATGTAGTCACATTATTCTATATGGAGGAATTTATGTCTCCATCGGTACGATCTCTAACTAGGTCATAATTATATATTTTGTATCAAGTGAATCCTACACATAGAATATTTTAAACCCACAAAAGAGGGGAATTTACCATGGTAAGTTATGTATTATATAATTGGTGACTCATATACACATGTGTTGAATTTGGTGTGAAGGGACCATGAAATAAGGTCCATGTCAATGGTCCATGCTGCTGAAAGACAGTTGCCCCAGTACTTTTTAAGTGAAAATTTAATGTATTTTATCTTAAGGATAGAACAACATGTCACCAATAAAGACCAAAATTTAGTTTACTAAACTATGCACTCAAAGGAGTAGTTTTGACTTGGTGGGAAGTCTATAGAACAAATAGACTACACTAGGAGGAAGCCTGTAAAATGATGAGAGTCAAATTCTATGTTACAACTTCCATCTTAGAGAATTAACCATTATTTCAAGAATTTTATTTCCTTGAATTAAAAATTGATATATGTGTAGATGTATGGTCATCATAAGGGTAAAACCAAAGTATTGGGTGCACATATTTAAGCATACCTTAACACCTTTGTCAAGTGCATGGCACATGCATTAGGAGCATAAGTGTGAAACCAAAAATTATCCATAGGTCCAATAAGACTTCATACAAGCATTTGTGTTTGAGGATGATAATATTATGGTGCATAAGTTTGTACAAAAGTTGAATTTTTTTATGTCATGGAAGATAGGATGACATAATTGCTACGTAGAATCAAAGTTTGTAGGAAGAATCATATATAGAACTGAAAAAGCCATGAAGAGTTACTAGGCTAAAAGGGTGAAAGAATAATTTATATTAAAATATTCTAACATGATTTTGGATACTAAAAAACAAGTATAACCTAATGAAAGTGAAGAATATATATATATATATATATATATATATATATATATATATATATATATATATATATATATATATATATATATATATATATATATATATATATAATGATTCTTAAAACTCAAGCAAGAGATGGAGGAACCTAAGGCTAATATTGCAGAGAAAACAAAAGATACACAACTATGAAACATCAATATTAAGGATGAGGAAGGATAAAATAATTTTAAATAATCCATTTTAGATGTACCCAATAAAATCTAGTAAGAACCATTAAATAAGGTAATTGACATCATTAGTACAAACTTTGTACCAAAAATTATGACCATTGGAGACTAATGGATGCAACAATAGATTTTGGAGGGAGTAATATTGTTGTGAGATTATTAGGATGTATTTCTAACTAAATTTTTAGAATTCAAGGGTGTAGACCCTTTTTTAGGAGAAATTCATATTTAATTAAATGAGTGCACAAGGCCCATTAAAAAGTACACATACAGGCTAAACTTGAACATGAAAATGAAATTCAAGGCAGACATCAAGCGAATGTAAGAAGCATGGATCATATATTTTATTTATAAATTATACTATGTGATCCCTATGGTAGGTCAACCAAATAAATAATGATAAATTCAAGTTTATAGTGATTATATATCCCTAAATGATGCATGTGTAAATGATCCATTACTCATACCATTCACAAACAAAGTTTTGGAATTAGTCCTAGGACATGAAATATACTCATTCACAAATGGATTCAGTGGGATCATCAAATTCCTATCTTAGCTAAAGACCAAATAAATACCAAATTTACAATATAATTTGGGATATTTTGCATACAAGGTAATGCCTTTCAATCTCAAAATTGCCCCGATTTTATTTTATAGAGTTTTGATTATTACTTTTAGATATTTTATTCATGACTTCTTGGAAATATATTTGGATGCTTTGGTTGTATTTTATTTATCAAATATCACCTTTCAAGGCTATGACTTATTTTGGAAAGGTGTCAGGATATGTGTATAGAATAGAATATGAAAGTTTGGAATTCTTTTGGGACATGTTGTTTGTAGCGATGAAATACTTGTGGATCAAGAAATGATTGCAATAATTATGGGATTGAAACTTCTTGTGAAATCATCTTAAGTACAATCATTCTTGGATTATACCCCCGACTATCTCAATTCTATATCTCCTCCTATCTCAAGTTTATTTGGAGATATGCCACTATATCACTGTCATTTTAGAAACTACTATGAAAGGAAACAAAATTTGAGTGGAATCCTAAATTTCAAATGACTTTCATTGATCTAAAATAAAGGTTAGTTATAGCTCCAATTGGAATTTCCTGATTGTAAAAATTAATTTTATGTTCATGTGGATGCTTCTGGAATAGGAGTGGGCACAGTTATAGCTCAAATAGGGGATGGAGGCCTTAACCACCCCATCTAATTCTCAAGATGGAAGATTTTGCATTAAAAAATAATTACACCAACATAGAATGGGAAGCTTTAGCTATGGTGTTCACACTTCTAAAGTTTAGGCATTATCTATTGGCTATAACCTTTGAGTTCTTCACTAAACAACAAAAAAATTAGTAATTTTTAAATAAGCCAATGTTATGATGGTGAATATCAAGGAAATTAATGTTATTTCAAGAATTTCAATTCAATATCAATGTCAAACTGATGTAGGACATGATCATCTAAGTCCCATTCAAAATGGTAAAGATCTAGAGGAGTTACAAGATGAATATATAAATGCACACTTTTTATTAATGGATGCGATTCTAAAAAATATGGAGGGAATTTAAAACATTCTAGAATATGGTGTATTTCCTATGCATTACATGGAAAATGATAAAAATAAACTAGTTTCATATGCCTTACCATTCAACATTATCAATGGGTTCTTGTATAAGCTCAAAAAATATGATGAGTTGTGCAAAGTTACACTAGATCATGAGAGACCACAACTATTAGAATAAACACACCAAAGAGTCATAGGGGGAAATTTCACATGAGAATATTATGTGAGAAAAATATTAAAAAGTGTTATGTGGTGGTCTAATTTATTTTAGGATGCACATAGGGTTGCATACGATGTTTGTCAAAGGGTTGATAAATAAAATCAAAGATATGAAATACCCACAAATCCAATTATGGTTTCACAACCTTTAGAATAATGGGGTATTAATTTCATAGGGCCTATTAATCCTCCTTCAAATCATAGCAATGTCAGATATATAATCACTATGACTGAATATTTTACTAAATGGGTAGAAGTTGATGTGACACCAAGTTGTAGTGCGAGAGATGCATCCAAGTCTTATTAGAAAATATAATAAAAAGGTTTTTTTATCCCATGAAGATAATCAATAATAGAGGAATACATTTTATTAATAACACCATAAAAACATTGACTGAAAAGTTCATTATCTCGTATAAAAAACATATCATCCCACTCTCAAGCAAATGACTAGGTAGAAGCATCCAATAAGGTTCTAGAAGAGATGCTCACAAAAATATGTAATGCTTAGAGGGATGATTGGGAAGATGGAATAAATATAATAATTTGGGATTATGTAACCAATTATAAAAGTGTGATGGGATTCACACCATTTTAGTTGGTTTATGTCATAAAAGTAATGATTTCAATGGAATACATAGTTTCAAGTATGAGAATCACACTAATAATGTGACTTGGAGACTAGGAATAACTTCAAGAATGCCAGTTGGATTTAACCAGGATGGAAAAAATAAGACACAAGGAAATTTGGACACATGAAATCAATAAAGAGAGTTATAAAGCTTGGCACGATTTCATTGATTGAAGGAATTTTAACCAAATCAAAAAGTTTTATTATATGATAATAGATTCAAAGTGCACCTAGGTAAGTTGTGCATTAGATGGAAAGGTCCATATATTATTCATGAAGTGTGACACCACTACACTATCATAATCAAATACCTTCAAGGAACCATTCTCCTAGGAAGGGTGGACAATTGTAGGCTTAAGCTGTATCACCAATTATATTTAGAAAAGTACCTAAAAAAAAGAGTGAGTACTGAGTAACACAATGTAGTTTCGTAATTTTATTTTCTGTTGTGTTTTTTAAGATAAATTAGTAGGTGTACATAATGTGATATATAAATCACATATATTCATATCGTGTATCATAGTTAAGTTGAAAAAAGAGGAGAGGATGTAACACAGATTGAAGGAACACAAATCAGTCAAAGGAATAAATTTGGGAATGAGGTGTTGAATAAAAAATATGGTGGAGTGGTATGAAAATAGTAACTACCAAGGTAGTTATTTTCAAATCACATCCAAGATTATGACATTTCCAACATAGATAGATTTGGCTAGAAGTAGTTAAGGCATAATAAAATAAACTCTTAAGAAAATAAAATGCAACATGTCACATCAACCAATGACATTAAAAGAGACATTAAATCAGTCCACCAAAAAGGAAAAATTCACATCACATCCATGATAATAACTCAAATCAATGAGCATAATTTCACAAAAATTATAATAATGGGTTAATGTGCATGTCAAATAATATTTGGGTGATAAAATTATATAAGGCAGGGTAAAGAGGGAAAACATTCTTGAAATCTAGAGTGAACAAGATCTATATGAAAATCTAAGCCTTAGCCATTTAATTGAGTATATAATTTTACATCTCATAGCATAGAGCTAAATATTATCACATCAAATATTGGTACCAATATCTAAGTCACAAAAGTAATATATGGGTATTGGAATTACACTGAGGCAAACTATATGACATGAGCTAGATCAATTGGAGTTCATTGACATAGTAAACATTGATTAGTTCCAATAACCACAAGTAATAGCCTCACAACTAATATCCCTTGCACTATTATATAGGCTTAGAGGATTGGACACAGAGATATTAGTTTGTATCCCCACATTCATAAAACTTGCTAAAGTGATGATGAATATCTTGAGTTGATACAATGAAGGAGTCATTCAGCTTTCAAAGGATGTGATAATATACATCAATGCCAACACCATGGTATAAGTCACATTATTACCACTATAATGGAAGTCATTAGCACCATATATATTCAAGATCCATCTAATCCACTTTGACATCAAAGAGGTGTATGTATGAGCATCAAGGGGAACTCTGATTGATCAAGTTATTGATGCACATGTGGGAGTTTTGATAGAATGAATTTTAAGTACTCATAAAATACTAAGAGTGATTAACATAGCACATAAGATGATTAGGTTGGGGGAGGACTTAAATTGACTATAGATCTTAGTAATAGAGATCATAACTAATATCAAGGTCCTTTATAGAAAATCACAACATTTCCAATACTGTTTTTTGGTAATTCTTATCCATTTCACCCAATGTAAATCATCATAAGGCTCAATAACATTAAATGTATATTACTAGAAAATGAATTATTTCTCCAACCTGGTCTAGCTATGATATAGACAAAATTATACATGGTTAGGGAGGTTCAATCAATGGTGGATACAAATTTGGGGTTGATATATTTGCACACTTGAATGCCTGAAGATGTACTAAAATATCTAGTACCAATTACAATGATAACTAAATTTCATAATGGGGTCCAAATATAGATCCATGAACTCACCAAACTACCATCCATGACTCTTTTTTTATTCATATACATCAATGATTCAAGGTTAGAAGTAAAGAGATAGAAGGCCTTAGTTTTAATAATACTAAACCATTATGATAAATTCCCCTTTGGAGTAGATCATCCACTACTTCAAACACAAGAAAAATCATAGGCCTAAACACAACCAAGCATATAAATGTTAACTTCATCTTCACAATATATCTCATCTAAGCATAAGTCAACTATTTCTTGACCATCATTAGCATCCAAGCAGACTCATAACACCAACTCATGGCTTATTAATAAGCACATATCGATCATTGCAATAGAATATGACCTATAAAATTTTGGGGTCCTAATATAAGAAGTATTTAAATCAATGTTATGGTATATCATAAATTATATTTTTAATGAGAATGAGGAGAAATAATTACTATTTTGGAAGGCAATTTGAATTGTCCTTCTGGTAACAATACCCATTCCTCTATAATCCATTATATTTATATAATTAAGGAGGAAGTGGAGCCCAAACATAGATTACATTCTATATTTTAGGAAGGGGCACCAATCTCCATCAAAAGAGAGGAACAAACCATCACATAACAAAAAATCCCCTTGAGATCAATGGCACAAAAACCTTACACACTATGAACTTATCTCTAACCAACACATAACACATGTAATCATTTGTGACAATGGAGGGAACCAAAGATGTATTTGAAGAAGTAAAAATTAAACAATAAATAATTGAGATTCCCATAACTAAGAGTGAGAATATAATGTTAATTTTTCCTTCATCACATGAAAAATCACTAGTACCAAGGCAACAAGTTATTCCATATCCATCTCCTTCACCACCACATTTTCCATACTCTCCAACACATTCTAAGTCATTAAAAATAGGTGAAAAATAATAAGAAGATCCCTTGGATCAACTTATAAATAAATAGTAACTAAAATAACCTAAACCTTAGGGTAAGACATTAGAATAATAAACACAAATAGCTACATGAGCCAAAGTTGAAGTAGATATTGCCATGAAGGAGTAGTCCAAAAGGGAAGAGGAAGAGAAAAATAAAAAGGAATAAGAGGAAAAAGATTTGGAGGATGTGCATAGGAAGAAACATGAGGTTTAATATGAAACCAAAGAAGTAGAGGAAAATAATAAGTAAGACCTCCATAAACAATAGGAATAATGCAAGAAAGCATAGGTTGATCAGGTAGTCAGTGAAGCTAATAAAAAGAGAAAACAAGGCTTGTGATAGGAGGAAGAACATAAGAAATCTGAGGTTGATGTAATATTCAAAGAAGTTGAAGATAAGAAAAAATAAGACCGATGTAAGTAAAAAGAGATACAATACAAGACTACACAAGAATAGGCAGCAAAAGATGCCATAGAAGAAGCTATGAAGCAATGATCTAAAGAAGATATAAAATAATAGGAAGATTAGGTTGCCAAATAAAAATAAGATAATGAAAATTTTAAGGATTTGAGGTCCAAGAACAAATTTCACACACACATCAATAATACATAGCACCAATAGACATGACCACCAATGTCAAAGTGTAACCTTAAATCACAGATGCAGGATCAATGTCAATGTAGGGAGGATCCCAAGAAGAGGCATCATAGAATAAATCCAAAACTAACATACATTATATGTTGGATATTAAATCCTCAAAACTATAAATAACAACTTTCACACTTCTTATCACATAAATTAGACATCATCTTGGCCTATCAAAAACTATTACAAAGCTGTTGGACCTAAAAATGGCAATCCAAGAGGTATCTTTCTATGTCTCCAAATTAATCTTGTAAAATTAGATTGAAGGAGTTGTTGCATTCTATTAATACATATAAAAAAAGCTTCAGAGATAGAGCAAGATAACACTCAACTATCAGAGGAGAACATTGAGATCCATGAAATATTAATCAAGGCATGCAAATTGATTAATAATACATACCCAACATTGGTCTTATAATTTTTAGGAGACCAGGTGATGTCCAAAGAAAATAAATTCATGGCCCTATTACTTAGATAAAAAAGGATTGGGCTACCATAGAGGGGCTACAACAACTGCTAGCTCAAGGTCCACAACTATGAGGGAAATCTAAAGTAATTTTCCAACTGCTTGCAGAGTATGAACAAGTTATGGATACTATGATGCATGAAGTGATAAAAAATTCTTACAATATGTTCTATTGGAATAAACACCTATAGGATGTAGGGAAGGATGTCACACTTGACCTCTTCAGGGTCAATAATCAAAAGTAGTCATGGAAAGCCACATAGAAAAACTAATGGAGATCGATACTACCCTACATGAAAATATTGATTTAATAGATAACATGATGGTATGGATGTGCATGCGGGAGATGGAAATGTTGGTTTTATTTTATTATTTTATTATTTTATTCATTTTTCTCTTTTTTATTTTTTTATCTTATTTTTTTGTTCATTTTTCTTATGAGAACTATATTTTTCATTTTTTTTCTTTTATTTAGTGGGCCACTTGCTCCCCTACACTGTGTTGTTATTTGTATCACTTTTTCATATTTAGGCTAGTTTTCATCTTATTCATTATTAAATCATTGGATTCAATATTCTCTCCTCTGAAGATGGATTTATTAGTAATATTATAAATGTTGGAAATCAAAATTATTATAGAGTTGACTCCAAAAGAATCTTATAAATTCACAAGAGTTCATAAGTAGAGATATGCAAATAGAATGGAGCTGATAACACAAGAAATACAATAGAATGTGCAAAAGCATAAGTTGGTCATAAAATCTACTCAAGGTGAATATATTCAAACAATAATGTATATCTAAGTTCCATTTCATACATTATTGATCTTGGTATAAGACATCTTGGTTGACTAGAGATAGTTCAAGAAAGATGTGACATACTTGGATAATTCAATCCAAGCAATCATAGATGAACCCAAGTTCATCCCACCTAGCCAACTCACACAAGTATTATAAGAATATAAATAATCTAATAATGTGAAATAATTTCCTCTACCATAATCATCTCCAACACTAGATTCTATAGCAACATCTTCATCAGTGACTGCCCTAGAAGCCCCTTAGTTCTCACACACTTATCCAACCTCAACATCATAGTCTAATACCCCACCATCATAGTATATTCTTTGAAATTTCAATAGCGTGTAAATTTTAAAGATTGTAAATTTTAGGTAGGGAATATGTTTTGTGAGAGGGGCTAGGACGGTTGAAAACATGTAAATGGTGGCCTCCTGGTTACACCAATTTATTGAAAATGTGTAAAAGGTATTGGTTTGTTATGTTGATCAGTTTAATACTTGAAAATTTAGTTAAGTAATTCACAATAGGTGAAAACTATTAAATGGTACTTCAAGCAATAACCACAAGCATTACTTTATGTTCAACCTATCAACTCAGTAGAAAATCCATCAGTTCCAATCTTCACCACACTCTATGTGACTTTGTCTCATGATAAGATAACTATTTAAGTCCAAGAAAGTGTTGGTATTAAAATACTAAACCCATAATCATATAAACATTGTATAAATTACAAGTGTGTGAAAAGAATCATTTTATATTAAATGTAATTTTTATATAAATTTAAAAATTATGTAGAAGATGAAGAGTCTCCTTTGAGTCTAGAACTATAAGGTCATGAAGGCAAAACAACATAGCATCCTCACAGCTCTATAAAATATCTATGTTTTAATGTAAAAATATTTAGTTGATATTTATTCTTTGAATATAATAGAGGCCATTTAATGGTTACCTTGAAAGTTTTCTATGTTATTCTATGCACACAATTTTTCCCTTAATTTGTATTACTTTGATTGTATGAATATATGTATTTGAATTGAAGAAGATGTTTGATGTAAATAATTAAAATATTCTAATCGAACAAACTCCAAGTAATAAAGTTAAACTATGATAAGCCCAAGTTATCTCCAAACTTACTTGATTATTCAAAACTTGTAATAGAAATCACATACACTAAACATTAGAATGTTTTAACAAGATATTTTAGGAACCTCTACTAAAAAATTCAAAATTAGATCCTCACAAAAACATGTTTATCCTTAACCAATTTATTTATTTATAGAACATGAGAAAATCAACATAAACTATAAAGGATAATGTGGATTTAGACGCCATGTAGAGATAAATGTTTCTAATTTGAATGCTAATGATGATAATAATGTGAATGTTAACACCTCTCAAGAAAAATATTGGAATGAAAATTTATAAGTTTTTTATTGTGAGGCTGAATTAAAAGAATAACGTAAGGATAAGAACATTCATAATTAAGATATATAGTATTATGAATGCATTCAAATAAGTTTCTTGTCAAAAATATTATTCTCATGAAGTCATTTCATAAAGTTCATCTAAAACTAATCATGTCTCTATCACCTCTAATATTTATAATGATCCTCATTACCAACATGTTTTTCTTTCAAAAAATCAACTTTCTTCTATTATTTCTCGAGTTCTTCCAAAATATCAACATGCTTCTATTACTTCTCAAGTTCTTCTATGTTCTCAACATGTTTGTATTTCTTTTCAAGTTCTTCTAATTTCTCAATATGCCTATATTATTTCATATGTTTCTCTCCATCCTCAAATCTAAAAATTTTCTCCCATGTTTCAACAATATTTTTCCAATATATTATATTTCTTCAACTTATAATTTTGTATCAAACACCAAAGTGACTACTATGATGCATACATTATTTGACTTATAAAATCCAACTAAAAGGGTGACTTATAATGATATTTTATTAAACATATTCGCTCACATTAAGGCCTTTTATGCCTATTTATAAGATTAAATTTGTAATGATAAAATATTAACTACATTATTCCAATAATATTGAATGATTATGCACTTGATCAGATCTATGTTTTACCATGTGATTTTGCACTTTCTTTACAAACTCTAGTCAATGATTTCTTGGCTCATTTTAAAATAAATATTAATTGAAAGGTTATATTTGTTTAATTATATTGAGTGGGTGCATGAGTTTGTGATAGGCACAATACAAAATAGTACTCAACATAATACCTACAAGTAAAATGAAATCATATACAAGAGAATATTACATAAAATAATATAAGATCAAAATCCCAATCTTCCATTACCAAATCTCAAAAATTTGAGATGTATATATAGGGGGTACATGTGTAAATCCTCTCTTTAAATCTCCATGAAAAGTGGTCAAAGAGGCAACAATAGAAGAGTAACTCCAATACCTAGAATAGTCAGTCATGGGAGTTATTTCCTATTCCTCTGGTCAAACTATAACTCCAAGTACATCTAATCAATCTTATCCACAAAAGTAGTAAAAATCCAAGTGAGAAAATAAATCCCATAATAAATAAATATAATAAAATAATAAACCCCTACTCTAACACCCACCATAATCATAGTTTAGGTGGGTAAAAGATAATGGTCCCAATAACAAGGTATGATGAGGTACCCATGTACAAAGTAATCTCTCATAAAGTAGAGAAAAGGAGAAAACTCGTAGGAAAAACTCTCCCCCCCCAACAAAAAAAAAAGAGAGATACATAAAAAAGAGGCTATAATCCCCTTCGATAAGATGATGTTTCAGTATCTTGAACCTCAAAAAGAACCCCTAAGTGAAGATACTTATTCTCCATGAAAGGTTTGGTAAAGATCTCTACTGTCTGATTTGTCATCTAGAAATATCTTCGATTGATTATTTACCCATGAAGAATATCTATGATGAATTCAATGTGAATTTCCATGTGTATTTTATATTGATGCTACATTGGATTCTTACAAATATAAATAGTATTCTGGTTATCCTAAAAGATGATTACAAGATGTCTATACTAGATACCAAACTCTATAAAGATCCCTTGAAGCCAAATGGCCTCAGTAGTATAATTAACAAACCCTCTATATTATGCCTCAATAAATGATTAAAAAATGACATTTAACTTCTTACTTGACTAACTAATTAGAATTGAACCAATGTAGAAAATGTAACCTAAAGTGGACTTATGATTCTAAATATCATCAACCTAGTTTGAGCCAGTATATCCACTAAAGTTGATGTCACTACCATATTTGTAATGAATCCCAAATCTCAGTGTGTCCTAAATGTAGTGAAAAATACTCATATCTAATTTTCAATGTAACTCATGGTTTCCTACATGAATCTAGGGACTAGACCATTACATATGATATGTCAGATCTAGTATGTATCAAGTAGATAAGGCCAACTATAAGTTATTTATATAAGGTAGAAATAAACAAAGTTGAAGTACAATCTACCTTAATATTTAATCCAAATATAAATAGATTTAGATTTGGCTATGCAAGAGTGATTCCTAAGTCAGACTGAGAAATATGGATCCCAAGGAAGTGATGTAATAATCCCAAGTTTGTCATGGAAAATCTATCATGTAGAGCCTCTTTCAGCACTACAATAGATGAGGAAGATCTCCCATTGATAAAAATATTATCAACATATAGATCTAAACTCAAAATAAAATCATCCTACTATAAGAGATAGACATTTAGATTTGAATGGCATCAAGTGAACCCTATAGAGAGGAAGAAGGAATCCATCTTGGCATACCAAACCCAATGGGCATGTTTGAGGCCATAAATGGATTTTTGAAGTCTACACACAAAGTAAGAATCCTTAAAAAATATTAGTGGTTTCTCCATGTAAATATCCTCCTCAATATCACTATGAATAAATGCACTCTTCACATTGATCATATGATAACAAAGACATGAACAAATTTAGACAAACTTTTAATAATTCCTTTCTTATATTAATTGCTTGAAAGTTACACTTAGCTCTTGACTCTAATAAATCCCCCCTTTTTACAATTGACAATTATCCTTTTATAGGATGCAAGGAAGCATGTTAGTTAGTTATATCCAATTAAAAAAGTACAAGTGTTAGGACAACTATCCTTTCCACAAGTCTTCTAGAATACACTAAACTTTCCCCAATGGAATGACCTATAGGCAATGTGTTTTACAAGTTTAAAATGCCTTTACAAAATAATATTCCTTTTTCAAATGTATACAAGCTTAATTATACAAAAGAATATTCCTATCTTAACTAAATGGGAGGCCCTTGTGCTGATGCAATCTTTGACTTCCCTTGTAGAATCTTCATTATATAATGTTGTTCACTGATGAGCTGGAGATAAATGATGGGTCTCATGAAAAACTCCTTATCTTGATCTTATAGACCTTTGATATCCTTTTTAACCCTTTTGAAAGCATACTTGATGCCCCTGGCATTTCGTATTTTATCCTCTAATGATAAAAGTAGGCCCATGACCTTCTTATTATCAGCCCATGTTTTCCCTTATCCTTGGTTCCTTCCTTCTTGCATGAATTGAGTAGTTATGTGCTTGAAGTCCTCATTAGTTATTAGACCTAAGGGACTAAGTGTGGTAGGCTCTTTGATCAAGCTATCCAAAATGTGCAACATTTTATCTTCTTATTGCTTGAGGTCCTTGGAAATTTCCTCCATCTACTCAGACCAACTTCTCAGGGCCATGATCTTATCAATTAATATGGCCATTGCCATATTTAGGTGGGCTAGGTTAATTATCCTAAATTCAAGCATTTGATTTTTAGTTAAGACCTTGATCAAATCCTTTACTTGGTAGCTCAAAGCTTGCCATTAGCTAGCTTGGCCTATAACCTTAGTACTTTATTTATTTATTGTATCCTACTTAGTTCTGACTAATATTTTAAAAATTGAATAAATCAATCATGGTGTCTTCAAATTGCCTGTACTTGTCTTCTTGAATTAACAAGATACCTTACTCTATCAAAAAAAATTTCTAGTGTACAATACTTTTGATCATTTTATGCAATTGATCTATCCGAGCCTAAGCCACTTCAAAAACATTTTATTCAAACATTGGATCTTCACCATGATTTTATCTTCAAACTAGGGTCAATCCAACAAATGGTTCCACTTTTTGGAAAGTGAATTCCTCTCCACCAATCATGGATTTATTCTCAGTTAACATCTACAAGTTATTAGTGGTTGGGTCAAATTTGACAACTAAATAGTTTTTCACTTTGATAACTAGGGTCTCTATTTGTGCTCCACTTGATTCTCCTAGAGCAGTCATTTTTTTCTCTTCCTCCTTTTGCAATGCAACTATCCATGGTTTGTCTTTCTCATGCACTAGAATTTTGATTACTTGCATCAATGCCCAAGGATGGTGTATGGTATGCACCTTTTGTAATTTTCCATAGATGAACCATTCAGGAATGGTTGGACCTTGAATCATGTTTTTCTCATTGAAGAGATTAACTTCACTCAAAGGATGAGTGAAGGTCACTTTGGGCTTCTTAGCCTTCACTGGGACAATGGTTACTTTATATTTTATTCTAGGGGGGTCTATAAGAACTATGTCCAATACTTCCTTCCCCTTTTCTTCTTTGGATACCTTAATTTATTCATCCTTAGACTCATAGTTTGATGATAATAATTTTAGAGCATCTTTAATTATTTCACCAGGGTCTAGTGCTACCACATGGATATTCTCCACTAGTGATCCTTGCTCCTTTGCTTGGGTTGAGGAAGATGTAATTTCATCAAGCCTTCTCTCTTATGGCCTTTTCTCAAGTTGTGCCTCATGTCTAGATTCTATCTGTAACTGGGCTAGTGGAGGTCTAAAATGTGCACCATTTAGCAAATGGTACTTCCTTGGCCCCAATTACCATTTGCCATCATCTCCTTTTTACTCCCTCTACATTTTGGACTCTATTTTGATGTTCTACTTTTTCAACCTGAGGGTGACATTGGAGAATGAAGAGGTCTTTATATATATAGGGTCAAAAGCAATAGGTTGTTGATCATAGGGTAAATTGATTCCCTTTGCCTTCAAGTGTTCTTTAACCTTTCCTTGTGGATCCCACTACCTTAGATCATCCATTTGGAGATTGAAAGAGGTCTTGTGTTTAGAATAAACCTCAATGTTGTCCTATTATGCAAAAACATTCCTTCCAATGTTTAAGGGGAAGATATGAAGTAGTCCCTTCCTCTTGGTTTTGCACAAACCATCTACCCCATTAAAAAATTAGGAAGCCACCTCCTATTTAGACAACTTGTTTGGCACATGAACTGGTAATATGAGGGGAGTGAATTGGGTTCCTTCAACCTTGATGATTATGAAATATGCATACAACTAGATATCTCCCATGGCCTCAATTTAATTTTTGGTCAAGGCACTAACTTCGGGCATTGGATTGCTAGTTATGGCCTCAAATAGGGTTAGATAAACATAGTCACATATGAATTAGACATGGTCCCTATATTTGAATATTAAAATTTTGAATAGTATTGGGAGACTATCTATGTCCCATCAAGTGATCATTATCTTAGGTTAGGGATATTTGTGGTAGAAAGCAAATCATCTAAGAGGTATGACAATATGTATAACTAGTTCTTGGTTTTCTTCTTACATGTAAAGATCTACCTACTCAAACAAATGATGAACACTTAACCAAAGGGAGGGATGAGTTGTTTCTCTACCATAAAATAGACTAAAGATACCCAAATCTTGTCCACATATGTGGTGGTTAGATTTACACATATGATATTCTTCAAAGTCATGATCATTCTTATCCCAGGTCTAAATTGACCAATGGGAATGTTGCCATTAAAATATGAAAATACCTAATTTTCAAAATATAACCATAGGCAAGGATGTTTTTCAATCATTTTCCTTATCCCAATTGTTGATTATGGTTTGGTATGTTTGGGTTTTAGGAAACTTACAATAATTTTCAAATGCTATGGTAGAGATATAAGTTATATTCCTATGAGTATGCTCATTGACTAACATGCCCTTATCAATTTTAGCATCTCTGAAAATAGGGGAGAGAACATTTATACAATGCATTACCTTAGGTTTTTTTGTGGCATAATGGAGACCTATCATTTGAGTGGTAACTATGTCATAGTAGAGCCTTCTCATTGACACATTCTTCTCCTTTTCTCTCATGATGGGTTATTGGTTCTCAATAGTCCAGAACAAGTTTTACCAATTATTGTCCCTAGTATTTAAAAATTGTGGCATCAAATTGTGTACCCTTAAAAACTCTTCCTTTTATGTTTGAGGTCAGATAGAGCTATACATCTTGTATAGAGACACTTTTTTAGGCTAACATAGCTGTAAGTCTCTCTAAATTACTTACCAATGGTCTGTAATTCAATTATGGATCAAATTATCTTCACTCAGATGATAAACCAATCTTTTCTAGATTTATTATGATGATCACAAGGTCAAACTAGGGCTTCTAAGAGTGCTAAGGTTTTTTTGAAGGTTCTTTATAGTGATTTAATGGTAGAAATTATTTAAACTTATGCAAGCTTCATGACCTAGATTGTGCTTATATTTTTGCATTTATACCTTTGCATTTCCTAGGTCCCAAAATCTCTAACTTGATATGTCAAGTTTATGTAGATCTGACATGGAATCACTATAGCATCCTAATTATTAATATTTAAAAAGGTGACCATTATCTTTTGAAAATTCCCACTTTATCTTTCTATGTTGGATATTCTCTACATGAATCAATGTGGACCATTTATCTTGATCTAAGAACTTGAACACCATTGACTGCTCACTACATTTCTCATAGTTATGACATTTGTCACTTCCACATTTACCCTGACTTTTTAGTGTTTGCTACATACTATTGATATTTATTTCATTAAAAATCATTTTTCATTGATCTTGATCTACCTAATTGTACCTCTTACTCCATAGATCATTGATCAGAATGTGTATGTTGTATCACGTAGCATTTATCTTTGAAAGATGTTTGACCTTTAATTCATGTCTGTATGTATGCCACATGTCATCTCCACATTTGTCCTTGAATATTCAACATTTGTTACATGCCATCTTACCATCTTCATATAAGTAAATATAGATGTTGGATCTTGATCCATAGGGTCAAATTCCATTAGCTGCTCAATGTTCTTTGGTTGTGAGTATGATAATTATCACCTTTTAGCTTGTCTTGGGGCTCCATTGAAGTCTTAACTTGATATGCATCATTGGATCAATTCTACCCTAGCATACACATGTCATCAATCCTCAAAATATGCTCAAGCTTTAAGTTAAGGTTAGGGTCTATGACTTTAAGCTCACACCATTGTATCTTGATCATTTGAGCAAACATGGACCATTGATCCTATAAACAAAATAGTGTTTAAGTTAGTGTTTAGGGAACATAAATTTAAACTAAATTCTTAGATTAATGTTTTCATTTATTTTAATAAATACAAATAAAGCTTTAGGCTAAAGTCTTAATCTAAGTTTTGAGATGTGTTAAAGGGGACCCATAGATTAAAATACCTAGCTTAAAGTCTTATCCTAAGGTTTGTATTAATAAATACTATAAACCTTAGGGTAAGGCTTTAGGCCAAGATTTATAATAAAGGGACCATGCCAATAATAAAATATACTAGGAGGTCATGGGACATAGAGGGAGCAAGCATAAGATTTTTAGCCTAAGGTTTGGTCATGTTAAAAAATATGACTAAGCCCTAGGATAAAAATTAAACTAAGTCCATACCATAATTAAAATGTTCCCACCAAATTTGAATTCAATTCAAAGGGCATGAGCTAGGGTAATTGGAGTTAGTGTCTTAAGCTAATTAGACATGAATTTAACTTGATTTTAATAAACCAAAGGATAGTAAAAGATCAAATCATTATTAAATCATAAAACCTAGACATTGCTCATTCCAAATGGACTCCATTGGAGCTTTGACCTAAAATATAAAGATCAAATGTTAACAACTTTAGAAGGGAAGAAACCATGATCTTTTGACAACATGTCTATTAATCCAAATGAGAGTTATGACCAATGTGCAAACATGCTATTTATATTCTGATCAAGTGAATTTTTAATTTTAAGGTACAAATTTGCACAATTTGACACAAAGGGTCCCCATTTTTTATAAATGGGGGTATGTTGACCTTAAGAAATGGTGACTTCTAGGGGAAACATAGAAATATGTTAGAATTCAGAGACTCTAGTTTAGACTAATAATTAAGCTACTTATTCCATTTGATCAAGTACCATTATTAATATCACTTCATGGTTAGAACAAACCTTGAAAGTGAAAAATTAAGATCAGATATCAAGACATAGCCATGTTGTGTGTGTGTGCTTTGATTTTACTTGCTAATTACCATAGGAATGGGAAAATAATTTCTAGGTTCATGACTTTAATCATTAATGCTGAGTTTCATCATTTTTAGATATTCATTAAGAACCATGTTTTATCTTAGGAAAGGTTTGGCTATTGCTCTACTACCATCCAGGCATCTATAGCCTTGATAGAGATGCCTTTTGATCCATCCAAAGCCTTACTCAACTACAAGCTAGGCATCCATAGCCCTAGTGGAGATTACCACAATCACTTTTGCTTAGAAAGCTCTTGAATTTTATAATAAGGTTCTTTTTTTTTTAATTTTCAAGTCATTTTAACTTTCTAGCATAGGTTTGAAACTAGGTTAGCCAGGTTTAAGGATTTGGACAAGTGTTTAGTCTTTAGACAATCATCCTTGGTTGTAAACTTTATCTCAAACAATTAATGATTTTTTAAGTGCAAGCATGACTATATCATAATAATCTAGTCTTTCACCCTACATGTGCAATCCTTTTTAGAACCAAACTCAAATCAGATCAAGATTTATAATCTCAAGGAGAAATTAATCTATTCATTATTCTTTACTAGTTTCTCTAAACTATAACATTAAGCTCATATTTTAATAATCCATGATCAACCAATATTGAGATAACATACTTGCATTCCTAAACTATGAGGTTTATTTGAGCAATCATATGAACCTTGAGCTGAGGGCTTGTCCATAAGGACTTATTGGGAGAAAGGAACAAAGTAGAGAAATCAAACACACCAAATAGAAATTAGACAAACAAAAAGCAAGGAAATAAACAAATAAATATATACAAACATATGTATAAATAAGGGATAGGAAGGATAGAATAGAAAGGAACTAATATAGCCTACCTACACTAACTCTAACTAGTTCAATAGTAATTCCATGAAGACTCCATGTGGTATGGTAGATAAGTAGTTCTTGAAGTATTACCCATTGGTGGGTAGTATGAACTCTACTCCCTGTAAGTCGTTCAGCTTGAAGGTGTTGTCTCCAAGTATCTCAACTGTCTGGTAGGAACCTATCCACAAAGATGTGAATTCCCATGTTTATACTTAGGCTTAGATACCTTGTCCCAAAGAAGAAATATGTATACTTGTTTGAACACCTTTATTTTTGAACATTTATCAAACCACCTCTTAACTATGGTTTGGTGTCTACTAAAATTGGCAAAAGCCTCTTCTCTTGTATCTTCCATCTTTATGATGTCCAACAACCTTGAAATTGTAAAATATTGGTCCTCATCCATGTACTCTTGCATGAACCTATATGTTGGTAGCTTAAGGGTGATTAGGAAGATTAGTTCTTGACCATAAACTAGAAATAATGGTGATGCTTTGAGAGATTGATTGATTTTAATTATATCTACCCAAAAGGCATACCTAAGTAGTTTATGCCATGCTTTAGGTTTATCAATTACAGACTTATTTATAGCCTTCTTGAAGTTCTTATGTATTAGTTCATATAATCCATTACCTTGAGGATAATGGTTTGATGAGAAATTGAGGATGATGTTGTTATCATATGTCTATTATGTCATCTCTATGGATATAAAAGTAGATCCATTATCATAGACTAGAGATATAGGTGTCCCAAACCTGGTGCATATGTTTTCTTCTAAAAAATTTATTACCTCTTTAGTCCTACACTATATAGTTTCCACTAATTTAGTCCATCTAGTGCAGTAGTTAATAGAAATTATAATGTACTTGTAACCATCAGAGGAATTGGGGTTAATGACCCCCACAAAATCCATCCCCCATTGGGTAAAGGGTTTATCAACCATTACTAGTCTTAGTGACAAGGCTGCCTTGGGATATTTGGTGTTGAATAATTGACATGAGTGGTATTATCTCACATGTTGATGAGCATAATTGAAGATTGTAGGCTATTGGTAACCAATCCTTAATATTTTGTGTGTTATAGTCCTTCCGGATGGATGTCCACTTCCCAATCTTTCATGGAAGGTGCTCATTATCTTAGTTGCTTTACTCATAAAGACACATCTCAAGTAAATTCCTTCAAATTTATTTTTGTAAAACACTCCATCCTTGATCAAAAAGTGATTTGACTTAAGCCTTAGAGCTATTCGTTGTTCTTTCCTTAAACCTATAAGATAATAACCATTGATTAGTAAGTGGACAATGGGATCGTACCAATCATTAGGTCTAAGACTTTGTTTCTCTACCTACATAACACTTAGCTTGGGGTTAATGTTGGAAATCAATTGAATTAAACCTTGACACCTTACCAATTTGGTAGTCTTCATCTCAATGTCATATTCTTGGAGTACAAACATCCACTTACCTCTCCTTTTTCCTAGTTCATTTTGACTTAGATGAGCTTGGTGACAAGGTCTAGTAGAATGGCATGCACCTTATTCCTAAGGATATAATGCCTAAGATTTTTTACTACCTTTACCAAAGAACATGTTTGAATATCAATCAAAGAGTAGTTTAACTGGGAATTTTAAAGGTTATTTCTCATAAAAGCTATTGGATGGTCACATCCATCCATCTTCTGAGTTAGAATTACAACTATTGTATGATTTGTAGCAAAGGAGTAAAGATAAAAAAAATTAGTGAAGTATGGGTTTATCAATATATGGGCTTGTCCAATTTCCTCCTTGATGTCCTTGAAATCCTTCTTTGTCTCTTCATTCCAAGTGATCTTATTCTCTTTCTTCAACGTTTCATTCAAAGGTTTTACTATTTCTGCGAAACCATAAATAAAATTTCTTACAAATTTTATTTTACCAAAGCATGACTTCAATTCCTTCCTACTATTAGGGGAATCTATATTAGATATTTCATTTACTCTATTAGGGTGTATAGAGATTCCCTCCTTAGTGATAACATGTCCTAATAGTTTTCCCTCGCTAACACATAAAATAATTTTTTGTAGGTTGAGAGAAATCCCATACCTTCTGTATCTTTCAAATACCTATTATAAGTGCATAATATGATCCTCCATGTTCTTGGAAAAGATATTCAGATCATGCATGTATATAATAATGCACTTACCTACAAGACCTTGGAAAGCCTAATCCATAGCCCTTTGAAAATGAGCTCTTACATTTATAAGTTCAAAGGGCATTTTATTATACATAAAGGTGCCCCACTTGGTGGTAAATGTAGTTCTCATTCTACATTCTTGATTCACCAACACCTTGTTAGACCCTAAAAAACCATCAAGAAAGGACATCATGGTAGAACCAAAAAAAATTGTATTACTTGGTCAAGAGAAGGTAGGGGGTAATTATCTTTCTCAGATGTTCTATTTAGGTTTCTAAAATTAATGCACAATTTGATTTCACCATTTTTCTTCATGATTGGGACTAAATTAGAAACCCAAGTGGAATTCCTAATGTGAAATACAATCTTGGAATCGAAGAGCTTCTTAACCTCTCTGTATATCAATGTTTTTAAGATTGGGTTGGTAGGCCTCTACTTTTTCTAAAAGGTTTGCAGTTTTCTTTTAAAGGTATGGTATGAGTTATGATATTTAGGTCATCATAAGACCATGCTATGATATCTTTATATTTCATCATCATCTCTTTGGCTCTTTTGGAATCAATGCTTATATAGGATGTACCAATATTAACCAACTAAGTCTGACCTTAAAATCTAAGATCAATTACATTATAATCCTTCCCACTTACTTTCAAAATCTTGGTAGCCTTATCTATTCTATCAAAGTCAAATATTCTCTCTAAGGCTATCATGCCTTTGGGGATATTATTGTCATTCATTTGAATGACCTTGTCATCAATTTTTATTCAATGTTCTCATCATTAAGGAGACTAGATTCATCAATAATGTGACCTTAAAACACTCCTAAACTAGTCATGAAGTTTATGATCTACTTATCATCAGTAATTACCTGTAAATGGTTGGAATTATCTACCAATAAGGGACATGGGATTCATTCAACTGTAAGGATTTGTAACTTGGAAATTTGATTGGGCATAAGGTTGGCTACAGTTGAAGCAAGTTCATCAACAACATTATTTTCTTCCCTAGGGATTGACATAATGTTGAAAGCATCAAAACATTCAATTAAGTCCCACACTCTAAATTTATACTTCTTGAGATAAGACAACTTGCATTGATATTTACTCTTGACCTAATTGACCACTAGTTCAGAATCACCCAAAACTAATAGTTCCTTGGCCTCATGATTGATTGCAAATTATAATCTAAGAATAAGTGCTTCATACTTAGCCAAATTATTGGTGCATGAGAACTAAAATTTGTAGGAGGCATTTTATTATTTACCAATGGGATTTATTAGTACCACTCCTACTCCAGAATCTAATTTTCATCTAGCACCATGAAAATAAATTTTCCATAATCTAGGAAAAGCATGAGAGGTTTTAGAGTTACATACCTTTATGGTGTCAAGAGTGTAAACACTAAGATTTGAGTTAACCTTGTTCTCCCTCTCATTGATTGTAGTATACTCAGTGATCATATGCTTCATTTTAGGCTCCCTTTCTATCCTAATTTGATTAGGGACTCCCTTCCAAAGCAACCACATATGTGAACAATCTATTGACATATAACTATTTAATATCCTAGTCCAATCTCTACTCAATAGCATCCCATAAGCATCAGGGATGTCCATCACTTAGATATCAATGAATTATTAGATCCTTGGCTCTAAGGCAATCTTCATGTAAACATTCAATAATTCACCAATCAATTTGACTCTTGATTTATCTAATTGGGTTACAACTCTATCATATTTAATGGGAATCAAACCTAATTATTCACAAATACCCTTAGGCATAATATTTGTAGATGCACAAGAATATAACAAATAATTATGAAATTATCTTACCAAATATCCTGACTGTAAGTAATAAAGGAGAAACATTTTCCTTACTTTTGTGTATTACAACATTAGAATGTATAGAATTGTGAGACTTATCAAGCTTTTTAGACAAAGATTCCAACAACAGATCCCTCTATTCAGTAATCTATGTCAACTCATGTAAGGTAATGTTAGCTTTGATATTTTTCATGTCCTATACTATATTATACCTAGTACCATTGTAAAAATTATATGTATTAACATTGGTTTAGAATTAATTCCCTTATAAAGCTCTAGATTGTTGTCTAAGGCAGTATCAAGAGGGGTCTCAAAGTTATTTGGAGGAGTTGAAGTGGTCAATGATTTTTTTTGCTCCTAGTTTCTCAAAGGATAAGTCTTATTTATAAATTGCTAAAAATCATGAATCTCTTTAGGAATGTCCTTAGGCTCATTATTCTCTTAGAAAGGGAACTCAAATGTCTCCACCATGATAGCTGAATCAATAGATCTAGATGACCTTAAGGAACCAAATCTACCTTAATCACAATACTTATTAGGGACAACTTAAAAAGTATATAATTATTCTCTTGGAAGGATTCAAAAGCATTACAAAATTCAATATAGTATATTTCCCCATTCTTAGAAGTGTAATAAACTCTACAATTGTCAAGTAAAGCAACATCAATAAGATTTATATTAGGTACATTCTTTCTAGTAGATGGCTCATTATTCTTTTTTTTATGGTAACTATCACTCTAAAATATGTTAGTGGGACTACTGAACCTTTGAAATTAGAAATTCCTACTAGAGCTCTTTCTAATATTGCTTACTTGATTTTGAAACTAAAGGAAGTCAGTGCTAAGCTTTTGAACACTCTTAAGGATAGAGTCACTCTCATTCTTTAAGGCCTCAAATTTATGAACCTAAGTATTAGAATAGGTTTTATTCATTAAATATTTTTGATCTTGTGGATGAGATCCACTGGTAGCATTATTTAAGAATCCCAAGTTTTGAGTAGGATGAGTATGTCTCAAAGGTAGTTGGTTCAAGACTGAAAGTTGGTTTAGGGTAAGCACATTTTGGTTGGCATGGGAATAACATTCAAAATGGATAAATGTGGATTGGAATTAGAAATGGAGTATGCCAATTGTCCTTAGGGTTGCATCTGGTCATTAATGATCATAGCCTCAACATAAGCTAAAGCTAATGTATTCATGGGTCTAACGACTCTCTTTATAACCATAGAAGTCATAGGATCCTAGGCATACTTATATATTTCCAAGGCTAAAGCCTCATCAATTCTTTAAGGAGCTATGGAACCATTTAACATCTTTTAGAACTTATTATTGAAGGCTCTTATGGGCTCATTTGCATCCCTTTTCACTATGGTGAATTGCTGGTATAAGACACAAGGACTAATGATTTTACCAAATTGGTCAATGAAAACATTATTAAAATCAACCCAACTAGTAATGTAATTTTTAGGGAGGTTTAGAAACCATTCATATACATCATCTTTAAAATTAAAAGGAAATATTCTGCATGCTACATCTTCATGAGTCATATTCAACAATCTTAATACAATTTTGAAACTCTTAATGTGTTCTGCAACAGTTACAATGCCACTAGGAGTAAATGTTGGCAAATAATTTTTAGGATTATGAGGAAGGTCATGTACCACACCTAGCACATTGATTGAAGGACCAAATATCTAGGCCATAACTTGATAGTAATCAAACATGAGAGCACCTTCGATTGGTAAAGTTGGCAAAGACTTTGAAAATTTTCACTTACCTTTGTCATGCCTAGTTCTCCTATGAACTTCTAATGAAAGTAGAGATTCTCTAGTCTCTGAATGTGACCTTATCTTATTTCTTGGTAATTATAGCTTGTGGGTTTTGAACCCTATTTAAAATACAATGTGTTAGTCTTATATTTGTAGGGGACAATGATAAAACTTACACATTAAGCAAATTTTACAAAGATTTATATAAAGTATGATAAAGGACAACTGCCTCTAACTAAGTTAGCTCAAAGGTGTGTCCAAATCCATAAGTATGATTTATATTTACACATTTAAGCTCAAATAAACTCAAATTAGCAAAGGATATATCAATATTTGATCAAAAAAACTATTACTAACCTTGAACCTATTGAATTGACAAAGCTTAAGCCATTTTTATCATAATCAAGCATATACCTTCAAAGAAAATCAATCTTTATCTAAAGGAAGTACAAATATGGATCAAAGACCATAAATATCAATTATATTTACACAATAGAGAAAAAAATGATACAATTTTGCAAAGGTTACACCAATATTTGAACACAATTCATAAAAATAAGCAAAGATACTCTAAATCTACAAATATCTAATGCCCTCCTTCTCTTGAACTTACACGTCCTTGACATCCTTTTCAGTGCTTTCCAAAGCTTGCTTGATGCCCCTGACATTTCCTATTTTATCCTCTAATGACAAAAGTAGGCCCATGACCTTATTATTATCAACCCATGTTTTATCTTATCCTTGGTTCCTTCTTATATGAATTGAGTAGTTTTATGCTTGAACTCCTCATCAATTATTAGACCCAAGGGACTAAATGTGGTAGGATCTTTGATCAAGCTATCTAAAATGTGCAAATTTTATCTTCTTATTGCTTGAGGTCCTTAGAAATGTCCTCCATCTATTTGGATCAGTTGTTCAGGGCCTTGATCTTATCAATTAATATGGCCATAGCCATATTCAGGTAGGGTAGGCAAGCTTTCCTAAATTTAGGGATTTGATTTTTAGTCAAGACCTTAATCGATCCTTTAATTGGTAGCTTGAATCCTACCATTGGCCAACTTGTCTTGTATCCTTAGTGCTTTGTTTATTTATTGCATCTTACTTGGTTCTGACTAACTTTAAAGAACTAAATAAATAAGTCATGGTGTCTTCAAATTTCTTGTACTTGTCTTATTGAATTGACAAGATAGCTTGTTCTTTCAAGTTCTTGTTCTACTATAGGATGCCTTTTATTATTGTCTATAATTGATTTATTTGAGCCTAAGCCACTTCAAGGACATTTTCTTCAAACATTGGATCTTTTCTATGCTTAAGTTAATTCCTCTCCATCAATCATGGCTTTCTTCTTAGTTACCCTCTACAAGATGGCAGTGGTTGGGTCAAATTTGACACCAAATAAATATTTTGTCTCTTTGGGAACTAGGGTCTCTATCTATGCTCTACTTGATTCTCCTAGAGCAGTCATTCTTTTCTCTTCTTCCTTCTGTAATGCAACTATTCATGGTTTGGATTTCTCATGCATTGGAATATTGATTGCTTGTGTCAATGCCCAAGGATGGTACATGGTAGGTACCTTTTATAATTTTCCATAGATGAACCATTCAAGAATGGTTAGACCCTGAATCAAGTTTTCATCACTAAAGAGATTAACTTCACTCAAAGGATGAGTGAAGGTCACCTTGGTCTTCTTAGCCTTCACTAAGACAATGGATAATTTAACTTTTCTTTATGGGGGTCTATAGGAACTATGTTTAACACTTATTTCCCCTTTGATTCTTTGGATACCTCCATTTCTTCATCCTCAAACTCATAAGTTTATGATAGTAACTTTAGATCATATTCAATTATTTCACCGGGGTCTAATGCTACCCCATGGATTTCCTATACTAGTGATCCATGCTCCTCTGCTTGAGTTGAGGAAGATGCAATCTCATTGGGCCTTCTCTCCTTTGGCCTTTGCTCAAGTTGTGCATCAAGTCTATATTTTTTATATAACTAGGTTGGTAGAGGTATAAAAGGTACACCACTCATAAAATGGTATTGCCTTGACCCTAATTACCATTTATCATCATCTCCTTTTTGCTCCCTTTACATTCTAGAATCTAGTTTGATGTTGTGTTTTTTGAACCTGAGGGTGACCTTAGAGAATGAATAGGAATTTATATATATATATATATATATATATATATATATATATATATATATATATATATATAGGGTCAAAATCACCTTTTTAATGATAATAGGGTGAATTTATTCCATTAGACTCCAAGTGTTCTTTAACCTTTCCATGTGGATCACACTGCCTTAGATCATCCATTTAGATATTGAAGGAGGTCATGTGTTTGGAAGCAAAAACAATGTTGTCCCATTATGTAAAAATAGTCATTCTAATGTTTAAGGGGAAGATATGAAGCATTCCCTTCCTCTTGGTTTTTCACAAACCATCTACCCCATCACAAAATTGGTAAGCCAGCTCTTATTCAACCAACTTGTTTGGCACATGGGCTGGTAATTTAAGGGGAGTGCATTGGATTATTTCAAACCTAATGATTATGTAATATGGATACAACCAAATGTCTTCCATGGCCTCAATTGATATTTTGGTCAAGGGGTTGACTATGGACATTGGATTGCTAATTAAGGCCTTAAATAGGGCTGGATAAACATAGTCACATATGAATTGGATGTGGTCCCTGTATTTGAATATGTGTAATTTTGAATACTATTGGGAGACTATTTGTGTCCTATCATGTGACCATTCACTTAGGTTGGAGATATTTGTCATAGAAATAAAATCATATAAGAGGTATGACATCATGTAAAACTAGTTCTTAATTTTCTTCTTAACTACAAAGATATGCCTACTCAAACAAGTGCTGACCACTTCACCAAAGGGAGGGGTGAGCTATTTATCTACCATAAAATAGACTAAAGGCACCCAAATCTTGTCCACATATGTGGTGGTTGGATTTCCACATATCTTATTCATCAAAGTCATGATCATTATTATCTCAAGTCTAAATTGACCAATGGGAATGTTGCCATTGAAATTTGAAAATATTTGATTTCTAGAATATAACCATAGGGAAAGGATGGTTTTAAAGTCATTTTCCTTAGCCCAATTATCGATTATGGTTTTGTATATTTAGGGTTTAGGCAACTTATAATAATTTTTAAATGCTATGGTAGAGATATAATCTATATTCTTGTGAGTATGCTCATTGACTAACATGCCCTTATCAATTTTAGCATCTCTAAAAATAGGGGAGAGAATGTATATACAATGCAATACCTCAAGTTTTTTTGTAGCATAATGGAGATATATTATTTAAATGGAAACTATGTCATAGTAGAGCCTTCTTAGTGACACTTTCTTCTCCTCTTCTCTCATGATGGGTTGTTGGTTCTCAATAGTCCAAAATAAGCTTGACCAATTATTGTCCCTAGTATTTAAATTTGTGGCATCAAATTATGTATCCTTGAAAACTCTTCCTTCTATGTCTAAGGTTAGATAGAGCTCTACATCTTCTTTGGAGACACTTTTTTAGGTTGTCATGGTTATAAGTCTCTCTAAATTACTTACCAGTGGTCTATAATTCAATTCTGGATCAAATTATCTTCATTCAAACTACAATCTAATCTTCCTTGGCTTGATTATGATGATCACAAAGTCAAACTAGGGCTTTTATGAGTGATAGAGTTTTTTTGAAGGTTCCTTACAATGTTTTAATAGTAGTAGTTATTTGAACTTATGCTTGCTTCATGACTTTGATTATGCTTAGATTTTTGAATTTATACCTTTGCATTTCTCGAGTCCTAAAATCTCTAGCTTGGCACATCAAGCTTATATGGATCCGACATGACATCACCATGGCATCTTGATTATTAATATTTAAAAAAGTGATCATTATCTTTTGATAATTCTCGCTGAATCTTGATTCATAGCATTATCCCTACAAATCAAGACAAACTATTGATCTTGATTTGAGAACTTGAATGCCATTTATTACTCAGTATATTTCTCATGGTTGTGACACTTGTCACTTTTGTATTCACCCTAAATTTTCAACATTTGCTACACACTATTAATCTTGATTACCTGAATAATTATGCTCCATTGATCTCGATCTGTCTAATCATACCTCATGATCGATGGACCATTGATCAAAATGTGTATGTTGCATCATGTATCATCAATATTTAAGAGATACTCAAGCTTTAATTTATGGCCCATAAATATGCTAGTGTCATCTCCATGTTTTTCCTTGACTATTCAACATTTGTTATCCACTATTTGACCATCTTCATATGAGTAAATGCATACGTTGGATCTTGATCTACAAGGTCAAATGCCATTGGTTACTCAATGTTATTTGGTTATGAGTGTGATACTTTTCACCTTCTCACTTGTCCTAGGGATCTATTGAAGTCTTAACTTGATACACATTATTGGATCAATTCTACTTGAGCAAATATGTGTCATCAATCCTTGAAAGATTCTTGATATTAAACTTAAGGTTAGGATCTTTGACTTTAATCTCATACCATTGGATCTTGATCATTCAAGAAAACATGGACCATTAATCCTACAAACAAAACAATGTTTAATTCAGTGTTCTAGGAACATAAATTTAAGCTAAAATCTTAGACTAATGTTTTCATTCATATTAATAAATATGAATAAAGCTTTAGGCTAAAGTCTTAAGCTAAGTTTTGAGATGTGTTAAAGGGGATAGCATGGAATAAAAGACCTAGCCTAAAGTCTTAGCCTAAGGTTTATATTAATAAATATGATAAACTTTAGGGTAAGGCTTTAGGCTAAGATTTATAACAAAGGGACCATGCATTAGTTTAGACCATGCCAATAATAAAATAGACTAAGAGGTCATGGGACATAAAGGGACCAAGCATAATATTTATAGCCTAAGTTTTGGTCATGTTGAAAAATATGACTAAGCCCTAGGATAAAAATTAAACTAATTCCATGCCATAATTGAAATGTTCTCATGTAAAATATTCCTACCAAATTTGAATTCAATTCAAAGGGAATTAACTAGGGTAATTGGAGTTAGGATTTTAAGCTAATTAGACATGAATTTAACTTGATTTTAGTAGACTAAATGCTAGTAAAATATCAAATCATTATTAAATCATAAAACCCAAACATTTCTCATTCCAAATGGACTCCTTTGGAGCTTGACCTAAAACATAAAGATCAAATGTTATCAACTTTAGAATGGGAGTAACCATAATCATCTAAAAACATGCCCATTAATCCAAATGAGAGTTATGAACAATGTGCAAACATACTATATATATTATAATCAAGTGAATTTTTAATTTCAAGGTACAAATTTGCATAATTTGACACAAAGGGTCCCCAATTTTTAGAAATAGGGGTATGTTGACCTCAACAAATGGTAGAATTCTACACTAAAATACTTGATGCCTAATGAAAGGACTACAAATCTAAGGCAGAGGCATAAAATCATGTAGACCACTCTGAACGTGTCTATTATCATCTAAAGGATCCCCAAGCAATGTGTTTTAACTCTATAATGTCTACCTAACCCAAAGAGGACCAAAATTGGATGAGTCAGATAGAGAGACATCATCCTCTTATGTGTGGAAAAATGTGGATGGAGATGATTACCCATCACTACTCTCACTATTATAACTAGAATAAGTGTACTCAACCTCTAGAATGTGCTCAAGCTGATTTAAATCATCTAAATTAAATACAAATGATTCCAATGAAGTGGGAGAAGTATCAAGTGTTGAATTTATGGGATTCTCTTAAAGTGAACATTTATCTTGATGAACAACTCATGTGTGGTTAGATGAAGAAGGTAGTAAACCTTGACACCATCTAGATAACCTAAAAAGATGCAAGGCTTACTCTGAGGTTCCATAATATTGTGTTTCTTCTCAGGTATATGGGCCAAGATAGAGATATCAAGATTTTGAAATTCTCAACCATGGTTTTCTTACTATGACAAGATTCAAAGGGAGTTATTCCTTTTAAAGCTTTGTGGGGAAATTTATTCTAAATATATAAAGAACAATTGATTGCTTAAGACCAATACTATGGTGCAAGTGAATTAGAGTGAATCATACAGTTTTTCATCTCTTTTAAGGCCCAATTCTTAAATTCTACAACTTTATTTTGTTGAGGACTGTATGGAATTATACACTATAAATCAATCCCATCTACTATGTAAAATTGAAAAAAATGTTTAACACACTCACCCCCAATATTATTTATAAGAACCTAGTGTTTAGCATGGTCATTGATGTTAGCTTGTCATTGATCTCAAAGATATCATGAGATACTAGTGGATTAATGACAAAGAAGATGTCTTTGATAGCTTGATGGTGTGGTCATGTTGCAAAGAACCTATGGGGTGTTATGAGTGCTTAGAGTGCTTATGAAAGTGAAAGGAATTTATCATAGTAGTCATATGAGTGTCAAGGTTCAATTAGTCATATTGATATATAAGGTTGAGTGAGTAGATTTATGACGTCAACATTTACACATGTGGTAGTGCCAGAAGGAAATGATCACATGGTGATGTTTAGGTTTGAGCCTAGTTTATATAGTCCAAGATTTAGGTTATGAGTTTATGTATAAAAAAATATATAGTGGTTCCAAATTGGACTTATAGGAATATTTTATTGGTTCCCATACTTAGACAAATTTGTGATATTGAAGATCTATGGTGAGCATTTAATCAGGTGATGAAGGTCTACAATAAATAATTAATATGACCAGACAAGGATATAACCAAGATTTTGATCTTGTTAGATAGTGATCCGATGGTGAATATTAATTCAATATGTCAAAGGATGCTCATAAGTCACACATAATTTCCAAGTGGTGGAAGTTTATTGAAGACTAGTTGTAGGGTGTTCAGAGGGCACGTGAGGTTGCCAAGTGACTTGATCTTGAAAGAGAGGATCTAAGATCAATGGTGAGAAATGAAGGTAAAATTTAAGATGATTATAAGGAGATAAATTTATCACATTTGAGCAAGATATGTGATGAAACAAGGTGAATACATGTGTTTACAAATGATTTTACATTAACTAGTGACCGTTGGCATTTGAATTAGCAAAGGGAAAAACTAGTTTGCAGTATTTTGCTAATAAATTTTGATATAGGATGAATTTATTGATGGTGTAAGAAAATAAAATTGTAAAGGAATAAAAGATACATCATAATTTTTGACTATATATAAAATCAAATATATTGAGCTCCAAATTTGACTAAAGGTTTGACCATGTTCTACAAGTGACCCAAGAAGGGTAATTGAAGATTTTTTGATAATGTCTTGATGTTTCAAGATGAAATATATATTTTAGAGTGTTTTAAACTCCATGAGGACCATATTTTTTTATTATGGAGGTTTTACCAATCTATATTCAGTATGAATAAAGGATTAAGAATTGACTATGTTTTATTGAATACATTGGCAGTTTGAGTGACCATCTTGTAGAGGTAAGTTGAAGGTTTTATAAGAATATTTGAAGAAAAAAATGAATATTAATATGCCAAGGAAATCTAAAAGGTCAATGAGAAGGTATTTGAGGTCTTATGTTTCCCATATTCAGTTGTGGAGATTCAAAATAGCTCGATTATATTCTAACTGCGTGTGACCAATCTGAGTAGTCATTCTAAGAGAGTTGAATTGAGTGCTTATATACTATGTTAAAGTGTATAAATCACATGGAGGTATATATAAGTTCCTTAAGGGTTAAATTTTTTTATCTAATCATATAGATATATGAAATACTTGAGTGTTTGCTTCAAAATTTTGAGACTATATTTTTTGTGTATGAAAACCTAAAGAGTGAGGAAACCTAATTTATAGGTTTAAGTGTTCAGTTGGTGTTACAAGAAGAATGGACCCATATGAGAGTGATAAAGGGGATATTGGAGATATTTTTGATGTGTTATAAGCATTGGTAAAGGATGAAGATGGTCCAAGTAGTCTCACATGTAACATGTGAGTATGAAGGCCTAATTGTTTTAGGTCTCACCAAGACCTAATGGTGGTTTGGGGATAATGAGGTAATGACCAACCAATGAAGAGTGTGGTTCTCACATGTAAATTTCATATGGAATTATGTTAAGTGTGGTTCAAATATGTAAAGTACATTGGCTAACCAAGTTGGGTTAAAGGAAGAGAGTGGTATAAGTACAAGGTCTAATTGGATTAATTGTGCTAGTTGTGGAAGTGTGGATTTAAGTGAAGGAGAGAACCTTTGTGATGCAAGGGAATATTATAGTGATCAATTTTTATTATGTGTGTTCTAATTTGAATTTTCATTCAAATTAGTTTTCCCACAAAAATGGAATTTCAAATTTTCAAAGTGTAATAGTTGGTCTAAGAGAGTGTGGTGATATGTAATGAAGAAAAAATGTTGCAAAATGACCTTTATTGGTCTATTTAAAGGTAATAAAAGTGATATGAATGTATATGTCATGTAAGTGTTAGGTGGAAGTTCACCACCCCATGCTGGACTAGGAGGTTAATAGAAATCTTGATCAAGAATCAGTTATGGTCTTGTTATTAGGAGTTTTATTAGTGTGAGAAAGTAATTTTTGAGGTGATAACCTCTCATCCCATATGATGATGATAAGGATTAGTGATGTAAATAAATAAATCATTTTGAATTCAAGAATGCTAGTGATTTCAGAATACTGTGAGTATTGAATTGCATGAATGAATAGAGTATATGAGTGTTTGGAAAAGCTTAGAATGGTGAGTTACTTGTTTAATGTTGATAATAGTGTTCATGATCAATTATAGACTATATAATGTTACAAGAAATCCAATATTTAATTGGAATTACTCATTATTTTTGTGGAAACAATCTAATCTGCCAACAAGGTATGCAATTATATAGTTTTATTCAAGAGACCACTTGAGCATTTGATCATTTTGGTATAGAGTGTTATGAAAGATTAAAGAAAGACAATATAAATAAGGGATAAGATCAACCTTGTTGTGATGAACATTTGATACGAGTAAGAGAATATCTCCATGATCATAGTCTTTGTTCTTTGAAAACATACAGTTTGTAAACTTTAAAATTTTGTGATTTGTGTTATAGTATTATATATTGTTTGAAAACAAAAGATATTGAGGAAGGGTTTAAAATGGTCATAGAGGAAAGATTAAAAATGTTCATTTTAATTATTCATTGGAGTTTTGGTTGAAATGAGTTCCTATATAGAACTCTATTTTCCATACATGCATTATGGTTGATGATTGTGTCTGCAGTCTAAGAAAGGCAATTGTGTATACAATACTTAGTTGATCTTGATATGGTTTGGTACATGTTTTGAGTGAATAATTTAGTGAATTTTTAAGTTTCCTTTAATATTACTTATTTTAAAACATTAGGGTGTTTTATTAATAGTCATATAGTCCCTTGTTTGTGTTTAATACCTCTATCTATACAGTCAACAGATAAAAGGTTGTGAATGAATGATGGAAAGTGGATGGATGAGAAGTAATGAGAAATTTATATCATGATGTAATATAGATAAATCCACATGAAAGTATAAATATGAATCAAGGATTATGGAAAGGTGGACTATCAAAACAAACCTTGACACAGTCCATATTAGTATATAGTTTGACTGAGTTTTCCTTGTTGAGAGTAATATGGGGGTTTGGAGAGCCTAATTAATGAATGAAAAGGTTGAAAAATGCCTATAAATAGTGTACCCAACCATTATTTTTCTTTTAAATAGTTTTTGAATCAAGATATATCATTTTGTGTACTCTTAGGTTTGTATAAAGACCTAAAAACCCTAGATTAGGGTTTTCACATTTGGAAGAGTTTTCACTAGCCAAAAAGGCCAAAACTTGGTCATTAGGTATATTTTACCCATTCATAAGATATTATTTTGGTTTCAATTTGGTACACTTAATATTCTATACAATATCAATTATTGGTTTGAATGAGGGCTAGATAGGCCTAATTGAGGTCTAGGATAGTGAGAGAAACATGGTTTGCATAAGGGATGATTCCAAATGAAATTTTTTGAAGTTTTAATCCCAAAATGGGTCCTAATAAATAGTCTCATTATATTTTTTAAGTTGGCATAATTCCAAAATCAATGAGTTTTACCTTGAAACACGGCTAGTAGGAGATGAAGCTATAAAGATGTAGGTGAGGAATAAGTATGCAGACAATTTGAGTTAGTGGCATGAAAAAGGATACTAAAAGATGTGATAAGAAGATGAAAGTATTGTAAGTTATTTAAATCATCATTATTTTTTTTCCCCATTCATGGTTACTTGGACATTGACATCTTGAAGAGTTACATGAAGGTAAAAGTGTGTATATGAACAAAACAAAGATTCAGTTTATTAAAGGTTAGTGAATGGTTTACTAATGGTTTTAAATTTCATTTAAACTAGTATAACATTATCCTATGAAACATTGTGAAGTAAATTATAGTCATTTTTCATGATCGCTTAGAAGAACTATAAGGAATGAGTCTTGAATGTAGCAAGGAGAACCTTGAATGAAGGATATAGGCAAAGTTTGGTATAGATTTTTATTTTCTCTACATCATCTGGTATTAAAGCCATCTAGATGCTTTGGGAAATTTATATTTAGGTTTATTACATTGTGCATGTTGCATGTTTAATGAAGTTGTAGGTAAGTAAGAGGGCAGATTACAAAGAGATTTATTGGAGGATAGAGTAGGAAAGTAGATTGAGAAGGTATGATGAGATTTTATAGTTAATTTATTTGTTTTGAATGTGTGACTAAAGTCAAATAGTAAGTGTTATGGTGGTAGACCTAAATTCAAAGATATATTGACAAGATCAAGAGGAAATAAAGTCATAAAGAGATCTGAAGGAGAGAATAGTCTTAGAGTGAAGGACAAGAAGTTGAAAGGCCCTGTAGACACTAGAAAACTACACATGATGGCTCTAGATGTTGAAATGCCTCAAGACCCCTAGGTACCACCTAACCCTTATAGACCCACTAACTAACCCATTATACCCTGAGTCAAGTTATCTACTTAACTAACTAAACTCACTAACTTACTAACCCTTCACCTAACCCCTTTTAACTCACCTTGACTAATTTTATTTTAAGCACTCAACCATTGACAGTCAATTTGACTATTGATGGTTAGGCTAACCATCGATAGTCAGGTCTTCCTTATTCTTACACAAATACCAGTTGTGTGCAAGATAACATATCAAAATTAAATGTATCCACCTTTCCCATTGCTAACAAACTCCCAAGCATCAAAATCAGCAAGCTAATCTCCCAGGGAACATTCTATCCTCCATCTCTCTTTGCCTATAAAATGAGGGGAGTAGGAGGTGAAATGGATCACAAGCATTGCTACACATAGGTATTCAAGTTTCCAGTTAGCTAGTCTTCTATCAATAATTTAGAAATAACCATAGAGATCTGAACCTTTACCAAACTTGCTCTTAAGGCCAAGTATCGTTATTCTACCAAAATTTCTCTAGACATCAACCATCAACCATTTAACAAGCAACATATATATTTGTACTTCAATTTTTTTATTTTGGTTTTTGACCTCTCTCCACCATCATACCTTTCTACATCTATCTTCCAACCTCCCATTTCTAACCAGACCCTTACCTAGTCATTAACCCATTCTATAGCTCTTTTTTGAGTACCTTCAAAATCCACAAGAAACTATCAATGGTCATCATAACCATTGATAATCACATCCAACTATCAATAGTTACCCAACCACCAATGATCAACATAACTATCGATTGTCACGTTGACCACCAATGGTCAATGTGGTAAGAAATAACAAGTTATTTCCAACCCCTTACCCCCAACCAAATCCAACTTTCTATGTCCTTACCTATTCACAGTCCCCTACCTAATTTTATGAACCTGACTTGATCTATTTTATCACTAATATTGAACCACTATTGATATATTTAGTTATTTTCTCTAACAAGCATTCATTCCTTCTTTTATTTCATTTCATTTCCTTTCTATTATTTGATGCAAGTAATTTCATTTTATCTCTTTCAATTTAATTATTATCAAAGAGTGGATTGACAACCTCCTTGCAAGTTCATGCTAGGAAGTCCACCTAACTATATTTCAAACCACCCCTTTTGTTAGTGATTTATTATCTATAGGTCATCCTTCCAAGATAAAAATGAGCTCTCCACACTCATCTAGATCATGTGCACATAACAACTAGGTTCTTCTACCACACCCTTATTATTAGTTTCTTATCTTCTTCCTTAACTAAGAAATAATAAAAAATTAAGAGAAACATTTTGGCATGCTCAGTGGGACCTAGCATCATCTAGGTGCCCTTTTCTTCCTTTATTATATACTCATACAATGAAATCTGAAATTTCTTTTGGGCTTAAAATAAACCTTGCATACATTGATTCCTTGATTGTTTTTATTTCATCTAGTTAACTTAAAGGTAAAAGTAATAAATCATAGTTTCACTCTTGTTATCACACACTTTACCAAACCAAATAATCAATTAACACATCAAAACAATTAACATAAGGCCCAATTAGGATTTCATCACCTAGTGGTACACCTTACCCTTTGGCTATCTTACTTGGAAGTCATTACCAAGAAGAGAAACCAAAACTCAACTCTTTGGTTGAGTCTAAACTTTTAAATTTAGTCTATCTTGGCTAAACACCCAACACCCTTATTGTTGTAGTGTGTGAAGTGAGGGGGTAGACCCCAATATCAATCCATGTACTGACTTTCAATATAGATTTTTTGAGAGCGTTTAACACTTGAAACAAACCTTAAACTTCCTCTTTAGTACCCAATCTAGAAAATAAAATTCCTCTTCACACTTTATAAAGCATGAGTTAAAAGTGATATAAAAATAATCCTAAGTTTTAAATGTACTTTAGTGTATGTTTTGATTTCCTTGAGATCTTTTTCTTTTGATTTCTTTGTGTTTGAGTTATAAAATTTCTATCATTTCTTTTTTATTCCTCACATGGTCTTTACTAGATAATAGTTGAGGAACCAAACCAACCAAGAACCACCTTCCTCTTCTTCCTCCTCCATGAAGTATACTTTTGATGTTGAGAGTTTTCCTCATCTTTCTCCCCATCCTACCATGCCTCAGATAGTTATCAAGGGTGATGTGGATTTTTTTACCTTCCATAATAACAACCCCATAGCCCTTCAACATTACCTCAACACGTTATCTCATTGTACCCCTATTGCTTTATTTCCTCCTATGGATCCACCTTATGGTATGCCTTCCCATATTATGGTTGAGTCTATCTCTACCCAACCTATGATCACCCAAGCATTTTATTCCACTAATATCCCATACACTGCCACCACCCAAACTCAATCCAATAACCCAAAAAATATCCAAACACCCCCGACACCAACCAACACCTCCAATAGAGGGGAAACCTTACCTCTTTTTACCCATACCTCATCCACCATGGGGGTATCTTCTATCCCCATTCCCCTTATCACTACCAAGCCACCAATTTCCACCCCACTTCAAAATTTGGTGCTTTCCATACCTCCTACCCTTCCACCTATTAGTACAATAGTTACCACTCAGCTCCAACCAATTAATTTATCTATACATCTAAATCAATCCCTCAATAAATACCCATGACATACTACCAATATTTTCCTAATCCACAAGGATACATCACACCTTCTACCTAACCTTTTGTGCCCATTAACCCTTATGTGTCATCATCCCAACCTTTAATGACCACATACCAATATGTGGTATCTTTTCAACCTTCTACCACTTATATATTGCTTCCACCAAACCTCAACAAAACTTACCACATAATTATAGAGCTTCCCAACCCCAAACAAATTTGGTCAAAATGTTAATGGACAAAATGACCAACCTAGAGTCATCTATTTCTGGGGCTCACAACCTCTTGTATTATGATCAAATCTACAATAAACCTATCCATCCATCCATACCTATTCAATCTTATCTTCTTCAATGGGAACTACCCAAGTTTTTCAAGTTCCAAAGCAAGGAGGACCCCTAACAACACTTAAGATAATTTTCTCATTCTTGCTTTTTGATTTCATATGATGATGTTCTTCTCCTTCACACCTTTCCCATGTCTTTATCTTGACCAGCATTATAATGGTATAGTGCTCTTGCCAAGCACTCCATCTTTTCCTTTTCCCAACTTGCCCAAATTGTTTTATATCATTTCTCAGTCAATATATCTAAAAAGGTCTCTATTACCAACCTTTACTCCATTAGGCAATTTTATGACAAATCAATTACCAATTTCGTAGCTAGATGGAGAGGTCTTATCAACCAAATCTCTTTATCTTTACCCCAACCTAAGTTGATTGAAATTTTATCTTGGGGTTGTGGCAAACATATTTCCACTACTCTTCAAATTCAAACTTTAATAACCTTTGATGAGGCTTTCACCATGGCAGGTAAATTAGAAATCATAGCCATTGGTGAGGGGAATTGAAACTAAGAAATAAAACTTCAAGCTTCAAATCCAATGATCCTTTCTCATCCAAAACCACCAAACAATCTAGCCATCCCCTTCCCCAATCATTCCCCTTCTACCAATTGATGATAATAAACCAAAATCATATCATGCTCATGAGGTCCATACCATTAATGTCATTATCAATGAACCTATCATTGAGGAGACCATTTCCTCAACTACCTCTTCCTCCATTCCACTCATTAAAATAGTGGACTCACCCTCTATTCCTTTGGGCACCCAAAAAGAGGAAGAAACCACCTCTCTTTCTTTACTAGATGAGACCATAGACTTACCCACTTTTCCTTTGATAGAAATACCAAAGGAGGCAACCATTACTTCAACTACTTCTTCCCCCACTCCACATATTGAAGTGGTGGAATCACCTACCATTCCTTTGGACACCCAAAAAAAGGAAACAACCATCTTCATTCCTTGATTTGAGGCCATCACACCTTCCTCCCCTATCATAAAACCACCCATTCTCTCTTTGAGAAGCATCCCAAAAGAAGAAATTACCTTATCTACCCCTTTCATGGAGGAAACCTTAGAACCTTCCATCAAGAAAAAGGTGAATAAACCATTCCCTCAGCTCAAACCATGGGCTTACTCTTTGAAACCAATGATCAAGGGATCAAACCTATTTACAAGCCTTTTTTTAGATTGGTCCAAAGTCTAGAGTTCACTTCTCAACCCAATCTAGATAGATCCACCTTTTACCATTATATTGAGTTTCCCTATCAAAACAAACCTGAAACTTCAACCACTTTATCACATTGATTTATCACACCCTCTTATATCTATTTTGACCATCATATCATTTGTAATGTGGAAGCATCTCCATCAAACATATGGTATGCAAAAACCTTCAACTACCTTAACCTCAAAATCATTCCTCCCAACCTCTCTATGAATGCTTGAATATCCTTTGTTAAAAGTACCTCTCATCATACCATACTAGGAGGAATCCTTTACAAGCATGGTTTTGATGGCCTCCTTCTCTGTTGTCTACATAGTCATGAAGTTTCCCATGCTATTAAGGAAATACATGATGGGATATATGAGGGACACTTTAGTGTTTTAACTATCACTAAATGTATCCTTTGTCTTAGATACTATTGGCCCACCCTCAACCAAGACTATTTTGATTATGTAAATAAGTGTGTTAAATGTTAACAACACACCAATTTACATCATGCACCTGCCTATGGTATTCAAGTATCCAAAGACTATTGGCCCTTATCATAATGGGGACTCAATATCATTAGGGAAATCAATCCTCATTATTCACAATGACACCAATCCATTATCACCACCATTTGAGTATTTCACCAAATGTGTAGAGGTCATTCCTCTCATCTCAACCAAAAATTACAAGATAGTCAACTTCATCAATCATCATTCATCTATCATTTTAGTGTTCCCCATAAGATCATCATCAATAATGGAAAATATTTCAAAAATAAGCAAGTCCAAGGTATTTACACCACATTTGGAATAAAGTTAAGATTTTCCTCATCTTATCATCCACAAGCAAATGGACAAGTAGAATCCTCTATCGAAAACCCTAAACAAAATGTTAACCAAAGTAGTTAGTGTTTTAGGTCAGGATTGGCACTTGCACATCCCTTTCACTTTATGGGCTTATCACACTAGAATTCAAACCTCTATGGGTGTTACCCCTTTATCTCTAATCTTCAGAGTATAGGTAGTCTTGCCTCTGAAAGTCCATATTCCCTCTCTTCACATATCCTTACAAGACATCATTTTTGAGAGTGACTATCATCAAGAACATCTAACATGATTTGAGCTATTTGACAAGCATCACTTAGTCATGATTAAACATCTTCATTTATATCAAGAGTAAATCAAGAAAAAATATAAAAATAACCTAAAATAATGAGAATTTAACATCAAAGACCTCATTATAAAGGAAAACCAACATGTCACCAATATGGAAAAAATCAAATGAGGTAAGTTTATTTTCAATTGGCTTGGACCCTACATCATAACCCATATGTATAGATCAAGAGCTTATCATTTGTCCTCTTTTGAAGGAAAACTATAAACTAAGCCTCTCATTGCTTTGTATATGTGACCTTTCTTTTGTTAAAAAAAGATCAAACTCACCTTATTGTCTAGCTTAAGCTCATCCCTTGATTTATGATATTTTCACCCTCATCACACCTTCTTCCTATCCCTTTGAGGACAACCGATTATAACATAGAACCATGTGATTAACCATCATAATTATATCCTAATCATAAATATGGGTACCACAACTCTACCCATAGCATGGTTCTCATGGATACTTTTTATCTCTAATTGGATGAAATTCCATGATCATTGTCTCTCAAAAGACTTTCACCTATTATTAACCTTTTTGTGCTAAATCTTTTTGTCCTCATAAAGGTAAAAATATAAGCCTATATATACTTATCCATGTCTAAACCTAGCATAAAATAATTTGGGATACCAAAATATCACTTGGGTCACATGTATCTAGCATTACAGACTACTCCCTTAATGGATAGCTAACCAAAAAAAACTAAATTGCTTAGAATGATAGACTACTCCCTTAAAAGATAGCTACCAAATAAATAAACCCAAACTTAGACCACTCCATTAAAAGATGGATAAGTTAAATTTGTTAAAATAAATCATTTGAAGCTTCCTACATTGATCAACTTCACAAATTTATCAAAATAACAACAATAACAAAAGACCCTATATCAAAATTAGAACAAGCTATCCCAAGAAAACTGTAATCAACTTTCATATCTAGCATTAGTAGAATTCCCACATCAATCAATCTACACCTTACATGAAGACATGGACTTGTCTAATATGGTTCTTAGGTCACTTATAGAAGGACAAAACTAACCCACATAAGGTTACCTTACCTATCAACCCATTTACCTTTCACCTACCACATAGCTCCCTTTTATACCATTTACAAATAAAGGGATTATGAGATTACTTGACATAATGCGATCAAGATAACTTTTTATCAACCAAAGCATGATAATTTGAATTATTAGAAAGGTTTATATTACTTAATCCAATCTAACTTCGGTTTTTGTTTTGTCCTTACCAATGAAAAGGTATCATGTTTTTTTCTTATCCTTTCATTATTGGTTCATGTAGACATATGTCTTCTAAATCTCATCTAGTTTGTTATCTAACTTAATTTATGTGATTTCATTAACATAATAACCATAAAACAAGCATCACATAATCATAACCATATTTAATACATCACATCCATAATCAATGAAATAAACCACATCATTAACATCATAACCATATCTAACACATCATATCAGCCCTACTCATAAATCACATCACATCAATAATAATTAAAATAAAACCATCCATAATAATAAACATTATATCCATGAAAAAAATAAAAAATCATCCATAATCATCACATGCTTAAGCTACTGAGTCCACATCTCACAAGCATAAAACATCAAAACATGTACACCATAAAATATGAACATCACAACCATGAACCATGAAGCATCCATCATATCTATATATAAACCACATTTGTATGAGAATAATAAACATCATACACATCATGTCATAAAAATAAATAATACATGTAATAATGTGTATCTCTCTCTCTCAAAACATGTACATCTCACTCCATCAGCATACAGATCAGTATCAAAATCATGTACATCTATATATATACATCCTATCATATCATAACATGCCCCTATAAAACCACTATCATTGGCCCCACCTACACTCCCATTGCCATCTGGTGTCGATCCCCTTAAGATGCCTACCTATTCACTCACCGAAGTGATCCACTAACTTTGAATCATCAAAACTTCCCCACCTACTAAGCTAGCTCTGTACTCACCCCATCAAGGCTATTTAGGACACTGTGTTAGTGTTATGGCCTTATAACACCTCAAATCCTCCACTATGGCTAAGTACTAAATAATAATGATGGTATCTAGTGGTATTATTGGTGTTGTCACTGCTCCTCCCCTCTATCTCAAGGTGTCCATCTCCTGGGTCACCAAGCCTAGTGAGGTCCTAGCCTAATCCCTCTCCCCTATAATGATGGCAACTTGACCTTATAATGTCACAATATGGCTCTATAATTTGGCCACCTATCCCTATAATGTAATTTATGTTTGTGTAGTAGTTAATACTTCTCCCACCTTTCCATCTAGGCCACCACCCTATACCTATACCTATGGTCCCCCACTAGATGGATCCACATCCATGGCCTATCAGACCCCATCATCGCACCCAAAATTAGTTGCTACATAAAGGGCTTGGTACGATGGTACATAGCCATCAACAAATTGGCATCATTAACCCTACTGTAGTAGGTATCTCTTCATGATCTAGGACCACCTCCTCTGGCTGTGGCTCGAGAAGAAAAACTCAACATCCTCCCTCCTATATCTTAGAAATGGACCTAGAATCTCCTACACTAGACCAAACTACTTGTGAACTATATAAAATAGGATGAGCTTAGTCTCACCCTCTCTCCTCTCACATATCTATCTCTAGATCTATAATGACAATGTATGATAGCTATAGAGGTTCCACCTAGGAAATCTAACATATGACCTCCAAACCACATCCCCCACAACTAACCCATCTATTTCATCCCTAAGACAACCAATATCCATTACATGTCCTATAACTCCTATGAGTGCATAATCAGCCCTTCACTGCATGAAGCCCACTCTGAAGTCCATTTGGGTGTATCACTCCCATGGTAGCCCCAATAGCCTTAGAATCATAATATGCTCATAGGCCTAATAATGGAACATAAACCCCACATTAATCCCATATCATCGGTAAGCTCAAAATCCCTAAAGTTCCTTATATATCTGAACTAAAAAAATTGGTGCCCACCCAAACACTATCCTACCAAGAAACATCTTTGCCAACACTCCCTGTAATATATAAGCAAACTACCCACTACTCAAATTAGGAAATGTAAAATAGGAGACTACCATCATCATCATTAAATACCTCTCATCTTGATCCCTTTAGTACAATGAACCATAACTAAAGCTAATAGCATGCCAAATAGCAAGGGCTTAATCCTCACCATATAAGAGTTCCATCTGCTTGTCCATCTTCTTGCTCTAATATGGTATATCAACTCCCTCAAATGGGCAACCATGTGATCCTATAAACATCCTCTAGTAGGATGGTCATCTTTCCTATCAACAATAAGAAGGTCTTCATGGTCATATCCCATCTCTTGATGAGGGCCACAATCATCATTGCATCTCACAATAAGAACTGATAGTGTCTCATATATCTAAGGCTATCCTCCTCCATATGTGTCTAATTGTCTCCAATCATCCCTCTATAGATCTCCACAAAGATCTTAAGAACCTGATCCTTCATCTAGATCTGATCTTTTACCTATAAAAATCAAAGCTAGCATACACACTTAGTTTTCCATTGCCATTGCTCATTTCCGTTTACTTCATTCGTTCTATCAAAATCCACCTCTTTATCAACCTAAACCCACCTAAATCAAACTATTCCAAACTAACCAAAACCATTACCTCTACAACATTACCTCTAGCACTTGAAATTGACCCTCACCCACAAACTTTTTAACACCTACCCTAACCCATCAAACCAAACATCTAACTCTTTTCTCTAAAAACATCTACCCTAACCCAAATTTTTTTAACACCTTCACTAAACCTATCAAACCAACACCTAACTCTAACCAACAACCATTTAAACACATTACTCATACTTGGAAATCACCCTATCCTAACTTACACTATGACTGTTGATGGTCAAGTGACCTTTTTACCTTGGTAGTTGATTGTTGATGGTCAAGTCTGACCATCGATGATCAAGTCAAACCACTAATGGTCACTGTGTGTGACCACCAGTGGCAAAACATCTAACCCTACCTTTTTAAAACCCAACAAATCAATAAAATTTAACAAATAAATTACCTAATTCTATCCTATACCCTACCCCTAACCCAAATACTCTTTCAATTTCAAATTTTATTGGCTTATTTTTCAAATCACAAATAAAACCTAAATCTAGGTCAAACCCCCCAAAACCCTACCCAAATCACCAAAAACTACCCAAATTCAACTTCAAAAAAACTAAATCCACTAATCTATCAATTTAAAACACCACCTACCTCATTCCTTGATTGATATCAAGGATGAAGCCCATATCTTGTTGCTCAATTGCATCCTCATCCACCCTACATCTTTAGTCCCAGTAGATCACCTCAAAACACACCTTTAGCCAATCAATAATCACTAAGTTAGCAACATGCTCAGTCAACCCTCTCACATAAAATACCAAATCACCAAATTGATAGAACACATAGAACTCACCAAAAGTCAACTAATAAAAAGTGAAAATGAATTTTTCATTTTTACTTTTTATGTTCTATAGTTTTAAGGTTTGCCCCTAGCCATTAATAGTCAAGCTAACCTTCAATAGTTGAGTTTGGGACCTTTGACTATCAATGGTTAGGAAACCCACATTTTAAATTTTTTAGGCACCCCCACCTTAGTGCCTCATTTTTGGAGATGACCTTCTCCACCAAACCAAAACCAACCTGTGGGAGATTACCCTTCTCCAACCAACCACTAGCCTATGTCTACCTTGACATTGGCCATTTTAGGCCATTTTAGGCCTAAACTATCACATATTTTTTTGTTAATCTGGCCTTGGTCTTTTTTGACCACATCTACTAACCTTGCCATGTTAAACATTTAAATTTACACCATCTAGTGCACACTAGACAATTTATGTTTTTCAAGGGAGCACTTCGTACCTCAGATAGCTATGAAAACACTAACCCTATCTAGGAGACTTGAGAGGAATAACCTGATTAGCTATGCCTAACATTGTGGCCTGATTACCCCACCAGTCTTTTTAGAACCAACCTTATTTTTACCAACATTAAAAACCTGAGTATTTGTATGATCTTGGTTATCACACTTAGTCATATTTTGTGTTCATGTTTACATTTCAAATTCCCAACCACCCTTGTCACCAACCTCATGACTCACCATAAATTGCTTATTAAAACCTGACTCAATTTTGATTTCACCTCATCAACTCCTAGTTTGAAGGGGAACACTTCTTCCCATACTCAAGTTAATTACACTTTCAACCATTAATCTCTTTTCATTTTTAGCTTTTTGATTCAAAGTCACATAACAAAAAAGGGCAAAATGTAGACATTATAAAACCACACATGATGGATCTATATGTTGAAATGTTTTAGGACCCCTTAGGTACCACCTAACCCTTTTAAACCAAATAACCAATCCATCAAAGCCTGAGTCAAGTTAGCTACTTATCCAACCAACTCACTAACTTATTAACTAACCCTTCACCCAACCTATTTTAACCCACCTTGACCAATTTTACTCTAGGCACTCGACCATCAATAGTCAGCTTGACCATCGATGGTTAGGCTAACTATTAATGGTCGGGTCTTCCTCATTCTTACATAAATACCAATTGTGTGTAAACTAATGTGGCACAATTAAATATATCCACCTTTCATATTTCTAATAAACTCCCAAGCATCAAAATTGGTAAGCTAACCTCCTAGGCAACCATCTATCCTCTATCTCTCTTTTCCTATAAAAGGAAGGGAGTAGGAGGTGAAATTAATTGCAAGCATTATTGTACATAGGTAGTCAAGCTTCTAGCCAGCCAGTCTTCTTCTAGTAATTTAGTAATATCCATAGAGATCTAAACCTCTGCTAAAATTGATCTCAAGGCAAAGTATAATTACTCTACCAAAATTGATCCAACCATCAACCATTTAGAAATAAACATATATATTTATACTTTAGTTTTGTTATTTTAGTTTCTAACCTCTTTCCCCCATCAGAACTTTTTGCATCTATCTTCTAACCTCCCATTTTTTACTAGACCCTTAAATAGACCCTTACCTAGTCATTAACCCATTCTATATCTCTTTTCTAAGAAACTTCAAAATCTATAGGAAACCACTGAAGATCATCATAACTATTGATAGTCACCTCCAAACATCGATGGTTACCCGACCATTAAGGGTCACCATAACCATCGATGGTCATCCTGACCACTAATGGTCACTATGGTAATAAATAATAAGTTATTTACAACCCCTTTCCCCTAGCCAAAGCCAAATTTATATGTCCATACCTATTCATAGACCTCTACCTAATTTTATGAACCTGACTTGATCTATTTTAGCATTAGTATTGACCTGCTATTTCTATATTTAGTTATTTTATCTAATAAGCATTCATTCCTTCTTATATTTCATTTTAGTTCATTTTTATTATTTAATACAATTAATCTCATTTTATCTCTTTCAACTTAATTATTATCAAAGAGTGGATTGACAACCTCCTAACAAGCTCACGCTTCTTAGATCTAGTTCACGCTAAGAATTCCACCTAAATATCTTTCTAACCACCACTTTTATTAGTGATTTTTTATGTACAAGTCATCCTTCCAAGACAAAAAATATCTCTCCATATTCATCTGGATCATGTGCACATAACAACCAAGTTTTTATACCACACCCTTATTACTAGTTTGTTATCTTCTTCTTTAATTAAGAAATGAACATAAATTAAGAGAAACAAACCCAAGTGTGGTCTAAAATAGAAGGTTCAAAGTTTGAACCAAAGGGAATGGTCTAAGTGAGACCAAAACAAAGAGAAGAATGTGCACCAGTGAGGTACTCAAGGTGAAGATGAAATAAGAGGTAGAGAGGAAAGTGAAAGATAGGTTAAGTATGAAAGACACAAGGATAAGATGGTGCATGAAGACACCAAGAAGAAGATTGAGATGGAGAGAGAAATGGTAGAGATGAGGTAGCAAATGAATGAGATATTGATCAAGATAAAATAGATGAAAGAGTTTGTGAACCCATACTTTGGATGGGTCATGAAATGGAAGCCACCCAATTAGTCAATCAAATAAATAGTGGAAATGAGAAGAAGGCAAAAAAGGAAAGACAAGGAGGAAATCAAGCCTCATGTTTTGAAATCTAATGATGTATTGGTATGTGTGAATGCAAGTTTGAGAAATGAAGAGAAGGAAGAGATAGTTTAGCCCATTCATAGGCTCAAGATATAAGAGGAAGAGGCATACGACCAAGTGGTGATAAAAATAATTCAAGATGAAGAATATATTCCATGTAGAGTCATGTTTATGGAACAAGAACAAAGAGATCAACCATTATGGAAGTAAGATAGCATGAATAAGGAAGAGATCCTCACTCAATAGGATGCAACTAAAGCCAAAGGAGTAATGGGACAATAATATAAGGAGAGGTATGAGGTATATTATAGTTGGTATGAGTCTTTGAAGCAAGAGTATGGATTTAATCCTCATCAAATGTATAATGAAATGGTTAAGGAGGTTACCAAGAAAAACATAGACTTATGGAATGCAGCAATAGTATCTAAGATAAAAGCATTAATAAAGGAAAGGAGGAGTCAAACATATGAAGATATTCCCTAAGATGAAGTTATAAATGTTGAGGTTAAGATATAGGTGGAAGATGAAGGAGAAGCCATGCAAGGAGTGAAGCAAAATGCATTGATAGCTGATGCAAAGAAGAGAGTAAAGCACACAAAACACATTAAGGTGCTTGGAAACAATATAAATAAAAAAGTAAAGAGGGAAGATGAATAATGTATCAAGGGAATGAAAAATAATATGTTTTCTTTAATGATTTGTTGTATTTTGTAGGTATATCATGGAGGAAGATGGCGAAAGGTAAGACAAAGTACAAGTGTAGTAGTCAAGAGCACACACACCTATATGAGTGTTTGAAGGAAGAAGAACATGGGTGTCAAGAATTTTATCCCTTTAGGATTATGATTCAATGTCATCTTGGAATTCTCAAATTGGTCTAGAATGTGTCTTAGGTGTGTTCAAATTTGAATTTACATTCAAAGTAGTTTTCTCCCCAAAAAGTAATTTCAATTTTTCAAAGTGTCATAGTTGGTCTAAGAGAGTGGTGATATGTAATGAATAAAAAATATTATAAAATGACCTTTTTTGGTCTCTTGAAATGTCCTAAAATTCATATTAATTTATTTTTCATGTAAGTGTGAGGTGACACTCCACCACCCCATGTTGGACTAGGAGGTTGATAGAAACTCTTGATCAAGAAATAGTTATGGTCTTATTGTTAGGAGTTTTGATATATATAAGATTTTTATTAGTGTGATAAATTAATTTTTGAGGTGGTAACCTCAGATCACATACAATTATGATAAGGATTAGTGATGTAAATAAAAAAATCTTGTTGAATTCAATAATGTTGGCGATTTCAGAATATTGTGAGTATTGAATTGCATGAATGAGCAGAGTATATGGGTGTTTAGAAAAGCTTAGAATGGTGAGTTACTTGTTTTATGCTGATAATTGTGTTCATGATCAAGTATAGACTATATATTGTTATAGTAAATCCAAGATTGAATTTGAAGTAGTCATTATTTTTGTGGAAACAATCTAATCTGTTAATAGGGTATGGAGTTATATAATTTTGTTCAAGAGACCACCTAAGCATTTGATCATTTTGGTATAGAGTGATGTGGAAGATTAAATAATGAACATATAAATAAGGTATAATAACAACTTTTTTTTGATGAAAAGTAGATAACAGTAAGAGGATATCTCCATGATCATAGTCTTTGCTTTTTGAAAACATATAGTCTGTAACCTTAAAAAATTTATGCTTTGTGTTATAGTATTGTATCTTGTTTGAAAACAAAAGATAATTAGAAAGGGTTTAAAATTGTCATATAGTAAATATCAAAATATTTTATTTTAATTAGTCATTGGAATTCTGGTTGAAAGGAGTTCCTATATAGAGCTTTATTTTCCATGCATGCATTGTGGTTGATGACTGTGTGTGTAGTCCAAAAAAGGCATTTGTGTATAAAATCCTTGGTTGATCTTGGTATGGTTTGATACATGTTTGGGGTGAATAATTTAGGTAATTTTTAAGTTTCCTTTAATATTACTTATTTCAAAACATTAGGGTGTTTGATCAATAGTCACATAGTCCCTTGTTTGTGTTTAGTACCTATGTCTATATAGTCAACAAATAAAAGGTTATGAATGAATGATATACAGTTGATGGATGAAAATTAAGGATAAATTTATATCATTATGGAATATATTTTAATCCATAATAAATTATAAATATGAATCATGGATTATATAAAAGTGAAGGACTGTCAAAATAAACCTTGACATAATCCATATTAATATACAGTTTGACTGAGTTTTCCTTGTTGAGAGTGATATGGGGGTTTGGAAAGATTGATTAATGAATGAAAAGGTTGAAAATTACTTGTTCCAAAAATAAAAAGCTTTGGTTGAAATATAATTCAAACAACAATAACAACACAATTGTAATAATGCTATCTCTGAGAAGAGATGTTTTATTACTCAAAATTGTAGATACAACATATGCCTATCTCTGGGAAGAGATGTCTCACTTTAATTTTACATTAAATATTAATTTATACACATTTTTAAGGTATGATTAGGATGTGTAAGGTCACCAATATTGAGTGAGATTAAGTGGTTCAACTTTCATGATTTACAACAATACAAAATTTGAGAAATTACTATTTTTAAAAACTTACTATTTTTAGATTGCACTACTAAAAATCAAATTTGGGGCACTTCCATTTGGTTTTTTGGGGTAAAAAATAATTGATATATGATATATTCCATCTCATGATGTTCCCCTCATTCTTATCTTTCAAACGTTTCAAATGGGGAGTCAAACAGAGCTATGGTGTAAAAGTTATGGCTATTGGAAATTCTACCACCAATTGGGGTAGAACCATCACCTAAATTGTCACCTAAAATATTGCTCAAATCAGGCCTAGACGGAGTTAGCCTAGCCACTATTTTTATTTGAAATGGTTTTTGAATCAAGATATACCATTTTTTGCACTCTCAAGTTTGTATAGATACATAAAAACCTTAGATTAGGGTTTTAACGTCTGGAGGAGTTTCCACCAACCAAAAAGGCCAAAAATTGGTCATTAGGTATATTTTACCCATGCCTAAGATATTATTATGGTTTCAATTTGGTACACTTAATATTTTGTACAATATCAATTGTTGGTTTCAATGAGGGCTAGATACACCAATTTGAGGTCTGGGATAGTGAGAGAAATAGGATTTGCATAAGGGATGATGCCAAATGAAAAATGATAAAGTTGTAAGCCCCAAATGGGTCCTATGAAATGGTCTCATTATATTTTTTAATTTGGTATAATTCCCAAACCAAGGAGGCTTACCTTGAAACAGGGATAGTAGGAGATGAAGATAGAAAGGTGTAGGTGAGGAGTAAGTATGCAGATAGTTAGAGTTAGAGTCATGAACAAAGATACTAAAAGATGTGATAAAAAGATAAAAGGCCTAGAGGTGATTTCAATCATCATTATGTTTTATTTCCCCATTCATGGTTACTTGGACATTGACATTTTGAAGAGTTACATGAAGGTAAAAGTATGTATATGAACAAATAAAGATTTGGTTAATTGAAGGTTGATGAATGGTTTATTTATGGGTTTAAAATTTCATTTGAAATAGTATACCATGATCGTATGAAACATTTTGAAGGAACATTATAGTCATTTTTCATGATTTCCTAGAAGAACGATAAGGAATGAGTCTTGAATGTAGCAAGGAGAACCTTTAGTGAAGGATATAGGAAAATTTTGGTAGAGAAGGTATAGGTCATTAAGGACCAATAGAGAGTGAATAGGATCATTCATGATTATTTGATCAAGTTGATATAAGAGGACACATAATTCATTGAACCTAATGAGCCTAGAAGAGGCAATTTGAGTGAGGCAGTCTTAAAGGCAAATTAAGAGAGATCAGAGGTGAAGATTGAAAACAAAGGTGGTAATCATCAGTTGAAGAGTATAAATAGATGTTTAAGATGATATATTCAAGGTATCTAAGTGGGTGCTTAGTTTCCTAGGGAGTTAGTTCCTCTTTGAAAGATAAAGCTTGATAAAGGTATAGTTGTTATGGGTGCTCAGCTAGATAGGGGCAGTAGCTCCTTATGAGATTGGTGTCTCACTAAGATAAGGGATGGGTCTTCCTTGATCAGTTGGTGTTGGTCTAAATTTTGGATCTTATTATTATAGGACTACAGTCCATCTTGTAGGGTTTAGTGAGTTTTATCCTCCAAGAGGGTTTCCCACATATATCATATGTTTTATTTTTTATGTTATTTTATCTTCCATGTTCATATTTATGAATGATGTGTATGCTTCATGATTGTATGTGTTGAATGGTTAAGGGTTAAAGGTTTTGTAATTGGGTTGAATATCTAGCATCACTGATTCACCCCCGCTTCTTAGTGATTATACCTCTAATAATTGATATCAGAACATGACCTTCTTTGCAATTTTAACCTCTTGAAGATGATCCAAGGTACAATATAGATAAGCAATTGAAGAAAGAGAATCAAGAGTTGAAGGATCAAGTAAAGGTTACTTATACATATCTAAAATCAATTGAAGAAAAGTCTAATCAATACAAGGCACTTTTTGAGAAGTGCAGAGCTAAGATGAGTGAGTATGATCAAGAAGAAGCTTAGAATAAGATCATGGCCTCAAAATTTAAGGATATTAAGGATGAGTGCATCAATATCAATAAGGATATAGGATCCTTGAAAGCAAAATCAAGATCAAAAGATGACAAATAGAATATCAACATTCTTGAGGATAAATTAAGGGTTATAAAGACAAATATAAGTTCAAAAGAGGAAAAATGCAGACATCTCAAGACTTGGAAGAGACAAATGCCAAGTTGAGTTCAAAGCAAGGTAATCATGATGAGTTAAATTCCAATCTTGATTATATAAATATTATTGAAGAGAAAGCATGTAAATTGAAGGATCGCATGGCTAAAGAATCTAAGAGGGATAAGGAAACTATCCAAGTTCTTAGAATTTAGTTAGAGGATGCAAGTTCAAGTATGAGAGCTAAAGAGGATAAGAGCATTCAACTAAACACCAGTCTAGATTCATTGAAGGATGATCATGAGAAATTTATTTTCAAGGTAAACAAGGTTGAGATAGAGCAAGAGAGGTCAACTCAAGATAGGAAGGATACAAGTACCAAGTGAAACATGAGAAGACCTAGTAGGCAACCAAACGTTATAAGGTATGAAATTTCATTTCATGGCCATTACTTTGCATGTAAGACTTTTGGTCATAAGGCAAGAAATTGTATAAGGAAGAGCAGTTGCTTAGCTAGAGGTATGCATAATTTAGTCTTCTATAATATTCATGACATGGGACATATTGCTAGATTCTACCCTAAAATGCATGGGAAAAAACTAACTCAGTTATGGAGATCTAAGATAGTCAAGCTTGCACATAATTAACCTAAGAGATAAGATGTTATTTGTTTCAGTTGTCATAAAATTGGTCATATTGGAAGATATTATATAAGCAAGCTCTCAAGTCTTAAGAAGGTGTATGGACATCCTAGTGTGCTAAAAAAAGGTCAATCCTTGGTATGGAAACCTAGAAAGTGAAAACCAAGAAAACTAATTTAGTTGAGTTGAAAGATCAAGGTGGACTACCTGCTAAAGCAAAACAAGAATCAGATATGAAGAAGGTTTAGGAATACCAAAAAAATGTGTTATATATCTAGATAGAAAAGGAGAATCAAAAGTATATTCAAGTTAAGCTCAAATAAAATACCAAGGTGCTAATTGAGGCTATTTATGAGGTGTGTATGGATACAAATAAACATATTACTATTATTAAACAAGTTTCATGTGAAGAACATTAGTTGTCAATGTCTAGTGATGAGGTATGTCATGAATATTTATTGTCTCCATGTATTATCAATTCATTCTTAAGAGAAAATGAGAATATTTTAGTGGATGAGCAAGTTTCTTCCCTTCAGTCTAAGAAAAAGAATAAGAACTATCAGTTTTAGATGACCAAGGAGGAGAAGGAATATGAGGAATTATGGGAAAGTCCTAGTTTCACATTGTTCTAGGACATTGTGGGTTAGGGTGTCTCTATCTAGGCTTCAAGGAGACACTTGTCAAGTAAGAGGAAGTATGGTGGAGTTGAGATTTGGTTGATGTTGCAGGTGTTGGAAATATTTTCATTAATGTCAAAGTTCTAACATTATTAGTGACAAAGGCCCCATAGCATTTAATGACTTAAGGTGTTTTTAATGTTCATAGTTTGGCTAAAGTGTGTTGATATTTATTTAATATTAATGAATATATTTTTAGTTGCACAAATTCAAAAGAGGGCCCGTGAAGAAGTCAAATAATCATGATATAAAGACAAAAGAGGCAAAGGATGCATTTTCTCATGAAGGGTCAACTTGAGGAATTCAAAGAGTCACCAAGTGAAGACAAAAGAGGGAAGGGTACATTTTTCCATGAAGAATCACCTTGAGGAATTAAAAAATTAATAAAGATAAAGACAAAAAGGGAAAGGATGCATTTGTTCATGAAGGGTCACCATGTGACTTTTCAAATGAAAGGATTCAAAGGGTCATGCAATTTTGGCACCATTTTCCATGTGGATTGAAGGGTTACAAAGGGTGAATTCTAAAGGTCATTTGGAAATCTATAAAATGAGGATTGGGAAGCCATTTTAACTATGCAAGAGTGTGCATGGTTTTTAATTATTTTATATAATAAAAGAGGAGATCATATAAAGATATATTATAGAGTTCTATAATTTGTTGAGATAGCAACAATGAAATATAGTTTTGTTTTACATAAGAGGGGTCAGTGCTCTTGTGGATTGGTGATCTGCAAAGGGATTGGTGATCCTACAAGTTGGTTCTTGTGAACTTTGTAATTTAATTTGGTGTTCATTCATGTACTTGAGATTGTTCTCTATGGTTTTTCCTACATTGGGTTTCTACGTAAAAATTTTCCCTCTCTCTCTCTCTCTCTCTCTCTCTCTCTCTCTCTCTCTCTCTCTCTCTCTCTCTCTCTCTCTCTCATGTGGGTGCATGTTATTGCTTTAGTTTTATTTCATATCTTGAAAGTATGGTTAAGTGAAGTTTGATTAAGTAAAAAAATTATAATATATATGTTATATTGATTCACCCCCTATCAATATATCATGTGCTTAACAATTGGTATCAGTATAAGTTCTTTTGGAAAGAGTTTAATAGCTTGAAGGTAGATTGGGTAAAACACAATGGATAGATCACATGAAGGTTTTTCTATAGATAAAGCACCTTTGTTTTATGGGAAAATTATGCCTTTTAGAGAATAAGAATGAGGACTTACTTGATGGCCCTTATATTTGACATTTGGAAAGAAGTGATGGAGGAATATGAAGAGCCATAAACACTTGTAACTACTCCTATAGAAAAGAAGGCAAGTGAAAATAATGTTAAAGCTTTAAAGGCTATTTTATGTGGTTTATGTGAATCATAATTTATTAAAGTTATGCAATGCAAATCTACTCATGAGACTTGGGTAAAGCTTGAGAATGTTTAGAAAGGTGATGGAAAGGTTCAACAAGCTAAGATCCAGACTTTTAGAAGATAGTTTAAAAGTTTGAAGATGGAAGAGGAAGAAAATATAGCAAGTTATCTTTTACGGGTTGATCAAATAGTTAATCAAATTCAAGGTCTTGAAGAAAATTTAGAAGAGTCAATGGTGGTACAAAAGGTTTTGAGATATCTATCATTGAGATATGATGTAAAGGTTTCTATAGTTGAGGAGATGAAGGATCTAGCCAAGCTAAAGATGGATGAACTACATGGTATTCTTACAACATATGATATGTGGACCAAACAAGAGAAACCCTCAAAGAGGGAAGCTGCTTTCAAGACAATGAAGAAAGACAAGGCTAAGATTAAAGAATCAAATGATATCTCTAGTGATGAGGAATATGATAATGGATCTCTATTCATCTGCAAGCCTAAAAAGGGCACATGTAAATATCAAGGAAAGTTACTATTTAAATATTTTAATTGTGGTAAAATTGGACATTTTGCAGCTAAGTGCCTAGATAAGAATAATGGTGACAATGAAGAAGGAAAGCCTACATACAAGAATAACTTCAAAGGAAAATTAAAGAAGGGATTTAATAAGAAGAGTTTATATTATGAATATCCTAACTCAGTTGAAGATAGTGGAGTCGGTGACTCAGATGAAGAAGAGATTCTATTCATGACCATACATAAAGATGCCTCTACAAGCAAAAGTATAGATGATCAAGAAGAAGAACATGATGAATCTAAGGTGAATCTATAAAGATAAATCATTTGTGCCTTATAATAATTAATAACTCTTGAGAATAAGAATCAAAGATTGAAGCTCCAGATCAAGAAAAATGAAAAAGAGTCAAAGGAAATAATTGAAGATCTACAAGCACATATTGAAGACGCCAAAAAGACTAAATAAGATCTAGCAAATCAATTATAAAAAGTAAGTAAAGAATGTGAAAAATATGTTATTAAAATTGCCTCTTTAAAAAAAGATATTGAGAAAATAAATAAAGCAGTCAATGATAAAATTGTCAATGATTCAAAATTTGAGAATAACATTAACATGTTGAATAAGATATTAAAAATTCAAAAATCAATATTAGATAAGATAGGTATCAGATTTGAAAAGAAAAAGAGCTATGCTAAAACCCTTACAAAAGAGGAAATAAAAAGGGAAGTAGAGGATAGCTCAAACAAAGAAGACTGGAAGGAATAGAGCTACAAAAGACAACTAGGTCAAAGATACACAAATAAAAACAAGTTCTATTTTCATGGTTATTGTTTTTATTGTAATGGTTATGGTCATAAGAAAATAGACTATTGGAAAAGATCTAACAATTTCAGATACAAGGAGAAGTAAACTCATACAGAGTCAAGCACAAGCCATAACTCTTTTTCTCCTCTATCAGGCTTTGATGAAGAGGCCATAGTATTTTACAAGTGAAATAATTCAAGACACATAGTCTAAAATTATAGAAGCATGTTTGAGTCAGTCAAAAAAAACCAAAGTTTCAAATCTCCATTTATCAAGAAGAAAGTTTAGACAAGTTCATGTCATAAGAAACAACCTAAAAAGTCTATGTTAGTCTAGACAGCTTAACATGCAAGAATGAAGAAAAGCCATAGTTTATTGATAGTGGATGTTCGAGGCACATGACAAGAGACAAGAACAAGTTCATAAATCTAAAGAAGATCAATGGTGGCATAGTGAAATTTGGAGATAATACCACTACCAAAATAGCCAAAAAAGGTACATTGAGTTTGGATAATGGTAGAACTAATAATTAAAATGTTTTGTATGAAGAAGGTCTTAAGAAAAATATATTGAGTGTAAGTCAAATGTGCAATTAAGGACATACATTAAATTTTTATGTAGAAGGTTATGTAATTAGGAGAAAAGATTCAGATGCGTTTATTGTAAATGCTCAGAGGACATGCAACAATTTATATATGTTATTAGATATCAAAGGTCAAAAATGTTATTTGAGTCAGGTTAAGGAAATTTTGTTGTGGCACAGGAGAATGAAACACATAAATTTTGACAATATTGTCAACATCAGTAAGTAAGTAGTTAGAGATCTTCCAAATATTAAAAAGCCTTCCAACATGATTTATGAACCATGTCAGCATGGGAAGCAAGTCAGAAGATGGTTCAATACAAAATAATACTCGACCACTCAGATGTTAGAACTTGTTCACACTAATCTATGTGGACCTACCAAAACTCAAAGTATTCAAGGTGAGAAATACTTCATGTTGCTTATTGATGATTTTAGACTTATGACTTGGGTGATGTTTTTGAATAAAAAATTAGAAGCTTTCAGCCACTTCAAAGCATTCAAGGCTTTAGTTGATAATGAAACTGGTTTAAATATTAAGTGCCTGAGATCAAATCAAGGAGGACAATTCATGTCAAATAAGTTTATTGAGTATTGTGAAGACCATGGGATAAAGAGACAGTATTCAATAGCCAAAACTCCATAGTAAAATGGAGTAGTTGAGAAAAATAATAGAATAGTTCAAGAGATGGTGAGGATGATGCTAAATGAATCCAAGATACCAAATAAATATTGGAGAGATGTAGTAGGCACAACAGTGCATATCCAAAATAGAGTATTTTTTAGAGTTAATAGTGACAAGACTCTCTATGAGCTATGGAAAGACAAACCAACTACTATTGATTATTTTAGAGTTTTTGGTAGTAGATGCTTCATAAAGAGAACTGATGAAAAATTAGGTACGTTTGAATCTAGAATAGATGAAGGTATATTTATTGGATATTATTGCAAAAGTAAAGCTTATAAATGTTATAACAAAAGAACCAAGAAGATAGTTGAAAGTGAAAGTGTCAGGATAGATGAAGATGTAGCACAAAGAGCCAGTGATCTGATAGACACTCTTGAAATCATTAAAGAAGAAGATTTTGAATAATTAGATGAAGATGAGAAGAAGGAGAAAAAGGTCACCAAGACCCCATCTAAATATGTCTAAAGAAATCATAATGAGAGTAACATCATCAAGAACATAAATGAAGGAGTTCACACCAGAAGGATGATGATAAGTGAATCTGAGTAAGTTAATTTTTATTTGTTATTCAAAATTTAGCCTATATCTTTCTCAAAAGCTAGACATGATGAGTATTGAGTTAAAGCCATGGATGAATAATTAAATCGGATAGAAAAGAATGATACTTTGGAATTAGTGCATAGACTAAAAGATCAAAATGTGATAGGAATAAAATGTGTATATAGAAATAAGTTGAATGAAGATGGTGAAGTTACCAAGAATAAATCAAGGTTATTATGTAAAATATATGCTCAAATTGATGGTATAGATTTTTAAGAAACTTTTGCACTTGTGGCAAGGCTAGAGGCTATTGAAATGTTTTTTGCACATAAAGTGTTTAAGAATTTCAAAGTGTTTCAAATGGATATCAAGTCTATTTTCCTAAATGAGAATCTAGAGGAAGAGGTCTACATTGACCAGCCTAAGGGATTTCTTCTCTCAAATGATAGTATCCATGTATTTAGATTGAAGAAAGCATTGTATGGATTGAAATAAGCTCATAGACATTGGTATGCAAGGATTTATAAGTACCTACAGGATCAAGTTTTCAAGAGAGGTTTTGATAACAATAATCTCTAAATAAAAACATAAGGTGAGCATCAATTGATTATTTTGGTATATGTTGATGACATAATATTTAGAGGAAACATTGAAAATATGACAAAAGTATTTTTTGATACTATGCAAAAAGAATTTGAGATGTCTATGCTTGGAAAATTGTCATTTTTCTTAGGGTTACAAATATTTCAGTCAGATAAAATAATTTTCATATCTCAAAATAAACATGCCAAGGAAATGTTGAAAGTTTTTGGTTTTGAGGATTATGCACTAGTTGGCACACCAATGGGTACAAGGAATAAGGTGAGCAAGGATTAAGATTCACCTATTATAGATCAATCTTTGTATAGATATATGATTGGTAGTCTTTTATTTTTGACAACATCAAGGCTAAACATCATGCATGTAGTAGGCATGGTTGTAGAATATTAGGCAGCCTCAAAGGAGAGTCATGTTTAGTTGGTGAAGATAATATTCAGATATGTCAAGGGGACATTAGATTATGGATTGTGGTATCCCACAAGTGGAGATTTCACTTTGGTTGCTTATATAGATTCAGATTGGGTAGGTTGTTTGGATGATAGAAAGAGTACAAGTGGAGGAACTTTCTTTCTCAGTGATAGCTTAGTATCATGGCTAAGTAAGAATTAGAACTCAGTATCACTTTCTACAATTGAAGCAAAGTATAGTGCAGCATTGTTGTGTTGTACTCAAGTACTTTGGATGAAGCAAAATTTAGAAGACATCAACATAAAATATGATGAACCTATCTCTATTTGTTGTGATAACATAAGTGCTATTAATATTTTTAGGAATCCAATGATGCATTCAAGAACAAAACATATTCCTATCAAATGTCACTTTTTGAGAGACTAGGTTGTAGATCAGTAGGTTAAGTTGGAATATATTAGTACTACATAACAAATTTTAGATATTTTCACAAAGGTACCAAAGGACACATTTGAGTATTTATGAGAGAAGTTGGGAGTAATTTATTTTACTTCCTACCATTGAGGATCAACATCAGTTAAGGGGGACCTAAGTGTTAGCTCTAAGATAAACCCTTTGTCATTGATGTCAAAGGGTGAGAAGTACAAAAATAGGTATAAGAATAGGTACAAGATGTTATAGTAAGGGGGAGTTACTGTATGTTTTTCAATTGGTAGTATGTGTAGGTTGGCATGTGCAGTACAGGTTTTAGGATGTGGCAGTTTCAATTTGAGGTTGCCATCAAAGATAAAAGGGGAGATTGTTGGAAATATTGTCATTGATGTCAAAGGTCTAACATTATTAGTGACAAAGGCCCCATATCATTTAATGTCTTAAGGTGTTTTTAATGTTCATAGTTTGGCTAAAGTGTGTTGATATTTATTTAATATTAATGAATATATTTTTGGTTGCATAAATTCAAAAGAGGGCCCATGAAGAAGTTAGAGAGTCACAAGATAAATACAAAAGAGGGAAAGGATGCATTTTATCATGAAGGGTCACCTTGATGAATTCAAAGAGTCACCAAGTGAAGACAAAAGAGGTAAGGGTGCATTTTTCCATGAAGAGTCACCTTGAAGAATTTGAAAAGTCATAAAGATAAAGACAAAAGGGGAAAGGATGCATTTGTTCATGAAGGGTCACCATGTGACTTTTAAAATGAAAGGATTCGAAAGGTCATGCAAGTTTGGTGCAATTTTTCATGTGGATTGAAGGGTCACAAAAGGTGAATGTCAAAGGTCATTTGGAAAGATATAAAAGGAGGCTTGGGAAGCCATTTTAAATATACAAGAGTGTGCATGGTTTGTAATTATTATATATAATAAAAGAGGAGACAATAGAAAGAGATATTGTAAAGTTCTTTCATTTGTTGAGAAAGCAACATTGAGAGATAGTTGTGGTTTACATAAGAGGGGTTGGTGCTTCTATGGGTTGGTACTCACAAATAGTTGTTATGTTGGTGCTCAGTAAAGGGGTTGGTGCTCCTATAAGTTGGTGATTGTAAACTTTGTAATTTGAGTTGGTTCTCATTCATATACTTGAGATTGTTCTCCATGTTTTTTCCACATTGGGGTTCCATGTAAAAATATTCTCTCTCTCTCTCTCTCTCTCTCTCTCTCTCTCTCTCTCTCTCTCTCTCTCTCTCTCTCTCTCTCTCTCTCTCTCTCTCTCTCTCTCTCTCTCATGTGGTGCACGTTATTGTTTTAGTTATATTGCATATCTTGAATGTATGTTTAAGTGGATTTTGATTAAGTAAAAGTTTTATAAGATATATGATATACTGATTCACCTCCCCCCTCTCAGTATATCCTATGCTTAATTGTAGGACAAGAATATCATTTGAATATGTGTTTGGCTAAGGGGGAGCTAACTCAGTTGGCTTGAGTGGATTGAAAAAGATGTGCATGATGTGATGGGAAGCATATGTGAAGATGCTTCAGTCATGATAGAAGTGTAAAGATGTCTATCATAGTTGTGAATTCAAGAAGATTAATATGATGACTTGATCAAACCAAGTAATGTGTTTTGATAAGGTATTGAATTTTCATGCATGAGAAAAGAGAGCTTGTGATTTTTGTAGGTAGATAGGTCCAAAGATTAAGGAAGCCCAATTTCAGATTGGTGTATGTCAAAAAATAGATGACATGAGATGGAGATTGATGTTAGGAGGAGCTTTCTAAGCTCTGTGAGAAGTTTTTTAGGTCAATGTTCAAGTTGGCATATTTAGGAAGAGACCCTTTGTCATTAATGTCAAAGGGGGAGAAAGATTATAATGAAGGTGTTTAAATGAGTAAGAAGTCATTCTAATAGTATTTTTCCATCAATGATAAAGGGGGAGATTGTTGACCATGGACATTGATGTTAAGTTGTCTTTGACATCAAAGAGAGCATGAAATACTAGTGCATTAATGACAAATAAGTTGTGTTTGATAGCTTGATGGTGTGGTCATGTTTCAGAGACCCTATGAGGTGTTATGAGTACTTAGAGTGATTATGAAAGTGAAAGGAATCCATTAGAGTAGTCATATGAGCATCTAGGTTCAAGTAGTCATATTGACAAATAAGGCTAAGTGAGAAGATTTATGACATTAGAATTTACACGTGGAAGTGTTAGAAGGAAATGATCACATAGTGAGGTTCAGGTTTGAGCCTAGTTTATATGGTCCATGTTTTAGGTCATCAGGTTATGTATGGCAAAATATATTGTGGTGCAAAATTTTCATTATAGGTAGATTGCAGTGGTTACCATATACTTAGACAAATTTGTGAGATCTAAGATCTATGGTGAGTGTTTCATCAGGTGATGAAAATCTATGGTGAGAAATTAATCTGACTAGATAAGGATCTAATAGAGTAGATAATCTTATCAGATAGTGATCCAATGGTGTGTATTAAGTTAATATGTCAAAGGATGCTTAGAAGGCATGCAAGGTTGTGAAGTGGAAAAATTTCATTAAATATGGGTTTTAGGGTGCATATAAGGCATATGAGGCTGCCAAGTGGCTTGATCTCAGAAGAGAGGATCTAAGATCAATGGTGAGCAATGCTAATGCAAGAGCATCAAGACAAGAAGACATCAATTTTGTATTTTGATCTTAAGGAGTCAAAATTGGTCAAATTTAAAGTGTTAGTGTGTTTCAATAGACCTTTCAATGTCAAATTCATGTATATGAGGTCATTTAGAGTCCTTAGGGGTCATAGGTTAAGTTTTAAGGGTGTTTGGAGTTTTCCCTCTAAAACTAATATTTTGAAAATTCAAATATTTGAAAAGAACTTGGAAGAGCATAACTCAATTCCAAGGTGGTTGGATGATAAAATTTTGGTTCAATAGGGCCATGAATATTTTATAAGGTTTTTTCAAGTCATAAATGTCTATATTCATTAGGTTATAAGTCTTATCTTGATAATAAGAAATAAAACCTCATGTTGAGGTAGTTAGTGTAAAGAAGTTGGTGTAACCAACTCAAAAATCTACGTTGAAATTTGAAAAGGAAGAGTCATTTTTGGTAAGTGGGATGGTGTACATAATAGGTAGATTATATGTATTTGGTCTCCAAGAAGAGAGAGGAGAGTTAGAGAATGGTAATTTGTATGAAAACTCCTTAAGGAAGGTTGATGGAGTCCTATAGTGATTCAAACATGTAAAGATCTTATGTTTTCAATGAATTAAGAAGAGAATTTGATTTTATTTATGAATAATTCTCTCTAAATGTGTATATTTATTGCACTAATTTCATATTTCCCTTAATAATTCCCAAGGGATGATGTATTTATTTATTGTAAAGTGCAGGGTTTGATCATGGGTTGAGTCCTAGGTTTAAGTAAGAGAGGTGTTTGATTGGTTATTCTACAATAAAATGGAATATAAGTATATATTTATGTATAGATGCTTATATATTGTGTAATGGTTAAGACCTAAGTGATTTTGAAACTTATGCACAAAGAGTGCTCTCAGAGTAAAGCCGTTGAGTTATTGAAACCCCTGCTAATTGTTATCACAGTCGAAGAATGAGAATATACACTTATTTTTTTAAATATAGATCATTAATATATTGATATTTATTTTGGAAAGTGATAACATGGGTTGATAATTATTGATTTACATCCAAGGAGAAATGAAACCAAATATGTAGGCTACAAAGGAGTAAAGTTTTTGTTGTCATAGGGAGTGCCCTATTTGAGGGCATTGTCACTGTATTTTGTAAGTTGAGACCTTTTGACTTAGTATTATTCAATTTTAATTTAATTTATTTAGTATTTTAAGAGTATTATAAACATTTAATAAGGTATTTAAACTCTTAAATAAGTGTAAGAAACTTGAACTTGAGAAAACTAACTCATTGCTATCAACAGACCTGTAGGTCCCATTGTTGTGCACGGTCAAAATGGAAAGTCATAAGATTTATTGAATAAAATGTGTTTCCATTAGTTATAATAGTTTTTATGAGTTTTTATAGGTTTAAGGAACGTGTTTCATGTTATAAACTCTTTAATAAGTGCTAACTAAACTCTTAAATGCATGAACCATGTTGTCACAGTGCTAAAAAGGATAAAAAGAACATGTATTTTAATACTTAGGAGAGTAAACAAAGGAAAACGAGTTATATATCTTATTTATAAAGTTGAGAGAAGCTAAAAAAGACTTTAGGAAGTTTATTTTGGAATTTTAACATTACATAACTTGAGATATTGAATTAATTATGCCCTTGGCTTGTACAGGGCTTGAGAAACCCTAAAACTAGGGTTTTTGTGTTTTAGAGAGTTTTAACCCTAGGAAAATCCTAAAAACTTGTGATCCTACATTATTTAAGGTGAAAATAAGGAATAAACTTGTTTTTACTTGAATGTATGTCATACAGTATGATTACCATAGTTGGAGTATGCATTAGGGCTAATTAGGCCTATTTAAGAGAAGGGTAAAGAAGGAAGTATGAAATAATGGTGGATTTTAGATATGAAATTTGACACAAACATAAATAAGGATATATTATACCCATAAATGTATTTATAATATATTTATATATCATAAATTATCTATATGAATCAAAATATATAAAAAAAGGCTACAAGCCTTGGAGAAGCATTATGTTTAAAGGGTGTTGAGTGAGAGCCTAAGCTTGTTTGAGTGCATGAAGGAGGTTGTACCAAGTATGTTAAGAACATATAAGACTATATTTGAAAATATATTGAGACTTTTAAACCTAATCCAAGATTTGGTCTTCAATACTTAAGAGGTGTGAATGAATGAAGAACTAGTGTAATAGTGATTGTTCAAAGGAGACCAGTGATGAGAGATGAGTCAAGAGTGAAAGTTTTTGGTTTAAATAGAGGTATAAAGACACAAATAATTGTATCTAAAAATTATAATGAATAGGTAAAATTTAATAAGTATATTAATCCATATATTCAATTGAAATATTGAACTAAAGATGGAATTATTAAGACCAAATCAAGCAAGATCAAGTGACCAGTTGGATTGGGAACTAGATAATGATGATGCAAAAAGACTTATACCCATGCCTCTAAATTAGATTTAGGTAAAATTTATGAAATTTATAAGGAGATATATGGATCACATTTTATTAATATGTGTGAGGAAATGAGATAAAGACACGTTTTTGTAGATGATTTTGCATTAACCAGTGATCGTTGGCATTTGAATTAGTGAAGGGAAAAACTAGTCTATAGTATTTTACTGTATATTTATATCTAGGATGAATTTGTTAATGGTGTAAGATTAAAAATTTTAAATTAATCCAAGTCACATTTATAGACATTGGTTAGAAAGTTTCAATATTTTTACAATTAAATATATTGAGCTCCAAAGTTGACTGAAGGTTTGTCCATGTTCTGCAAGTGACCCAAGAAGGGTAATTGAAGATTTACTGATAGTTTCTTGATGTTTCAAGATGAAATAAATATTGGAGAGTGTTTTAGACTCAATGAGGACCATATTTTTTTATTATTTAGGTTTTACCAATCTATATTTAGTATGAATAAAGGCTTAGGAGTTGACTGTGTTCATTAAATACATTGGCAATTTGAATGACCATCTTGTAGAGGTAAGTTGAAGGTGTTATAAGCATATTTGAAGAAAAAATGAATATGAATATCTCAAGTAAGTCTAAAAGTATCATGGTAAGGTATGGTAGGTCTTATGTTTCCCACATTCAATTGTCTAGAGTCAAAATAACATGACTATATTTTCACTGTGTGTGACCAGTTTGAGTGGTCATTCTAAGAGAGTTAAATTGAGTGCTTAAAGCTTTTGTTGAAGTATATAAAGCACATGGAGGTTAATATAAGGTCCTAAAGGGTTAAAATATGTTATATAATCATATGGATATGTGAAATACTTGACTGTTTGCTTCAAAAATTTGAGAATGTTTATGTGTATGAATACCTAAAAAATAAGGAGACTTAATTGGTAGGTTCAAGTGTGTAATTAGTGTTCCATGTGGTATGGACCCATATGAGAGTGAAAAATAGGATATTGGAAATATTTTTTATGTGTTTTAATCATTTTTAAATGATTAATGTTGTCTAATTAGTCTCACATGTAGCGTGTGAGTATGAAGGCCTAATTGTTTTAGGTCTCACCAAGACCTAATGGTGGTTTGGGGATAATGAGGTAATGAAAAAACTATGAAAAGTGTTATTCTCACATGTAACATGTGTATTGACCTATGGTAATTGTGGTTCAAATATGTAAATCATATTTTTTAACTAAGACGGGTTAAATGAAGAGAGTGGTATAAGTATAAGGTCTAATTGGACTAATTGTGCTAGTTGTGGAAGTGTGGATTTAAGCAAAGGAGAAAGCCTTTAAAATAGAAGGTAAAGGTAATTAAGGAAAAAAAAGAGTGAAGAGTGTCATTCATGCTTATATAATCAATTTTATTTAGGAGGACACATAGGTCATCGGACCTAATGAGCCTAGAAGAGGCAGTTTGAGTGAGGTAGTCCTAGAGGCAACTTGAGAGAGATTGGAGGTGAAGAATGTAGACAAAGGTGGTCATCATCAATTAAATATTAGAAATAGGTGTTGAATATTGCATATTAAATATATTTTAGTGGGTTCTTAGTTACTAAGGAGGTTGGTTACTCCTTGTAAGATAAAGCTTTTTAAAGGTCTAGTTGTTATGGGTGCTCAGCTAGACAGGGGTAGTAGCTCCTTGTGGGATTAGTGTCTCACTAAAATAAGGGATGCATGTTCCTTAATCAGTTATAACTAGTCTAAATTTTGGATATTTTTATTATAGTACCATATTCCATCTTGAAGGGTTTAGTTGGTTTATCCCCCAAGAGGCTTTCCCACATTTATATTGTGTTTTTTGCTTGATCTTGTTTTACCTTCCATGTTCATTATTATGAATGATGTGTATGCTTCATGATTGTATGTGTTGAATGGTTAATGATTAAAGGGTTTATAATTGGATTGAAGATCCAACAACACTAATTCACAGCCCAATGTTTTACCTCTAACACCTAGATGCATTTCTCATATTGTTTTTATGTAATAACTTTGAAGTCTCAAAACTTGTTTAAAACTTTAGATTTATACCTATGGAAGTGGACCCATGTGTACCTTGAGAAGTCATCAATAAATGTGATAACATAATGAGCCCTTATGAAATAGAGACTAGAAAAAGGTCTAGATACATCACTATGTATTAACCTCAATGCTTGTGAAATCCTTCATGTTTTACCCTTGTCAAATTTATCTTTAGGATGTTTTTCAAGGGTGCAACCCTAAAAAAGACCCTTTAAAAATGAACTCTAGGAAAACCTATGACTATGTAATTTTTATTGAATTGTTCTAGGTAGTGGTAGTTGGTGTGGTCAGATCACTTATGCCATTTTTTGCTAACTTGGTATGAATGAGTCAAAAATGTACAAGTGCAAAATGTAAGAAGCTATATAACTTGGCCTGGTGATCTACCCTTTCCACTACTAATATAGAATCATTATAAAACTATCTAATGATAAATGAATCTATTAAAAACTCAACCTATAGCTCCAAGAGTTTTAATAGAACCACTAGTGTTTGGCATGGGATATATAGGGTACTTAAAACAATTAAGAGGCTAGAAGGCTCAATGCTCATATAGGCAACATGAGATCTATAGTGGATATCCAGTTTGCCAACTTGCACAAAGCTATAGATAGACTTATAAACTAGATTATGTCTAACATGATCAATTACACAAAGGATGTAGGTATCTTTAGCAGGTATAACCATAGTAAAGCAAGTAGCTAAGACTAAAAAACTAGTTGCATATAAATTGAAGAAATAACAATGTTGAATAAAGAGAGCTACCAAGCAATGTGTAAACTTAGAAGAAGAGGCACTTTCAAGCCAAATGAAAGACATTTTAGGAATTAAAGACATTTTCAATTAAGGGTGTAAGAGCATACCTAATCTAAGTTTGAGCTAACTCTTGACTTTTAACACTATTATTTCTTAATAATGCAAATTGTTGGGTTTAGCAAGAGATTAGATTGTTTATGTAAATTATATAGACTGTTTTGAGCATGTAGAATACTATTATGTAATGAAAAACATTTATGATGTAATAATGACATATAATGGAATATATTTCAAGAAATCAAGATATTCTTAATGACATACAAATGCATAAACTTGAAAAACTATCCTAGATGATGCCCTAAATAAGCTAAATTACTAAAACAACCAAACCCTAGAATATATACTACTACAAACAAACAATAATTTCACTTTTAAAAGAAAATTTCCCTCATATAAAATTCAAAATAAGTGTGCAAACTTTATACCAATTGATCATCCAAGCTAGTAAGTAAGAAAGGAAGAGGATCCGACTGTGTATAGGCTAAGTCCAGACCAAAATCCAAAAGTTATGGAAGAGGTGAAGGAGAATATTCTAACTAAGAGAGATCTAATGCAAAGAGCACAAAAATAAGTGAAATAGAGTCTTGAGAGAGCTAGGAGTAACCCACAAGCTTCAAGAACACTATAGAGAGCAATGTGAATCACCAAGATAAACTACAAGGTAGTAGGGCATCCCATATCATAATGAAAGCTAAGTGTGCTAAGAAAGAACCAAGTGAGATTCAAGGAGGTAGCCAAGCTTTGATTGTGATGATTAAGTGGGAAGATCACAGAAATAATTCTAGAGAGAGTGGCTCAAATGAATGAGAAAGTGACATTTATCTCAAACCTAATCCACCAAAAGGTTGAAAACTAGTCATTTTTAGCTATTTAGGCCCAAACAGGGACCTTTTTGCATGTTCTACCCAGGCCATGGATTTTATAGAGGAAACATGTAGCCTAAGCTATGGTTTTCCTTCCTAATCTATATCTTGGGTCAAATGGCCATTATGGGTGGTCAATAGGCCTCCAAAAGGGCCTTAAAAGGCATTTAGAGGACCTATCTGATGCGCAAAAGATCAGAGATGAGCTAAAGATGTATAAGGGATGAGAGTATGATGCAACAAAGTTTCATGCAATTGTTAAATACCTCAAAGTGGGATAACTAGGGTCAGTAATATACATGTGATCTAATTTGTAATTATAGGGAGTAATAGGGTCAATGGAAGTATGATTGCATATGCCCTTGAGGTACAAGCATCTAGTGTTCAAATGAACAAGGAGTGTTGTGTAGTACTTGGAAGCCACACAAAATCAAAGGAAAAAAAGAACTAAAAATATAAAATATAACATTACCTACACTTATCAGATAAGGATGGTAGTGGAAGAAGTTGATGATGTGATCCATGGATGTGAGTGCAAATGTTGCATAATCCAAATCTAACTCCATCTTCAGCTCTTGCAAAGAAGGGACTGTTGACCATTTTCACCCCTTGATAAAAATGAGTCAACCCCATGGGTTAAAAATTTGTAATGAATTGTTTCATAGGCCATTTAATGGTAATAAATGTTATATTATCCTTGGTCACTCTTTGCATTAGAGCTCTATGTCACTTTGGGTCTTTTCAAAGGTCAAAAATGGGCATTTAATTCTTTGTATGGGTTTATTTAGATTTTTTCAAGTATAAAAGGGTGATTTCACATTACATGTGTCCTAAGCGGTCTTAAATAACTATTTGTAACTAACCAAGTCTTCAAGTGTAAGTTAAAATCAAGAAAACACTTAAGAAAGGGAGTTTCTAGCCACTTGTATAGACTTGTACATATTTTTATAGGTGAAGGAACTTCAAGGATGTCTCTTGATCTTCCACATACTAACTTCCATGATCATATTATTTTGGTAGCTTCATAAAATACAAATTTCATCTTTTCTTCCCATTGCTCCTTGGAAGGGTCAAAGACTTTCACTCACCACAGGCCATACAAGCTGAGTTGGGAGAAATCACTCTGGGGAATGATAGTATACTAAGTTATCTTCCATTTAGTGAAAAAAAAAATCATATTAATTCCTCCTCCTTTATGAACCATCATTAAGAAGGTTCAGTCCTCAAAGCTACCTATGCAACCAAGCAGGGTCCAAATTTGTCCAAATTGCTTGAACTAAGAAATGGATAGAGATATGAGGTTTTTGAATGTGATTTTTAGATCATATTAGGCCCTCTCCATCATGGAATAATCAGTTATATCATCTTTATATTTCAATATCAAGAGAAAGCTAATTTATTGCTTGAAAACCAATTTGCAGGTTATAGGAGGAGAAGAAGTGGTTGGTGGATTTATTGAGCATTATCTAGTGTGTTCAAAGATAAATATCCATGGTGGAATCTTCAAACAAATTATTCAACTCTAATCCAAGTAAGAGAGCACCAAATTTCACCAAAACACCACTTACAACACTTATACAGCCTGCACTTCTTGAGGTCTTGGAAAAGTGTGTTTTTTTAGCATTTCAAGGTGCTTTCATTATTTAAAAAATTTTCATTAGCAATTTTAAGCATTTTGAATTGTTTTGGAGTCAATGGAAGCATCAAGAAGACTCATTTTCAAAGTTGAGCAAATTGGGGCTATGTTCCCAAATGGACCAAATAGAGATCCTAGAGTTTTCTTGGGACAATATATGCCTTGACAACAGCATTTTCCAATGTCCTTGATTATTTGAACTTATATCCCTATCCAAATACTATGCCTATTCCAAGATTGAGGTCAGAAATTCAAATGGAAGGTAGTCATCTTGTACTCCAAAAGTGCCTCAAAACACATTGAAATAAGGTAGTGATACCTATAAGAGTCTGATAGAAAAGTGAACTTCCACTTCATGGACTCAATCCTAGACTATGCTAAGTAGGGATAACAATACCAAATGTTACAAATAAAAATCTTGAGAACTTATGTCATGAAATAATGTGTTCTTGGATGAGATAACCTTTTAGGCCCACACCCTATCCGTACACAATCCAAAGAAGGTGGCACTTAAAGTCAAGGTTTCAAACAATGAGTTTGTAGATGGAGCTTGGACCTTATTTTGATATTTCAATGGGCTATGATAGTATTTTTATATTTAAAGACCTTCATGGTAAGTTAGAACACCTTCAAATAGGCCATAAACATCATCATGATAACCTACAGGCTTGTATAAACTAAGACAAGCAGTGGGTAGGGATTATGCTTTCAATAGTGCTAATACTATCCAAATGAGTAAACAAGTTCAAATTACTAATAAACAAAGTTTTAAACTTGCCAAAGGAGCTTAAGGAGGTCTTACCTACCATATTTCCTTCAAACCTACAAAGTGACCTATAACCAAGCTAAAGGGACTGTGGAAGGTAGTGAGTAGTATGGAACCTTAAAGATGATAATATGACCTAAGAAACCTTATGTTGAACTTTTGATAATCTAAATGACCATGGATTGTGTCCCTCACATCCAAAATTAACCTATAGGGCTCATGAAAGTTGCAGGACCCTTTTATAATCCAAGCTAAGCCTCATCTAGGTTGGGTGTCAAATTTGTTGAATGATGGATTTATAGGGGTTAATATGTCAAGAAGAAGTGACCAAAGAAATTTATGATGTATTAAGATGTTCTTTAGGTAAATATGGAATTATATAAATAAATATCCTCAAATCACTCAAAATCTTATTCCCAGTTGTAGGTGTTTATTGAGGTTTCAATGTTCCATCCATGACATGAAGACAATTGGAGGGTCAAGTGCCTTCACAAGGCCAAGGGAGAATCTCTAAAGCTTAAATATGATGATAGGAACCTCAAATAACATGGGGAGATATAAAAACCAAGGAAAACATATCAAATTTCTCCACTTATGAGGTCAAAAAGGCCAATTTCACCCTCAACGTGTAGACAATCACCTTCAAAAGTTAGTTTTGAGTTTCATGTTAGTTGGAAGGGTAAATGGAGGAGTTAGATGTTCATATTTGGTATAGAGTACCCTTAGGAGGCCTAGAAGGTAATAGAATCATCAATTTTCCAAAACTAATGGTGTATACCCTCTTTATTTTATCTCAAATTAGGGGTAGTTTTCTCATGCATGAGGCGATAGTTTGAAGGAAAAAAGGTGAAATTGAGGGCCAGAGGTCAAGCAAGCCAAAGTGATGATTGGAGAAAATATAGGAAACATAACACAAGATAAAAAAACTTTTTATAATATTTTTAAGCAATCAAGATGCTCTAACCAAGAAGGTTTACATAGAGATGTTGAAGCCATCAAAAAAGCTATGAACTCCATCAATCTAGCTATAGACTCTTACAATAAAACTATGGACTCCATCATTATAAACCCTATTTTAGGACTTGATGGTGAAAATGAGCCTAAAATTTCATATATATGAATGAATTTGACCATAAGTGTTTAAGATAAGTTGTTTCCAACTCCATGAGGATCAGATCCATATGATTAGACTATATAGACCTATATTGAATAGGGTAAAACAAGGTTTATTTTGACCATTTTTTTGTTGTCCAAGCATGGTAAAATTATATGAGACCAAATAACTTTTGGAGGAGAGATTAGGACTTTTTATAAGTCCCCATGTTCATTAGATTGTGTATCTTAACTCCTAAGTGTGCCTACCAACTTTCTAACTCTAGCTAGTCCAGAATTAGAAGAGTGTTCACATAATGAACATAGTATAAACTCAAGTTAGAGGATTTTTAAGATGTTTCTAATGAATCCAAGCATATGAGGTGTTCCATCTGTATCAAAAGACCACTGTTATGGATCAATTAGGAAGGATGTAAATATTTTAGTGTCAAGTGTCAAGGAATGCCTATTGGAGAGTGATCTTGATGATAGGTGATGATTGAGCTTGTGTAAGAGAATGTCATGATCAAGAAAACTCCCAATTTAGGTAAAGGATCCTTTTTAACTCCATCTCATCATCACACATAAGACAATTTTATTAAATTTATTTGGAATTTTCAAGAAAGGCCTATGATGAAGGCAATTCACAAGAGAGAATGATGAAGAAGATTTGCTATGCCACACTTGGAGAAGAGGCTAATTTCGGATGTGATCAAGTGAATTTCAGTTTCATGAATTTTCTTACACTTCATCCACATTCCTTGTAACTAATTTTCACCTTTGGATACTTTTCCTTGTGCTTCTTCAACTTCTTCTTTCTCTCTCATCTTCCAAGTTCTATAAATATGAGCCATTTTGGCTATTATAAAGGATTCCAACTCTTGGTATGGTGAAGCCCTACCAGAATTGTACCTTGATTTGTACTTAAGCTAATGAGAAGCAATTTTTTTATACTCTAATCCCATTTTTACTATGTGATGAAGTGATCCATCTTGAATGCCAAGTATAGATTGAGTTCATCTTGTTTTCATGCAATCCTTGAATGTGTTGCTACAAATGACTTCTCTCTTAACAAGTTTCATGAAATGTATGCTACTACAATAGAATCTTAAAGTGTGTATGAGTTTCATAGTGTCATATATAACCTTACCTCCACTTGCCTTCATTTTTTGAGTTTTTGTTTACCTTCATGAGAAATGCTAATGCTAGAGAGCTCCATTAATGGTGTTGAGGTTAGTTTGGTTGTCTTAGTTCATTATGCAAATTCCAACTGTATGAATGAAAGCAACTCTTGGTGTATCACCTCCTAGTTTACATTTGATTTGTGTATATTTCTCTCCCTTTTTACCCATAATAGGCATTTTTAGTATCATAAGCACATCAAATCATACCTAGGGTGCTAGCCTTTAAAATCTAAAGGTTTACTTACACTATAGGTGCCCCACACACTTGGAAGTATTCCCATGATGGCCAAATCTTAAAGAGGCTTGAACAACCTCTTCTAGGGTGCAATGTTTGGAGACAATAGTTCTAGCATGCCTAGTGGAACTAGGTCCAAATAGTGGGAAGATTTTTGGTGTGTCTTCTCTCTTATCAATTTTTGGAAGCATCCAAGCAAGCACCAATGGTGACTCCAAATGAATTTCTAGTTGTAAGTAGCCGAAGTATCTATTGCTAAATATTTTGATCAATTCTTGTCTTTTCATGTGACTTATGAAGTTGATATGGATAGCTATGAGGAAAATCCTTATCATACACCTCCCTATCAACATTTGTATGACCCTTTCTATCCTTCTCAATAGTCTTATCAATAATACCATCCTCCTTGTGAGTCATGGAAGTCCTATGTTCAACCTAGTCCCTTTCCAATGAGTATGTTATTTTTGACTAGCCATATAACCCATATTCACCTCAACCTTGTCATGAGGAGTCAAGAAACACCATTATTTGGGAGGTAAAATATGAAGCTTTGAAAACCTTGCTTGAATAAATTAAACAACCCAATCACTTTGTCCAAGCTTCTACACCTCTCATTCTCAACATTTGTGGGTAGTTATGCCAAAGTTTCTAGAATTGGAAAATCATATGAGTGTGCTAGATAAAGTGTTGTGATGAAAATCTTGGTGGTCTTGTGGATTGGTTAAGAGTTTTAGTTGGATTGTTAATGGACATGTGGGGGTATGTTGAGGAAGAGAATCAATATGTCATTAGTGAAGTATTGTCCATGGTAAGAGAGGATTTTTAATGGTGGATTGATAGGTTAGAGAGATGGGAAAATAAAAAATTTCATGGAACAAGTTACATTTGTAAAAGAGTCTCCAAAAAGATATGAAGATCCTCAAGAAGATAAGGATGATGATGAAGTCTTGTATGAAGAATATCTCCTTCCTATTTCTCATCCTATCTTACCTCTCCCTCAAGAGCCCATTCAAGAATTTTCACCCATCTCCATGCCCATCCATGAACATCAAACTCCATCCCCAACTCATAGACTTATATATCTCTCTTCCACCATTCCTCTCCTTGAAGAAGAACCTATTCAATCCTCAAAAGAGCCTACTAGTTCCAACCTTCCAACTTGGGACCAAAATGTGAAGTCTTGGGGAAAGAAAGAGGTTAAAGGAGAAGTCCAAGAAGATGATGAAAATCATGAGGTGGCTATGGAAGAAAGTGGTGTACCCTCAACCCAACAAACCCTTATTTTTATCCAAGAGTCGTTTCAAGATATTTCTCTTTCTTCCATATCCATTCATGATACTCTCACTACACCTTACATTCTTTCTTCAGCTCATTCATCCATTTTCCACCCTCCCACCCCATCTCTTATTTAATAAGGAAATATTTTAATGGAAGCATCAAAGGAGGAACCAATTTAGTTTATAGTAGAGCAAGAGGATGACACAAGTAATGATGAAGAAGAATTTATCATTGGAACTCCACTTGGGGCTATCAAGAATAACTCACCCTTCTTGAACCAAGATAAATAAGACTCAACTTAAGTTATAACTTCTCATAAGAAGGATGGGGATATACTTGGAGTGGACCATATGACCAAGGATCAGTATGAGGTGTTTGAAGAAGCAGTTCATGAAGAAGAGGTGATCCTTGATGTGAGAGATGACAAAGAAGAATGGTTGCAATAGATTGAGTTTCTACAAGAGCTTGATTAACATTACAAGGTTGAAGGTAAAGTATATGAGAAGATAGATCAAGGAATCTCCATGAGAGACAATGATTAAGATTGGGAAGATTACACTAAGCTCCTTGATGAGCATGAAGAATTTATAGCTAACAAACCACTTGTTTATTCTCAAGACATCATAGGGAGTCAAGAAAAATCCTTTAGTGAGGCATCATTAGATCATGTAGCAACTGAGGAGTCTTATGAAGAAGCTGAATTAGTTGAAGTGCAAGAAGAATTCATATTTATAGGTGATATTTTTTAAGTTGTCTCAATTACATTGAAATCCATGCAAAGAAGATTGGCCAACACCATGAGAAAGATGAAGGATTCCATGCCAATGTTAAAATGGTAACATGTCTCATGTATCCCTTCAGTCTATGAGGCAAGAAAAGTTTTAGACTTTCCCTTTGATCTAAGAGGGAGAGATTCTCTTAGGATAGTGTGTGTTTAGTTTGGTTTTGTTTTAGTTTGTTGTTGTGTTCACTAAGTGCTCTTGAAGCACAAGTTATGTGTTCCTTTCCCTTTATTGGTGTGTGTCTTTGATTTTGTGTGTGTGGGTCAACCAATTTGTTTCCCTTGTTTCAAAGGTCTACTCAAGTCAGTTAGAGTTTCCATATGCATGACTATGTGCCTAATAGAGGTGTAAGGTAATTGGTCCTAAGCATAGCAAGCATGCCACCCCTGTGAATCACCAAGAATGTTGACCATTTTTACCTCCAGTCAAAATGAGTCAAACCCATGGGTAAAAAATTTGTCATCAAGTGTTTCATAGGCCATTTAATGGCAGTAAATGCTATATTAGCCTTGGTCACTCTTTGCATTAGTGTTTCATGTCACTTTGGGTCTTTTCAAAGGTCAAAATGGGAATTTAATGCTTTATATGGGTTTCTTGGGAGTTGTAAAAATTTAAAAGGGTTATTTCATGTTCCATGTGTCCTAAGGGGTATTAAATAATTTTTTGTAACTGACCAAGTATGTAGGTACAAGTTAAAATCAAGAAAACACTTGAAAAAGGGAGTTTTTAGCCACTTGTGTGGACTTGTACAAATTTTTGTAGGTGAAAGAACTTCAAGGATGTATCTTGATCTTCCCCATACTCACTTCCATGATCAGATTATTTTGGTAGCTTCATAAACTACAAATTTCACCTTTTATTCCCATTGCTCTTTGAAAGGGTTAACACTAGTCAAAGACTTTCACTCACCATAGGTCGTACAAGCTGAGTTAGGAGAAATGGATTTATGGAATGATAGTATACTAAGTTAGCTTCCATTTAGTGATTTTTTTTTCAAATTTATGCCTCCTCCTTTATGAACCATCGTTAAAAAGGTTCAATCCTCAAAGCTGCCTATGTAACCAAGTAGGGTTTAGATTTGTCTAAATTATTTGAACTCAGAAATGGATAGATTTATGTGGTTTATATATTATAATAGGCCCTCTCCATGGTATAATTATCAACCATAGATCTTCATATAGTTATATCAAGAGAAAGCTAGTTTCTTGCTTGAAACCCAATTTATAGGCTATAGGAGTACAGGAAGTGGTTGGTGGATTTATTGAGCATTATCTAGTGTTTTCAAAGCTAAATATCCATGGTTGAATCCTAAAACAACTTCTTCAACTCTCATCCAAGTAAGAGAGGACCAAATTCCACCAAAACACCACTTACAACACTTATATGGCCTACATTTCTTGGGGTCTTGGACAAGTGTATTTTTTTAGCATTTCAAGGTGCTTTCATGATTTTAACAAGTTTAATTTTCAATTATAATCATGTTGAATTATTTTAGAGTCATTGGAAGTATCAAGAAGACTCATTTAAAAAGTTGAGTAAATTGGGGCTATGTTCCCAAATGGACCAAACAAAGATCCTAGAGTTTTTTTGGAATAGTATATGCCATGACAATAGTTATTTCCAATGTGATTGATTATTTGACCTTGTATCCCTATCCACATACTATGTCTATGCCAAGTTTTAGGTTAGAAATCCAAATTTAAGGTAATCATCTCATACTCCAAAAGTGCCTCAAAACATTGAAATAAGGCATTGTTACCTATAGGAGTCTGATAGAAAAGTGAACTTGTACTTCATGGACTCAATCCTAGACCATGCCAAAGAGGGGAAAAAAATCCTAAATGCTCCAAAGAATAATCTTGAGTACTTATATCATGAGAAAAGGTGTTCTTGGATGAGATAACCTTTTAGGCCTACACCATGTCTGTACACAGTCCCAAGAAGGCGGAACTTACATTCAAGGTTTCAAATAGTGAGTTAGAGGATGGAGTTTAGACCTTATTTTGAGCTTTCAAGGGGGTATGAGAGTATTTTGATATTTAAGTACCTTCATGATAAGTCATAAAACCTTAAAATAGGCCATAAAAATCACCATGATAACCTATTGGCTTATACAAACTGAGATAGGCAATGGGTAGGGAATTACACTTTAAATAGTGATAATGTTATCCAAATGAGTAAACAAGTTCAAATTATTGATCAACCAAGTTGGGAACTTTCTAGAGGATCTTAAGGAGGTCTTACTTACCATATTTCCCTATTCAAACCTACAAAGTGACCTATAACCAAGATAAAGAGACTGTGGAAGGCAGTGAGCAGTATAAAACCTTGAAGATGCTAATATGACCTAAGAAACCTTATGTTGAAATTTTTATAATATAAGTGACCATGGATCATGCCCCTCACATCCAAAATTAACCTACAAGGCTCATGAAAGTTGTAGGACCCTTTTATAATCTAAGCTAAGCCTCAACTAGGTTGGGTGTCTAATTTGTTGAATGATGGATTTATAGGGTTCAATAGTAAAAAAGAAGTGACCAAAGCAATTGATGATGTCCTGAGATGTTATTTAGGTGAATATGGAAGGATAAACAAACAAATATCCTTAAATCACTCATAATTTCATTCCCAATTGTAGGTTCTTGTTGAGGTTTCAATGTTCCATCCATTCTATGAAGATAATTATAGGGTCAAGTGCCTCTACAAGGCTAAGGGGGAATATCCATAGCTTACATATGATTCTAGGAACCTCAAAGAACATGGGGAGATATTAAAAACAAGGCAAATCTAAAAATTTCTCCACTTATGAGGTCAAAAAGGCTAATTTCACCCTCAACTTGTAGCCAATCACCTTTAGAAGTTAGTTTTGAGCTTAATGCTAGTAGGAAGGGTAAATAGAGGAGTTAGAATATAAAATTTGATACAGAGTACCCTTGGGAGTCCTATAAGGTAATCCAATCATAAATTTTCCAAAACTAATGGTGCATAACCTCTCTATTTTGTCTAAGAGTATGGGCATTTTTCTCATGCATGAGGAGATAGTTTGAAGGGAAAATGGTGAAATTGAGGGACCAAATGTCAAGCAAGCCCAAGTGATGATTGGAGAAGCTAAAGGACACCTAACACAATCTAAAAAACCTTTCTATAATCTTTAAAATCAAGCAATATGATCTAACTAAGAAGGGTTACATAGAGATGTTGAAGCCATCAAAAAATCTATGGACTCCATTAGTCCAACTACAAACTCCTATAGCAAAACTATGGAATTCATCAATATAAAACCTATTTTAGGACCTGATGGTGAAAATGAGCCTAAAAGTGCATCTACATGGATGAATTTGACCATGAGTGCTGAAGATAAGTTATTTCCAACTCTGTGAGGATTAGAGCCATGGGATTAGATTATATGTACCTATATAGAATAGGGGAAAATAGGGCTTATTTTGACCATTATTTGTGTTATGTAGGCATGGTGAAATTCTAGGATACCAAATCACTTTTTGAGGAGATATTAGACTTGTTCTATGTCCCCATGGTCATTAGATTAGGTATTTTCACTCCAACCAGTCCAGACTGAGAAGACTGATCACATAATAAACATAGTGAAAACTCAATTTGGAGGTTTTTAAAGATGTTTATAATGAATACAAGCATATGAGGTATTCCAAAATATGTCATAAGACCCCTAATATGGATCAGTTAGGAAGGATGCAAAAATTCTAGTGCCAACTTTCAAGGAATGCCTATTGGAGAGTGATATTGATGATAGGTGATGATTGATCTTGTGTAAGAGAATGTCATGATCAATAAAACTAATAATTAAAGTGAAGTATCTTTTTTAACTCCCTCTCCTCATCACACATGAGACACTTATCCTAACTTGATTTGGAATGCTCAAGAAAGGCCTATAATGAAGGCAGTTCATAAGAGAGAATGATGGAAAAGATTTGCTATGCCACGCTTGGAGAAGAGGCTAATTTGGGATGTGATCAAGTGCATTTAAATTTCATGAATCTTATTATAATTCATCCACATGAACTATAACTAGTTTTCACCTTTGTAAACTTGTCTTTATGCCTCTTCAACTTCTCCTTTATTTCTCATCTTCCAAGTTCTATATATATGAGCCATTTTGGCTATTATAAAGGATTCCAACTCTTGGTATGGTGAAGCCCTACCAAAATTATACCTTTATTTTTACTTAATCTAATGAGAAGTAAGTTGGTTATACTTTAATCCCATTTTCACTACATGTTGAAGTGATCCCTCTTGAATGTCAAGTATAAATTTAGTTCATCTTGTTTTCATGTAATCCTTGAATGTGTTATTGCAAATGACTGCTCTCCTAATAGATTTCATGAATTATATACTACTATAATAGACTCTTGAAGTGTGTATGAGTTTTTAAGTGTCATATCTAACCTTCCCTCCACTTTCCTTTATTTGTTGAGTTATTATTTACCTTCATGATAAATATTAATGATAGAGAACTCCATTAATGGTGTTGAGGTTAGTTTGGTTGTCTTAGTTCATTATGAAAATTCCAAGTGTATGAATGGAAGCAAATATTGGTGTATCACCTCCTAGTTTAGGTTTGATTTATGTATCTTTCTCTCCCTGTTCACCCATAATAGGTAGTTTTAGTAGCATAAGAACATCAATTCATATCTAGGGAGCTACCCCTTAGAATCTAGAAGTTTAATTCCACTATAGGTACCCCACACACCTAAAAGTATTCCCATGTTGGAAAAATATTGAAGAGGCTTGAAAAACCTCTTCTAGGGTGAAATATTTGGAGACAATAGGGACACAAGTGATATCAAATCAAATCATACAATCCATAATGACATTCACTAGGGTATCAGCCTAGTGCTCTCCTTATAAGTGATATGGGTGACCTTGACATCCTCAAAGAAAGAGAGAAAATAGCATTCCATCTCAAAGAGGGGGAGAAAATTAGAGCTAAGGATGGCCCAGGCACTAGTGAGCTAGCATGACTAAGAGTGAATCATGTTAGGATTAAGAGCACAATTGATTACCTTGTATAAGCAACTAAACACAAAATTTAACCAGAAGTAATATGTAACTAGAATTCAAAAACAACATAGAATATGAGAGACAATACAATATTTTATTAATACTCTTCCAGAAGGAAATACAATGAAGAAATTACACTCTTCCCACACCTCTTGGGTGTACCAATAATTCTCCCTCAATATTTCTCTCTCACACAACCAATTACAACCACAACTCAAACACAGAGTTGTTCCCTCCACCAGTCAGTAATAATACTACCAGTCCACCAAGTACTCAAAGTACTCCAAGTAGATATCCCTAATATTGCACACCTATAGATCAACTTATATTACTTACCATGTAGATCTCCCCTAATCTTACACACCTACAGATCAACTGATCTTACAATAGGAAGGATCTCTTTCTTGTCCTTGATTACAATACAGCCCCATGGGTCTCTTAAATAGATCCCATACAAACAATAATTAGACTTCCTAATTATAATAATTAGAAACATAGACTCAAGACTAAAATTAGTATTTTACATGCAAACTGACTATCTGTCTAAAATTAGACCAGTTCTAGAAGTGCATGCAAACACACACACACACACACACACACACACACACACACACACACACACACACACACACACACACATAGGTTGCCGACATCAATTCCTGTCTGACCAATGTCTGCCAACCCATAATCGATGTCAGTTACTATGTACACTGAATATGACTGATGTTGGTTGATCAGAATGATGTTATTTTCTCTGACACTCAAAAACCTCCTCCATTTGCATCAGTGAAGCTTTTAGCTCCACAACTTAACAATCTCCCACTTGGAGATAAACAGCTGCACCTATACTTGTACCTGTACATCATCTAATTTTGTTTCCTAGCTTGTATCCCTCTTCAAGTTCAATCTTGAAGACCAACCACCACATATCCTGTGGTGCTACTCCTATCATCCAAGTAACCTGCCATATCTGAATCTACATACCCATGTAGAGAAGTCTTTGACCCTACATAGCATGTTAACTTGCTGTTGGCCCCTCTCAAATACCTGAGAATCCACTAAACTACTTTCCAGTGCTTCTTTCCTAGATTGGCCACAAACTTGCTGACAACTCCCATTGCTTGGGCAATATCAGGTCTAGTACACATGTACTCAACCTCATCATGTGATTTGGGACATTGTTCTATGAACTGTCCATCCATAGGTGTGCTAACTGATTCTGCATCCTGCATATTGAACCTCTCCACTACCTTATTCACATAATCATCCTGAGACAGCATCAACCTATGATCTTCCTTGTCTCTAGAAATACTCATGCCAAAGAATTTCTTTACTACTTCCAAATCCTTCATGGCAAACCTCTAAACTAACTTTACCTTTAGCTTAGCAATCTCCTGCATGTGTGACCCTGCAACAAGCATATACACCACATACAGTAACAAGATAATGTAGCTAATATTATCCAACCTAGTAAAGTAAACACAATGGTAACATTGACATTGACTAAAGCCATGCTTTGTCATACCCCTGTCAAACCTCAAACACCATTGTCCTGCAGCCTGCTCAAGACCATATAACCTAGCCTTCTATCTCACGTGTCCATTCTCTCCTTTTTTTAACCTGGGAATCCATTCATCTTTCAGTGCTTTTATCCCAACTAATAACTCTACCAAATCTCCCATTTGGTTCTCTTCTAAGGAATCAATTTCCTCATTCATGCCATGCTCCCACTGTTTCTTGGATTCTACCTACATTGCCTCTTCAAAACTTCCTGGTTTTTGACCATCAATGAGCAACAAGTAGTGTAAAGAAGGGGAATAATGAATTTGAGGCTTACTTACCCTTTCAATCCTCCACATGGGCATTTGAGACTCTTTAACAGCTTGATGTCTACCCAAAATCCATTTTAATAGTGACTGATGTTGGTCACCTCTCAGTCTGCACCCGATCGATGTCAGTTCCATGTGACCGACCTGACTGTCAATGTTGGTTCCCTAACTGATGCCAATATCTACGTGCCCGACACCACCAACTCTATTCTACACATGACCGACATCGGTACCTACTTGTTCGATGTTGGTTCTCACCTGACCAATGTCGGTAACTATGTTTTCCTGTGAGTGATGACTTTTTACCTGCAAGCTCACTTTGGATCATATCCTTGTCCAAACTGCCCTGCTCAAAATTATTCAGCCCTTTGAGCTGATCTCTATCCATCATCTTCTCCATGAAAACCAAGGCTTTCTAGTTCTTAATTTTGTTAAAGACATTAGACTTCCTCTTAAGAACATGCATTCCCTTCTCATTCATGTGACCAAGCCTACAGAGCCACATCTTTGCATTTACATCTAAAGTAGATAAACCAAAAGGAGAATTAGTAATACAAGTAGATAGATAAAGAGTACCTACTTTCTTACCTCTCATTAAAATAAGTGCACCCTTGGAAACTTTCTAAGATTCTGCTGTGAGGGTTACTATGCATCCCTCATCAACCAACTTTCCAACAGAAATCAAATTCCACTTCAGGCTTGGGACATGCATGACCTCCTTTAACACCCATGTGTTGCTCATCTATAATTTCAGCTGCACTTTCCCTTTGCCAACCATTTGACAAGGCTTACCATCCCTTAAATAAATCTTTCCAAAGTCTCCTTGGACATAATCATGAAAAAATTCTTTATTTGGGGTTGCATGGAAAGAGGCACCAAAATCTAAAACCCAAGATTCCACTTTATCCAAGGAACATACAAGATCATCTTGTGTAACAATACTTGCAACATCTGCTTCTTCATTTCCTTCATGCTGATCTTTTACCAACCAATAATTTTTCTTTACATGCCCTTTCTTTCCATAATTCTAGTAGATTTTACTACCATACCTGGATCTGGATCTCCTATCTATCTTTGACCTTGATTTCCCTTGCTTGACCTTCTCTCTTTGCTTCCCTTGCTTTCAACACTTAAAGCATTCCCTGATGATTCCCCTATGCTTTTCCTATGAATTTTTTCATTCAAGATTACACTAACAACATCATCAACTTTCAAGATATTTGAAGCAGACACAGTATTATTAACTGCCATTACCAAACTATCCCAACTTTCAAGTAAAAAGCATAAGATTAAGAGAGCCTTAATTTCATCATCAAAAGCTATATTGACTGAAATTAACTGATTTACTAATCCATGGAAATCACTAAGATGACTATGTACCGATCCACCTTCCAGCATTTGCAAATTAAATAATTGCTTCATAAGAAATACCTTATTCAAAGCTGAGGGTTTTTCATATAAATTTGAAAAAGATTCCATTAACTCTATTGTTGTCTTAGCCTGTGATAAGTTGGAAATCACAGACGATGCCAGGCTCAACCTTATAGATCCCAGAGCCTTTCGATCAAGAACATTCCATTCTTCATCTTTCATATTTATGGGCTTCCATGCAACCCCACCCAACGGTAAGTATAGATCTTTCTAATACAAATAATCTTCTATCTGCATCCTCCATAATTGATAATTCTTGCCATTGAATTTCTCCATTCTTAGCTTACTTTCTTCTGCCATTACTTTACTCCCACTCAATCAAAAACCCCTGAGAGTGACCTATAATCAAACACTAACCTACTCCGAACCAAGCTCTGATGAACCTGTAACCTCGCTCTGATACCACTTGTTAGGATTAAGAGCACAATTGATTACCTTGTATAAGCAACTAAACACGAAATTTAACCAGAAGTAATATGTAACTAGAATTCAGAAATAACACAGAATATGAGAGACAATACAATCTTGTATTAATACTCTTCCAAAATGAAATACAATGAAGAAATTACACTCTTCCCACACCTCTTGGGCATACCAGTAATTCTCTCTCAAGAGTTCTCTCTCACACAACCAATTACAACCACAACTCAAACATAGAGTTGTTCCCTCCACCAGTCAGTAACAATACTGCCAGTCCACCAAGTACTCAAAGTACTCCAAGTAGATCTCCCTAATCTTGCACACCTATAGATCAACTAATCTTACTTACCATGTAGATCTCCCCTGATCTTACACACCTGCAGATCAACTGATCTTACAATCGAAAGGATCTCTTTCTTGTCCTTGATTACAATACAGCCCCATGGGTCTCTTAAATAGATCCCATACAAACAATAATTATACTTCCTAATTACAATAATTAAAAATGCAGACTCAAGACTAAAATTAGTCTTTTACATGCAAATTGACTGTCTGTCTAAAATTAGACTAGTTATGGAAGCGTATGCAAATGCACACACACACAGGTTGTCGACGTCAGTTCTTGTCTGACCGATGTCGGCCGACCCATAACTGATATCGATTACTACGTACATTGAATATGACCAACGTCGGTTGATCAGACCAGCATCAGTTTCTCTGACACTTAGCAACCTCTTCCATTTGCATCAGTGAAGCTTTTAGCTCCACAACTTAACAAATCAAGTAATAAATACACATAATATGTATTTAGAACATGATTGTCATTTAAATTAATGATGATTGCATGATACTTGGATGTTTTTTCATCTCACTAGTAAAGAGGTAACTAGGTGTAACAAGATATTAGCCCCATGAGTCATTGATAATCTAAGTGGAAGCGATAGGTCTTGGGTTTCCTCAACTACTACTATCAATGTGAATCACCATTGAGAGGTGCACCATAATAGGGGTTAGGGATGTAAGAGGATGACATGAAAGGATTGTATCAATATATAACATGATGAGTGAGTTACATAAGGGAGATAAATAACACAATCAAGTCATAAATGAGGGATGAATACTCACACTGACTATGGGACAAGGTGATGAAGGGTGGTAAGATGCCCATGAAGGGATGAAGATTGGTTGATGAAGATTAGAGCAAGTCCTGGAGTAACCAAAACCATGATACCAAACCTATAATAACCATATGAAAGAGGAAGAGGGAGTCAGTAGGGATTGACTATGAACAAGTTAAAAAACTACTAAATAAAAGAAGTGGAGAGATCAACTTCTATCTTAAGATGTATCTGGTAAGGAGTATACAGGCCTGACAGGCCAGAGGACCTAGGGGGTCTAAGAGATTGGAATTATCTCAAAAAAAACCCAAAGAGGTGTCAAAGAGAGAAATAGACTCTTCCATTATGTTTGAAATGGTCCAAAACCCTTAAAATAAAGGTTTTGAGGTTCTTGGAGCAATAATGGAGTGAAACAGAAGCCCAAAGAGGGTGAAAAATAAGCCTCTAGCCCAGGCCACAAACTAACTAGGCAAACTTGCAACTTGAACCACTACAAGGCTATAGGGGTTATGGCCTAACCCACTATCAAGCCATAGTTTAGTTCAAAAACTCATGTCTTGGGCCAGAAAGGGCCAAAAATAGGCTCGAGGAGCTCGAAAAGGGCCAAAACTTGCCCAAAAAGGAATGAGAGGGGGGAGACAAGAAAAATATTTGTTGAGATTGTCTAAACATATTTTTCTCATTCCGACATGCACACAACTAATCCATGGTCATATTTATCTATTATGCAGATGTAAGGAGTTAGGGTGTAAGAGGCAGGAAAAGCCTCTCAGTCGATAGAGCCACTGTTGCTATACAGTGGTTGACTGTGAGAAAGTGCCTTTATGCCAACCATAATGAGAGGCAAGGAGGGGTGGTAGGAGGCTTGTGATAGATGAATACTAGATAGGAAAGGTTAGAACAAGTCTCAAACAACCATAATCATTAACTTGCACCACCTATAAGAACTATAGAAAAAGATAGAGGGAGTCAGTAGAGGGTTAACTACAAGCAAGTAATAACATGACTAAATAAAAGAAGTAAAACACTATGTTTCTATCCTAAGGTGAATTCAAGGAAGAGCGCATAAGATAAATGGCCATAAAGACCCCAAAGGTCTAAAAATGGATTCCATGAGAGGGGCAATCCATCAAATAGGGGCCTGAAGAGGGTGTTCTAATAACCTTTGAAGCTCACCAAAGAAGCATAGGCCTAGGCCCAAGCCTACCCCTAAGGACATGCCACCACTCCACCCTAACTAGAGGCCTACCCTTAAGACATGCCACTTCATAGCCTATAGAGAGGTCAAATAAGAGGGAAAAGGTAGGAAGAAAGATATAGAACATCCACATCTTTAGGTTCACCAGTCATGACCCAAAATATAAGAGTTTTGTAGGTAGGGTCATTATTGGTGAACAAGACCTATGAACCCAAATAAGAAGATGGTGGTGTATGTGATGCATAATCATGAGCTTTTTTTAATCCCTCCTCTAATTTAGTGTGTTGTATGATATATCATGGATGGAATAGCACTTGAGATCTGACTCAACTACTTTAGTGGCCTCTATAAGAGACACATTGATAGAGCTGATACTTTGATGGGAGAAGCATGAAAATAATAGAATCTAAAAGTTTGGGGAGATTTCCTAGAAGATGTCTCCAAGAAGGGAAGATTCATCCTAGAATCATGGAGTAGGAGGGGGAATTGGCTAATACATTCCATACTCTAAAGGACTAAACATTGATCGATACTCAACCAAATCATAATGTTCATCCTTAATAAAATAAGATTCAAAAATATAGAGTGTGTGGGATTCCATAGAGCCCCATGAGGAGATATCCAAAGCTTTGCTCGAGGAATTTGTCTTTGCATAAATTAATGCCCAAGGATCTAGGTTAGCCTCCATGGTATGAACCTCACCTTCATGAATGAACTAAACCATGTGAAACATGGCTAATGCAATGATCTACATCACAATATTCCAAGGACAACCAAGAATAATATTGTATGAAATATTTAAGTCTAACACATAAAATTCAATCTTAATAGTCTTGGGTCCAAACTTGACCTGGAGATTTACATTCCCCACTGGTGAAATAGTGTCATTGTTAAAACCAACATAGTTTTGGTGAGAATCAAAGAGCTTCTTATGACTGATCCCAATCTCATTGAACACATGCAAGGGCATTATATTCAACACATCTATTTCATCAATGATGCATCTCTTAACATGATAGTCATCAATAGAAGTCTCAATATAGAGGGGAAATTGAGCCCTCTTTTTTTTAATAACTAAGGCATCTGGAAAAGTGGTAGGGTCAAAAGATAGGATAAAAAGATGAGGGTACTTAGATGCATTGGAGTTGAACAACAATTCAACATCATCCTTCAATAAACCCTCATGAGAGAGATCAATCTCATCAAATATGAGGCCCCTTTACTCAGGGCAAAGGAAAAGAAGGCCCCAAATAGAGATCCTAGTTGAGAGACTGTGTAATTCCTTTATGATAGAGTAAGGATGTTATCGAGCTTGGAGAGGGATATTAAAAAAAAAACAAATTTAACTTTAGGGTTCCCTACCATTGTGGGCTATGCAAGAGGCCCAACACCACTAGTATATCTAACCATGGTTGATGACCCAACCTGAGTGCATGTTAAAAAAGCACTCATACCCAGTAGAGGCCATGTCAATTGTTGTAATGACCTTACTACTCTCATACTTGGATTTCCCTCTTGGGTTAGCATTGGAAGAGGAGTTAGAAGAGGTAGAAGAGAAATAAGGTGAGCGATGGGCCTTAGCCTTGGATTTCTTCTTTTTCTTCTTCTTCTTCACCTTGTCATGGTCTGGTAAAGGTTATTTGAAAACATTCAATTTTTGGTTGGGTTATGAAAGTAGAGAATTTTGAGATAGAGGTGAGGTTTTCACATTGGAATTTTGGTCAACATAATTTGCATCATCATGGCCCTTCATCTAATAGAAATTATAAAACTTAATGGGGTCATAAGGAAACACTATTCATTGTTTTTCTATGCTTGATTCAGAAGCCTTATTTTTATCTAGCTTCTTGCTTAAATCATTTACCTCATGATTTTTGTTCTTGTCCTTCTTCTCTAGAGAAAAATTAGTGACACCATTATCGATCGTATTATGATTTTAATCACATGAATAAGATGACTTATGGGTTGGCATAAGGCGCATGTTGACATGCACCTCAAAGACATCAATATTTAAACACTCATTATCAATTTCATCATATAATGTGGGCTCATGTTTGAGGACCTCAAGGTGAACCTCTTACCTTAATGCTCATGTGAGCATGTCATAAAACTAATCATCCAAGAACCTAGTCCTACACATGTGGATGGATGAGTGCCACCTATGCACAAAATCAAATTTTGAATCACAATTGACTTGTACCATGAAGGTGAGTGATTATATTTCAAGGTTTAATGGTTTGGAGATATCAAATTACTAGAGTAAGTCATCTAGAAGGAGATGGAAACTAAAGAGAGAATCTAGAGGTAGATTCTAAAACCAAACTAAAGCTTTAGCTTGTAGATAATGAGTGAAGAGATTCAAAATCATGACTTCATCCTATTCTCAATCCATACATGCCATCATGAATGTCAAATATGCTCTATGGGACTAGATTCCTGAGTCCCATTAAACTTAAGTAGTTTAGGGATAAGAGTAGGAACCGAAATAACATGCACCCAAGGGGCTAGAGGATTCTTATGGAGATCCTCATATGTATGGCTGATAATAGGTTGGAAATGATCTCCAAGAGAGGACTCATGATGGTTATGATGTTGCCTATGCAAATAAACATCATCATAACCCTAGTGGTAGAGAGGTTGATGCTAAAGTGGATCTTGATATGGGAGACACTCATGCTAGAAATCATCCCTACTATGAGGTGGGGAATGACCATGAAAAAGATACCGTTCCACATAGAGATGAAGGAAATGATCACGATGACCTAGGTTTCAATTATTCTATGCATATGACATTATATGATGGTTAAACTAAGGGAATTTATGCTTGAGATAATCCTCCCATAGATATCTAGTTTGTAGGTGGTGATCAAAATTAGCACACTCATTTTAGATTCTAAAGGATGGACTAGGAGGATGGTGTGACTCCTCATGATGGGGATGCCTCACCAAGTTTGAATACCTATGATCCAAAACATGTACATGAGGGGGTTATTTATATATAGTTTCTTGTCAATAAATAGGTGGGGATCTCACTCAAGAACTGGTTGAGGCACTCAAAACTGAATGGGTGTGAGATTTGTCTCTAGAGGAAATATGCTTCTTACTCTTAGGGGGAGAAGGATGCACTTCATTCACCTAAAAGTGTCTATGTCAATCATCAATGATCAGACATAGCTCATCAAGTCTCAATCACACAAGAATATCCTCATCACCTTAAATGGGTGAATGAGTCATGGCATGAGGCCAAGGGGAAACATCCTTAGATGAAAAAAGCTTAGACTGATGAAAAGGAGATTGAGTCTATCAATTGTAGATCTACCAATCATGTTCCCTTTGTAACATGAGAGGGTCTAAATCACCATGATGGGTTGATGTAATCTATTAGATCCTATGGTATCTATGGCATTCCATTACAACCATGGCCTGCTCATGAGTGAGCTCAGGGATAAGGCCCTAAATCTAAAGGGATTGATGTCCTTTGGGTAAGAGGTTGACCATGGATGCAATGAAGCAAGAGAAACATGGAAGTCAATAAAAAAGGCAAATAAATGGGGAACTAGCAAGGAGAATAACACAAAACCAAAGCAGGATAAAATAACCAAGGTGAGAGTTGAAACATAACTGAAAGCAAATCCTAATGGATAACAAAGGGAAATTAGCTAAGAGAGTCCTAAACAAGATAGAACTAGCATGAGACTATATGTGGGGTCCCACCAAACATGATACAATGTATATTCAAGAATTTTAATGGATCCTAGTGTTTGGTAAGGGGATACATATAGTACTTAAACAAACAACTAAGAGGCTAGAAGGCTCAAGGCTTCTATGGGCTATAGGAGATCTATAGTGGTTATCTAGTTTTATGGCTTGCACCAAGTTATAGATAGACTTGTAAGCTAATTTATGGCTAGGATGATCAAGTGCATAAAATACATAGGTATTTCTAGCAGGTATAACCATAGTAAAGCAAGTAGATAAGACTAGAAAACTATTTGCATACAAATTAAAGAAATAACAATGTTGAATAAAGAGAGACAACAAGCAATGTGTAAACTTAGAATAAGAGGCACTTTTAGGCTAATTGACAGACATTTTTGGAATTAAATATTTTTTCAAGCAAGGGTGCAAGAGCATGCCTAATCTAAATTTGAGATAACTCTTGACTTTTAACACTATTGTTTTTTAATAATGCAATTTTTTGGGTTTATCAAGAGAGTAGATTATTTATGCAAATTGCATAGACTTTTTTGAGCATGTAGAATCCTACTATGTAATGAAAAATATTTTTGATGAAATCATGACATATAATGGAATATATTTCAAGAAATTAGGATATTCTTAACCACATATAAATGCATAAACCTCAAAAACTATCCGAGATGATGTTCTAAACAAGCTAAATTACTAAAACAATCAAACCTTAGCATATATACTACTACAAACAAATAATAATTTCACTTTTCAAAGAAAATTTCCCTCATATAAAAATCAAAATAAGTGTGCATAATTTTTACCAATTGATTATCTAAGCTAGGAAGCAAGAGAGGAAGAGGATCAAGTTATGTGTAGGTTGAGTCTAGAACATGAGCCAAAAGTTGTGGAAGAGGTGAAGGATAATATGTTAACTAAGATAGATTCAAATCAAGGATAAAAATAATAGGTGAAATGGAGTCTTTAGGGAGATATTATCAACTTATAAGCTTTAGGAAAATTACAGAGAGTAATGTGAATCACCAAGATAAGCTACAAGATATTAGGGCATCCCCTGTCACAATGAAAGCTAAGTGTGCCAAGAAAGAACCAAGTGAGATTCAAGGATGTAGCCAAGATTTTAGTGTGATGATAAAGTGATAATATCATAGTAAGTGTGCTAAAGAGAGTGGCTCAAATGAATGACAAAGTGACATATATCTCAACCCTAATCAACCAAAAGGCTAAAAACTAGTCATTTTTAGTTGTTTAGGCCTAAACAGGAACCTTTTTACATGTTCTACCCAGGGGAAGTCCTAAGATAAAACTTTCATGACATAAATGTATAGCCTAGGCCATGGGTTTCCTTCCTAAGATATGGCCTAGGTCAACTAGACACTTTGGGTGGTCAAAAAGGCTTTAGAAGGGCCTCAAGAGGCATTTAGAGGACCTGTCTGGCATGAAAAAGGTCAGAGATGAGATAAGGATGTATATGGGATGAACATATAATGTGGGAAAGTTCCATGTGAGTGTTAAATTCCTCAAATTAGTATAACAAGGGTCAGTAGTTTGCACATGAGCTGATGTGTAATCATAGGGAGGAGTAGGGTCATGGGAAGTACAATTACACAACCCTCATGCCCTCATTGATATGAGTGATTTGGTACACTAATAAGAGATTTGTTAAAATATATGGAACAATTAGAAAATTATTGAATGTTCTTCCTTTCATTTCAAAAAACCCTCTCCCTAAAACTAATATATAAGTTTTATCACCCAAAGTGATTGAAGACATGCTACAAGGATCTAAGGATGAAAACTCGACTTGTGAAGAACCCACGAAGCACTTGTGTCAATAACCCATGAAGATGTTGGATCTAAAATTAATATAAGAGACTTACCCTTTTATTTATCTTTTCCTTTTCCTTTTCCTTTTGCCTTATAATAATCTTTAGTTAATGAATTCTACTTGATAGACTCAGGAACACCTATGTTGTTATTTTCTAGAATATGAGTCAAGTAGTCAATTTATTTCTTTATACACTTATGTTTATCATGAGATTTTTTCTTAAAATAATAAAAATTAACCTTTTATTTCTTAGGTTGATCATTAGAAGAGGAAGTTTCAGTGTTTGTTTTGGCAGAGGTTGATTCTTTATTATTCTCTTCATCTTTTTTTATCTTTGTTTGAAAATTTTGTTTTTCCATCCAAAAAATTAGGTATTGAGGTTTTGAGTAATTCAATGTGCCCATATATATTTACTTATCTTGTTCCCAGGTTAGGTCAAAAATGAAGGCATATAAATAGGATATTTTCCATGTAGTGCTTAGATCACTTTTAGTGGCATGAAAGGTAGAGACAAAGACTGAGTAATCAATACCTTAGCTTTGAAAGTATAGAAAGAATAACTTGGTCATATTTCCTATCTATTACACATTATTTTAAATTTAATCTTAAATACTTGAGCTTGGTGAAGAAATATGGAAGGGTGTCAAAGTTACTAAGACATAGGCTGATAAGTTCATTTTCTAGTCTGTGACCTCTCATCATGTCTTGCTTCCTAAAGAGCTTTTTAAAAATGCTCCACACTTCATTGGGTGTTTTGGAATGTTATATGTGAAAGAGGATATCAAGAGACATAGAAAGACACAACAACCCATAGGCTTCATCATTATGATTGTACCACTTAAATTTTTTTGCATCTGTAGTTGGTTTAATTTCTAATCCTATTGTAATGTAATGTAAAAATTTTCTCTTTAAAATAACTTGCATTTTGATTTTCCATTTATTTTATTTAAATGGTGGTAGAGGATGATTTAAATTTTCTCCATTATGAAGAGATAAAGTTGTTTTATTAGTATTTAATATTTCATAAAATAGATAAATGCAAAAAATGTGAAAGAAAAAATGAATCACGATACAACAACCCTATCTCAAGATTAATTTTGATCAACCCCCCACAAATTTTGCAATTTATAATTTTAGTGTGATTAAAAATGGATAAATCTAATAATTGGATCATGATAAAATATACACTTTTGAACAAAATAGTACTAGATTCTAAGTTGTAGATCAAAAGTTAAGGTTGATACACAAAGTTGGGGGATAAAAAACATGACAAACCCCTAACTTTGTAAATATTTTTACAAAGGGTGTACACCCTTTTTAAAAGGGTGTACAGCCTTTTTTTTAAACTAAGACTTAGGCTTTCACTTAAGCCTCAAGGGCATACACCCTTTTTAATTCACAAAGGGCATACACCCTTTATAAAGCATAAAGGGCGTACGCCCTTTACCCAATTTTATTTTTAACATAGCTGCAAGTAAAAACCCATGGCCAAATATTTTTGAGGAGATTTTTGTTTTGCCATATTTTGAGATTGATGCATGCATTTTTAATTTTCATCCCTCCAATAGGATTCAACATTGGATTGCTTCAAATCAAGTATGTTAATTTTCCATTTTTATTTTTTTATTTATATTTATATTTATTTATTGAAATAGGGTTTTGAATTTAAATTTGTATTGAAATTTTTACATTGGCTAAAAAAACATATATATTTTTTTAAAAATTAGATAGACAAGAACTTGATGGATCCATTTCTTGAAGAAAATTTTAGAAAAAACCTCAAAAAGTTTATTTTTGCACAAGAAGAAGTTGAATTTTATGAGTAATACAATGTCAAAAGTCAACAATTACAAATAATTATCAATGGTTTGCATCACTCTTCAGCTGGTAGTGGACAAATTTTACTTGCCAATACATTAGAGTCTATTTTTAATGAAGTTGGAAATGTGACTTCATAATTGGATACAATGTTGCATCGAAGAGAGGATCTAAGATAATTTTATTTTGATAAATTATCATATGAATATGTGAAGAAGAAAAAAATAACAAAAAAAGATTTGTGTGATTTATTTATTAAACCTATAACCAACCAACATCCACCAATGAATTTCAAACACATTAGTATTGATTGGTGTATTCATGAGGAGATTAAAAATAACTTTAGGATAGGTGGTGGATGGTTTTTGATGAGCTTCCATGCAAGAATATTGAGGTTCCATTATATTTTTTGAGAAAATTTTATTTTGAGTTTTTATTGCAAGAAATTCTAAATTAATTCGACATGAAAGCATCCCAAGGTAGGGGAGGTGGTTTTTCATTTAGACATGGTCCTAGGCAGGACCAAAACTATCATAACTAACCTTTGATAAATAGAAGAACAATATCACATGCCACTATTCCTAAAATTTTGCATCATAACATACATATGGACACCCTTGAAGTGGTTATTAATTTGACACAAGTTATGATTGATCATGGTATGCATACTTTGAAGACTTTTACTTAGCCTATAGGTGGTTCTAGTTGTAGTGGTGGTGCTAGTGATAATGGTGGTGTTGGTGATAGTAGTATTGGTGGTAGTGGTATTAGTAGTGGTGGCGGTATTGGTGTTAGTATAGGTGCTACTATCCCTCCTTTTACTCATATTACAATTCATATGCATCATTATACATCATACAGGAGGAAGTGTATGGGACCTCTTATTCAGATGTGACATATATAGAGTACATTTATAGATACTAGCATGCCAGAGCATATGCCATCTGTATATGTTTTAGTAGTTCCAGACACTAGCATGTCAAACATTAGCATGCCAGAGCATATGCTACATGTATATACTTCAGTAGCACATGACACTAGCATTTTAGACACTATGTGAGATGTAGTAGCTTCAATGACTCCTATCAGGATATGCCAGGTTCTTGTTATAGAGGATACTTCACCATCTTTAATTGATACATAGGTTTAATTTTAATTATAGTTTTTTTTTGTAAAAGTATATTAAGTTTATTTTCTCATATATGTGTTTACTTAATTGATTAATTTATTTGACTGAACTTGTTATTTTTTGTTTGTATCTAGTTGATTGGTGATATTTTGGGTACCTCAATAGGCCTTGACTTTATTATAGAGGCTACAATTTCCATGGGTGTACCTTACACATAGGTTTGTAATTTTTCAAATTACATATCTATTCATTTACATCTTTATTTTTCTTTGAACAAAAAACTCTATTTTAATATATATTATAGTCATATATTTTTATCATGTTCATTGGATTCACATATTATTCATTTATTCATTTTATAGATGATGAGGGATGTTATGGGCACCCCTCATAGATGAGAAAAAGGTTTAGCTGATGTTGTTTCTACATCTAAAAATCCACTATCTCCATAGCAGGTTATGATTCAGGGATGGAGACTAGTGAGAACACATTGTTTAATTGTTTTTATCTTTAAGAAATGATATTTTTTGTCATATTTACATAATTGTATGCAACTCTAGATCTAATGATATATGTATGCTCCATAGGATTCCCCATCATAGGTGTATATGCAATCTCGTAACCCTAAACAACCATTTAGATGGAATATGGTGAGTGTATAATCATTTTAAAAAATTTTACATTCTTGAAAAATTTATCAAATTTTAAATATACAATTTTAATGCATTAATTTTTATATTTTATATGTTGCGTAGAGACAACAATTTTCATCAATTGTCGATGAAATAATGGATGATTAACATATTGAGAGGAGAGTATCTCTTCATATTAAGGCATCCAACACCCATAGCTTTATGTCTATGGCAACAAATCATAATTTATTTGAAATAAATGAGGAGCAAGAGAGCTAGTTATTGTGCTAGGGATCTAGTTGTAGGCACAATCTATTTTTTATGTTGATATGGCCCACATTGTATGCCTATATGACATATTTTGTCTATGTACATAGTTTTAGGCACAATCAATTTTGTATGCTTATATGGCCCACATTATATGCCTATATGTTGCATTTTATCTATACATGTTATGGTCTAAATTTTTTCTTGATATATGTTATATTATTTATGTTAAATTATGGCATAAAACTTCGCATGTATCACATATATACTATTCGACAATATGATTCCTTTACATAATCATATTTTATATTTTTATCTTTTAATGTTTACACATATTATTGGTTAATGATTAAATTATTACTTCATATGGGGTTAAAAAAATCACAATATTCTCTAAGTTAGGTGCTTTCAATCATTATGTATATTTTACATTTACATGTGATATTTGATATTTACATGTTTCATTTACTTTTTCTATTTATTTTCCAATGCACACATAAATCCCTATCTAGACCTCTAGCATAGAAGAAAAAATATTTTCATAAAGGATACCAACCTAAGAAGGCCACACAAAACTTGACTCCTCTTATGCCTTCTAGCTCAGACAAAGGCAAGAATAATTATAGTGAAAATTGGTGTCATCAACAATTACTAAAGAGCTACAAATGTTCTCAATGTTAGGCATAACAATCCTTTATTTTGAAACCTACATCATATCATGCACATATAGATGATGCTGAACCAAATAACACTTTTCTAATCACCAACACTGCTTCCATAGAGACCTCTAAGGAGTGTGACTGCCTCTTCCATACCATGTTATGGGTGAAGGTTCCACCTCTTCATCTTTTCATTGACAATCTAAGCCATAATAACATCATCACACTAGTTATAACCCAAAAACTTGGCCTTCCCATTATTTTGAATTACAAGCTATAATCCCTATGGTGGATTTAGTAAGGTACAAATATATAGGTTTGGAGGCAATACACATTCTAGTATAAATTTGAGCCTATGGAGGGCACATCACTTGTAACATTGTACCTCTTAAAGTCTATAGTATATTATTAGGGAGGCTATACTTGTATGACTGAGATTCTACATATCAAGCAAAACCAAAAATTTGGGATGTACACACAAAATATTACTTCTTTAACCTCTTATAGTCAACTCCACTAACCAAAGTCATGTTGGTCTCTTCTAAAAAATGTCATAAACTAATCATTGCACATGCATAGTTTCATGTTACTCATTGTTTGTCTTAAGACACCTATGTAGGAAATAAAGTAAGAGTTTATAGTGTGATCAATGAAATCAATCTCTTAATAACAAAAAATTGACAAGTTATTAAAGCCACATAATGGATTCTTCCTAGAGCTTGAATTTCTTCCAATACACTATGTGGCAAAATACCACATATATTTGGTCCATTTACAAAAAACCCTTTGTACCATAAATAAGTTTGGGATAATGATGAATCCTAGTGTTAAATATAGGACCTCCTTGATCAGGGCAAGATAAGACCCAATTATTCTCCTTGCAAGAGTCTAATATCCCTCACACCCAAGAATAATGGTTCATATCATCTATCTATTGACTATCACTCACTCAATAAAATCATGGTGAAGAATCAATGTCCACTGTTAAGCATTGATGACCTCTCTAACCAAATATAAGGTGTAAAAAACTTCACAAAAATCATAAATAATAAATAAATTTAAGTGGACTTGGGATCAATTTCATGGACATATAAATATTATAGATTATATTTGATCATAAATGTTAAGAGGTCTAGTGATGCACTTGTGTATGTCTTCAACTCCTACTTGTCCATATAAAAAACAAAGATTTATATGTGTTCATATATTCATTATGGCATACTTATACATGGGTTAATATCAACATTGATAACACTCTCTAGGCTATCCACAAAATTACAATCTTGGCAAGGCAAGAATATAGACATAAATGAAGAGACTTAAGAAAATTCAATATTCCTTGACTAGTATATAAAAATTGAGGTTATATTATTATAGTCCTTAAATACACTAAATATTTATCTCAATATCGAAAACCAATCCATTTATTGGTTTTGTCTATTTGAACTCAAAAGACTCAAAGCTCCCTACCAGCTAATTAAACCTAAATACCTCAAAAGGATCAAAACAAGAAATATTTGAAAACAAGGATATAGATCAATCTAAACTACTTTATCATAATATTTTGTAGGTGAATCAAATTTTAAAACACCTTATAAGGTCTGCTACAAATAATTTTATCAAAAACCTCTCATAGACTTACTAGTCTTAATGTTGCTCTAACATGACAAAACCCATTATGTATTGAATTAACACTTTAAAACACCTAAGACATATGTATTTAAGTGTTTTATGAATTATCAATACTCAGATAAAATGTTTGGCTTTCTAATTTTAAAATTTTACCCAAAAAATCATAAAATCATGTTTTGTCTATTAGGCCTAATTACCCTCTAGTAGGTCAAAACTCAAGATATAGTTTTCTTACAACAAATGTTCCTTTTATGAGGTCTATACAAATGAATTAGAGGTTTCAACCTTAAATAAAATTTTATAGAATTAATTTTTGAAGTTTCTAAACCAATCTCTCTCTTTGCCATCAAAGAAACATAGAAAATAGGGTATCTCTTACACATACTCAATTGGTCAGAGGAGTCCAATCAACGAACCATCTACAAGGACACATCTGGATGGGAATTTTTAGGATAGAAAGACCATTATCCAATATAAATTGGCCCCCAAGAGTTAAATTTGTATTTTATCAGAGATATCCTTTAAGAGAATTCACTTGTCCCAAAGTGTGCAAAATGAGTGAACTTCGATTGCACATTGTAAAAGAACTGTGAGGGCTAGAGATGAATTGTCAACACCTACACATGTAGGGACTAGTCTATAAGAAAATTTGGGAGTATTTAATCTAAATAAATATGGAGGAGATGTGATAATGATGTTTCTCTCATGACTAAATCTCTCATAATAGGGTAAACGTTGGTTAATGAGGGTCATATAATCTAACTCATCAATCTAATCAATGAACCATCTATGTAAACACATGTAGATGGGAGTTTTTAGGCTAGAATGACCTTTGTATAGTATTAATTAGGCCTAAAAATTAAAAATTATAGTTGGTAAGAGGCATCCCTAAAGAGAATTCACTCATCCTTGAGTGTGCAAAATGAGTGAACTTTGGTCATGCATTACACAAGAATCATGAGGGATAGATACAAACTATAATCTCCTATATGTGTAGGAATGAATCCTATAAGAAATCCAATGAGAATTTTATCTAACTCGTGATGGATGAGATGTAGAAATGAGGTTTCTCTCATAACCAAATCTCTCAGAACATGCCAAAAGTTGGTCAATAAGGGCCATAGAATCTGACTCATCATCCAAATTGATGAACCATCTATGAAAACACATTTAAATGGTTTTTTTAGGATGTAACAACCTTTTTTCAATTTCAATTGACTCCCAAGAGAAAAATATGTAGTTGGTCAGAGGCATGCCTGAAAATAATTCACTCATCCTTAAGTGTGCAAAATAAGTGAAGTTTGGTCATGTGTTACACGAGAATAGTGAGGGCTAGAGATGAACCATTAGCTCTTATACATGCAAGAATGAGTCCTATAATAAATATTAGTAGGATTTTATCTAACTCATGGTGAATGAGATGTGACAATGATGTTTCTCTCATATCCAAATCTCTCAGAACAGGGTAAAAGTTGGTTAGTGGGGTCTGTAGAATCTAACTCATCAACCCAATCGATGAACCATATATGCAAGCACATTTAGATAGGTATTTTTAGGATTAAAAAAAACTTTGTATAGTCTTTGTTGATCCCTAAGAGAAACATTTTTAGTTGATCAGAGGCATCCTTGAAGAGAATTCACTCTTCCTTGAGTGTGAAAAATGAGCAAAATTCAATCGCATGTTGTATGAGAACTATGAGGGATAGAGACAAACCATCATCTCCTACACATGTAGGGATGAGTCCTCTAAGAAATACCATGAGGATTTTATCTAACTCATGATGGATGAGATAAATTAATGAGTTTATCTTGTAGCTAAATCTCTTAGAATAGGGTAAAAGTTAGTCAGTGAGGTCTGTAGAATCTGACTTATCAACCCAATTAATGAATCATCTATGTGAACGCATCTAGATGAGAATTTTTAGATGACCTTTGTCTAGTCTCAATTGACCCTTGGGATTAAAATTTATTATTTTTCAGAGGCATCCCTGAAGATAATTCACTTTTCCTCAAGTGTACAAAATGAGTGAACTTCGATCACACATTACATGAGAACCATGAGGGATAGAGACAAACCATCATCTCTTAAACATGTAGGGATGAGTCCTCTAAGAAAGATCAGGAGTATATTGTCTAACTCATGATGGATGAGATGAAGCAATGAGGTTTATCTCATAACCAAATCTCTTAGAATGGGGTAAAAGTTGGTCATTAGGGTTCATAGAATCTAACTAATCAACCCAATCAATAAACCATCTACATGAACATGTCTAGATAAGAATTTATAGGCTATAATGACCTTTGTTTGGTCTCAATTGACTCCTAAGAGAGAAATTTTTAGTTCATCATAAGCATCACTTAAGATAATTCACTTGTCCCCAAATGTGTAAAATGAGAAAACTTCAGTCGTGCATTGCACGAGAACCGTGAGGTCTAAAGATGAACCGTCATCTCCTACATATGTAGGGATGAGTCCTATAAGAAATTTAGAGAGGATTATATCTAAATCACAACATAAAATATGAAATAATGAGGTTTTTATCACTATCAAATCTATCTGAACATGATAAAAGTTAGTCAATGAGGGTTGTATAATTCAACTTGTCAACCAAATCGATGAACCATCTATATGAACACATTAGGATAAGAATATTTAGGATATAATCATCTTTTTTCAATCTTGGTAGACCCCCAAGAGAGAATTTTGTAGTTGATTGGAGGCATCCCTTAAGATAATTCACTCATCCTCAAACTACAAAATGAGTGAACTTCCATCATGTATTGCATGAGAACTGTGGGGGATAGAGATGAACCATCAGCTCTTACACATGTAAGGATGAGTCCTCTAAGAAATTAAAAGAGTATTTTATCTAACTCATGATGGATGAGATGTAGAAATTAGGTTTATCTCATAGCTAAATCTCTCAGAACATGTTCATAGAATCTGACTCATTAACCCAATCAATGAATCATCTATGTGGACACATCAGGATAGGCATTTTTAGGCTAGAATAACATTTGTCTAGTCTTGATAGACCACTGAGATCTAAATTTATAGTCAATTGGAGGCATCCTTTAAGAGAATTCACTCATACCCAAATGTGCAAAATTAGTGAACTTCATTCGTATTTTACATGAGAATTGTGAGGCCTAAAGATGACCATAATATCCTACACATGTAGAGATGAGTCCTCTAAAAAATTATAAGAGGATTTTATATAAATCATGATGGATGAGACGTGGCAACTAGGTTTCTATCTAATCCAAATCTCTTAGAACATGCTAAAAATTGTTCAATGAAGGCCATAGAATTTGACACGTCAACCCAATCGATGAACCATCTACATAGACACATTGGGATAGGTATTTTTAGGCTAGAATCACCTTTTTATAGTCTCAATAGACCCTTAGGAATGAAATTTTTAGTTTATTAGATGCATCCATTTAGAGAATTCACTTGTCCTTGAATGTGTAAAATAAGTGAACTTTCATCATGCATTGCATGAAAATTGTGAGGGCTAGAGACGAACCATTAAATCCCACACATGCAAGGATGAGTCCTCTAAGAGAACATAGATAAGACTATCTTTGTGTTTTCTTAAAAATATAAATATAGAGAAGGTGAAAATTAATTTGCTTAAGGTAGATGAAATTAATATAGAATATTTTGTCTTCTCTTCATTTCAAGAAGATAATCTTCTCTACTCATGACACCAACCATGTCAAGTTGGAAGATCATCTAGTGCCACTAACCTACATTAAATTTTTAGTAAAAACATTAAACAAAAATAAACACATAATCATAAAATAGTTAAAAATTAAAATACATTAAATCAAATAACTTTATTATATTAGTTTGAAATAGTAGATAAACTTAATTGTGTAATCTAACATACCTTTAGGATCAACTCTATTTTCAAGTATTTCAAGAATCACTTTGTGGTGAGATTCATGCACTTTCCACAAAGTTATATTTTGAGGCTTTCCATGATATTTTATGATTTAAATATTTGTATCAATAACAAGGTTTGAATAATGAAGCATCATCTTGTGTGTTTCAAAGTCTTCAAATAACAATTATTTTATTTTTTTATGATAGTACCTATAAAGCCAGGTTTTAGCAACCATTATGGATCTAGTGGAATAAACTAGCTCTTCTCCATCCATAACATTTTTGGTTATTTTTTTCCTCTACATAATGACACAAGTAGTATTCTATTCTCTTATCATAATTCTTAGGTGCAATGACTTTAAAAACATGCTATGCATTTAAAGTATAATCAAATTATAAGTACATCCAGGGAAAAAAATATCACTAATATCTAAGGTTGTATATTTAATTAAATAATAAATTATCCTTGGTTGCACAAGATATGAGATATGTTCAAAGTCAATAAAGATACCATTTCATGATCTATTAATTATTGGATTGAATGGCTACTCTCTACAAGTGATATGGGTCTACAATACCATTCGTCAACCCATTATTTTGAATCACATTCATTCCAATTAAATTCTATACATGAGGAACAAAAACATGCCATATCCTTAGTATAAATAGTCCATGAATTTAAATTTGAACTTTGAATGGAGTTAAAAACACTCGATCCAAGTACTGTAATGTAATCTTCATATATTGCCTTATGTTGTTCCTCTATTAACCAAAAAAATATTTGTACATGAGAATGTTTATCCAATCCATGACAAATATTTTCATTATACCAAGTCATAATACTTATTGAATTGATCAAATTATCACCATCTTTATGCTTTCCCTACTCTCTTTTAAGGGCTCTTTTTACACATGCACCAACACCATCATGTTCCCCTTTTCCATACCCAACCTCAAAGAAGCTCCAAAAATGTTGAACACCATTCTTCTTATGCATTTTTATTAACCAGTAAGACATTTAATAATTTTTAAACTACCCTACATAATTATCTAACAAAATTTAGTGTGTATCAAACATGATTTCTTTTGCATTCATATTCATATAAAATATCTCAAAACAACCTTGGATAAACTCTGGAAAATGCAATATGTCATCGCTCATATAAAAATGGTACTCCCTCAAAATATTTTTGTTATCATCTTTGCTATTAGGTGCATGTCTGAATGTAATATGAACAAAAATTTTAACTTGAATTGAATTATAATATTGGGATTGAACTTCATTATATGGTTTTAGTGTGTAGTTCTCGTCAAAATCCATAATCAAAATAATGGTGTCAACTAGGAAGTTATCCTTGCATTCTTTAAATTTATTATCTAACTATTTTGATTTGTGTGTGTGTGTTGCATATTGGTAGATAATATCCTTTTTGAATTCAAACATGAAATCAGATACACAAACTTTAGTTGTAACCAATTCAAATCTTGATGACTTTTTTCCAATCTTTTAACACATATTATAGATTTGTACTTCTTATAATCAACTAATTGCTTTCCAAATTCAAATGAAATATCTTCATGTAAATAACTCATCAAATTTGGAAAACCACCACAAATATTACATGTTATATATAAACATTATTTGGTAAAAAAAACCTATCCCTCAATTCTTTGATATAAAAGACCTTGGATTAATTCTTTTGATGTTTTAGGTGGGGAAGACACCATACATTCTTAAAAAATCTCACCAATATATAAAGTACAATGTATATGATGAAAAATATCAAAATGCATAGCAAATTCAATATGTACCTACAATAACATGTGGTGCATGCTTAGTTTATTTTAACATATAGAGGCTTGCACATCTCAAATGACCTTTGGCTAATTATCAATTGGCCATTAATTTTTTTCAATATTTTTTTTATAAAATTCTATTTGCATCATGTCTAAAAAATGTTTTTCATGTGACTCGTGATTTTTTGAGCCTTTTATGATTTTAACATCTTTTACATTAGATGAGACCCTTGTGTTATCATGCCAAAAATTTTCAATCCATTATTTTGTTCCTTCAACCAATACCTTATATTTTTATAGGAGTGTAACACTAAATGCCCAACAATCCATGAGTGAAGGGTCATCAAGCCTTATTATTATTATTACAACATTTATTAGAGATTTTTCATTTAAATTCAAAGGTTTTCTTGTTTTAGTAAGAATTCAAGCTTTATATGTTGACTTACTCACTATATATTCCATTATTACTCATCTTGTCACATTACTATCTTTATTTTGACTTTTATTGCCTATTATTTTAAATGCATTAAATATATTCTTTACTATTTTACTATTTTTTTCCTCTATGTTTAATATTCTTAACCCCAAATTATTCATCACAAGGTGCATTTTTTGCATTTTCATTAATTAAAAAATAGTCTTGGCATTATTTTGTATGGATTTTATTCTTAAATGCATAGTTCTATACACATTAAGCATGACGTTGAACTATTCTTTTTGACATTTTACCTTCCATAGGTTCTATTAACTTTTCATCTATTTCAGCCAAATACTTTGGTGTTCATATTATTATCCTTGGAGGTGTGGGTGCAGGAGATATATTTTGTATTAAATTGGGTGGTGTTAACACTTCAACCATAGTAGGGACATTAGAGGGTTGAATATCTAAATTAGACCCTATAGGAAAATTAAATTCTTATTCCTTAGGAGACACATGATTCAAGGTCATTATTTGATGTTTATTATCATCATACTCAAAAATTTCATTATGAATGAATGTTTCATTATATTGTGTTTGTCCATATGTTTCATCATTCATTACAAATTCATTACTTACATGCTCTGCATTTTGAATTTCATCTTACAACAAAGATTTACTTGTTTCTCTTATCTCATTTTAAGACATATGTAAACTAAATTCTATATAATTTGGCATGTTATTTTCATGAGAAGTATTACCTGGTGTAGAAGAAGAACCTTCACCTTGCATAAAAGTCCTTATTGATGCTCTCCTATCTGCTTGTCTTTTTCTTTCTTTTTCTCTTTACTCTTCAATTTACTCATTTTTTATCTCTTTGATTGGTATTTTATGATGACTTCTTGACACCAATATCTATCCTTGATAAAATAAGATAATTGTAGATTTAAACTTGAAGAATTCTTAGTGATTCAAATAAAATAAATGAATAATTCACCAAATTCGCATAGTTGCAATAGAAAAAACAATTTGTAATTTGGAAAGAATAAAACAAATGACTCATTTTCATGGAAAATGCAAAAGGAATTCATGAATCAAAGAGGGTATGTGTGCTTTCAAAAGCACACACACTCTTTGGGATCCATGGACCAATAGGAAAATGCATTTATTAGTCCATTCGTGGTTGTGCAAAGGGCGTATGCCCTTTTAATATTTACAAATTTTGTTTTTTCCTACTTTCCCTCTAATTTTTCCCCAATTTTAGGCCTAAAGGGTCCCAAACCTGGCTAAACTCTATCATGGACCATCCAAGGGAATTTATAATAAATTTAAGGATTTTTCTTTTTTATCAACACATCTGATTAGGAAGCTTTTATTATTTAAAAAAATTATATGGGTTTGTAGAGTGGAAAGCATAAGTTTTAAATATATATTTTTTTAATGTTAGAATATATTTATAATTATTATTTAATTTTTACGTAACATACCTCATTATAGTCTATATACATATCATCACAAATTCCCTTATAACTTTTTGAATATTTATCAAATTCTTATAAAACTTATATCTCAACAATATACATATTGTCAACTATGCTTTAAAAAAAACTAAATTTCATAAAGTTAAGGTAAAAAAATTGTGTTTGTACACTTGTAGTTTCAATTTTCCAGCTGTCTTGACTTGTAAAATTATTTAAAAATTATATATCTAATAAAAATTAATAAAAAATATTCTCAACAATATTAGACATTTTACCTATATATATATATATATGAAATTTCATTCAAAAAATCAATTGTTTACTCAAAAAAAGTATGTTTGTTCGCATGCACTCTCCTTATCTTTTTACAAAAATGACCAACCTATTGTCATAAATGCATCTATTTCACACATTTTATCATTTGGGTATTGAAAAAAATTATATATTTATAAACTACATTAAAAATGACACAATTCATGTTTTTATGTCATTGTCAAATTCCTTTTTGAAGTGTCTCTAACATTCTTTCCAAGTTTAACTATTGTTATTTTCATAATAAAAAAAAGTATCGCTTTATACCCCCCCTTTTGTCTCCCATTATCCTACATCTACCCATTACATTATATATCATTTTCCTATCTTTAATGGCTTATTTTAATTAAAATTCACAAAATTTAAATGCACTAAAATCTTAAAAATAGATACGGCCTTACATACAGGTGATTAAATTAAACTAGAGAAATATACAAAGCAATTTAAAAGTCTTAACCAACCCTCATATGCACCTCTGCATGTGAAAATCAATAAATAATTTCCATTTGAAGGGTAAAATAAATAACAAGCTATTTAAAAAAAGATAATAAAATAAGTTTTTTAATTTTATGGTGGAAGTTTTAATGTGGTTTTGACTTAGCTTTGTAGAACAAGAACCTTAGCTGATGTCATGGGAGAAAGTAAGTTTTTGATCTTTTTTTTGGAAGAAAAATATATCATAATGGATGCCAAAACACCTTGAATAGGCTATGGGAGTTGAAAGAGGATTGTTTAAAGACATTCCATGATATGGGAGCTATTGGATGACTATTTAAAGATGCTTCAAGCCATGGAAAGGGTTTAATAGGTTGTGATGGGATCAAAACTCTCTTATCATACTTGAAATGGTATAATAGGTCATAGGAGGAGACTCAGAATGGTGTACATGCCATGAAAGATAGTGTCGGGTCATTTAAAGAGCTAGAAAAACATAATAGGCCATATGGGGGTCCATTTAATAAATCTAATGGCTTCATCCAATGGTGTGATAGGGATGGAATATATTTCTAGGTTAGGATACAATTAATGGCAGTTGCACATGTTTCAATGTGAGCATGGACAATCAAAATGTGAGTTGGGTTGTGAGAAGACCCTTTGACAAAAAAATACCTTCAAACAATGTTAAACCCTTGTTCAAGATGATACTTTTCACTCCTTAGTGAGAATGAAAAATATTCCTACACAAAAACACCTCTTAAAAATAGTAATACCCCTATTTTTAGTTAAAAAAGACCTTGACATTTTTTTTAAACCCTCAAAAAAATGCCTCATAATATACTACAAATAAACTCAAGATTTTAAGTAAACTAACATCAATTAAAAACTAGACAAACATATACCAGCTTGTCACTCTGATACCATATCAGAGTGGATGTCAAAATCTCTAAATCAAGTGAGTTCATGGGTTTGTGATAGGCACAAGACAAGCTAGTACTCACCACAATATCTGTAAGTAAAATGAAATCACATACACAAGAATATTGCACAAAACAAAATAAGAGCCAAATCCCAATCTTCCATTATTAAATCTCAAAAATATGATATGTTCATAGAGGGAAGTTCATGTGTAACTCCTCCCTATAAATCTCCATGAAAGGTGGTCAAAGGGGAAATAATAGAAGAGTAACTCCCATACCTAGAATAACTAGTTAAGGGAGTTACTTCTTATTCCTTTGGTCAAACTGTAACTCTAAGTACACCTAAGCAAGCTCATCCATGAAAGTAGGAAAAATCCAAGTGAGGGAAAAAATATTATAATAAATAAATATGGGAAAATATTAAACCCCTACTCTAACAGTTGTTATCAGAGATTCCTAGAATACCCATCATAACATGTTAATGCTTATTTCTATGCAAAGTATAGTTTTATAATGTAGATAGAACTAAGGAACACAATGAGTAGTCATTCTAAAAAAAATTATTGATTATCATTTAAAACATAGAATTAATGATATAAAACATTTGATATTATATAAGTAAACAAATTCACACAAAATATAATTCAACTTCAAACAAAACAAGTGCAAAAGTCATTTGAAGAACCATGACTCGATCTCTATATTTAATCTCAAATCATTTGGAACTATTTTAATTTAAATCATATCACTATTTAAAGACTTAAAATGCTTTGTCACTTTAGATTATGACCTTAAATTTCATCCTTTGAATGAGTTTTTTCTTATTTTGTAGTCTTTTGGTATATATGCATAGGCCAAATATATACAAAATGATATATAATACATAAAATGTTATACATCACACACTTGTCATGTATTTACACTATGTGATTTTACATTCCTAAGTCTACTACCAATTCTTTCTCAGACATAAATAGTTATCTCATCCTAAGATAAAGTCATAGGAAGTTTTCCTAATGGAAGAGCTATTAGAATTGAGTGCATCAAAGGGTTAGTCTAAAAACACTACTTATAGTAATCATTGAAGGTGTCATTTATTAGTTTTCATCTCTTACATACTACTTAACAAACCTTTTAGGTTTTCAACTAAGTAGCATAATAATCTACCACCCTTGTGAGTTTTCAATATATTGGAATAATTATCCTTTATGGTTTTTTCACATCCTAGCCTTGTGCCTAATTCTTATGACCTTCCCTACTTCAAAAATCTTCAAATTTTCAAAGAAAACTATGCAATACATAAATATATAGAAGATGCATGGAGTGCACTTTTGGTAATGGAGGAGGCTGAAAATAAGGTACAATTGGTGTTGTGTGAGAATATTCTACTTCCACATAAGATGGTATTGCAAAAAATATGTTTAAAAATGATGCATCTATATATTCAAGTGTTAGAATTTTTGTTTGCATTTTTTTATCCACCTTCCTATTTTTTATTTTTTGTAATTAGCTAAATTTAAAATTTTAAAAGGTTTTTATGCTCTAGGGGTTTTGAGATACATTACACTTTATGTGCCATGTGTTTATAAATCTTTACTTCACTCCACTTATCTAACACTTTTTATTGAATTATGTTGAGTTATTTTTTAGATTTTATGCTCTTGGTTTAAATGACATCAATTTTTGTAATGAGACCATTGTGTTTTGATGGATAGATTAATTTCTTTGGCTAAAAAAATTCTTTGATGTGACATGTTGCCTTTCTTCTTCTAAAAACTTCCTTTATTAAATATTACTTGAGTCTGACACCATGATCTACTTTGGGAAAGGTGTAATCTTTGAAGTGCTTTGTCATGAACTGATTTGTGAGTGAGCATATGTTTCTTGTCCTTCATACCCTTTTTATCATTTCTTTATTCTTGTAATTAATTACTTTATTTTGTGTTGACCCTATGTTGACTCTTCTTTATATTAATTTTACATTGCTTTGATGCTTTCTTTTATTACTTTGTGATATTTAATTTTTTATACTATGTTCTGATTTCATGTGATATAGAGATCAAACTATGCAAAATTACACTCCAAACCTATAAAAATACAAGAAAACTGTAAATGAAACACAAACTCTAAATACATGGTGTTACTCAACATCCTCTTAATTATTTTGCATGATATTAATAGAAATCATTGCTGGTAAGGATTAAGCCTACAACTATTTATACACCTTTAGAGGATGGTTCCTTAAATTCCCTTCATCACTATTGCTCATTGTTATAATACTTCATGGATGACATATGGTCCTTTCTATAAAATATTCAATTTTCCTAGATGTGCACAAAATCTACTATCATACAATAGTACTATCTGATCTATATAAAACTCTTCAAATCATAGATTACAATCATGCCATGTTTTTTGATTTTGCTTATTTATTTCTTATATCCAACTCAATATCTTCCTCATTTCCTCCATGTGAGTTATATCTAGTAACATTACCTATAGTGAATTATGATCTCCCCGTTACATTATCAATGCAATTCATAGACTTTGAACTATATATTCCATAGGGATAACTATTTTTATTCCATACACCAACTATAAACAAGTGAGATCTATCACACATTTATAATTATTCTTTCATTCCCATAGGATTTTAATAATTTTATGCTCTCAGTTACCTCTATGCACATTGCATATTTTTGTAAGCATCTTATCAAGTACTTTTTTGGATGCTTTTACTTTTTGATTAGCTTCAGGATGATAGGTTGCGATATTATGATGTAATATCATAAATTATTACATTATGGTCTTGATATTATTGTTGATAAAGTGTTTTCCTCTATCACTAACCAACTTCACCAAATATCCAAACCTGGTTATAATGTTCTCATATAAGAACTTGGTTGTGTTTCTAGTGTTGTAACAACTTTTACCCATTTCATGAAGTAATATGTCATAGTTATTATATATAACATGACTACATGCTTTTGGTATATTGATAAGTCCTATAAATTCAATTTCTTATTGCTTAAATGGTTGTACTACTAATATTGGGTTTAAAGTCATTTCATCCCTTTGATTCGGTCTTCCTATTCTTAATAAATGTTGTAGTGTTGTATGACTCTATGCACATCCTAAAATAGAGGAGGCCATCATATACCACTTTATAATATATTCCTTATATTCATTATCCTATTAATTATCCTCATATTACTCCCTAATGTGTTTTTTCAAGTAATTACAGTCACTCATGTTTTAGGGCTACTCTACACAACATGCCATATTTACCTATTTTTTACAAAATCCCATTGATAATAATGAATGGTATGGATCTTATGACCAACTTATTTTTGTCTTTCTCAACATAATACTCAATAAACACTCCTTGTTCTAATAAATTGGCTATGTACTCCATATTCTTTGGAATTGAAAAGACTCTAAATAAGTGCACACCTAGTAATTCATCTTGTAATTCTTTGGGATCCTCACCATTCCTTATTAAAATATGATGATTTTTTCCACATTATCTCTCCATAATTTCACATTAATCCTAAACTAAAGCTACTGGAATAACATAAGCCACCTGGATATCCATCCACTTAGCATGATCTTATTCAACAAATATTGCAAAGCTTGGTGATCTATAAATAATTAAAATAGTGTTACTAAGATGTAATTCCAAAATTTATCTAGTGAAAACACCATATATATGGCCTCTCTCTATTTTAGTGTAATTATTATCTATTCCTAACAATTTTATACCTACAAAGTGAATGGGGTGATCCAAACCTCTATCTCCTGACTGAGCCAATACAATTCCTAATGTGATTCTCGAAGCATTAACATGCACATGAAATGGCTTTCTCAAATTTGGGAACACTAATATTTGAGTTTTTAATAACCTCTATTTCAAATCCAAAAAAAAAGGTTGACACTTATAAGTCCATTCAAATTTTGTATCTTTGTGAAATAATCTCTTCATTGGTGTAGATATAGTTTCATAACCTTGGATGGAATTATGGTAATACCCTATATGTCCAAGGAATAATTAAACTTGTGTAGAGATTTCAAAATGTGGTATACTTAGAATGGAAATGATTTTATCTTAGTCAACAAAAATACCATCATTTTAGACTATGTGGCCTAGGAGAACAACAAATGGTGTAAATAACAAAATATATTTCAAATTCAAAGTGATTCATAGAGCTTGACATCATTCTAACATGAGTCATAACTTAGATGGGTGTTCTTTTAATAAAGAAAATAAAACCCAATCATCAAGATAGACTTACAGGAAATCATGGATGAAATCTTTGAATGTATGACCATAACCTTAGAGAAAGTAATAGGAGCATTATTTAGACCAAAATTCATTACCTTATATGTGAAGTAACCTAATTCCATTTCAAAGGTGGTCTTAGTGTGAATTTTAGCTATTATTTCTATCTAATGATATCCACTAAATCCATCTATGAATTAATAGACTTCATGCCTTATGACTAACTTTTAAACTTTATTTGTGAAGGGAATTGGAAATGGGTCATTAATACAAGAATCATTCAATACTCTATAGTCCCCATAGACTATGATCTCCTCTAAATTTTTGGGTTGGACCACCATTGGACTTACCCATTCTAATTTTTTCCACTAGATAAAAAATCCTTTCTTCATGCATTTGGTCAATTTCAGCCTTAACCTTAAAATTCATATTGGGGTTTAGCCTATATGGGTACTTCTTGATAGGTCATGTGCACTATTTTATGTCTATGTGCATTTATCTCAATTAAGGGTATACACCCTTAAATTCTAAAAACTTTGTTGGGAACACATCTTAATAATCTCTTCGTAGTTAAAGGCCTTCTGATATCTCTTAGTATGTTTAATAGGAACCCAAATTTGCAATCTTTGGCATTGACTCAATACCAATGCTCCTTATCATTTTATTAAAAAACTCCTAATAAATCTTGTTTGACCCACTTGACATAGAGTCTTGTAGTGTTATTTGTCCTTCTTGCTCTTGAATTTTTAAATTGTGTAGCTGTGTATCTTCAATTTTCTCTATCATTTTGGATTTTTGTTCCTCTATCTCTCACTTAGGTTTGAATAAACCCTTAAAATCTAAGTCATCATCATTGTCACTAGATTCTTCATGTTCTCCATTATCCATGATCTTATTATAAGGTTTCACCAAAATTTACTCTTTCTTCTTTGTAGCCTTGTAAGTTTTGAGATATTTAAGTATGTAGTTGCTTTTTCTTATGAAGATAAATCTTGTGCATTATTTAGATCCTCTTCTCACCCATGACATAAAAAATATTTATATTCTATGAAGATTTTTTTACCATAGGATTCCCATCTATAAAGACAAAGGTTTGGATAAAATCCTATTAGACTTGTGACCAAGTATTATTTTCTTACATACATTCCTAGTGCATATTCTAGGTTGTTTGAAGAGGTCCTAGATTATACTTGAATACATGTACCTATTATATGGGTTACACACCTCACAAAGACCATACATTGACACATCTATGAATATACATTTCAAGACACTAACCTTCTAGGTAAAATGGCCACTAACTTGTGATTATAGGTGATATTCAAAAATCAAACTCATAATAATTTTCAAGAATCATCCTAGTGCAACATATTCAATCTATGTACTACCCACTAGCTTGAAATGTCATCCTTTAGTGCATAATTCATCATACTAACTCATTAATATATATTTTTAATATGTTATTCCAATATATAAATAAATTAGCCCAATCTATTACTTATAAATTAGAGGTAAATCTCACTCTATAGAAAAAACCATTCACATTGGTTACACCTCATGTTCTCCTCTTACCAATTAGCAATGAGTATCTGAATCACTTCTTACTAAATAAGAAACTTCTCAAGGAAGAACACTTTCCTAAGTTGGTTTAGTGTAATCCATGTCTATCAAACCCATTTGATATAACAAATGTAATTCACACCTTTTTGGTGACCACATAGATGGAGACTTTCATTCCGCTATTTGAAACTGTGGGACATGTTCCTTTGTTATCATTGGTCTAGGGGAATTGATCTGGTTGATGTAATCACAAAAGTGGTTATCTTTTAATGGAAATAGTTTCACTTCCCTATTCACAGTGTGTTGTTCTTATACTTTATGCCAATATGAAACCAATTATTTTCCCCATAGGCCTAAGGTGATTCAAGATATTTAGGAATGATATAGAGATTTTTTTTAACTTTATCAAAGGTATGATGATAATATTATCCCCTTAGTTTGAATCTAACTAATTATGAATTGCGTTGATGGTCATTTGACCATCATATGCCTATTTTGTTGATTAATGTAGGGTAATGTGTTTCATCAATATTAATGTCTATAAATTCAAAATCACCTTGTATATTGAGATCAACAACTCTAATTCTTACATCTTCTAGTCACCCAATAGATTATACCACTTTTTAGTCTGTGATACTCGATGTCATTGGGTTATAACTGAGAGCAAGTCATCCAATGGCTTCCCCTATCAATTGAGGCACCATATTTACTATGCCACTTTGATATCTATTCAATAATAAACACCTCATGTATTCTTGGTATTCACATATCATACCACCTTATTAGTGATTTTTTGCCTCTTTTTATGTAGGCCAATAAGTTATGTAGAAGGTTTGTGATGTTATATGATATATCTTCATTACATAGAGTACTCAACAATCTAAGCACATCTATTAAAATAGTAATTACTCCATATTACCTTATAATGCACTTAATTTGACAATGCATATTTGCATCAATTACTACAACATAACCTTAAAATACATTTTGATGTTATATATTTTATAATAACTACACTACCTGATATAACAGACCCTTTTCCATTTTAGTATCTAAATATTTTTCATGTTGCACCTTTCTAATTTTTTGATCTTACAACATTTCTAAGGTGTTAATAGTTTCTTTGTGTGTTGAAGTTGGATAAATACTTACACAAATTAGGATATTTAGGGTGTGAACTCACCATATTTACATTTCACACTAGTTTTTCCATTCTCTAATTTTCTAACACAAGTCAATCTTATGTGTGATGTTATATTATAATTATAGAATATTCACAATATATTTGTCTTTGTAGATTGGTTCGATAATTCCATGGGTAGTAATTGTATTCACTAAATAGATTAAAAAATAGAAAAAAATCAGTGTTGGCCATGTCTACCATTTGGTTTTAGATTACCTTTTTGGTACCCACCTTTATATCCTCCTTGTATCTACTATAAACCCCAAACTCACTATTTTTCCCCATCATATCCTCCTTGTGGATGCATGGAACTAGACCCATACTATTATTAGACATCATAATCCCCATACTGTCTTTGGGTAGAAGATGGGATTCATCCTAATTTTTGTGTTTGGGGCAACATAGTTTCCATGGTTTTTGATACTGAGAGAATGAAGGACTTCATCCTATCTAGTAATACATATATTGTAGTGTCCAACCTAATAAAACTTTAGGCTAGTACTAAGGTGACGTTGAAATCCACCCAAAAATAACTCAATCATAGTTTTCATCTATACATCTAGACTTGTAACCCCTGGTTTTATAGATGGTATTTCATGTACTACTAATGTGAAGATATTCTTAGTGATGTCTTCTTTCAATTTTTGAAGGGATCGATAATTATTATCATCTTGTGTAAATTTTATAAATTACAATATAGATTTTGAGATTATTGGATATATTATTGTAAGAGATGACATTTCATAGTTCCATGCTCTACTACATAAAAGATATCTCAAAATTTCATTTTTAATTTTAGGTAGTCGATAGTCATTCCTATGGTACCCATTTTTAGCACACTTCATACACCAAAGGCCTAATTTGGGCATATTAATTTCATAAAGCTCATCTATATTACACAAAATAACATATATCTTTACAATAATTTTTCATAGTACGATGAAAACTATCCCATTATCTTCTATTTGCTCTACTTAGATCACAACTTCTCAAACATCTACCTTGTGAGTGAATTGAGTTTGAGCAATGGAAAACCTAATATGAGGTCACATGCCTTATATAAACCATACAAACTTATATGTATCTTGAAATAGAAAATCACTCTATTCATCACATTAGAGAACCTACGATCATAGTCCCATACTAAATCATCCATTATTTATCAAATCTCTTTCAGATCTTGGATTTTCTAGCTCACACATTTAATAATTATAATTTCTCCTATCATTTGATCATTGACATCCTTATATATTAATTTGGTAGTATCAATTTTTATACATAAAATCTAGTGCTCTACTTGTTGGAATTTATATGAAATTATACTTATTTGCATCCTCTTAGTTACACCCTTAACATACCATTTCATCTCAGATGTTAATATGTATTGCTTAGGGTCAAAATACCCATAATATGATTCATATTTCCAAAAAATCTCATAGTGAGATCCATTCTTATTATGCTCATACCTGAAACCACTGCTTATTATGGACTAGACTTTCCTAGCATCTTAAAACTTGTTGTGATCTAAAAACTAGCCTCAACTAATTTTTTTATATCCAACACTTTCTTAGTGTCTTCACTATATTTTCTAAATTTATATGTAAAAAAATCAAACTATGTACTATTTTTACCAGCTTATGCACTTTTTATTCTTCTCTATGTCGATAAATTAGGCATAAGGGATGTGTACCCTTGAAATGAATGATCGTTGTCTATAATATTTTAATAATTTGAAATTCAACCTAATGTAATGCTACAACTTAACATAAATTCTTCAAAATATTTTTTTTATACTCCAAAAAATATATTCCCTTGTAACTGTGACCTAAAACTACATTCTAGTTACTCTAATTACTCCTTTAATATATTTCTATTCTCTATATCCTCACTCTCTTCCATATCTCCTAGATTACTTTTCCCATATCTATCCATATTTATGCTCTCATTTGTGCTTTATCTTCTCTCAGGAACTCTCATTTCCTCATTTCCATAATATCTAACTCCTCTCTGAGCTCCCATTCTTTATTTATCTTCTAAACTTTATAGTCTACTCTTAATTGCAACTATAATAATATTATTATGTTTATTCCATTTCCTCTATTGTCACATGTCTGACTCTAGCCTCAAAATTCTCTTCTCATTCTATTTATTTGCATCCTCCATCTATTGGTTTTAAGTTTAAGCTTCTCTTATCAGTTATTCATCATTCACTTCATCATCACACACATCCCCATAAAATTGGAAGTGAAAAATCCATGTTACCTAGAACATGCACCACGGCATTTCCCACAACCAACATTTTGACTAGAGTAGGTAATCATGATAAAAGTTTGCTTCTAATGCCTCTTATGAATAAATCATGTGCAAATTTAAACACAATATATCTTTATATGAAAAACTTGGTAATGTATCCATAAATAATGGTTTTCATCTAATGGTATATAATACACATCCACTTAGTATCTAAGATTTTTAGTATTTATACCTTCCCTTTAGTCTAGGTAAATTAGTATATTTCTCTTAGCCTAGAGCACTAATATTCCAATATTGATAACCAAGTAGTTAATAACCTAGGCAATTCATAGAAAAATATTTTGCATATTTCACCAGGTATATTCTCAGTTATAACCTCTCTCATATATATTCTTGTTCTCTTTTCTTACTCTTCTATAAAAAAATTAATTCTCTCATACAACCTTCATTTCACATCTCTTTGTTTAGGTAACCATATATGTTTCAAGGTTCCATACTCAACACAACATTATTGGTAGAGGTTCTAATAAAACCCATTAGAACATGTTAATGTTTATTTCTCTATGAAGTAGATTATATTTTCATAACGTAGACATAATTAAGGAACATATTCAGTAGTAATTCTAAACAATATTATGAATTATCCTTCAAAACACATACTTAATGATAGATAGAAATCATTATTATTATATAAGTAAATAGATTCACACAGAAAAGAATTCAACTTCACATAAAACAAGTCCAAAATTTATTTGAAGAACCATGAATCGATCTCTATATCTTATCTCAAATCATTTAGATTTATTTTCCTTTATATCAAATTGCTTTTTAAAGACTTAAAATGCTTTTTCACTTCACATTATGACCTTACATTTCCTCCTTTGAAGGAGTGTTTTGTATTCTATAGTCTTATGGTATAGATACATAGGTCAAATACATAAAAAATGATATACGTTACACAAATTACTATACATCACACACTTTTTATGAATTTACACTATGATGTTACGGTCCTAAGTCTACTACTAGCAATAGTTATGTCCTTAGGTTTAAGACAATGGATACCAAGATGAGTTACGAGCCTATGATAATCATATTAAAAACATATTTATTAAAAAAATAATGTTTTTAATTAAATACAATGTTATGCTCAATTCTTACACTTCTTTTGGGGAGTGTTTTCTTTCTATTAGAGAATGTGAAATAAAAAATTAGATATAAATATAATTCAAATATTCTCCCACTATTTTCACATTTCAAAACAAGACAATATATAAGACTGGAAGTAATAACAATCTATTCAATACTAATAATGATGATATAAATGAAGTAGATTTTATATATAAACCATCTATGAGTCTCATATTCACTCAAAAAATTGGGCAAAAATAATTTACTAAGCTTATATAGCACCCACGATAAATATTACCGAAATTATATGAATACAATATAATGACCTTACATCCAATAAGGGAGTTGGCTCCTTCAAGACCCTTTCCTAGATCTTATGACTATAGTGAATTTTCTAGTTATCATAAATTTCAAGGAAATTTAAAAAATTGTTACTTGAATTTGAAGTATTAAGTATAATAACCCACTGACCAAAAAAGTTTGGATGGAACAAGTGAAAATTCAAGTGTATCAATAGATTTTCTAAGACAAAAATATCTATCAACTGATAACAAAAATGTCCATATGATAGAAAACAAAGTTTTAAAATGTGCCAATGGACTATGAAAAACACTAACTTCAAGATGCAAAAATAATTTAACAAGTCGAGATCATGAACTAGGTAAAGAGTGGAAGTAGTTCAATATTTGCAAATCAGTGAGATGGATGGCACAGAGTAAAATTCTAGAGAAAAATCAAGAATTAGATAATTTAAGTGTTAGGGTTATTGATTTGAAATATTATAATGTGGTAGTGGAATTAGATGGAAGGCTTACAAGATATTCAATTACAAAATTGGAAGACAAGAGGATTATTCATGAATTAAGAGAGCAATGGCATCGATGGGTAGTTGAGATGCATAACAAGGTCTTGGGGCTAGAGAAATATGTTCTAAAGAAGGTGGAGGAAATATTAAATAAAGTCGAGCATGAAGAAAAAGAATGAAACAAGGATGCATATAATCTCAAATTTATAATTTTGGAAGTTGTTAAATTATTTCATCAAGTGTTAAATTGCAAGTCTCCTAGTGTTTTATCAGTATTTGGAATTAAATGTGCATTAAATCTAATTAAGATAAAATGAACAAAAGGTAGTGAATGTTATTAAATAACTTGTAACTAGTATAATGAAATGGAAAAACCTCAAATTAAAAGAAACAAATAGATATGAAAATCACAGAGGAAAAAAAAGACTTAGATATTTTATGTTTTTAGGTTGACTGTGTTTGACTAAGGGATGACTTAGACTGATCAAGAAGATCTGATTATACATGTGTAACTGAAAAAAAGAATGTCATTATTCAAGGTTAGAATTGAGTGGAAGGGGATATGATTGACTTCCACTACAATACTCTATGGTTTGATATTTTCCTCTATAAAAAAATCATGAAAATTAGGTCACATTTGCTTTTGCTTGCTTGAAATATGCCCATGTGTATAAATTTGACCTTCAATTATGCACAGATGATCTATAAATAACTTATTTAAAGTTAAAACATTAATAAGGATTGTAATGGCTAAAAACTTACAAAATAAAAATATAATTGTAATGGGTTGAGATGACTCTAATCACCCCCATGATGATTAATCATTGTATACATATCCAATACTTCAAGGAGGGAAATAAATCCCATGTAGTTCTCCTACTTAGAGTGTTTTGTGTAATATTACTCTTTTTACTACATGTATGCATCTAGAGATTGCTTTAATACTTGATAATTATTTTTTTGAATTACATAGAATAGGCTCATGACTTGGTTAAAGTCTGATCCACATGAATAATATTAAATTTTGAAAGAATGGGGAAGCTTTGCTCAGTGTGCAATAATATCAGTGTGCCTTAATAATGAAATTTCTAAGTGATAAAATAGGTGACCTAGATGTGCCTTTATAGAAATCTAAATTGATAAAACCTCACGCTACTTATCCTAAATATAAATAAATAAACTATAAGGGAAGGTTTAAATTTATAAAATAACCATTACTAAGTGAAAGACATGATCAACCCATAGAGGTTAAAACCAAATGCCAGTACTATCCCATGTTAGTTGATTTTATCTTGGAAGGGTAACATTTAATATTTATGATTGAAATGTTCATAAATATTCATAGAGAGTATTTTTAGTGATTAAGAACATTTTTTTAGGCATAAAAAGTTAGCTTAGAAATGGATAAATCCATACAAGTACTTAGGATAGAATGAGATGGAGAAATAGGGCCATATTAAGTGCTCAAGTCAATTAAGGTAAAAGTGGGCCAAAACTAACATTATCAATTATTCATGACCAAATTTGATTTACTCACCCCACTAGAGTAAAATGAAAGACACACTTGAGTGTGTACAACACACTTTGTCTTTGGGATAAAGTTTCAATCATGGAAGGTGTTCCAAAAGAAATCCTACAATGATGAAAAATTAGTTAGTGTTTATATTTGAAATTGAAAATTTTAAGGTAAATTTAATTTGAAAATATTTTAAAGAAAAATTAAGGAGTACACATGTATATGTAAAACCTCTTTTTCTCTTATAATTTTCTTGAATATGATGCTTCCTCAAAATATTGGAGAATTGGTGCTTTCTATAAAGAACTTAAATAGATTGGTTCCTTTGTTGAACTAGTGGCAAATTAAGGGTGATCAAGCCCCAATTTGAAATGAACATGTATAGAAAATAGAACCCATTGAGGGATTTAAAAACCTCAATTTTTATTGTTATAATTTTTAACCCCAAGATGGAAATGGGTTTGTAATCCACAATGTATTTAAAAGTAATAATGTTGGAGAGCACTAAATTTCTAAGTTATCCACTATGTACTTTAATTTAATCAATCACTACAAATGACATATATATTTAGTTGTCAATTTGTTTCTTAATTCCTAAATGCATGATAAAAATAGAATGGATGATATCCATGCTCCTACCAAGCCAAATATAATAAATAGTATTGAAAAAATGGCATGTTATATCATGCCCCCATTATGATAAATATAAAAAATTATAATTGTATGTAAATGCAAATTTTATAATTCTTGTTCGAAGCTTGTGCATTAATTTATTTCATGCACCCAAAAATGTATGAATTTTTACTCTATTACTATAATGTAAGTGCATATGCATGGCATATGCCCAATAATCTATACCAATATCAAAATTTGAACCATTACAAATTTTCCAAAACTTTATTTTGTACTTAAAACTAGTTTATGTTCATAGAGGATTATATTTGTATGAAAATCTCATTGAAATGTCCCCATTTAAGGTGAGTGATGTGTCCTAAAAGTAACTCATCTCAAAATAAAAGTTAAATATATGATGCATATCAAGATGTAATCATTGAATATTTTAACATATGTGAAAAGTATGTCAACATAGTAAGATATGTACTATTCAAAACATGTATGTAACAAATGTGGCAAGTATTAGAAAAATATTTATTAGTGCTCAAATTATTATATTTGTATTATGTTTTTGTGAGTTTTAAGTGAAGAATAATAATATTTTAGTTTATAAAATTAAGGTATTGCATTGTTAGATGTTCATAAGCTCATTTTCATTTCTTTAATAGGTCTCATGACTTATTTATGTGTATGTCTTCAGATGGAATAAAAGTATGGAGAATTGTTTAGTGTGTTAATTTTAAAACTCACAAAAACATAATTCTTCCACCTTACAGAGGCTTCCCACACCTCAAGTGTACAGTAATTCTTCTTCAACACTCTCCTACCAAAAAATGGTCCCAACAACCAACTCACACACAGAATTGGTGTTCACCTCTCCAACTAGTCAGTAATAACCCTGCCAGTTCACCAAGCACTCTAAAGCACTTCAAGTTGATCTCCCATGAACCTGCAACCTGCAATTCAACAGACCATACTCACACATGTAGATCTCCTATGAGCTTGCAACAACCTGCAACTCAATATTCTTACACTTAGAAGGAACTACCTTTCCTTCCTTATCAACTCATAAATAACAATACATGCCAATGGGTCTATAAATAGATCCCAGACTTAAACAATAACTTAGACTCTTAATTTAGACAATTATCCTCGTAGCTCAAGACTCTAACTGGCCTTTACATGCAAACACTTCGTTCACTTAACTAACTATCTGTGCAACGAACAGTTCTGGAACACACAGGCGATCGACGTTGGTCCCTGCTTGCCTGGTTCTATCGACGTCGACTGACTCTCTATTGTCGCCGGTTACCTCCTACACTGGTCACTATCGACGTCGGTCCTGATGCCGATGCCGGTGCTCCTATATCTCAACAACCTTCTGTTCTTTCTGTTTGCAAAGAGTTGAAGATTTTAGCTCCACAACCTAACAATCTCCCACTTGGAGATAAATAGCTGCAACTTGTACCTGTACCTGTACTCCATCTAGTTTGTTCCCTTGGCTTTGTATCCCTCCTCAAGATCACTCTTGAAGACTAACCACCACAAATCCCATGGTGCAAACCCTGTCATCCAAATCACCTGCCACATCCACATCTACAAACCATGTAGAAAATAAATTGAACCTGCATAGCATGTGCACCTGCTGCTAGTCCCTCTAAGAATCCACTAAACTGCCCTTCAGTACTTCTCTCCTGAATTGGCTCCTAACTTGTGACAACTCCCACTGCTTGGTAAAACTCAGGTTTAGTACATACCATGCACTTAACCTCATTATGTGAATCAAGACACTATCCATAGAACTGTCCAACCATCGGCATGCTAACCGGTCTCACACAATCATCTTGAAACAAAGTCAACATATGACCTTCCATGTCTCTAAAACACACTCATGCTAAAGAACCTTGCTGCTCCCAGATTCTCCATGACATCCCTCTGAACTAGCTTTACCTTTAGTTTAGCAATACCCTGTATATGTAACCCTGCAACAAGCACATCATACAGTAATAGGATAATGTAGCTAATATTATCCAACCTGGTAAAGAGAAACACAATGATCAAACCTCCATTGCCCTATAGCGTATACAAGACCATATACCCTGATCTTCCGTCTCACGTATCCATTTCTACTCTTCTTCATCCTGAACATCCATTCGTCTCTCAGTGGTTTTTTCTAGCTGGCAACTCTACCCAAAACACCTGTTTGGTTCTCCTCCAAGGAATCACATCCTCCATCCATGCCAAGCTCCCACTATTTCCTGGATCTACCTGCTCTGCTTCTTTAATAACTCCCTGGTCCTATACCATAAGTGAGCAACAAGTAGTGTAAAGAAGGGAAATGATGAATTTAAGAACTTACTTACGCCTTCAGTCCTCCATATGGGTGCTTGAGACTCCATGACAGCTTGCTATCCACCCAAAATTCGTCTCAGTAACCGATGTTGGTCACATCTCAGTCTGCAGCCAACCGATGTCGGTTCCCTACGACTGCCTCCTTGCCGATGTCAGTTTCCCCTGGCCGATGCCAGTCGATAACTGTCCTGAGTCACCGACGTCGGGCTACACATAGCCGACGTCGGTCCCTGTCTGGAAGCTGGCATCAGTTTTCCTGCCAACGTTGGTCTCTGTGTTTTTCTAGTGAGACCTAACTTTTTCTTGTGAGCTCTTTTTGGATCAAATCTTGGTCCAAAACACCCTTGCTCTGCTCAGAATTCTTCTACATCTTGTGCTAAACTCTGTCCGTCACCTTCTCCTTGAAAAATAAGGCTTTCCTGTTCTTGTCACTAACATCAAATTCCTCAAGAAACGTTACCTTCTTCTTCTGCATACAAAAATCATGATCCATACCTTCCAAATCTGAAAGCATACCCTTTGACTCAAGAACAAGCATCTCCTTCTTATCTATGTGACCAAGCCTATTAAGCCACATCTCCGAATCTACAGCTGAAGTAGATAACCCAGAAAGAGAATTAGTAATACAAGTAGATAGATAAAGCGTACCTACTTTCTTACCTCTAGCTACAAATGGTGTACCCTTGGTAACCTTCCAAGAGTCCGCTGTGAGAGTTACTGTGTAACCCTCATCACCCAAACTTCTAACAGAAATCAAATTCCGCTCCAGAACTGGGACATGCATGACCTCTTTTAACACCCATGTGTTACCTATTTGCAGTTTCAGCTTCACTTTCCCTTTGCCAACAATTTGACAAGGCTTACCATCCCCTACACAAATTTCTCCAAAGTCTCCCTAGACATACTCATGAAAAAATTCCCTATGTGGGGATGCATGAAAAGAGGCACCAGAATCTAAAACCAAAGATTCTACTTTATCCAAAGAACATACCAGAGCATCCCATGCAGCGTAATCTGCAACATCTACTTCTTCTTCATGTCCTTCATGCTGATCTTCACCCGATCTGCAATCTCTCTTTAAGTGCCCTTGCTTTCCACACTTCCAGCAGGTTATTCTGCCATACCTGGATTTGGATCTCCTGCCTATCTTCAACCTTGATCTCCCATGCTCTATCTTCTCTCTTTGCCTTCCTCTGCCTTCAACACTCAAAGCATTCCCTGATGACTCACCTGTGCTTTTCTTGCGTATCTCTTCATTCAAGATCACACTCACAACATCATCCACTTTTAAGACTTTTGAAGGAGACACAGTATTAGAAACTGCCATTACCAAACCTTCCCAACTTTCAGGTAATGAACACAAGATTAAGAGAGCTCTAATTTCATCATCAAATACAATATTGACTGAACTTAACTGGTTTACCAAACCATGGAAATCACTAAGATGGCTATGAACAGATTCACCTTCCAACATTTGCAAATTAAATAAACGCTTCATAAGAAATACCTTATTCGAAGCTGAGGGTTTTTCATATAAATTTGCCAAAGATTCCATCAACTCCACTGTTGTCTTACACTGTGATAAGCTGGAAATCACAGATGATGCAAGACTCAATCTAATAAATCCCAGAGCCTTCCGATCAAGAACCTCCCATTCTTCATCTTTCATATCCGAGGGTTTGCAATTAACCCCACCCAACGGTAAGTACAAATCTTTCTGATACAGATAATCCTCAACCTGCATCCTCCACAATTGGTAGTTCTTGCCTTTAAACTTCTCCATCCATAGCTTACTGTCTTCTGCCATTGCTCAACTCCCACTCAAATAGAAACCCTGTGAGTAACCTGTAATCAAAACACACTACCCAGATCTAATCCAATCTGTTAGTATCCCAACCAAAAGCTTTGATACCAATTGTAGGGGAATCCAAGAACAAACACACCTGTTCTAATCCCACTTGTTAGGATCTTGCTCCTCAGAAAGAGCACAATATGATTACCAAATATAAGAAATTAAACATGCGAAAATAACCAGAAACACAAGTAACTAGAATTCACCAATAGCACAGAATATGAGAGACAATACACTATCTTTTATTAACACTTTATAGAAAAGAATACAATAAAGAGCCGCCACACTCTTCCACCTTACAGAGGCTTCCCACACCTCAAGTGTACAGTAATTATTCTTCAACACTCTCCTACCAAAAAATGGTCCCAACAACCAACTCACACACAGAATTGGTGTTCACCTCTCCAACTAGTTAGTAATAACCCTGCCAGTTCACCAAGCACTCTAAAGCACTTCAAGTTGATCTCCCATGAACCTGCAACCTGTAATTCAATAGACCATACTCACACATGTAGATCTCCTATGAGCTTGTAACAAATTACAACTCAATGATCTTACACTTAGAAGGAACTACCTTTCCTTCCTTATCAACTCATAAATAACAATACATGCCAATGGGTCTATAAATAGATCCCAGACTTAAACAATAACTTAGACTCTTAATTTAGACAATTATCCTCGTAGCTCAAGACTCTAATTGGCCTTTACATGCAAACACTTTGTTCACTTAACTAACTGTCCGTGCAATGAACAGTTTTGGAACACACAAGCGATCGACGCCGGTCCCTGCTTGCCTAGTTCTGCCGACATCGGCCGACTCTCTGTCGTCACCAGTTACCTCCTGCACTGGTCACTATCGATGTCGGTCCTGATGCCAACGCCGGTGCTCTTGGATCTCAGCAACCTTCTGTTCCTTTTGTTTGAAAAGAGTTGAAGCTTTTATCTCCACAACCTAACATAAATGGTGTACAACATAAGGTTGCATACATAAGGCCAAGGGCCATAAAAAATGGAAATGTTAAAATGTTGCACATACCAAAAATGATCTCATCAAGATGCTCAAGAAATTTGCAAATGAGGCCCAAGGATCACACACAATTGATAAACAAAGTCTAATATAATATGCATAAGTATTAACATCAATATAATAAAGAGCAAGAAATATAGTCTGTACCATATATATGTAATGTGGTCATATCTTAGAAAATAGCATACCCATGTACACAATTTAAGATAGATATGTTTGAAATATTTTTGTAAGGAATTTTTTTTCAACAAAGTATAGGAGTTATAGAATGGTAATACCTATAAACATTGTAACCTTTTTATAAGATGCCCCCAACATCACATGGCCATTGGGTAAAGTAAATTCGAACATCTAAGTCCTTTTTAAATTTGTATGCCCTGCATAATACTCATGTTACATCCTTCCTGATCCTTAACGAAGAACATCTATTTAAAACAAGCAATTGACTATGGATTAATTAGACTCTAGTTTATTAGGAATATGTGGATATATTTTATTATATTTATTTACCTAGATAACCGCATTTTTTATTTTTAATATTTTTTTTCAATACTTTTATTTATCATAAAATGTATGAAATTGTAGCTTGCATGTCTACATCTTGGCATGGATAATAAAGTGGTATTATTATCATTTATTTTTAATGATTTTATAGCTATTATGATATAAATGGACTAAATACTTTCCTTTTATGAGGTGGATGCATGACATCTTTCACCTTTTTTGAGTAATAAAGAGGGAGAGAATCATATGGGAGAGGGTGGTAGATCGTGAATGTTTTAAGTGCACAAAAACTACTGAGAGACTCCATCACACACACACACACACACACACACACACACACACACACACACACACACACACACACACACACACACAAAACTTGAGTTTTTGATTGATTATTTAAGTTTTGATTTTAGTTTCGTATTGAGATTATTTGACTCCATACTTTATTTTTAATGATGGTTGAGTTCTTCTGAGGTTGAGTTTTATTATCATGTTTTAGTACATATTGGTGATTTACTTTGTTGATTGAGTAATGATTTATTATTCATGTGTCTTTATTACTTGTTTTTGTCCTTAGAATTTATTGGCATTTTACTAGTTCATGTGTTTGACTTTATATGGAAATGACTATTATTAAATGCCTTTGTGATACATGGAATGAATTGAGTTTACTATGAATTAATCCTTATTAATAACTATGTGAAATAAATCTTATAGATAAAAATTCTACTTTGTTCATAACACTTCAGGCATAAAAACTACTTAGTGGTCTTGAAACACTTATTGTTCATGAGAATGTGCATTTTATGCTTTATGTATTGGGAACCTTAGGAAAGGTTGTAAAAAAATAATTAGTGAGTAAATATTTGGAAAATGAATTATTACCAAATGAACTTCCATGAACTTCAATCTAAAAATTTGAGTTGGGTATGATTAAGGTTTGACCTTTGATGTTGGATACATGCAAATTTTTCATGTGTAGTATATATTGAGAAGATTGGAGCACAATAATGAAGCTCGATTTGTGCAGGATGAATTACAAGGTTTTTGGAAAGAATCAAGGCAAGAAAAAACTAGATTTGATGAAGAGATTTGGAAAAAAAAGTTTTTAGAGGGACACACAATATTTTTGGAGAAAAAGTAGTTGATTGAAACAACATTCTTGAGGAGCTAGAAAACAATACTCATAATATCTAAGTAATTTGATTATCTCACAAATTTAAAGAGGTAGATATGAAAGATAAAAGGGTTTTGTTGTGTGTTTTGAGTTCTAAATGCTTGGGATATGACAATATAGTATGGAATTTTTCATTTTTTTATCAAGTTGTATATTATCCTTAGCCTACTCCCAAAACCACAAAACTTAGTGTATTACTTGGAAGCCTTTTTATTTGTGGGTACTACTTTGTTGCTTGGACACAGAAAATATCAGTTGGGTTTTTGTGTTGATATATAATTTACTATGATTTTTTTTATTAAACCCCCCACACCCCCTTGTCCTTCCCTCACACCCATATGGACCTTGGGGTGATAATACATTCTCACTCATAGGCCCATATGTCATGTGTATGTAGAAGAGACAAGTTGGGAAATTTTATACGATAAATCTGCATTTGTTGTGGGATTGTTTTTATTAAAATTATATGTTCAATTTTAGGTATATGAACTTATAGCCATCTATCATTATATATGTATGTAGTGAGTTCATTTTTTGGTATATGAATTGTAACTTTTTATTATAAAAAATGTATGTAGTTGTGTTATAATATATGGAAATGTATAACATTAGAAATAAACTTGATGGAAGATTTAATGGTTTATTTAAGAAAATGATTTGTTTTTGTGCAATTTTAATGGGTTTAGATTAAATATTTTATGAAAACATTTTATGTTAATTTAATAGAGGTACCTTAAACACTTATTCATAGACTTAACCTAACTAAGAAGACTCTAATGTAGAAAATATTGTTCATTTCAAATATAAGGTTAAAATGAATTGTTATTATTATTTATCATACAATTATAACTGTGAAAATGTTATTTTTTATTTTATATAACATTCTAGTTAGAATTCATCCCAATGTTCTTTTTAGGTCATTTCCTCATTATGCAATCTTTGGTTAGTAAAATATTTTATTTACATAGTCAATTCAAAGGTTGATGATATGGTATAAACAATGATGATAATTTAGATTGTATTATTAATTAATTAATAATAAAATAAAATAATAAAAATGTTATGAGATATAATAAATATTTATGAACTTGTGAGTGAGAGGTTACTCTCACTCACAAGCTTATAAAAAGTTAAGTTGGAAAAATATGAGTCTTTTCCTTTAGAAATGAAGTCATTATAAAGTGTAGGATTCATTAGAAATGATAATGACATTGAAATCTTATGTTGCTATAGTAATATTTAAAATGAGACTCTTTTATATGAGTTATATATGGTTTGATAGAATAAATTTGGATTTAATTATAAATCATCCTTGTAGTATATATCTAATAAATTATTAATTTGTTGCATATTGAATCTAGTACACAAGTAATAATATGATCTTCTAATAACTTGAAATATTTATTGAAGGTCACTTATTATGAGATATTGGAATATGTAATTTATACATATAATTTCTATATTTTTGGAAAACTTATAAGTTATCTTAAAATTGAGTTTGTCATCAAAAATGAAGGGAATATGTGATTGTATGTGATGCTTAAGATATAAATTTAAGGATCAATTATAAATATAGATGTGATTTTAAGGAACTCACGAATTGAAATCTATACATAACATTTTATTTATTATCATTTTTAATTGAAAAGTGCATTTCTATTAATTTTAAATAAAACTTATAGTACAATTCTAGTCATACAAAAAATAGGTAGAAAAATAACACCCCAGAAGCCAAACCAAGCTAAGAGAGCCTCAAGAGAAACCAAAGTCCAAAATAAAAATGCCAAAACTTGATCGATAACCATAGTTAAATTAACTCAAGTGCACATCAATCAAAAAAATATAATTAAATAGCACAAATAATAAGTAAAATACTAAACAATAACTATGAACATGGCAGATGGTGGAGGACATAGAGGTGGAGGGTCTTAAGGTTTCCCTCTCTAGCCATCCTGGGTCAGGGGATCTTCATCAACAAGCATGGGGTCCCAACCATCAGCTTGCTAGTTAGTTTCAACATCATGCTACATTTGAGAATCTTGGCAAGGAGGAGAGATGGATAGCTACATCCATGGAAACTTATTTTATGGAGGGGGTCTCCACCCCTCACCACCATTGTCTCTACCTTTATCAGATCTTATTATAAGATATGGCAAATGAGAGTGAGGATAAGATATCCTCCAACTTTGAGACCTCTAGCTATGAGATCGGTGGTGCCTTCCCTACACCAAAGACCCCTAGGAGGAGAGTGGTGAGGTGAGGGATCAAGTGGCTTATAGTTGATCATCCAAGGAACATTTCCCCAATGGTCCAAGAAGAGCTACAGATGATGAAGCTTGAGTTGTACCTTGTCTATTTAATTCTAAATCTAAATGGTAACATTAATAATCACATTAAATTTTCTAGTTACATAAAAATGGTTTTCCATAATCTCATTATTAAAACAAGCTTGATTTCTATATTTTTAAATTTGAAACAAAATATCAGTAAAGAAAATATTTCATAATCTATTATATATTGCACATAATAGGGTGGAATCCCCTAGGAGAGACATTTTTGAAGTAAACATTTTAAGCCTGAAGTGTTTGAAAAGGTTATGAATATATCCCAACATTGACTGGGCATGAGGGAAAAACCAAAAGATATGCCTGATGGTTTCTAGGTGATTAATGACCCCTATATGCTTTAGCCTATTTCCCATGGGTAAACCCTAGTAAATAATACACTAAAATAAGTCGAATTTTTTGGGCTCAATACAAGTCACCCAAATGTTATCAAATCTTTAGGCCCAAACTTGATAGGGGGATTAGAGAGACCATCGATGGTTAAGGGCCTTTGTGTCAATGTGTCGAGGGGCCAAAAAATGATAACCCAATTGAGGAGAGTATCAATGGAATGGCATGGCCATAGACTAGGACCAATCCTTCCACCATGGAGTGAGAAATGAAACTCTAATCTTGTGCAAGTATTTATCAAGTATGGAACTCTATAATTCAAAAATGGATTTTGCATCTTCCTTATTAAAATGAAATTTGGCCTTCAATGTAGTCTAAAAAATTTATTCCCTAGAGTTATGATAAATTTTATCACCAAATATGATAATACCTTTCTTAAATATCCTCAAGCTTTTGAAATAGGGGACCATGGTAAAAGGGACATTGTAGAAGGTCAGCTGATGAGACCACTATAATGACTTAGAGTTTAGATAAAAACCACTTCTAAACCCATCCCCCACCTAAATGAGGTTGGGTTTGAGATTTTCCTAGGCATTCCATATACTTTACATGACAAATTTGTGCCTAATTTGATAGACACTGGCAAGATAAGTGCATTGTGAAAGACTATGCCTTTCTAAGCTTTTCTGTCAAGTAGGCAACCTTGAGAAATGTAGTGCCTCAATAAAGAAAATTAGGATTCATCTCCTTCCAATATTTTAATAAAAAATTTAACCCCAAGAGAATTCCCCTAAAGCTTTATGTCAATAAGCCTCAACCTACCAATTTATTTAGGATGATAACAAATAGCCCCAGAGACTCGATGAAAGCCCTAGAGCCCCTCATAATTAGCCCATATAAATTTTAATTGAAGCTTATAAAGCTTTGTATAGGAAAAATTTTAAGGATCCCAACAAGATGAATAATACACATGAGTAGTGGTGAGCATCTTAGAATAAATTTGGAACTTGCTTGACAAAGTCATAGGCTTAGTGATCTAGAAAGAGCTTTTCTTCTCCACTATTTGACCCATGTAAGACCATAATTATATAGGAGAGGATCTAAAATCAAATTAAATGCCTAAAAATTTAAACTAAACTACTAAAATTATCCATTACCACACATATCCCTCTAGCCAAGGAGGTTCACGTGATAGATTGGTGATAACACTGGTTCTTATGCCATTAGACAGATGACCCAAATGTAAGGCAAAACATATCTAAACATTCCATGGAATGTTTGATATAGTATTAATCCTCTTGTAGAGTAAGGAAGGAGTCATTATTAAATTTCCCACTAATTAACTAGTGGTCTAAATTAGGTAGAGAGATCCCTTTGGCTAGACCCTTGGAAGTGTAACTAGCTAATAGATAACTAAAACCGTTAATAGAAAACACATAAAGTGTAGGGGCCAAGGTAAACCTTGTTTGATGGGTCTATGGAGTTAAAAATGTTGATATTTGGATCCATTTATGGTGATATAAGCCCCATCATCCTAAAATAACATATTGATAGTTTGAACAAACTTGGGGCCAAAACCTAGATCCTATAGCATAACTATAATAAAAGGCCACTCTATATAGTCATAGGCTTTCTCAAAATAAATATTGAGGAACAATGCATTTTGGTTAGATATTCTAGCCCATTCCATACCTTCCCATACAATAATAACATTACCCAAAATATATATATGTTAAATGAAACTAGTTTGCTCACTTTGCATAATTAAGGAAATTGAGTGTTTAATTATAAGAGCTAATACTTTGGATATGATTTTTTAGGACACATTGAGAAAAGTGATAGGTATCCAATAGGTAATTACCTTAGGGTACCTTACCTTAAAAATAATTAGTGAGGACCACTTCAAAATAAGCTTTATGGAGATAAAGTCCAACAGTATCCCATGGGGTTTGATAGAATTAACAAGGGAAGCCATCAATACCTTGGGATTTATCATAGGCCATCTACATAAAAACTTATTTAAGGTCATTTAAAATAAGAGGTCTATCACAAGTGACTCTTTGAGCTATCAAGAATTTACAAGGGACCATAGTAAGACATTAATAGAAATAAACCTCATGAGCAGGAGATTAAGGTTGTACTACAAAGACACCATGATAGTGAGGCATGAAATCTTGCAGGATATCTAGAAGTATATTAAGCCTATTTGAAGCACTTATAATGGATTTTATTTTTTCAAAATATTTCTTTGACTAAAGGAGAGAATAAATTCCTTTATCACTTTGTCTCTTACCTTCAACCAATACATCCTTGCTCAGAGTTGAGCTCCTATGGCCTTATAAGCCTCCACAATATGGAGTTTATGTCTCCACATGATGGCTTGAGTATGAAAATGTGAGTTCAAAGGTGTAGCTTTTGATTCTTATTAAACCCTAACATATTCATGATTTGTACCATTGTGAATGCACTACCTAAAAATAGTTGTTTTATTGCCATAGATCTAAAGGAAAGAAGTGGTGTGAATTATAGCATCAGACCACCACTCAATCCATCCAATGTCCCTTATGAGTTTGGGAGTTATGTTCCAAATCATGGTGATATGCTCTATATTCTACTCATGTTTGAGATGGGTCATGTTGAGGTATAATTGGGAACCATTGGGTTTAACCTGAGGAGAGGTCCTTTCTATGTAGAAATAGTTGGGATGGTGGTCAAATAAGAAAGATTCTATAATTATATACACATTTCACCCATGAATAAACATAAATAATAAAATATCATGCTCATTAATTAGGTCATGGTCAAGACATATTAGGACTTTATATTCTCTTTGATGAAAGTTAGATAATGTAAACCATGGGGAATTTGAATCTCCCCTTCTACAATGATTTAGGTCAAAGACCCCAAGTTTATTTCACATGTAAAACCAATATTTTCATTCTCCTATAAACCATCTCATGGGAAGGTGACCTTATTTATCTTCTATAGATTTTATCATCTTAAAGTCACCATAAAGAATCTAATACACATCTAGGAGGGAATCAACCAACCATCTTTAAGCAAGGTGTGTTCCACAATATCATTAGAAGAATACAAATTGATAAGGCCAATGATGTGATTATTAAATTCAAAAAGATTTTATACCACCTATTGGGTGGGGTTACAACCCTGATAATTTAGGTGCTATTAGGGTGATAACTCCTCCACAACCATAATCATGATAGGTGGCTTGTTAGAGGAACCTAGGCTAGAAAGGTGAGCTATAGATTGAATCAAAAGGCCAAAAAATTTGACTTCTTGCATGCATAAAAATTTCATGTGAGTAAAATGATAACAATTATTCCTAACTATAAACTTATGAATCAGATCAATTAGTTCTCAAATATTTCAAGAATAAGATAACATTGGGAAACTTCTAAATTCATAGCATTCCCTTAGAGAGGTCTAATAGGGTTGCAAACTAATTAAATGTCAAGCCTAGAAGAGAAAATTCTCCAAATTTAAAGGGTTAAATTTTATTTGTCACATAATCCTCATTTAAAAAGGAAGAGGGACTATGTGAGTGTATCATAATATCCTTATAGTTGAGGGTTACAAGCCCCTGATCTAAATGTAAAGCATCCACCCCTAAAAGGGGTTGTGATAAAGGAGTATTAAAAGTGAGAGATGGGGAAGACACAAATTGAGTGACTACCTATGGGTATCGATAAATAGGAGGTAGAGGTTTAACTTGTGATGGTGTCATGGATATTTTAGAAGGGTCTAAGGAACTTGGCCCCCCTGTGGGCCAGTAAATAGTTGGTTGAGGTCTAACATTACAATAGACAGTAGTGTTTTTCTTGTTAGAAACCATAGTCCACCCATCATAGGATTGGGGTTTTGTCTCAGACCCATTTTTGTCTTGACAGACTGAAGGAGTGGGGATCATTATATGACATTCTCTAATCATGTGGTCTAATTCCTAGAACCTAAAATAAGTGTTTGGAAGGTTAATATAGAGCACATGCTAAAATAATTGATTATTTCCCACTTGAATATCAATAGACTCTTTGAGATATTTGGTGAGGTCTATGTCAACATAAACCCTTCTATGATGTTAGGATACATATAACTTTGGTTACTCATGGAAAATAAAGTGGCCTATAGGCTTGATAATCTAGTCAACAAAGTTACACAAAGGAAGAGGTAAACTTGTAAATTCTATCCATACTAGGATTTTAAGCTTAGCTTATTCAAAGACTTGGAAGTATCAGGTCCAATGGGAAAAAATAATCATGGTGTTGAAAATAAACCATATTACATATGGCTCTATAATGTTTAGGGTTTAGTAAACTAAATAGGACTAAACCCTTAGTGAGTTTTTAGACTCCTTTTAGTTTCACCCCATGGCCTTACCAATGGTTGTGAACCCATTATTTCAAAAGGTTATTCAAAGGAAATCAACCCACAAAGTAAGTAACTAGGGTGAAATTTTAAAAATAATGACAAGATTTATAAAACTCTGGTAAATCTAGAACCAAATTTGGTAGAGGAGCATCAGATTCAAACTAAATACCTCATGGTAAACCTTCAGGATAAACTTTTATACTTGTTTTAGTACTATGGCTTATCTAGTTCTCATTAGTGGTACCTACATCAAATGATGTAAAAGGGGTGGTGTTGGCTATTTAATATAAAGGAATGTGACAAACTACCCAAAGGGTAGATGGCAAGCCTGACTCAACATAGTAAATGTGCTATCAATAACTCTTGCCTAGATTAGAAAAATCAATAGTATGAAGGAAACAAGGGGAAACCCTAAAATCCCCTAGACATAAGTGCTTCATACTCTCCTCACTCTCTCAAATTTTTGATATTGACATATTATATTTTAAAATCAATGGATGTGAATATATTTTTTGAATGATGTTCTTGACATTATACTAGTTATACTTTAGTGATTTTATTACCTTATGAAGTCTAGTTATGATTTGTTCTTGCTACTAAAGCTAAGTTAGATTGATTTGTAGATCAGCTATCTCTCTTTAAGGGATAACAAGAGATATTATATAAGTCTTTTTGTAGGTACTCATGATCAACTAACAAGTCAAGGAAATGATAATGACATGTTATAATAGAGAGTATGATTGACATGGACTATGAACCAAATTTTAAAATTTAAATACTATAAAATGATTTGGATAAAGTAATGTTATAGTTGTATACATTATCAATGCATAATTTTTTTAAGTTTATGAGTTTTATTGAAGTCATAATTGATAGAGGCATACCTAGGGTCTATATGAATAACTGGATGTAATAATGAATGTAATTTCACATGTGATTTTTAGATGGTTCTAGTTACTTTAATCATCATTATCTTCCCCTTTGTGAAGGTAAGGGTCACTCCTAGTGGGGAGGTGTGCAAGAGACCAATGGTATACAGTTGGAGGAAAAATATCCAGACAATGATCTCCCTCTTTATAGCCAAATATAAAAAAATTATGAGATTTAATCATGGCCACTATTCTAATTTAAAGTATTATTTCATGGAATCTCTATTATACTATTCTATTATTTTACTATGACATTTTTATATTTATTTGGCCTAGAGATAACATTGGTTATTGTATAATCATTATTTATCATATTTTAATATAATAATGGATGAACATTTGAAGTATAATTGGATTGACCTAATCTCAATTTCATTTATTGATGATCGATAATTTTATTCATAAGTTATAATCTGTTGCATACTTTTACTATTTATGCACCATTTTAATCACATTTGGAAGCCAAAAATGAAAGTTGATTATATGTTTGAATCAATTGATAGTTTAGTATATTGTACTTGTTGTAATTAATTCATTCTCAATTGTTAATATAAAAATTAAATGGTGTGTAAATTTTAAGATTGTGTTGTTAGTTAATTCAATGGTTAATGTGGATAATTAATCCTAAATAATATTTTAAGTAACATTTAGTAAAATTTATAAATTTAATCCTCATAATATTGATGAAAACTCAAGACATAGTATCTACCTTGGAATAGGAAGTGCATGGGCATGAGGAATAAATAGAGTATTAAGAACAACATGTTGATCAAGAAGAGCAGAAAGAGTGGGAGCATGCTAAAGCTCACATCAAGCTACAAGAGCACAAGTGGTTTCACCACCTAAATTTAATGGATTAGTGTTGGGAGATGGATCAAATTATTGGATCAATGAAATGGAGAAGTATTTAAAAAATTTAAATTCCTTTGAGGTGACTAAGAAGGTATGCGGAGAATATTAATTGGATGGAAAAGAAGCAACCTAGTGGGCCTACATAAAGTTAGAAATGGGGCTTGAATCCATTACCACCACTTGGGAACAACTTATAATATTATTTAGTGATCATTGGCTACCAAAATTTTACTTCAATTAGAGACTGGTAGATTTATATAATCTGAAGTAAGGATAACTATCAGTGACTATTGAGAACAATTTACCAAAATTAAGTATGTTCCCCAATACTATAAATATGAATGTTTCCAAACTATAAAATTCATCATGGGTTTAAGGCCACTTATCAAATGTGAAGTGGATGTACATGGACCTTGTCGGGTGAATATTTTGTCATCAAGCAACTGACGGAAAAATGGGTATATCAACCAAAGTATAAGGAGATTTATACGGCAAAAAGTGTGGGTTTACCACATCATAATGAGATAAATCTCTCCTCTCATCAAGGGGAGGTTCTCTATAAATTACTTATATATATATATATATATATATATATATATATATATATATATATATATAAGCAGAAAATAACACTCAGGGTAGGATAACACCATCCATCTCTCTTTTTTTAGAGATGATGTTCATAGAGCAAAAGAGAAATCCTAGTTGATGACTGAAAGCATTCCTCTTCCTTAAGAAATGATGTTTAGTAAATAGAAAAAAATCTTCTCGGGTAGTAACTAGGTCTAAAAAAAAATCACAAAAGCACAAAGTCTTTCCTTGCTTCCCTCATTGATTCGAAGCATACGTAACAGTAGAGTGAAGTGTAGCTCAAAGTCTTCACCTAAAACTACAACAAATAATAAGATCACAAAGGATAAAATTAGTTCAAAGTCTTTTTGATATCCTTCAAAATGTCTTTAGATAATTTCCACACACACTTTGCTTATTTAATCAAACAGATGAGAGATTATTAGGAAATAGAACATAAGAACGATCTCCTAAGTAAAACAAATTATTTTAACACAATGTCTAAAAATAACCTGCTTCTCATTCATTCAAAAAAATATGATTTACAAGCTGAGATAAAAGTCTCAGAAAGCATCTCAATTTTAGCAGAGTTTTCGCTCTTAATTATCAAAAAGATATATATTACAAAAGAAGATCCCTTTATATATATATATATATATATAGGGAAAAGCTTTCAAAATTGAGAAAATACTTAAATATTAAAACCTAATCAAAGATGAGTCTCTGTTGACTTTGGGACTTTTCCAAATTTTTACATGTATTTACACATGAAAAAAGTACATGTGAAAATGTCCCAACGCAATTACAAAGTACATGAGAAAAATAGAGAAGAAGAAATGGAAGAACGGTTCAACTTTTGTCATCAACCTTTTTTAGAGGAGCATCATACATGGTGATAGCTACCTATATCCTAATACTTTCTGGCACAATAGTATTTTTGAAGACCACCTTAGCTCTGATTGTGGCATCTCTCACTGTTGTGATTGATTTCGCATGACTAGTTAACCTAGTTCTCAGATTGTCCAGAGTTAACTGATTATCTAAAATATTACCCATAGAAGCCATTGAGAATGCTTTCTCCTCAAATTAATTTTGGATCATACCTTTGAATTCCTGAATCATTTCCTCTATTGAAACGAATTGGTTGTCTCGAGAGGTAAGTTTGCAAGGTAAATCCTCCAATTTTTTCAATAGACTGGTATCACTTTGTTCACTGGCATCCTTGGAAGATTCGAGGTCGCTGATTAATTCTTTAAGTACCCAGATCTTGTATATCAGTGATTCTTTAATTTCAATATAAGAATCTCTATCGACAATGACATTGATTGATACTAGGGTACATATTTTTATCTCTTTTATCTCTGTCCATTTGCTAAGATATTTATCTGTGCTTTCAATATCTTGAAAAATAATATTGATAAGATCTTCTAACTCTATTCTCACTTTCTTCATTTTAACTATCTTCTTAGATACCTCTATAAATAAGGAAATCCCCTATGCATGCATTTTATCTAAGTAGTCTTCAAGTACTTTTCCCTTTAGATAAGTCTTTTCCTGCTTTCTAGATTATATGATCATCTACAGAGAAAGCCTCTGGAGTTACCGCTTCTAGAGCAAAAGTGAATCTCTTGATCACTGCATTCAATTGTTCCACCATTGTTTTGTAATGATATTTCATTTCTCTTTCTCTGTCAAATTTCTGGACCATAATATCCATTACGGATTGCAAATCACTCTTGGCATCCTCATGAGTTATTTTCCCTAACTCAACTTGAGAAATGGAATAGCTGCTCATATCAAAGTTTTCAAAAGTCACATCCTGTGGGGGTTTGGCTATCTCCAAAAATTTATGCCCCTTATCTCCAATCATTTTTGAAAGGATTTTTGGCTTTTTAGGGGTCTTAGCTTTCACCAATACTATTTTATCAAAGTCAAAGTCATCTGGAGAGATGGCTTACTTTTTCCTTTTGGGTGTGAAAGTTGATAACCAAGGTGGGAGAGTAGAAGCACTTACATTAGCAACAGTACCTGTAGTTGGTGTCACTGGGGTAGCACCTACACTGTTGACAGGAACAATGGGTGTAGTGGGCATAGTAGGCATAGTATTAGTTAAAATCACACCTGTTGCTGAATGGTCGAAGGTGGAACTATCTCCAATGTTGAAAGAAGGAGATGATAGACTGGGGATGGATCCTGATGAATGAAGAACATCTCCAGAAGTGCCTTGAGGGTCACCAAAAATGACTTTAGAAGGAGAGGTAGCTCCAAAAGAAGGAATACTGATGGGAGAAATAGATGAAGGATTTGCAACAAGTGAGTGGGGTAGAGAAGAAGAAATTCTTGTGTCTAGCTGTGCACCTTTTTGTAGAGATTGAACTTCTATTCCTTATTGACCCATAGGTCTATCATTGATTTCCATCTATTCTGCTAGTTGTTCTTGCGTGCTTTATTTCTCAACCCCCATATCTATTGATTATGGCTCTTTCTCGACAACCTTTAATTTCTTTGATACAAAAATGATTCTAGGCTTATGGGGCCTGGAAGGAGAAGGAACATCACTTTTATTCTTTATTCTATTTTTTTCTCTCCTCTTTGTCTCTTCTTGAAATTTGGCCTCTAATCCCGTGATGAATTCTTTTAAAGTGATCCCCTTATTTACTAACCAATCATTGGTGTTAGCCAATATTGGTTCAAATCTCATCCTCAAAGAGGTCAACTCTTTTTGAGACCATTAGATCAAAGGAAGAGGAGAGTTAGCAACTTGTTTAGAAAGATATCTATTATTGACCAGATCTCTATCATCTACTAGCTTTGGAGGGATATCAGCGAGCCCCAGATAGTCTATTTGTTTAAGAGATAGTTTGTTGCAGTCCATCTTCCTGATATCTTCCGTTGTCCTTAAATCTATCCAGACATCTTTGATCATGGGTTCATGGAACTGAGTCTTCCTCTTGATCATGTCTTTGACACCTTTGTAGTCAAAATTGGGCCTCCTTTTGAAATGATTCATGGTGACAAGTTGCATTTTGGTCTCCATTACCCTTGCTTTTGTAGCGGTCAATACCGAGTACCTACCAATTTTAATTGGGAATCTGAAACTGGTTTTCTTAAGTTCCATCTACTTATTATGTACAAAAATAATTTGTCTACATAGATCCATTAGGATCAATTTATCTGAAGAAAATCTAGGGAGCATATACGGATAGCCTTGGAAAAAGCCAACCCATAGATAACAAAAAATAGGGAACTGTAAGAACATACAGTTGAAGTCATTCATAATAGTCCAGGCTTCATCTTACACTCTTTTCTGTTCTAATTGGGGGTCAAAGAGACACAAAAATACCATGAAAAAAGCATCATTTACCCTCCTAAAATGATGGATTGAACCCTTTAATGTCAACTGAGGGTAATATTGATATACAGGGGTGGTTTTCCTATCTCCCTCTGACGTCAAACCTAGAAAGGTTCTCATTGAAGTTGCAATGTATACCAGGTATGAAATCATATAGAACTTTGAGGTAGTAGACACCTTTTTCAATTGCTCATATAGAGCATTACTTATCTGTTCACCCCAAAAAATGACTTGTTTCCCTTAGAGGATTATCTTGATGAAGAGATACATCCATTCATGAAATTGAGAATAAGATGGTAAACCTTGTACTCTATTGAGAAGAGTAATCAAGTCGCCAACTTCTTCTATAAAGTCACTCCTCAAAAAGTTTCATGGCCATCTAGACAAGTTGGCTCTGCGAGTTTTAAGCCATCTATTTTTTATTTCCTTCTTCACCTTCTCACAATCTTTATCATATTCCTTTTGCGCTTCAACGAAGTCAATCTTCAATACTTCAGTAGTAGGAGGGCACATGAAAACTTTATCGATGAACTTGAGGTCTAGTCGAATTACTAATTGCCACTAGCATCTGACACAACTCTGGTATCTTTGTTGTAGAATTGGGCACACTGGAGGAAAAAATCTATGTGATGTGCCACTATAAGAAAAGAGGAGACCAGATGGATATTGCTCTTAATTATTCTCTTCATTTTGGAGCTCAAATTTTTTGCCTTGGTTCTCTCTATGAACTCAGCCATATCTACGTGCCCGATCTCTGTATCCCTAATGTCATTGACATTAGAAGTGATCGAGGTGATTGGGAAAACACCTTGATATTGGTACTCCATCATCTTTGACTTCTTTGGAGAAACTTCAGTCATTTAGATGAGACTTTGTCGAAAGTATGTTGACGAAGAAGGATCTTGAGGAGAAATTGTGATAAGAGTCATGATCTCACAATTAGGGGAAATATTGGTAATCTTAGAAATTGCACATTGGGTGATCATGACTAGGGAAATGTGCTTGAAAGGGTTGAGGCATGAGTAGGTTGGAAAGCTGAAGGAAAGCAGGCTCAAAAGAAAAAATGAGAAAAATGAAAATTCCTAGAGTTAGGTTTTGGAGACAAAACATGCAGGGGTGGAAAAAATTGCCACCCTTGCATGTTTAAGAAGATCTTTGTGCATAGGCAGCAAAAATTACCATATCTACACATCAGGTTAGAATGGTTTGCATCAGTGACAAAAATTACTGCCAATGCATATGGAAGGTTAGATATTTCATGTAAGAGTGGTGAAAAATGCTACCCTAGCACATGGGTGGGAAGTTGGGTATGCATCAGTGGCAATTTTTACCCCCTATGCATGTGGTTGAAAGTTTGGGAACTTTGTTAGGGTGGAAATTTTCACCACCCTTACATGGGGAAGGATTTGGAAGATGTGAGGGTAGCAAAATTTTCCACCCTTACATGGGTGAAATGGCATTCAGGAAGGCTAACGAGTGAAAAATGAGGGTGAGGGATGGATTCCATTTAGATCACCTCATCAGCGGGGAAAAAGAAGAAAATATATAAGAACACCTAACAAGGAGGGAGAGAAAAGGAAAAACAACTAGGACAAGAGAAGAAAAAGTAAAAAATAAAACTAAACTAAACTAAAACTAAAAGAAAAGAAATAGAAAACCCTACCTGGTAATCATGAAACAATGCTCGAATCTAATGAAAACATGTGCACTTGATCACTAGATCACTCAGGCACACTAGAGAATGAAAAGTAAAGAAGAATGGAATGAGGAAAAAATGGAATTAAATGGGGGTGAAAATTGCCCCTAACCACTCAGCGCACACATCCATAAATTCCACATGTGAAAACTAAGACCATGCAGGGGTGGCAATTTTTGCCACCTCTGCATGTGAGGTTAAAAAGGGATGCAGGGGCGGAAAAAATTTAGGCTCCTGCATGGAATGCAACAAAAGATGCAAGGGAAGCAAATTTTGTTGCTCTTACATGACAAATGCAAGGGTGGAAAAAAATGCCACATTTGTATGAGAAAACATAAAACAACATGCAGTGGCAGTGAAAATCACCGCTCCTACATGGAAACATAAGATAACAGCTAACTTGAAAAGAGAGAAAAAATCATCATCTGGCTGCATCAAGATCATAATGATTTTCACATTTTTGGGAAAACGTAACAAGGGAACATCATGAATTTCAAATGAAGCTAGTTGAGCAAATGTGAGAACAAGAAAAACTTGCCTCAAAAGATGAACTTAGAGTGAAAAACATGAAACAGACAAGTTTCATAGGGGTTATTCTAAAAATAAGTGTAGCTAATTTTGGGAACAGCAACTAGCTCCTATTGGGGAACTTCCTTTGATCGAACCGATCAATGGGAGTAGAAATCAGTCTCTAAGTGCCTTCATCCAAGCCATTGGGCTATGGATTCAAGCCAATAAAAAGGAAAAGACACGAAAAACTAAAATAAAACAAACAACATAAAAATTATATAAATGTACAAGTGAACTCATCTAATACTTCAAGGATTGAAGTGCTTTAGATGCTACCCATTGTGAGGCAGTGAGAATCGTACTCCATCTTGATACTCTAGCAAGAATCTATTTTCACCACAGACCTGACGAATGGTAAATGGACCTCTCCACAAAGAATCAAATTTGTCATACATTTCTTTTGGTTCTCTCCTCTTGTCCCACAACAAGACTTGATCTCCAATCTAAAAATCATGAATCTTTGCCCTCTTATCAAAGAGTTTCTTCACCTAATTTTGATGTGCAGTAATCCGGTCCACCACCATGGTTCGTTGCTCATCTAATTCAATTAGGCACATGATCCTTTTATCAATAGAATTTTCAAAGGTTGAATCTTCGATTTCCTTTGCCAATCTGAGCTCTAGTAGTTCTAGGGTGATTGGTATCTCTGCATTCAAGACATATAGAAGTTGGAATGGTGACATGCCTATTACCCTCTTAGGTGTAAGCTTATCTGCCCACAAAGCATCAAACAATGCTTTATGCCAAGTCCTCTGATTATCATCTACCAATTTCTTGATAATAGTAACCAGATTCTTGTTGCTCGATTCTACTTGGCCATTTTTTTGTGGAAAATAATTAAAAGTGTGGGAAAGGGTAATTCCATAATAAAATTAGAACTGGGTAATGTCATGAGAAGAGAAATAGGCTGCATTATCTGTTACAATCTTAGTTGGAACCCAAAATTGAGAAATAATATTTTTCTTAAAAAAATTACATACCAATTTTGAAGTAGCATGCTTAGTTGGAATGGCTTCCACCCATTTGGTAAAGTAATCAGTCACAGTGAGGACATAATCATGCTTGACACTTGAAGATGGGTTGACTACGCCATTGAAGTCAATACCCCATTGTTTAAAATGTTCTTCAATTACCACTAGTTTGAGGGGTAATGCAGCCAATTTAGGTTTCTCGATGAAATGTTGACATAATTCACACCTACGCACCCATTTGTAAGCATCTTGAAACAGCGTAGGCCAATAGTACCTTACTCGTAGGATTTTATGGGTTGTCACTGGTGTAGAAAAATGTCTTCCATAGGCTAAATTGTGGAAGGACTCCAAAAGTTTACCTTGTTGCACCTTATCAATGCAGCAAAGAAATACCCCATCAAGGCTTCTCTATACAAACCATTGTCCCACAAGACATAGCTACCAACCTTTAGCTTAACATTCCTTTTTTTTTTGTAAGATAGATGAGTGGGACACTCACCATAGGTAAGAAAATGAGTGATGTCAAAATACCAATCATCATTAGTAGCGATGAAGAGGACTATAGGCACGTCTTCAACCTCTATTTCTTCATTTTCTATTTTCTTGGGGATAATATCAACAATCAACTGGCAAAGGCCCTTTTCCCACACAAGTTTGGTAGGCTTGATGTTAAGATCAAACTCCTAAATCTTAGCAATCTAATTGCCCCTTTTAGTACCAAACTCCTGTTGAGTTAGAATGGACTTCACCATTGTGTCAGGCACCAAAACCATAGTATGTGAATTCAAGATATAAATTTTGAAATGCTTCACCACCTTAACCACAACATAAGCATGTTTCTCCATATTTTAATATTTTAATTCATGAGTTTTGAGAGGACAACTCATAAATGATATGAGATATTCCACACCTTTTTTTTGCTGAACCAAAATAGCTGAAAGTGTATGCTCAAAAGCATAGCTGTATATTATGAAGTCTTTGGTGTAATCTAGACAAACCAAAATTGGTGCACAAGTGATCACTTTTTTGATGTCTTCAAATGTTGACTTGCCTTTTGTAGTCCATTGAAAAGTGGCTTTTCCCTTCATCATGTTCACAATGTGGCGAGTCTTCTCAGTGAACTCGGGGATGAACTTTCATAAAAAAATCACTTTTCTAAAGAAAGAGTGAACTGCAGTCTTACTTGTGGGCAGGGTAAGCTCTTGGATGGAATTGACTCTTTCTAAGTCAACTTTTATGCCTTCTCAGGATACAATGTGCCTGAGAAGTTTCCCTTCTGTTATCCCAAAAATAGATTTCTTGGGATTTAGAGAAATTCCATTTTGGTAGTAGCGTTCCAACACTTGTTGTAAATGGTGCACATGATTAGGACGATGCTTGAAAAAGACTGTTAAATCATCTAGGTATACTACAATAAACTTACCCATTTCTTCTTTGAAAGCAAGGTCCATTGCTCTCTAAAAAGTGGCACCAACATTTATCAGGCCAAATGGCATTCTTCGATAGGCAAAGGTGCCCCAAGGTGTGGTGAAGGCAGTTTTATGTTGGTCTGCTTTACCAACTTCAACTTGATTGTACCTTAAGAAGTCATCTAGCATTGATAACATCTCTGAACCATTCACCATCTGAAGAACTTGATCCATGATAGGCAAAGGATAGTTATCCTTTAAGGATGACTAATTCAAGTTTTTGAAATCCACACATAGGCAAATTTCAGCATTCTTCTTCCTCATAGGGACTATGTTTGCAATCTATATGGAATGATGGATTGGGAAAATTATCTTAGCATTCAGCATTTTTTATATTTTAGACAAAATAGTACCTAATATCTTCAGATTGTACTATCTAGATTTTTGCTTGTAAGGCACTAAATCACTTTGAAGAGAAATATCATGGCAGATTTCTTCAGGCCTGAGTGACTTCAGATCATCATAAGAATATGCTAAGACATCCATATATTGGTAGAGTAGAGCAGTGAACTTGAACTTTTCTTCTTGAGTGTAGTATTTCCCAATGTTCACCACTTTGAGATTTTCCTTGGTACCTAAATTTACTTGATCAAACTCCTGGGAGGAGCTTGAATCTGTTTGTTGCTATTTAATGAACCTATCATGTTTGTCAAATATATTTTCAAGAGAAACTTGGCCTTTTGAGATTTTATTCCCTTTAAGTTGTAGGAATTCTTCACATGTGTCTACACTTGATTCAAGGGCTGGTTTAAGCTTCTGAAGCTCACTACCATTGAAATGAAGCTATTCAAAGCTATCTTTTTGCTCCAAGAAGGCAATGATTTGGTTGTCACCATTGAACACTTGCCAATGACTGGAATTATCAGGCACACTTGGTCAAAAGACCAGTTCAATAGTGTACCTATCTCTTTTAAAATTAGGGTGAGGAACTAATAGAGTTGTTGAAACAACTAGTGTATTAGCTCGATCATTAAATTCCTTGGGTATGGCAGAGATGTTGAAAGCATCAAAGCTTTCAATTTGATCCCAGACTAGATTGCAGTAGTGGTGCAATCTCTCATTTTTGGTTTGATACAAGTTCCTTACTTGAAAAACCACTAGTTCAACATCACCTTTGGTGTGAAGGAGTTTGACACCTTTGTCTCGAGCAGCCTTCAATCTAAGAAGTAGAGATTCATACTCAACTATGTTGTTGGTGTTGCTAAACTGTAACTTGTATGAAGAAGGAAAAATATCTCCTTGAGGAGATATCAACACAATCCTAGCTCCTGAACTGATAGAGGAGTAGATGCCATCAAATTCTAGAATCCATACCTCATCAGACACTAATTTTTCCTTAGATTCTTCTTCATTTGGAGGGGGAGATTCTTTTACACTTGTACTATGCTCCACCAATCTTTTTGTTGTTCCATTTGAACCAATTTTTAGGTTGACACATTCAGAAATTTTATCAGACATCTCATGGACTTCCTTCATGGACAAAAAGTAATCACCCATGGCTAAAGACTCAAACAGAATTTGAGCTTTAGGCACTAATGTTTGAGTGACCATGTATTTTGCTTCCTTCTCAGGGAGCAATCTCTGCATAACACCTTTGATCGGGATCCTCGCCTCGAATAGGTCCATGCTTAATTCACCACCAATATCCTTGTAGAAATTTCACCCAAGAAAGATGTCGTAAGAGGCTGGAACATTAGCCACCAGGACCGTCATTTTGATTTTCTTCTCTGAAAAAGTTGTAAATGCAAATTAGGCATCTTTGATTTGACCCAGGAGTGAGACTTGTTTTCCATATAGAAACACCTCCTAAAAGTCTTAGTCAAAGTAAGACCAAGGGAATCTTCTACTTTGGCAGGCATAACATTATTAGAAGCTCTAGAGTCTATTATGCAATTACTCAATTTATGATCATTTATCAATAGAGAAACATAAAAAGGTTCTATTTTTCTGGAGGCAACAAGAGGAGTAGAGACAAGATTGTTCTGGGTGGATTTATTCTTCAAGGTATCATGAGTCACCTTTGGAAAATCTTGTCCTATAGGGGCAATTTTACTTTTCACGTATTCGGCTAACCTATCAAACTATTCAGGATTGGCTCGTAAGTACTCAATCTTGATCATTTGAATCTTGGTCTTTTTGGCATGATCAATTATATCAAATAATTAAAATGAGCTAGAGGCAGAGGGAGGAAGCCTGTCATCCTGATCTTTATTGGGTGTGGCACTGGTTTGAGAGATAGAAGTAGAAGGTACAGAATAGTTTGAGGTACTTACTTTCTTATTAGTCATCAGGTCCTTTGATTGAAAAAGTAGTGAAGTCCCTCATTTAGTGATAGAAACTAATGGCTGAGGTTCTTCTCCTAATTTTTCTTTATCATCTTGTTGAGATGACTAGTTCTAAGCCTTGGTAAAAATAGCATAGGATCCATCAAACACTTCTCCCTTACTTATTGCTTCATCTTGATAATTTAGGAAACCAATATTGGAGTTCCCAGCTAATTCTTCTTCTTATTCTACAAAGAGATTAGCATCATATTTTTGGTCCAACTCAAGTTGGAATGAGAAATCATGTTCAACTTCAAGGTAACCAACTACTAAATTAGTAGGTGCTACTTCAATGGCAAGCTTCCTGTGTGGAGGAGGAAGGTGATTTGGTTGTCCTTGATTTTTGGCAGCATTGCCTTGATATGACTAATTGGGAAATGTCTTTCTTGGCATATCTCGATAAGGAGGAGCAAACATACCTTGGGTCATTTATCTTTTCAAGGCTAGCAGTTCATTCATCAACTTTTACACCATAAGATTTGTGGTGCTCATGGAATAACTTTCAACAGATGAAGAAAATTTATTTTTATTGGAGTCTTTTCTGATCTTACTTGCCAAGATAAGATCATATTCCACCTCGGTAGCCAAATTTTGGGCTACATAAAGATCCATAGGACTGGCCTACCTCAACAAAAAACTTACTTCAGGGAGTTGAGAGTTGATGAAAAATCACTTGAGATTCTCTGGCGTTAGCTGAGCTATCATAGGAATTCAGTTCCTCAGCTTATTAAATTTAGCAATGAAGTCTCGCATGGGCTCATGAGGTTTCTTTTTCATTTGCGTAAGCTAAGCTAAAAAGGCATGTGCATCTTTAGCAGGTTTAAATCTAGCCTCAAACTTGGCCTTGAGCATATTTTAGTCAGTTATAGTTTGAGCTTGAAGGTGGTAAAACCAGTCCACGATAGTGCCTTACAAAGTTTCTACAAACAGTGTCACTACTATATCTTCATATTCCACACCTATCACACCACATGCTATAGAGAAGGTAGCAATATGCTCATCGGGATGAACCTTCCCATCTCTATAAAATTTGGAAAAATTCTTTCTCAAATTATAAGGTAGTTCGTGTAAAGGTGTGGCTAGATTGAGAGGACCAAAGGAGTTGCCCCAAAGCCCTTAGACTACCATGATATGTCGATTAAATGGTAGGATAAAAAATCTTGGTGGCGTCAGTATAGACAAAACTTTATTAGTACTAAGACTAGAAGCTTCACCAAGTATGGGAGATATGACACTAGTAGGAGGGAAACTCCTGGTTCACTGAAGGTGAGATGGTGGAGGAGAAATCTCAAAGTTAGTTCATCACACCAACTTGAATACAAGATCAACAATACCTTGAGCTCTCTGGCTTCACGTGTACGGTGGATCTATCAGAGTGTAAAATGAAAAAGGATTGGAAATGCTTCAAGTTGAAGCTTGAAGCTTCAAAATGCATGTTTGTAATCCCTAGTAGAGTCACCAAAATATGTTGGGTGAATATTTTGTCATCAATAAATCAACGGAAAAATGGGTATATCAACCAAAGTACAAGGAGATTTATACAGCAAAAAGTATGGGTTTACCACATCATAATGAGATAAATGTCTCTTCTCATCAAGGAGAGGTTCCCTATAAATTACTTATATATATATATATATATATATATATATATAAGTAGAAAATAACACTTAGTGTAGGATAACACCATCCATCTCTATTTTTTCAGAGATGATGTTCACAGAGCAAAAGAGAAATCTTGGTTGATGACTGAAAGCATTCCTCTTCCTTCAGAAATAATGTTCAACAAACAGCAGAAAATCTTCTCAGGTAGTAACTAGGTCTAAGAAAAACCCATGAAAGCACAAAATCTTTCATTGCTTCCCTCACTGATTTGAAGTGTACATAATAGTAGAGTGAAGTGCAGCTCAAAGTCTTCACCTAAAACTACAATAGATAATAAGATCACAAAGGATAAAATTAGTTTAAAGTCTTTATGATATCCTTCAAAATGTCTTCAGATAATTTCCACACACACTTTGCTTATTTAATCAAACAGATGAGAGATTATTAGGAAAGAGAACATAAGAACGATCTCCTAAGTAACACAAATTATTTCAACACAAAGTCTGAAAATAATCTACTTCTCATTCATTCAAGAAAATATGATTTACAAGCTGAGATCAAAGTCTCAGAAAGCATCTCAATTTTAGCAGAGTTTTTTCTCTTAATTATCAAAAAGATATATATTACAAAAGAGGCCCCCTCTATATATATAGGGAAAAGCTTTCAAAATTGAGAAAAGACTTAAATATTAAAACCTAGTCAAAGATGAGTCTCCATTGACTTTGGGACTTTTACATATTTTTACATGTATTTACACATGACAAAAGTACATGTGTAAATGTCTCAAGTCAATTACAAAGTACATGAGAAAAATGGAGAAGAAGAAATGGAAGAACAATTCAAATTTTGTTGCCACCTTTAGATGATCATCATACATGGTGATAGCTACCTGTATCCTAATACTATCTGGTGTAATAGTATTTTTGAAGACCACCTTAGCTCTGATTGTCGTGTCTCTCACTACTGTGATTGATTTTGCATGACTAGTTAACTTGGTTCTCAGATTGTCCAGAGTTAACTGATTATCTAAAATATTATCCACAGAAGCTATTGAGAATGCTTTCTCCTTGAATTCCCTTCGGATCATACCTTCAAACTCTTAAATCATTTCTTCTGCTAAAATGAATTGGTTGTCTCAAGAGGTAAGTCTCCAAGGCAAATCCTCCAATTTGTTCAATAGACTGGTATCGCTTTGTTCACTAGCATCCTTGGAAGATTTGAGGTCGCTGATTAATTCCTTAAGTACCCAGATCCTATATATCAGTGATTCTTTAATTTCAATATAAGAATCTTTATTAGCAATGATGTCAATTCATACTAGGGTATGTATTTTTAGCTCTTTCATCTTTGTCCATTTGCTAAGATATGTATCTTGATTTCAATATCTTGAGAAATAATATTGATAAGGTCTTCTAACTCTGTTCTCACTTTCTTCATTTTACTTGTCTTCTCAGATACCTCTGTAAACAAGGAAATCCCCTGTGCATGCATCTTATCTAAGTAGTATTCAAGTACTTTTACCTTTAGATAAGTCTTTTTTTCTTTCTGGATTACAAGATCATCTACGAAGAAAGCCTCTAGAGTTACCACTTCTAGAGCAAAAGTGAATCTCCTTATCATTGTAGTCAATTGTTCCACCATTGCTTTGTAATGATCTTTCATTTCTCTTTCTCTATCAAATTTCTAGACCATAATATCCATCATGGATTTCAAATCACTCTTGGTGCCCTCATGATTTATTTTCTCTAACTCAACTCGAGAAATGGAGTAGCTACTCATATCAAAATTTTCAAGAGTCTCATCCTGTGGGAGTTTGGCTATCTCCAAAAATTTGTGCCCCTTATCTCCAATCATTTTTGAAAGGATTTTTGGCTTCTTGGGGGTCTTAACTTTCACTGGTACTATTTTACCAAAGTCAAAGTCATCTAGAGAGTTGGCTTGATTTTTCCTTTTGGGTGTGAAAGTTGATAACCGAGGTGGGAGAGTAGAAGCACTTACATTAGCAACAATCCCTATAGTTGGTGTCACTGGGGTAGCACCTACAATGCTAGCAAGAACAATGGGTGTAGTGGGTGTAGTAGGATTAGTATCAGTTAAAATCACACCCACTATTGAATGGTTGAAGGTGGATCTATCTCTAATGTTGAAAGAAAGAGATGACAGACTGGGGATGGATCCTGATGAATGAAGAACATCTCTAGAAGTGCCTTGAGGGTTGCCAAAAATAACTTTAGAAGGAGAGGTGGCTCGAAAAGAGGGAATACTGATGGGAGATATAGGTGAAGGAGTTGCAATAGATGAGTGGGGTGGAGAAGAATAAATTCCGATGTCTGGCTGCAGACCTTCTTGCAAAGATTGAGCTTCCATTCCCTATTGACCCATTGGTCTGTCATCAATTTCCATCTATTCTACCACTTGTTCTTGGGCACTTTATTTCTCAACCCCCATATCTGTTGATTCTAGTTCTTTCTCGGCAACCTTTGATTTCTTTGATACAAAAATGATCCTAGGCTTATGGGGCCTGGAAGGAGAAGGAACATCACTTTTATTCTTTGTTCTATTTTCTGCTCTCTTCCTTGTCTCTTCTTGAAATTTGGCCTCTGATCCCATGATGAATTCTTTTAAAGTGATCCCCTTATTTGCTAACCAATCATTGGTGTTAGCTAATATTGGCTCAAATCTCATCCTCAAAGAGGTCAACTCTTTTTTAGACCATTAGGTAATAGGAAGAGGAGAGTTAGTGACTTGTTCAACAAGATATCTACTATTGACTAGATCTCTATCATCTACTAGATTTGGAGAGATATCAGTGAGCCACAGATACTCTATTTGTTCAAGAGATAGTCTGTTATAGTCCATCTTCCTAATATCTTCCACTATCCTTAAATCTATCCAAACATCTTTGATCATGGGTTCATGGAACTGAGTCTTCCTCTTGATCATGTCTTTGACACCTCTATAGTCAAAATTTGGCCTCCTTTTGAAATGCTTCATGGTGACAAGTTGCATTTTGGTCTCTATTACCCTTGCTTTTGTAGTGGTCAATACCGAGTACCTTCCAATTTCAATTGAGAATCTGAAATTGGGTTACTTAAGTTCTATCTGCTTATTGTGTACTACAATAATTTGTCTACACATCTCCATTAAGATCAATTCATCTGAAGGAAATCTAGGGAGCATATAGGGATAGCCTTGGAAAAATATGACCCACAGATAACAAAAAGTAGGGAACTATAAGAACATATAGCTGAAGTCATTCACAACAGTCCAGGCTTCATCTGACACTCTTTTTTATTCTAATTGGGGGTCGAAGAGACACAAAAATATCATGAATAAAGCATCATTTACCCTCCTAAAATGATGGATTGAACCCTTTAATGTCAACTGAGGGTAATATTGATATACATGGGTGGTTTTCTTGTCTCCCTCTGATGTCAAACCTAGAAAGGTTCTAATTGAAGCTGTAATGTATACCAGGTATGAATTCATATAGAACTTTGAGTTAGTAGACACCTTTGTCAATTACTCATGTAGAGCATTGCTAATCTGTTCACCCCAAAAAATGACTTATTTCCCCTAGAAGATTATCTTGATGAAAGGATACATCCATTTATGAAATTGAGAAGAAGATGATAAACCTTGTACTCTACTGAGAAGAGTAATCAAGTTGCCAACTTCTTCTATAAAGTCTCTCCTCAGAAAGTTTCATGGCCATTTGGACAAGTTGGCTCTGGGAGTTTTAAGCCATCTATTGTTGATCACCTTCTTCACATTCTCAAGATCTTTATCATATTCCTTTTGTGCTTCAATGAAGTCAATCTTCAACACTTCAATAGTAGGAGGGCACATGAAAACTTTATCTATGAACTCAGGGTCTAGTCAAATTACTACGTTGCCACTAGCATCTGACATAGCTCTAGTATCTTTGTTGTATAATTGGGCACACTAGTGGATGAACTCTGTGTGATGTGCTGCTATAGGAAAAGAGGAGACTAAATGGATATTGATCTCAATTATCCTCTTCATTTTGGATCTCAAATTTTTTGCCTTGGTTCTCTCTATGAACTCGGCCATATCTACCTGCTCGATCTTTGTATCCCTAATGTCATCGACATTAGAAGTGACCGAGGTGATTGGGAAATTAACTTGATATTGGTAATTCATCATTTTTGACTTCTTTGGAGAAAATTCAGTCATCGAGATGAGCCTTTGTCAAAAGTATGTTGATGAAGAAGGATCTTGAGGAGAAACTACGATGAGAGTCATGATCACACAATTAGGGGAAATATTGGTAATCTGGGAAAATTACACGTTGGGTGATCATGACTAGGGAAATGTGCTTGAAAGGGATGAGGCATGAGCAGGTCAAAAAGTGGAAAGAAAGTGGGCTCAAAATAAAAAATGAGAAAAACAAAAATTCCCAGAGTTAGGTTTTGGAGAGAAAGCATGCAGGGGTGGCAAAAATTGCCGCCCTTGCATGTTGAAGAAGATCTTTGTGCATAGGTGGTAAAAATTTTTGCCTATGCACATTGGGTTAGAAAGGTTTGCATCAGTGACAAAAATCACCATCGATGCATGTGGAAGGTTAAATGTTTCATGTAAGAGTGGCAAAAAATGTTGCCCTTGCACATGGGTGGGAAGTTGAGTATGCATCAGTAGTGATTTTTACCACCTATGCATGTGGTTGGAAGTTGGGGAATTATGTTAGGGTGGTGATTTTTTCCACCCTTACATGGGTGAAATGGTGGTCGGGAAGGCTGATGAGTGAAAAATGAGGGTGAGGGATGGAATCCATTTGAATCACCTCGTCGGCAGGGAAAAAGAAGAAAAACACAATAACACCTAACAAGTAGGGAGAGAAAAGGAAAAACAACTAAGATAAGAGAATAAAAAGTAATAAACTAAACTAAACTAAAACTAGAAGAAACAAAATACAAAACCCCACTCGATAATCATGAAATAATGCTCAAATCTGGCAAAAATGTGTGCACTTGCTCGCTAGATCACTCAAATGCACTAGAGAATGAGAAGCAAAGAAGAATGAAATGAAATGAGGAAGAAATGGGATTAAATGGGGGGAAAAAATCACCCCCAACCACTCAGTTTGTGCAACCATAAATGCCATGCATAAAAACTAATACCATGCAAGGGCGGCAATTTTGGCCACCTCTGCATGTGAGGTTGGAAAGGGATGCAGGGGTGGCAAAAATTGTTGCTCCTGCATGGAATGCAATAAAAGATGCAAGGGTGGAAAATTTTGTTGCTCTTGCATGATGGATGAAAGGGTAGAAAAAATACCACCTTTGCATGGGAAAACACAAAACAACATGCAGTGGTGGTGAAAATCACCGCTCCTACATGGAAACACAAGAAAACACCTAACTTGAAAAGAGGGAAAAAATCATCATCTGGCTGCATCAAGATCGTAATGATTTTCAAATTTTTGGGAAAATATAACAAGGGAATGTCATGAATTTCAAATGAATCCAATTGATCAAATGCGAGAATAAGAAAAACTTGCCTCGAAAGATGAACTTAGAGTGAATAACATGAAACAAACAAGTTTCGTAGGGGTTGTTCCAAAAATGAGCGTAGCTAATTTTGGGAATAACAGACCTAGTTCCATGGATCAAGTCTTTGATAAGGTGGTCAAGGAGGAAAAACCTTAAATCACTTATAGAGTTTAGAGATAAGTACCTAAAAACATTCAAGAGACCAAAAACCCTCATTCAAAAAGAATAATTGGAAATGCATTGGGGATTTTAAAACCATATTCAAAAATAAAAATCTCATGTTTAACCATGCTTTATGGGATAAGAAACTAGGTAATGGATTTAAATATGGAAATAGAAGAGCAAACCTACCTAATATAAAGGGACCACCAGGTGGATGCTTCACTTGTGGAGGAGATCACAATGCAAAGGATTGTCCTCATTGGAAGACATTGAATAAATTCAATAATACTTCATCATCATCCTCTTAACATGGAAATTTAAAACAATGGTTTCATGCATATACTAATAATCATCAAAATGAATTTTAAATATATCCAATATAAGTTCCAAGTACTTTATATAGGCATTCTATTACTATTTTGATAAATACAAGAGCTAATGTGATGCAGGAGCATCAAGGCAAGAAACACCATTTTTGAGTTTTGGTCATTAGTGGACTAAGGTTGGTCAATGTTGGGTGTTAGTGTGTGATAATAGACCTTTCAAGGTCAATTTTATATGTAAAATGTCATATGGGGTCCTTAAAAGTCATAGTTTGAGTTTTGAAAAAGATAGAGTTTTCCCTCCAAAACCATTGTTTTGAAAATTCAAATATTCAAATGTGCTTATAAGGGTCTTTGGAATGTTTTAAATATATTGATGAGTCAAGTGGGGTTTATAACTATAGATAGGTATTGTAAAGGGTAATTATAAGTTATATGTGTCTAATCTCTAAGATGGAAGTCATGTTTTGTATGGACACCCACTAGTCCTACGTTGGATTACCAATATGGTAGTTAGGTTTTGTAACTACTTTTGTAAACCTACATTGAAGTCCAAAAAAAAATTCATTGTGAAGGAGAGAGTTTAGCAAGGAAAAGAGGAGAGTTCCTCATGAAGAAGGAGAGGAGGGTTTGAGAATGGGAAAAAATAAGAAACCCTCAAAAGAAAGAGTCAACAAGTCCTTAATGGACTGTTTTGTATGAATAGTATCCCAATAAGTAAAGATGAAAGGATTTTGCATGAAAAGTCTTTGATGTGGTATTCTATTTGTCTTTAGTTATTATACTAATTTAAATGGCCTTGGAGGCCAAGATTGTATTGTGTTGAATGGATACAGGTCTACACTTAGACAATGGATCACAATCAAGGAGAGGAAGGACTTGGGCTTGGTTCTTGCAAATATGAAAAGATTATTTTAGAAAGAACATGTTGAAAGAGTTTTAATTATTAATAAAATCTTGTGGTGCTCAAAGATGGTGAGACAATGACATAAACTTAGAGGAAAATCTTAGAACCTACAGAGCCTATTGTATATTTGAGAATGTTAGGAAAGGAGGTATGAGAATGTGACTAAGATATTAGATGTATTATGCATAATAGTTATGAATGAATTTGGATACTTATTGAAAGAATGCCTATGGTAAATGGAATCCAATCTTGAGAGTGAAAGGATACAATACAAAAAAGGAAGCAAACACCCTGCTTGACATGGAAGCATTTTTGGACACATTCCTAAACAAAGGAATAAAAATGTAATGTTGAAATAACATTAGAAGAGAGATTGTACTCAGGTTTTATTGATGTAGATTGAAGAATGAACAAGTTCTAGAATATACATGAGTAGATAAAAGACTAGGTTTCTAAGGTGCCAACAGTGCATGCCCTATTTTGGGGTCATAGTCTTATTGAAATAGGAAACAAGGAATTATTCCCTTATTCTTAGGACAAAAACCTTTTATTACATAATTTGGATGAATGAATACTTTAGTGTATGAGGCTATATTCCCTTGAATATAACAGAGAGAGTAAACAATTAGGGAAAGAATATGTTGAAACCCCAAACCTGTAAGTATTTTTATCATGCATAGTAAAGGTAAAGATAACATAGATTTCTTGTATGAAAGCTTATGTCTTATCTCCATGAACTTGTATGAATTGTAATAGGCATGAAGAATATGGATAGGGGTTGTAAAAAACTTTACAAGGAACATTGAAATCATTTAATGCTTAAACCCTATAGAACTTAGTCTACAGAGCTCATAGTCAACTACAATTTTAATATTTTAAATGGAAAATGGGAGCATGATAGATTCCTATCTATTGGTAAATATGGAAGAGAACAAAACAAAACTTTTCAACCTATTTTGACCTCTTTAAATGAAGTGTAACTCAAGATATAGAATTTTAAAGGTCCACAGCTTGTGTCTAAGACTTAAAACCCTAGAACTAGGGTTTGGTGAGTTTAAACAATTACCACCATTCAAATTGGAATTTTTTTTGTAATATTGCCTAATTTAAGATGTTCTCATATATGAAAGTATTTTTTGGAGCTATTTAATGAGAATAGGGCTAATAAGGCCTAGAAAAGTGTGGTTTCTCAAAGGAAATGGTAAGTGAGTAAAGAGTAAAGGGTTGAAATTTTTAATAAATATTATTGGGGTTAAAATAAGTATGGAAATGTCTTCAAACCTTGGTAAAAGTGTCTTTTCTGATCAAACTAGAGGAAGGTTACTTAAAAAGGGCTACAAGCCTATAAAGCCATTGTGTGCTTGAAAGGTGGAATAAATTGAAGAGTTGGGTTGTTGGTTAGAAAAGGGTTGGGATAGGTAAGATAATTAAATTTGAGACTATTCATGTGTTGATTTTTGCATTTTGAAACATACATTAAGAATTGGGCATTGAGACCTACGTGACTAGCCAAGTAACAAGCTAGTTGAAAGAGAAAAATAAAGTTTAGTGGGAATAAGAACTTGAATAGGGTAGAGCATGAGTGACTGTGATTAGAAGAGGTTTAAGGTCATCAAGAAACATTTATAAAGTGAAAAAAATAGTGATATCAAGAAGGAAATTAACCCATAAAGTGATCAAGTCTAGTGAAAGGTTGAACTTGGAAAGGAATATTGAAGATCACCTCAAACAAGAACAAGTGGGAAATTACACAATGAACTAGATATTGATGATGAATGAGACGTTTCCCAAATTATCTACATCATTTTTGGTATTAGAGCTAGTAAGGTGTGCTTGGGTATAATTATGTTTTTTATTTTTTTATAATTTGTGGATTCGATAAGAATGCATAGTATCTTGAGATGTATATGGGAGAGATAACTTGCAGTGTGTTGATGGAGAAGAGAAAGTGCAGGTTTGGTCCATTGAGGTCAGAAAAGAGGAGAATAAGATTGATAAAGTGAAGAGATAAAATCCCAAAAGTCTTTTCAGAAGGACAAGATCTAGTCAAGAAAAGACTATAAAGATAGAGTAAAAGAGAGTATTGAAGCTCTAAAAGAGAAGAGGAAGATAAGAGACTCCAAAAGAGAGTCAATAAAGTTAAGATGAGATTCTAGAGAGAGGACTCAAGAAGAGTAAATGCCCACAAGAGGTCTAAGAGGCAAGATTGAAGGAATTGCTAAGAGGAAGGCTAAATAGGCCAATAAAGCAAAGAGAAATGGGGAAGATGGATATAGACAAGGAAGTAGTAGAGATAAGAAAAGAATTAGGGTAGATATTTGAGAAGATAGATCTCATTGTGAAACTCATGAGATAAAAAGAAAGCTAATGGAGTGGTTGGAGTATGAATATAAAGGTGAAGTGGCCAATAAAGTCACTTGTGAGAAGAAGGCACAAGAAATGTGTCTTAAAAGATAAGAAGAAAAGAGAGAAGGCAGACCAAAGAGGAAAAAGAAGAGATATGTTGCCAAGTGAGAAAAAATAAAGAGAGGTCTAGAAGAGAGTTCTCATTAAGGAGAACAAGAAGATGAAAGAAGTGTCAAGAAGAGCATAAAAGGATGAAGATAAGAGAAGATGGACAATTCCTATGCCAAAGATATTCAAAGAGACTATATAGTCTCTACTTTTATATTCTAATATTTTTTTTGAGTTTTTGTTTGTAGGTATGAAGAATAAAGTGATGAATGCCAAGCATGAGGCCTCAAAGTTGATGAAGAATGGTACAAGAGTGACACCCATCAATTGGCAAGAGAATGATAAATAAAAATAACTTCATGAAGAAGACAAAGTATTGAATATTGAAGACATTTCACATGCTGAAATTGAAGAGAAAGAGGATTTATATGATGCATTACCATGCATAGCAGCTGAAACAAAGGAGATGGTGCACCAAGAAGACAATAAAATCACACAAGAAGACATGAAGGTCACCCATGAATATATAGATGAAAAGATGAGCTTACAGAAGATGCCTATGGATGTAAATGAATGTTTGAATGTTGAATTTGATTTCATATATGAATAAGGCAAAGACAATATGTAGATTGAGGAAAGGTATGATAAATTACAGCCCTCAAAAAAAGAGCAAGGGCATGGATATGTGTGGTCTAAATGGTTTAAACAATCGGGCGAAGAGAAGAAGGAGGATAACATCAAGTAATAGGTTAAAGATAGTAAAATTATGAATGGAAAGAAAGCACAATAGTGGAGACAAAGGACCAATGTAAAAGTACATCAAGTTAGCAAGATAGATGATCAAGGCATGAGACATGAGAGTGACACAAAGAGAGGAAAGTGACAACCCAAGAAGATATAAGGTAGAAAGTGTGTAGTAAAAATAAATTTGAGGGCACAAGAGGATCACATGACAATTGAATCCCAAGAAAGCATGAATATGGAAGAGGATGACAAGCCAAAAAAGCACACAAGCAAGATGGCGAAAGAAAACCAAACTAAGGAAGTAAAGGTACAACCATTTGAACAAGGAAATGAATGATTATGAGAGGATAAGTATTTTTAATATATGTTTTCAAGTGTGATATATGATGGTATGTTTGACTTTGATTCTAATAGTGAATATTTCTTGTACATAGAAACCATGGCATTGATGGATGAATGTATAGTTTGGAACTATGAAGGAGAAGAACCTCAAAGAGTGATTGATAATCATGATGTACAAAAAGAGGTGACTGATATGAATCTCAAAAATGAGGGAGTTCAAGGAAGAGATAAAGATAAATATGCCCAAGACAATGAAGACCATTGTACACCAAAGTTTGATGAAGCAAATGAAGAGTTGGATGCATTTGATTTGCAAGAGGAGATGAGAATGATAAAGGACATGTTAAATCCAATCAAGGAGATTAAAATATGTGAGTTACATCAGTTACAAGTCAATAAATAACTCCAAGAAACATCAAGTAAGGAGAAACAAAGAGAAGCAAACAAAGAGGCAAACAAGTAAGCTAGTTGACAAGCAAATGGAGCATGAAGAAGTAAAAATAGTAAGGTATTCATCTAATAAAGTTAGTTTTGAGTTTAAATTTGGTAAACATGGATATGAAAAGCCAAGTATTGGTTAAGTCATGATGCACTATGAAGAGGATGAGTGGAACAATAAATTGCTCTTGCAAAGTGAGCAAGATGATGGATAAAGGAACCAAAAAGAGAAACAAAGTGAAGTAGATGAAGAAAGAGAAAGTATATTGTTGGGTTGTTGTGCCCACATGACATTCCTAAATAGAAATGACAAGATATCAGTATGGATTTTATCCAAGGACTTCCCATGTCAAGGAATAGACATGATATGATGTTGGTGATATTTTAAAAATTCACTAAAGTGGCACATATTATTCCAAGTAAATTTATAGATGATGCATATTTTTATAATGTATTGGATGGATCAAAAATACAAGTGGGAATAATATATTCCACTAGTTGAATTTACTTATAATAACTCATTCAATTCAACGTTAAAAATGGCATCTTTAAAAGCTTTGCATTGTAAAAAATGTATAACACATATCAACTAGAATATATTAAAATATAAAGTGGTTTTTGGACTTGAAATGATTTCTAAAATGGAAGAACAAATAAAATTGATTAGAAACCAGTTGACTAAAGCCAATGATAGGCTAAAAAGCTATGTTGATCTGAAAAGAACATAAAGGTAGTTTTTAGTTGGAGATTTTTTTTTTTGCATCTTAAAGCACAAAATAACTCAAATAAATTAGTCAAATTAACACCCAAATATGTAGGACCATTCGAGGTTATAGAATTAATTAACTTTGTTTCTTACAAATTTGTTTTACCACCATCATTAACTTAGATTCATATTATTTTTCATGTATCTCATTTGAATAAATATATGGTTGATCCTTTGCATGTAATTGATTGAAATGCATTACATGTTTTGGATCTAGGAGTGGTAACAATAGATCCAATTATAATCCTTGAAACATGCAATCTCAACTTACATAATATAAAAATGTCTCAATGAAAGGTTTAATGAAATGGAATTCTAAAGATAGTGTTACTTGGAAGTATTATGAGGAGTTTCATAAGTTATTTCCTCATTTATTTGCTTGATATGTTTTTCAAAACTTATTACATTTTAAAACATGTCCATATTTTAACATTGTCATCAAGTTGATTACCTATTTAAGGGGAGGAGGATGTTTCATTCAACCTAATCTTTTAAAAACAAAATATATTTTAAACAAAAAATTGAATATGGATTAGTTAGATTATGGTTTATGTAGAATAGATGTATATATTACATTGTGTTTGTTTACCTGGACTGCTACATTTTCTATTATGAATATTTATTTTCAATACTTTTATTTATCAAAATATGTATGAAATTCTAGTTTACATTTATACAGCTTAGTATTGATAATACAATGATATTTTTGTCATTTATTGTTAATTATTTTATATTTATAATGATATAAATATCCTAACTACTTTTCTTGTCTATGGTGGATGCAAGAAATCTTTCACCCTCATTGAGTGATAAAGAGGGAGAGTATCATATGGGAGAAGGTGACAGATCATGAATGCTATAAGTTCACAAAACCTACCAAGAACTAATAGTGCATGCATATGAATGCGCACGCGAGCTATTTACTTGAATGTTTAAGTTTTTATTTCAATTTTGTAGTGAGAGTCTTTAACTGTGTACTTTATTTTTAATGATGGTTGACTCATTATGAGGTTGAGTGTTATTACTATGTCACAATACATATGAATGCTTGATTATATTGATTGAGTAATTAATTATCATACATTCAGATGTCTTAGTTACTTTTATCCTTATAATTTATTATGTTTACTAGTTCATGTATATTTGACTGCATATAAAAAGGATTGTTGTTGAACTCCTTTTTGATACATGGCATGAATAAGGTTTATTTTGACTACATCCTTGTCAATAAATATTTGAAATAAATCTTATGGAGTAATAATATGTTTTGTTCATAACACTTAAGGCATAACAACCACTTAATGGTTTTGTAACACTTATTGTTTATGAAAATGTGCATTTCATACTTTATGTATTGAGAACCTTAGGAAAGTTTTAAAAAGCTTAATTAGTGACTAAATTTTTGGATAATGAATTATTAACAAATAAATTTCCACAAAATTCAATCCAAAAATTTGATTTGGGGATGATTAGGGTTTGAACCTGTGGGAGAGAAAATGTTCTCACCCGCAATCCCATACAAGTGTATATGTTGAAGAGATATGCTAGGAAATTTTATAATATAAATGAGTTTGTTTTGGGATTTTTTGTATTAAAAATATGATTTAAATTTGGAGTATACAAACTTGGTTTTCAACATAATATTATGTCCCACTAGCCAGAAAAAAATAATTTAAAAAAAGCTGAAAAATACTTAATGACTTTTTTTAAATGGAAAAATGTATATGCACTACATATTTGTATATATATTCTAAAACATATTTGTTGATTAATTTAAATGACCCAAGCTCAATATATTTTGAGGAGAAGATGAAAGTGTATATGGCGTCTTTATGCCAAAAATTAGGACACACTATTATGCTTTGACCCACTTGTAGTATGCAATTGTAACTATTTATTATCATAATTATATGTAGATGCATTATAATATATGGAAATGTATAACCATAAATAAACCAGATGGAAGATCTAATGGTCTATTTAGCACACTGAGTTATTTTTATATAAATGTAACAGGTTTATGTCGAATAATTTGTTGATATATTTTATGTTGATTTAATAGAATTACCTTAAAGACTTATTCATAGACTTAACCTTGTTGTAGAAAATATTGTAATATAGAGTTAAAACAAATTATTATTATTATTTATCATACAACTTTGACTGTTAAAATATTAGTTGTTTTTTTATATAACATTAGAGTTATAAGTCATCCCAATGTCATTTTTAAGTCATTTCCTAATTATGTAATTTTTAGTTAGTAAAATATTGCATTTACATAGTTGATTCGAAGGTTAATAATATGGTATAAACAATTATGAGACTTTTGATTGTATTCTTGATTAATCAAGAAGAAAAGATAATAATAAATAGGTTATAATATTTAATAAATATTTATGAACCTATGAGTGAGAGGCTACTCTCACTCATAGGCTTGCTAGAAAAATTATGAGTCTTTTCCTTTACAAATTAAGTCATTATAAAGTGGAGGATTCTTAAGAAATGATAATGACATTGAACTCTTGTGTTATTATAGTAATATTTAAAATGAGACTCTTCTATAGGATATATGTATGGTTTGACAAAATAGAGTTAGATTTGAGTCTAAATCAGACCTATTATTATGTCTGATAAACTATTAACTAGCTATATATTAAATTTAGTAACAAGTAATAATATGATCTTTTAAAAACTTGAAATATTTAGTGAAGGTTACTTATTAAAATATATTGGAATATGTAATTTATACATATAGTTGTATTTTTAGAAAAATTAAAAGTTGTCTTAAAACTTAGTTTATCATCAAAAATCAACGGAATATGTGACTGTATGTGATGTGTAGGATACAAATTTATGGATCGGTTGTAAACCCAAGTGTGATTTTATTGTACTCATGAATGGAAATATATACATAAAATTTGGCTTATTATATTTAAAAATTAGTGGGTGTGAAAATATTATTTGCATGATGTTGTTGACATTATACTAGTTCTGGTTTAGTGATTTTATTAATGTGTGAATTATGGTTGTGTTTTATTCTTAAAAATCAAGATGAATTGGATTGTTTTATAGATCAATTCTCTCTCTTATTAAGGGATGATGAGCAATAGGTAGGAACCCTATTTTTAGTCACTCATCATCATTTAAAAAGTTATAAAATTGATAACATTATGTTATAGTAGAGGGTATGATTGATGTGGACTATGACCTAGATTTTGAAATATGAAATACTATAACATCTTTTGGCCAAAGTAATGTTATATATGTATACATTTTCAATCCATAATGATTTCTAAATTTACATTTTTTCTTGAAGACATAATAGATATAAGCATACCTAGGGTTTGTATAATTGGTTTCATGTAATAGTGATTATACTTTCACATTTGATTCTTAGATGGTTCTAGTTACTTACATCGTCACTATCTACCCCTTTGTGAAAGGAAGGATCACACCTAGTGGGGAGGTGTATGAGAGACCATATGTCTTTGATTGGAGGAAAATACCCAAATTATGTTCTCCCTCTCTATAGTTAGATCTAAAACTTTTTTGATATATACTCACAAATACCATTATGATTTGAATAGTTATTTCACATAAACTCTATTGTACTATTTTATTATTGTACTATGAAATTATTATATTCATTTATCTTGTACAATAGTAGTGGTTGGATGACATGTATAATCAATATTTAGCATATTCTACTACAATAGTGGCTAAATATTTGAAGTATAGTTGGATTGAATTAATCCAACTTTCATTTATTGATGAACAATACTTTTATTTATAAGTTTTGATTTACTACATAGTTTTACTAATTATGCATAAGTATAATCTCATTTTAGAGACAAAAATGAGAGTTGATGATATGCTTGAATTAGTGGATAATTTGGTATATTATAATTAGCTTATTTTTAATTTTTGTTTTTAATTAGCTTATTATAATTAATATAATTATATTATTATACTTATTATAATTAGCTTTTTTTGGTTGTGTAAAATGCCACAAGTAAAATAAACTATCTCAAGATAGTAATGGAAACCAATCTTGAATAATTATGATCAATACTATCTGTGATGGGAAAATTATAGTTTTATCTATTCAACCTATGAAAGCAACATGTCAAATGCCATATATTGGCAGTATGAGATCATCATGTTAGATTGTTTAGATTAGAAAAGTGAAAAGAAAGAACCAAGGGGCCAAAAAGACATAAAATTCTAAGGGATATAATATTGATCGAATCGATCACATGTAAAATAAGTATAAGAATGAAAGATAAAACAATCTAGAATCTATATACAATTATTTTTTTCTTTTTTATAATTTGATTTTTTTATTTTTTTTTTGATGCAATCATCTATATTTTAGTAATTCATCCTCATCAAGATTGAAATATATAGAGTTATGCAAATACATGGCATATTCCTCTACACATTTTGAATTTTCATATAATGTTTTATTTTTTATCTTCAAAAATACTTTAGTATTCTTCTCATTGGTATCATCATGTGGTATGTAAATCATTCTTCCTTCATTTGAAAAATTTATGAACTATTCATTAGTATCTAATGTATCTTTAATTTGTTGTAACCATGACCATCCCAATGTATATGTTACTCAATTTTCATGAGGCATAATCCATACCTATGGGTAAACAAATTTTGGTCTATAAGCTATTAGGTATATCATATATCCAAGATCTTCTTCCAATAAGTACTATAATGTAATTCATTGATATTATGTTCTGTTTGTTGTAATCCTATAATTCTACAGATAGTTTCCCATTTATTATTATCAATATGATTATGTTTATAATAATCCCCTTTCATGTATACTATAATGGTTATACCCTCTTTTTGAGGACACTCTATGTGTCATACCTATAGATGACATATTTTGAACCTTTGTAGTAAGTGGTATTTGTTGATTTTGTATTAATTTGATAATTTTTGAATTTTATTTTTAATATTTCACACTATTTTGTATCATGTATTTTGATTTTATGGAATGCATAATATGTTTTACCTAATTTATGTAAAATACATGTTGTTGATATGTGTCTTGTAGTCGGTAATGTAATGGTCTTATTATCCAATAAAAATTACAAAATTATTATGGGCATATCTTGATGTTGCATTATTTATAAAAATGGTGAGACATTTGTCCCATATATTTCCACATTATTTATTGAATTTTTCAAAAATTATATATGGGATCTACTATTACAATAAGGGATTACATTATCATCTTTATGCATACCGAAACTAGGTTTGTTCTTTGTATCTGACTAATTTTTAGTTTTCAATTTTAAATCATCATGGTATACCCCTAGACTAATGGGTTTGAATAAAGTATGAGATAAATACTCATATGAATGATTGAATTTTAAATTTCAAAGTTGATCATCTGTCATATTAACCATGTTAGATTCATTATGATCACTACCATAATAATCTAAAACATTTTCATCTTATAATTCTAAATTAAAAACTAAAGGAATATCAAGAATAGGCTTTAGTTAAACTTGATTAGCTTGAGATTCTTTTGCATACTTTATATTTCATTTTTTACTTGTTGTAACTTTTATTGTTCTAATTGGACACTTTTTGTTCCTTTTGTAACTTATCTTGTTCTATTTGTAACCTTTAAATTTTTAACTAATCATTTTTTATTTTTTATTTATACAATATTGTTTGATTTTCTTTTAGTTTTTGGCATTATATTTTCATATTTGTTTGTGTTATTCTCAATTTCTCAAAAAAAAAAAAAAAAAATTGTTGGATGTAACTCTTTTTAGTTCATTCATAAATTTTCTTGTTCTATTTACTGGTTGTCATTACTTGACTCTTTGATCTCATATGTGAATTTTTTTTCCCTAGGGATGATTTTTGAATGAGGAATGATAGAAGGAACATCTGAATTTGATTGAGATACCTTGACTTTAAAACTATAAAATGCTTATCATTCATATGAAATTCAATGGATACCCAATATATGTGAATTTAATACACCCATGTAATAGATGGTATTGCCACCATCAGATGTATCCAAGGTTGCCCCAATAGTAAATTACATTGTAGATGATTGGGCATAACATGAAATAAATTAGATCATATTTTAATTCCCAATGTTAAACCTAAAGATATCATTTCAAGTATTTATCATGAAGATTCAAAAAATCCTTTAATAGTTTGATTTGTTGGTTGGATACTTTCAATATGGACACCCAATTATTGTAAGAAAGGACTATTGTAAATGTTCAATACATAACCAACATCATTTAATACACATTTTATTCCTTTGTTTTGTACTCCAACTTAAATAAAGAGTGGAATATTTATGTGATTACATCTTGTGTTGGAAATTCTTCATCTTCAAAAGTGATAATATTTTTAGTATCCTTAAAGGTGATCATTATGGATATAAAAGTAACATATTGTGTATCACTATAAATAGGAATATCTCACAATGCAACCTATAAAATATCCTTATAAGCCAATATAATATAGTCCCACCTCTTTGGTTATTAACATATTGGACCATAAAATTTGATATAAGTTGTGGGTGAATAATGGGAGCATGATGTTAGTTATTACAAGCTTGAGGTCTAGGAGGAGTAATGAAAGGAGTCATACGTGCCCTTTATCATCTAGTAGTGACTGGTAAAGGTGTTGATTGAATGTTGAAACAATATTACTTGAGATTTTGGAGTAAGTCTTAGATCATATTGAATGAATGTCTACTCTTATGTCCATGCCATAAGTATTTTTACAAAAAAAATGCATTAATGGTACTTGTGTCTTGACATGTAATATGATTTGTTTTATTACATGATTGTTAATTATGTTACTTATTAGGGATGTAGATGAATAAATTTGGATTTATATTTTAAACCATTCTTGTACACTTGAAAAATATCACTCAATGTCTACCTTTTAGTTCTTGACCTTTTTGACACTCGATAGCCTCACATTTTCCACCTCATTGGGATAAAAAGCTTATCTTATAGTTTGACCATGTTATTTTGATTATATAGATCACCTATAGCCCATAACAAGCTTTAAATATGATATGTATCCTTCACTATTAGTTATAGATCTCCAATAGCCTTCTATGTTCCTAGATAATAGCATCGACACTACTCTCCACCCACTAATGCAAGTGTCCATGCCTTTTAAACATTTAAATTTGAAAATATTTTGAAATGTATGAATTGGCTTATTATGTTTCATTAACCCTTTCATAAAGACATTTTAAAAAAGGTGGTATAAATACAAGTCAAATCTAATTCATCATTCATCAAGCAAATACCAAGACACCACCTATTCAAGCTCATTTAATCAATTGCACAACTGAGTTCTCTTGATCTATTCTTCCCTATTTATATATTAGTCATAAAAGTATCTATATTATAGGTCTGAAGGATTAATTTAATATCCCATGAGTATTATTTGTCAATTTATAAGGTAGATCACTACATGCACTTGCATATAGCTTTTACATCATTGTTCACACACAAATGAACACATAATGGAGAAATATATATGTTTGAGGCCCTCTTAGAGTATTGGCTATGTAGGTAGTGCTCATTGATAGAGAGGTCCTTGAGCTCAGCTTGACTTTATGAGCCCAATATTTTTTGGTAAGGTGACAATACCTAACAGGAAAATATAAGATTTGAGATATATTATGATATTGAAAACCTATGCACATGATTTGAACACATAATCTTAAAGGAAATAGAAAACACAAAAATACCTAGGTATAAGTTTCAATCAATAGTTAATATTCCATACAATACATATGTGTTGAAGCATAAAAATAATGTTGATGAAAATTTCCATAAGGTAATGCAAGTGTCCATGCTAACATAAAGCTATTTTTAAAAATCTGATGAGTATATCAAAATCATCATATAATCTATTTTTACACCTGCATCACTTAAATTTTCATATGCATCTATGTATAAGCTAAGTAAAAATTTTCCTTCCTATTGTTATTATCATAATATCAAATTGTATACTTTATATTTTTGGCATATACTTAGATTCATGTCTTATCAGAATATCAATAGTATCTAAATTCATTAATTGGCTTGCTTTTTAGAGTAGCTTACTCCTTAGTTGATTAGGTTACTCTCTTTCATATTAATCATTATTTCTAAAAAGGGTTAAACATTTGGTGAACCCAACCTTTTAATATTCCTGGTTAATGATTATTTTCCTCGTGCTAGCATGTGTTATTTTATTTTTGTTATCCATGGATGATATTGTATGCATCTAAATATTAGTATTATTATTAGTTGACATTAACATCATTAATTTCATCTAATTCATCATTATTAATCTCATTCTAATCATTTCACTAACATTTCTTCATCTACTAACCTTATATCTACCCACAAGTCAATTAATCTTTTTTCTAATATGGCATTTATCATCTAAACTTATTTTAACCCCACTTGTCTATTATATTAGAATTTAAAATTCAACCCTAACCTACCCCTATTACATACCTACTAGGCTTTCCTACAAGCCTACTCACTGATACTTAACTAATCCACTTTTAAACCTTATTTAGTCATAACATGAACCTATAGCGTTCTACTCTCTAGAATTTTCTCTCATCCTCCACATTCTCTAGAGTTCTCCATTTCTAGAGAATTCTAAGGAATTTTAAATTCCTTATAATTTCATCCTTCCTTTCTAGAGTCTTCTTATCTAAAGGCTTCTAATGAATTCTTAATTCATTGGAAAAACTCCTTGCATTTCCTATTTGAATTCATGACTTCTTCCATTCAAAATAATGAAAAATTCAATCATAGATATCATGAATATCCATAGTCTAATAAGTTCAATAAATCTATGAATCCATTCCATCCAAGCCTTTTGATCAAGCTAATATCATTCTAAAATTTAGAGTCTATTTATAAAAAATATTCTTCTATAATATTTAGTATTTTATTTGAATCTTGATTGGGAACATTGGCTTTAGATTAAAATTTTGTTTTAAATGATCATTTTATTGAATTTTGATCTAATTATTTCCAATTTTAATGGTAGATTTTATATTTGGGTGTTTTAGATATAATTTGCATATCTAAATCAATTGATCAAATTTATCATCTCACATTTGGTGACCATGGTGGGAGCCCTCCATTTGGACTAACCTTGTGTGCTTGGAATTCTTAGATTTTTCCATTCAAGTTGGATTGAGGATAGATCGTGACTCAAAATTTCAAAAATATCATGTTCTAGGTGAAAAGTGACTTTGCTCTACAAAAGGCAATTTTCCACAAGTGATTTTGCCCTTGACAATCATGATTTTGCATAAAACCACCATTTTAACCACTAGTTGTTAGGTTGACTTAGTCATTTCATTTTGGCTAGTCAAAATCACTTATTGATAGTTGTGAAATTGAATTTGTAGTTATAATTTTGAATGTGTTGTTTTGATTTTGAATATGAAGTTGTAATTTTGAATAGTCTCATTGTAATTTTATCAAAATCACTTATTATTTGTGATTTTGAATATCATAAGTTATTTTTATTTTTAGTTGTGATATTGACCTTTGATCTGTGATTTTTCTTTAGTCACTTACGATTTTACTTTGTGCATATAAAACATACATATTGGGATTTTGGTTAAATCGCCTAATAATTTTGATCTCTAATATCTATTTATGTACATAAATCTATTTTATAGAGATGAGGAAAGAATTTGGGTAGGTTTATCACATATATAATATTTATGGATTTAAATTATATATAGGTCTATTTAAACTATGCAAAAAAAGCTTTTCTTTCTAATATCCTTTGGCAACCCACATTGATTTGATTGATCCATAAACGAATCTAACTAGGTGATTTTTTAGGATTTTTTATAGTATGAGGAATATTTCCATCAAAAACCTCAAATATAATTAGTGATCTTGCACATATGGTCATGATTTTGAATTTTCATGATGTTATCTAATTAATCAGAAACTCATAATGGTAAGACTATTAATCACAAATCTACTCAATACTTGGTGTTTTTAGTGAATTATATATCCTAATTAAAATCATTAATTTGGTCAAATTTTGTTTGTAAATATAGGATTGTATATATCCTATGAAATATCACAATTATCGAGTTACTCTAAATCATGATTTTGGTAGATAGTCATTTTGATTTTTTGGCAATATAAAATTTACAATTTTGATTGTAATCTATAGTTTTGTAATAATGCTTATTTATAGTTGCAATTTTGTAATAATGCTTATTGGTAGTTGTAGTTTTGTTAAACCACTTATTGGTAGTTACAATTTTACAAAATCACTTTTTTATAGTTTTGGTTTTATAATACCACTTATTTGTAGTTACAATTTTGCACATCTGATAAGTGATTTTGACTAACCACCTAGTAACCATGATAGTTTACTTGTAGTTTGCATTATCACTTATCTATACTTTTAGTTTTGACTTATAATAAGTGATTTTTCCTTTTTTGTATGTGATTTTTCATAGTAATAACTATGTTTCTATGATTTTACTTACTATAGTACTGATTTTGCATTGATTTTTGCCTTCAATTTTTTAATACATTTTTTATGATCATTTTTAGTGAATTTTGACCTCACTATGGGATACTACACCAAGACCCCCACATCATGGCCCCTTATTCAAATAAGTTATAGTGCAAAACCCATGATTTTTTTAGTGTTTTTATTAAGACTTATTAGGATAACCCTTTATTTAGATTCTTATAGGGGTAAAAGTAATGGTAATTTTGTCTTGTTTAATATTATTAACATCTTGTCTTGTAGGTATTTGTCTAAAATCTTGTCTTGTAGGTCATATTTTTTATCGAATATCTTATATTTTAGGTTTTCCTTCAAGATTTATAAATTAAAACTAATAAACACTTGCTTTACAAGACACCTATAAAAGATTTTGGCATTTTGAAAAATATCTTGTATATATTATAATTAATTGATTGATCAATTTTTTGTCTACTTGTTTATACCCAAGGGCTACTATGGTGTATTCTCTCCTCCCTAAATCTTAGTGGTGAGTCTTAGAGGATCAAAAACCATTAACAAACCCTCCCATTTTTATTTTTTTAAGAGGCAACGTGATATGAAATTGATTCCCATGCACTTTTCATAATCCTAGGGGTTGTTGATGTGGAATTCATCATTGTGCATTCAACCAAACTTTGTGTTCTAGTAGAGTATAAAAATTAGGGTTAGTTATCATCAAGTTAAGTGGTTGACCCTATATAGGTCTTATATGAAGGGAAAGAGTTAATTATCTAACCCAAGCATCAGATAATACCCTAGACAGATTTGGGCCCCACATACCTAGAGTATATTGGGGTGCCATAGGGAAAAAATTTTATCCTAGAATAGGACCATTATCCATAAAAGGTGACTTGATGTCAAATTCACTATCAACTCCTAAGTGATCATTAAGTACAAAAAGGGTTGAGAGGGTTTTAGAGTTTTTTAACGGGTCACCATCCTATAACCTCACCTAAAAAGCTATTATATGGTGTAATCATCAAGTTAAAATAATAATTTGTTAATTAGTGATAGGTTTTCTAGTTTATATATTTGGTGTCTTCTGTGTTACACCCATGTATTTGTGAGCCAATTCAGCCTTTTACTCAAGCCTATACACACCTATCTAAGCCTTCTTCATATATCATCATATTATATATCCTTGTCTCATCATCATATCATCTTGTACATCATCTTGTTCATATTTTATTTTCACATTTATATACATTCTTTAATCTTATCTCGTCTAATGTCTTAACCTATCTCTCTTCACCCCTCTCATCTTAGCCACATCCTAACTAGTCTCATCCATATAGCACTAGTCATACCCCTATTTCATCATTATTCTTAGCCTAATATAATCTTGTCCTAACATAGACTTATATATCCAAAAATTGGTCTTGACTAATCATACCCATCCCTAGTCAATCTTATATTGTATCTTTTCACAAAGACCTAATCATATTTTTTCATATTTTATCCTAGATATATCATATTAGCTTGTTCATATATCCTCATTTTATATAATATTGATAGTATTATATAACCATCCTTATCTTATTCATCTTATACATCTTTCTTATACATTAATATACCATCATTATCCCCCACCATCATCATGTCATCTCATCTTTTCTAGTCATACTCCCATAACTTAACTGCCTTAATCAAGTCTTATGTAACCTCATATTATTCACTTAGCCTTAACACTAATCATCCCTAGTGTCATCTTCAAGTCTAAATCCACCTTATCTATAACCAATTTAGGTCACATCCTATTCCTTTTTATCACCATATCCTCATATCACCTTGACTTACTCATCCTTAGATCTTAGTCTAAACCATATTACCCATCATAAAACCCATCTCATTTTAGTTGACACCTTGTCACTTGTCTTGAACTTGTCTATCTTAACCACCTTGTCCATCACCGTATTCCTTGTCTCTATAACATATTCATAATCATAGTCCAACTCATCCCTTATCTAAAAGTCATCCTATCAATTCTATAGTTATACACTGGTATTCATCTACATTAGTAAATAAATCTTTCTACATTAGGGTCCTTATTATTAGATTATTTGTGTCAAATCAAGTTTGATTCATAATCACAATCCTATCAACCTATAAACCAAGTCATCTCATTTAAGTCAAGTTGAATCATATTAGTATTGATCTAATCTTAATCTGATCAATCGCAATTGAAAGTAGTCTCTTAGGCTGGTATAACCCCTTGTCAAGTATTAGAGCTTGTCATATCTCACCTAGTCAAATCTAGTCAAAATCATTGAATTCTAGCTCACGTCTTAATTTGGTATACTTGATCTTGTCATACCCCATTGAAAATCACATCACATCAAAATATCTAATCAAAATTGATATCAGACTAAATCAATCCTTTATCTAAAAAATTTCCACACATCCTATCTTCATCCCTCAATCTTTCTATTCAATCTCCCACACCTACTGATTGGGGCTAGCAAACTATGTCATCCATACTTTCTCCCATCTTCATCCATAGCATTACAAATATATTTTTTCAATACCATGATTGAGTAATTCCTTATGGAAAATAGGGATGTACTCCTTTCTTGCCTCCTCGAGATGAACACTCCATGTCCTATATACTTTGACCTTTTCCACCCAACATTACCTCCAATCCACACCCATCCTCATTAATATTATCCTCGCCCTTGTCCCAAACTATCATAGTTAAACTCTTTATCTAAAAATCATAGCTATTCATCTATCCCTTCCTCTATTATTAAATGGAATCCAATCCTAGGAACCTCATCTACTACTATTCCACCCACACAATCACATCAACAACCATCTAATCTAAAGTTCAATGTTTCATCATCGAAGTCAAGGAGTGAAGAGAGGCCCTATACTCCTCTTCCTATATCCTTAGAATCCCTCTTTCACAAAATTATTGTCATATAAATGATGGTCTATCCAACCATATGACATCTTGATCCTACCAAGCCTAATCCTTCGTGGTATAAATCTAGACACTAGTGTATGTATCATTGAATTTAAGGGCATACCATTAATTGATGTCATAATTTTCAAAACTATGTCCAAGACCTCATTGACTATGGTGACATAAAAATTGATAATGAATTAGATGGGTCTACATTTAAGGGTGAACAAAAAGAGGTATGTCAATATTCCATTTCTGATCATGATCAATCCCTTCCCTTTTTGAGTCAAATCAAGGCATTGAGTCCATCTTCCATGGTCCACCTATATTTGACAAATCCTCCATCGATTATGAGTTTGTTTCTCATAAAATTGGTCCTCCATTTTCTCATGAGTCTTTCTATGGACCTATCTTGGGTGAATTTGTTATCCATCCATCATATTCCTCTCACCCATCATATTAAAAACCCCATTTGGAGAGGTCATTTACAAACAAATAATCCTCTACGAACAACATTGTATCATGTACATTAGAGATAATATTAAAGTCAACACTAGTCTTATCTACGTTAGGATCATGTTCAATACCAATATATTAATCATATTCCTCATTAGAAATATCATCTCTTAAAGATATTATAGCAAATGATGATTATGCCTACCTTTTTTAGGATACCTCCAATCTAGATGTTAATCAATCACAAAACATATATTTTTATCCTAGCCAGGATGATGAAGTCATAACAAAGTTTGTATAATCTTTATTTGTTGAAGAAATTTAGAGTGGATCTGATCCTACATCAGATGTGTGTCTTATAAATAGTTTTAGTGATCCTTTTATTGATCTTGAGGATATTTTCTCTGATGTCAAAACTAGGTCTCTTAGGAACCCCTATGAGGACCATGTTGCCCCATCACCACTCATTAACCTCATCACACCATTTCCACTACCTTTATCCATCATAGATACTTCTTCCCATTAATTATCATTTGATCACCTTCCTCAATAGGGGTAAATAGGAACATACATTGTTTAACCCCTCTTTGAGTAACATAACATGTGCTAAAAATAAAGAGGTCCAAGCTCATATTTAAAAAATCACACGTGATAATCAAATCACCTTTGGTCCAAGATGTCACAATCAAGAAATGTCAAATCATCGACTTAATAAAAATGTGTCTTCCCCTAGTGAAAACCTCTTTAAGTCACTAAGGGACCACCAAAGTCAAAATAATCATCATCTATCAGTTCAAATATAAATCTCCTCTGGTGAAGCCCAAAGTCAAGCGCCAAGGGGAAGTCAAAATATAATCAAGTCTAAAGATAAAATATTTGTAAAAATAAATATAAATATGGACAATAATCCTTTAAATAATTGAATCAAAGATAAACTATAAATTCAAAGTGTCTTGGATCTCTTGTAAAAAAATTTCATATGGAACCAATCAAATATGGAATAACCAACATCTCCAATGATGTGTGTTATTTTCAGTCCTAATCCTCAATCACCCATCACACCTTCCTCTCAAAATCCTATCATATAATAAAATCATATACTTCACCATCAAATCCAAACCCTAAATCCATCCATTTAACACCTCACAAACCTAGGCAACATTGTCTCTTATAAGGTGATAAAAACACTGGGTCCAAATGTCTGGAGGGGTCTCCATCAATAATCAACTAAAGTCACAAGGACATCAATACCTCTAGTAGTGGTAACATGGTCTTAGCATCACATATCCCTAGAAATGGTGTTGTATAAAAATCAAAAAACAATTACATCTTGCATCTCACATGCCTCTAATACATAGATGCTCAAAGTCAAAAACGTTTAAAAAAGTTTAAAAATTCAAAAAAATATCATTCGTCCAATGGTGAAAACCATTTTTCTTGTACCTTAGGCTAGCACCATGATGATAACCAATTTCTATCATTATGTTAAAATAATATATTATTCACATTTTACCTCAACACTTGGGGAAAAATACATTTCATCCATATAATCACCTCCATGTCATCCTTATCTATCTTATCCCTTTGTCCATATTAAAATGTCTACCTATCATATTCGATCATATTTTTCATCTTGTTAGGTCCATCCTTTATGCTAGTCTTGACCTTCGTAAGGGACAAGAATATGTCTTGGGAAATGTTATGGAATCATCTTGGCATATCTTCCAATGGAAACTCAGGAAACTAGATATTTAGTTCCTTCATGATGTGATCATTGGCAATCAATAGTCCATTTTTCCTTAGTTTTCATTCCCTTTTCAACATCACCCTCATTATTTTTTCATCACATCCATTATTTTATTCATCCTTATCTTATTTTCTAGGCTAGGTATTCCCTTTGCTATTAATCCCATTTGTATAGTGTACATAAATATTCCAAAAATCCCTAAATTTTGAAATATTCTAAAAAACCCTAAAAATTATAAAATCCAAAAAGTCCCAAAGCATCTAATTTGACTTGTCTTGTGTTGTATTATTATATTTCCTATGTATCCTAGTCATCTTATCCTATGTCCCAAGTTATCCATCTCATTATCATCCTACCTTATCTTATGTCCTAATGGTCTTATCATTTTGTCATCTTGCCTTGTCTAAGCATCCTAGTCATCTTATCTTATGTCGTATGTAACCTTATCCTAATTGTAGTCCCTAATCTATACCAAATATATACCCATATCCAAATCCATATCCTTAATCGACATTCACATCATGATCATCATGACCAACTTATTCTAACTCATCACTTGATCAATCACCCTATTGACTCTCATTAGGATAATTAGACAAGACACAATGACATTGCATGTAGATAATTGTGTGTATTTCTTGTCTATTCTTTTTTGTTTGATTTTTTTGCATGTCTTTTATCATGTATATATTTGCAAATTTTTGTTTGCTTTTCTATGTTTATCTTATTTTATTAATTATTTTAATTAGTCTTGCATCATGTCTCTTTCATCAAGGGTGAAATGAAATATGATTCTATGATGGATCCAAAAAATATATAATAATGATTTTGGTTGCCTATACAAAGATCATCATGTTCCCCTTTTATAATCATGCACCTAGGCATAACGTCCTCTTGGTAATACTTATATCATGGGGAATATTGCCTAGTTTTACATTTAACATTGAATTACTTAAACTATGATAATCTTTATTACATTAATGATGGCTTGATAATAGACACACTCATAATTTATCCCATCCTCTCTCATGTGTCTAAATGTTTAATTATCTTAATCCCATCGATCATCCCAATTCACTCATCTACTATCCAATCATTCCTCTGAGTTGTTTTATCATTATGTCTATATATTCTAACCAATCATATATCATCTCTCTAGTCTTCAACATCTAACATCTCAACTCAACTCTTAATCCAATCATCATCACACCTAACATTTATCTAACAACTAACTTGTCTAACAATCATTATCATCCTCCTTCTCTAGTCTATCTTATCATTTATCATATAGTTTAAACTACATTAGGTTAAGGTATTTTTAGAATATGTAGGCAAAACTTAGTCACATAATATTTCTAAGGTCATCTCAAACACTTTCTCCCCTTTCTCCATCATTCATCATCACATATTTGTTATCCCTCATCATCCCCAAGTCTTTCATTAGTCAAACCCTTGAGCTATAATATAAATCAATCAATCTATTGATCAATAATAATCCCCACAATCATTTCCCTAATATTTTTTCCAATCATCGACACCTATTGATTGGGCTTGATAGATGACAACATCCATCTTTTCTTCAATTATTCATCCATTATCATTGATTGATTAATTCATCATTTAAGGTTTATGGTTTCCTATATTGATTGGGAGATGATTGGGACCATGACTTTATTATTATATCTCACTCCCTTATATGTGTCCTTACTAGGGGAATCATCATTATTAATCATATTATGGCTCATTTATTTTATTCAATGAAGTATAATTCATCCCCTTTATCTTTTGGTCACTCGATCATATCATTTATTCTCTCTCATCTCCTTAATCATATCACTCAACTTTAGCTTTGAGCTACAATAATTGTTAATCTTATCAAATAATTATCTTGGCACAATTCTCTCCCATGCATACATCATTGTTTGGGATATATCTAAATCTTGTGTCCTTTGTCATCTTGGTATACATATCTCCCTAACATTTGTCTTTACTTAAGATATTTCTAAATCTTACAACTTTTTGTATCATCATCATCATCATCATCATCATCATCATATTACAGTTGATTCCTACTTGGGATGTGTTGACAACTATAACATAGTCATTTTCACTCTTTGTGTATATGTCTTTTATAGGGTCATCATCAATTTTTAGCTCATGTCTCATGTTAATTTCATCTTCTTCATCATTGGTCCCCCATCTAGCATTCTAACCCTTTATCTCTTCACACATCCCACCCCTCATTTCCTCTTTTGAGTGGCCATCTACCTCATTCCTCCTCACATAAGCCCTTGAAGGGGAATCATGTTTCAAATAACATAATTAACTAATATTTATCTATGAGTGTCTTTCTTCTTTGAAATACCATTACTCCTTCCACTTTCTCCACTCATAATTCTCTTTCAAATAAGGGCAAAATGTATGCATCTAAATTTTCTCACTTCATTTATCATCATTAATATTCTTATTAATCAACACTAACATCACTAATTTCATCTAATTCATCATTATTAATCTCATTCTAATCATTTCTATAACATTTCTTCATCTACTAACTTTATATCCCCCACAGTTCAATCCATCCTTCTTCTAACATTTCATTTATCATCTCATATTATTTTAACCCCACTTGTCCATTATGTTGGAATTTAAAATTCTAATTCTCACCTACCCCTACTACATACCTACTAATCGAATTTATTATAAGCCTATTCATTAATCCTTACCTAATCCCCTTCTAATCCTCATTTAGTCCTAACATGAACCTAGAACCTTCTACTCTCTAGAAGTTTTTCTCATCCTTTATATTCTCTAGAGTTCTCCATTTCTATAGAATTCCAAGGAATTTTAAATTCCTTATAATTCCCTCCTTTCTTTATATATTCTTCTTCTATAAAGGATTCCAATGAATTTTTAATTTATTATAAAAACTCCATCTGTTTCCTATTTAAATCCATGACTTCCTCCATTACAAATAATGAAAAAATCAATCACAAATCTCATGAAGCTCCATAGTCCAATAAGTCAAATAAATCATTAATACATTCTATCCAAGCCTTTTGATCAAGCTAATATCATGGTCAAATTTTGAGTCTATTTTTAAGTAATCTCTATCTATAATCTTTAGTCTTTTTATTTGAATCTTGATTGGGAACATTTGGCTTTATATTAAAATGTTAGTTTAAATGTTCATTTTATTACATTTTGATCTAATGGTTTCCAATTTTAATGGTATATTGTAGATTTGGATGTTTTGGATATAATTTTCACATCTAAATAAAATTTTTAAATATATCATCTCATATATATAGATGTATTTTATGAATATGGTGCAAAAACTATTCACCTTTCTACACAAGCATCAATAATACAAAATTTGACCAAATCAAATAAGACATCAAAACAATAGCAATCCTCCCCACAATATTCTTATGACCTCCTTTAAATTCTCTATATGGGGATAGATACCATCCCTCTACTCATTTCCAATCACCCATAATCCAAAGGGATGAGTTGAGAAACCATATAGTCTTGAAAGGAGATGATCAACTAGTTTATCCTATAACAACCATATCACAACTAGTTATAATTGAGCTTAATCTTACATAATTTGATCATGCTAATGTTATTCAAGTTCAAAAAGATATTATGGCTTATTGATGAAAAATATATTATATACCATTACCAAATATTCCAAATTTTTTTAAGGATGTACCATTACCAAAAATTCCAAAACATTCCAAATCTTTACATCATTCAAATTTCAAACAAATTGTTCATAATGTTGAAGCATCAATTATTCATATGTTCCAAATAGATAGTGAATTATAATAAATGATTACATATTTACAAACCTCAAAAATTCCTACTACTTATCTCTATGATGAGTACTATAGGATAACTATGAAAGCAAGTGTCACTCCTCAAAATATAAATGTTATCCTATAATGTTGCTACTAATGATAACATCATAAAAAATCAACCTTTTTTTAAATGTGTATTTTAATATCCTTATCTATGATATTTTATCATGTCAATGTTACCTTTATTTTTGGGCCATGAATATCCTTCCAAACATATAATTCAATATGTACATTCTTTTGATCATTGGGATAAAGATGGTTGGATATTGTTAAAAGCATTTCATGGAATCCTTACACAAAAAGCTTGGGATTAGTTTTATAATTTACCAAATGGTTCCTTAACTAAACTAAATCAATAATAATATGTTTTATTATTGTAATTTAATACACATAATGTACTCAATTTTATGTTAAAATATGTTTAAAACTACAAACAACACAATGATGAGTCTATTAGAGATTGTGTTATTCAATTAAAAAAATGTTTCATGTTCCTTAGCATATATGCCTTCATATTTGGAAATATAATTCATATTTAGTATAGGTTTTACTCATAAACTCAAATAAATGAAACTACATAAGTTTTACACCTCAATTATCCACTTATATATGGATTTGCTTATGTATGTTTGTTTCCTACTCAAATATAAAAATAATTAAATATATCTTATAAAAAGTACAAAAGACTTGTCAAAGATACATATGATGGGAAAAAAATCCAAATGAATATAATGAACAAATATGTGGAATTATAAATCTTTATATGACATATTTTCAAATTTTGATCAATACGGGACCAATACCATATTACCATACACCACAACAACCTCTAAGTACATCAGATAAAAAACATCCTTGCCAGAAGGATTTTGTTGGTCCATTTATTTACTTTATTGAATTTAATTATATTTATTATTTATTTTTTTGTTGCACTAATTACTTATTGTAATTATTTTATTATGCTTATTAATAATTTGCACCAGATAGGATAAGCTTGCTTAGCTAGTAGTTAACTTAGACATTTATCTTGTTACAGTGGAGTTCCACTCCACTATTCAAGGTAAGATAGGATAAGATTGTTTAACTAATATTCAACTTGTGTTGATAATTTACACAAGTTGGACACCTATTTTTATAGTGTGGAGTTGCACTCCACTACTCATGTAGATTGATATCAGTTGAATTACATGTGTTGTGTGAGTTCTTTGATCTTTATCATGCACGCCTTGCTTTATAGAAGCAATGGCTATTTATGTATTCCATATCAAATTAATATTTAATTATCATATTAATTCATCATATTTGAGTTATTTATTAATTTTTTTTATTATCTCAGATATATAGTTATTGTTTATTACTATTACTATTTTATCTCTTATTTATGCTTTCTAGTAGATTCATTAGATCCTATAGCTAATTCTAACAGATTTAATAATTAAATTATTCATGGGTGGAGATTTGTTTGGACATAACCATATTGACCCTACATGAAAACAAAATTATTTTAATAAAATATGTTTGTCACAACCTGGATTTAATATCAAAGACTTATATCATAATGGAAGTTGGAAAGACTCCTTGGGATACATAATATTACCAATTGCTTGTGGTCTATGTGTTGTCTATGTGAAATTTTGGGTCATGCCTCATAAATCTCAACAAAAAAATTTCATTAAGTTAATTTTGGCTATATCAAATAAAAGCTAAAATAAATCTAAATCAACAAGGTATTTCATTTTTCAAAAATGGAAGATTAGTTCACATACCACATACGATGATGGCAATGTTACTAAGCAAGTAAGGAGAGATGAGGAACATGTTATGAAACCTTTTTTACTCAAAACACTCCAATCATGACAAACATGATCTATTTGACATACCTTGACCAAATCACAAAATTTTAAAAAAAAAAGTCTAAAAAATCAAATATTCAAGAAAATACAAAAACATTCAAATAAAGGAAAAAATCAAAAATATTTAACATTTCACATATTTACTAGCTTTTTTATATGTTGTTTACTTTATTATAGTATATATAATATTATTTTCATACACACATATTTTATGGGTGCTTGAGTGTGATACAAGCATACATGAGATCCATGATACATGAACATGTTGGTGTGGGACCTTTCTGTTTCCCGCATGACATAATACGTTGGGGACATATTGCTTCTATATGATCATGATTGACATAGGTTCTAATTTTTTACGATAATTTGCATGATCACATTGAGATTATATATTGGCACTTACACATGTATATACTCATGTTGTTATTTTACATAATGTGATTTTATATTTTACATGATATTCTCCTAACATATGTATACAGGGATTTGTTGATGGGTCATTTGGCATACCAAATTAATTAAGGTGGGAATCCAACCAAGCTCTCCTAAAAAGAGATGAAATATCCCCAAGATATATTACTACTAAGGCTTAATTTTTAGGTTAACTTAGTAGTTCATGTAAAATTATTCTATTTCAAGGGCAATGTTTGGAAAATTTTAGATAAATGAAAGATAATTTAGGATATTTTGGATTTATTGCCTATATATTTTTTAATGTGGATTTGGCACAAAAATCCAACTAATTTAAAATGTGTTCATTGCATATATATTCAAAAGTGAAAAAAAATAATGAAAGGATTTTCAATCAAGATAAAACTTATAAACATGGATTGCAAGTTTCAAATCTATTCTACCTACTCTAATAGATTGATACAAGAATATCAAAATATATGGATAACATTAAATATGTAAGCATTTTTTTAAATTAATATAAATTTTATTATTAGATAAACTCCATGGAATCAATCTGTTTCTTGACTAGTATGCACACATCCATGAACAAAGATGATGCAAAAGTTTGAGGGTACTTTAGTTATGAATAAATATGGAAAAAATAACTATATACATACACAAATAATAAACAAAAAAATTCACAACATTTTAATTAATATATATTTTCTTAAAAACAATGTTTGGATCCACCACAATCAAGGAAAGTACAAAAAAATGTTTCAACACAACATTTCTCATAAGAAAAACTAACTAAGAAAGCAATAAATTATAGAAAATAAGTGTATGATGCTCTTCTCTAATCTAAAACTCTAATGAACAAATACCTTATAATTCCTTTTACTGGATTTAAATATAATTCAACCCATAGATGGAGATAAACCCTCTACTCATGAGGTGGGTGAAAATATTCATTGCATGGGTCAAGATGAAAGGCCCATATTCAGTGTGAAAATGGATCACCTAAAAATAAATGTCATGGATAAGACAAGAAACCCATTATTAAATTTTGGTAGCGAAGTATAAGTGAAATTATTAAATGTTCAATGTGCACATATTCAATTCAAAATCTCTTTATTTGAATGTACCTATTTTTTTAATTAAATGTTGATAATAAAATAGTATTGAAATAAAATATTCCTCTTGCATATCTCCAAGATAAAATCCTTACTTGATGCACTTATTAAAATAAATTGATACATAATTGTTTAGAATAACAAAATATCTTAAGCTTCTATGTTTAGTAGAAGAGCTCATTCATCTATGCAAAGTTTCTTCATATTTTGTCTCCTTTGCACACTTCCAATTTACGAGTCATAACTCTATTAAATGTTGGTGAAAAGTCATACCTTGAATAGTGTTCTTCTCTTATCAAAATCCTATCAAAATATTAAAATAAACATATTAATTCCTTGTCAAAGGTGAAATATATCAAGAATTATAAACATGCATCATTTAGAAGCAACAAAGTTCTGTGATTAAAATGTTGAGAGGTTTTTCCCTGTATTTATCTAATTTTAAAATAAAACCATTGAAAATATGGAAAAACTAGCTTTCCAAAGCAATAAATAACATTGAAAACATACATTTGGATCAAAAGTTATGACTTAAAAACCAACATAGTTATGAGAAAATAAATCAACACCTTCAGAATGAGCTCAAAGAGAAATTTGAAAGATAAATAATAATCAATACACATAACATCTTATATTTATGTAAATCACTTGGGAAAACACTCAAAAGAGTATCTTTAGTTTTTTGAAAAAATCAAGTTATTCTATGTGCACTACCTTTTAAGTTTTTTTGGATCAAAATTTGGCTAAGTGACGAATCTTGTAGAAATGGTCATTTTGTATAGGGATATGTTTTGATTAGAAATAAAAATAACTACAAAAATAATTCCATTGTTTCTAATATCATCATAGTATTATCATAAAAAAATTCATGTGATTTAGAACTTATTTTATTGTGCAACCATAGGTTTGAAAAGTGTGCAAATGCTAGATTTGAAAACTAGAAACATATAAGTCAAAGTAAAAATTAGTGTAAAATTAATTTTTCATCACTACCAATTTAACACGGGAAATAATTTATTTTAGATTTATTCATCTTCAAATTATTCCCAAATTTTAATACCACATTATAAAATTTCATATGAATATGAATATGATTTGACCATGTGAAATTCTTTATGAAGTGAAGATTGGTTGAGGAGGAAGATAACTATGTCATTAGTGAATATTTTAATGAAATGAGATGCTCTATCCAATGGTGGGTTGATATTCTTTAAAGGTGGGAAAACCAAGAAGTTGAGAATCAACTTGTAGCTATTGAAGGGCCTCAAGAAGATAATGAAGAAGGTGAAAATACAATTGCGGACAATGTCTCTCCCTCCCATCCTTAAGAGTATTCTTATGTTACATGTTATTCCTCTCATATTCCTTCTTGTCATGAATATCCAATTCAATCCTCAAAATAACCAAATAGCATCAAAGTTCCAACTTGGAACCAACAAGTTGATGTCAAGGGATAAAGTCTTGTGTGTTCAAACCCCATTGCCTTCTCTTCAAAAACCTACAACTTATCCATCTTAATGGTCTATCCAAGAAGAGTTTCAACATGAAAAAGAGGCCTTGGTTGAGAAGGTGGTATTTCAAGAAGATAACGAAAATCATGAAGTGCTTGTTGAAGAAAATAAAATGTCTATAGCTCAGTGAAACCTTCTCTCTCTCTAATAATTATTTTAAGTGTCTCCTTTTATCCCCATTACCATTCATGGACCCTCCATCACTCTTCATACTTCATCTCCAAACCATAAACTTGTTCACCAACCTCCCACCTCATCCCCTCTTGAAGGAGAACCCATCCTATGGGAGATAAGCAAAGAATAAAAATTTTAGTTTACAGTTGATCAAGAAGATGTTTCAAGTTAGTATGAATAAGAGTTCACTATAGGTATTCCCCTCAGTGAAGACAATCCCAAGTCAATCTTCTTGAGTCAAGAAAGAGAATATATAGATGAAGTTGTAGTTGTCCATAAGGATATTGATCAAGGTATGTGGTAGACCTATTTGAATATGTTCTATGAGTATGAAAGTCTTGAGAATCTAGTTCTTGAAGGAGATAAAATTGTGATTGTTGAAGAGGAATGCAAGGTTCCTATTGAACAAATATGTTTTCAAGAACATCATGGAGCAATCTATGATGGTAATGGCATTCATGAACATGTTCAAGAGGATGATTTTTAATAGGTAGTGTTTCTTGAGGAGAAAGGGAGCAAATATGATTGGTAGTAATAAATTGAGATTCTCCAAGAACTTGAAGAGCTTTTCAAGGTTTAAGGTCAATTGCACAAGAATATATAACAAGATGTCCTCATGGAGGACAATGATGAAAATTGGATTTATTATACATACATCCTTAAATATCTTGAGGATATTATATTTTATAATAAATCTAATCTCATTAAGTGTACCATGGAGATCAAGGAATCATACTTGATTAAAACACCATCAGAAGTTGCAGTTGAGGTGTCTCATAAGAAATTTGATATTGTTGGATTGCAAAAAGAATTCACCCTTATAGGTTACGTGTTTAAAATTATTATTATTCCATTGGAGGTCATGATAATAATATTTTAAGAATATGCTCACTTTATGCCATTTTTTGCTTCATGGAGTAAGAGATGGTATAAGCTTCCCCTTTGATCTAGGAGGAAGAGATATATTCAAGTTAGTTTATGCATAAGTTAGTTTTCATGAGTTGTTTATGTGTTTTCCCTAGGTGTTCATGAGATCAATTGTGTGCCTTAGTTTCTTGCCTTATGTGTTTGTTTGATTTTATGTTTGGTTCAATTTGATGTCTTTTCATAGGCTTTTCAATGTCAAGTGTAGTGTATGGGTGACTTCATTTCCCAAGGATAGGAGAACACTACTGGTCCTTAGCATAACAAACATACTACCCCTAATAAATCACCAAAATATTGACTAATTTTACCCCTAGGTCAAATTAAGTCAACTCCCCTACAATTTTAAACTTTGATAGGGTCTTCTAAGTTGTAAAATGTCCACCATGATCATTAATGAGGTTGAATAATATGTTTTTATCCTTGTCACATTTGTATATATTGCCTCATGTCTTTTGGCCATGTTTTGGGTTGTTCTTATGAAATGTATGGTTCTTCACCAAGGAAAAAGTTTTCAATAAATAATATAACATGTGTCATGTTAGAAAAGTGTCAGTTGTCAGTTTTGAAACTTAATTTTATAGGTTCAACATAGAAATAAAGGAGATAACTATAAAAAGGGTCAATTTTTGTAGTTGTATAGATTGTAAGTCATTTATATCATATGTGAAGGATTCATTAGGGTCCCTTAATGACCCCAAAACTCATTTCCAAGATAAATAAGCTTTGAAAACTCTAAAAATGAAAAAAAACCATCCCATCTCTCTCATTTCTCTCTTGTGTAAGTCAAAGAACTCAATTGGTTTTCCTTTAGTACAGACAGGGTAAGAAGAGTTAAGGGAAATTTAGTTGGTGTATTTTATTACTCATTTTATACTCCCTTTCCATGAAAATATTTTTTGGTTTGGTGGTTTTTACTCTATTAACAATATTTAAGATTGTTGATGCCTTTAAACTACCTACACATCCCCAATGCCCTAGTCTTCTTTGTTTGCATTGGTTTGATGATTTCAGATGGTGTATGTGTTATTAAAGAGAATTTTCACTCCTTTAAAGCTAATTTAAAACTATTTTGCACATGTGTACATGAATTGATATACATAAGCATCTCATTGTGCTATTAATGAATACTATTTAGTCTACAGAATAATGTTTCATCAGTTGCAGGGTTTATTTCCTATGAAATGGATTCAAAGCAAGGTAATACATTTGTGTTCACTCCCATAGAGCATGAATTTTCCATATTCTCCATTAAAGGACTTGGAGGTTGATGGCGATGGGTTTATAATACACTATATAAAGACTAATTACAGATCTAATACACATAATCATCTATAGTCATCTATAGGTATGTATGGAGAATGATAAAGCTATCCAAAACCTAAGACATAGATTATATTCAATATCATGACTTGAATGGAGTTATCAAGTCATTCAGGATTCATTAGCATAGTCAAGACCATTTCATTGATAGCTATTGTTAGTCAAAATTGAGAGATTTACCTTAATCTCTCTAAAAAAGGATCTTGCCTCATGAAATGTCCTCTATTGGTGGAAATTGAGGAGGTCTAGGTAAATATAATCATTTCACTCTTGTAGTCTAGACCTAGAAGACATACCTAAACATAGTAGGAAGCTATTTAGTTGAGAAAGAGTGATGGTAAGTGAGATTTAAAACTAGTCAAGATTCCATTAAATATTTTCAATAAACTATAATACCATTTGATCCCAAATGAACGTATAGCTTGTAAGTGACTTATATATGGATGATAGTGTAATGACTGTATGATCTCAAGGCAAGGAAAAAGTCTATTCAAGTGTGGAATTATCTTAATGACCTCAAGAGTAACTAAAAATCATGAAATATAGTACTAAAACTTGTATCAACACCTATATGGGTCCTTTTCTTTTCCTAATTGACGCCTATAGACTAACTGAGGTAACAAACTAGTTCTATCTCATGTAAGATGCAAGTTTAGAGGGTTGGAAAAGGGATAGAATGGATAGCCATGTTTAATATAATATCACAATTATATATCACATCCTCATGTGATTCTCAGGTAAAATAAATAGGGTAGAAAGTTGAACTAGACTAGGCTTTTGAATCTCATACTCAGTTATCTATGAATTATCATAGTACTCAGGCATAAAAGCTAGTCTTGAGGGTTTATAGTGTAGAGGGATATTGGAGTTTAATAAAACCTTGAAATTTAGTACAGAACATCACCATGATCTAAAATAATATTCCATGATGTCCTTAAAATCACATGAATAATGGAGATGCTCTTTATTTTATCTCAGATAGAGGACACTCCATAGGCAGTCCAACCTGTAGACCATTGTACATGAATGAGAAATAGTGAATGGAATAATCTTGAGGGATTGTGAGGATGATGTCTACATTTTAATTAGATGTGGAAAGAAGTATAGTATTACCTATAGTCATTGGAAGCACTCATAGTTGGTCATATATATAGCTACACAGTCTAGGCCTAGAACTAGGCCTAAATCCTCATGTCCTATAACTTGATTCATATGACCATAATAACCTTAAGAACACTTTGAGATATTTCATGGGATATTAGGAAACATCAATTTGTAGGAAACAATTCAAGAGTAATCATTTTGACCTAAATTCTTATCAAGGGTATCTAGAATGTAAGAGAAATCTCAAGAAGCCAACTTCCTTCACTCACATATATATGAATGAGATGCATGATACCTCAATTAGATATGAATATTTGATGGGGGTCTTATAATCCAAATTTTTGAAATTAGTTCAGGGGTGTAATTCTTAGATTTTATGAATCATTTCTAAGAACTAGAATAACTCAAAACCCTCCTAAAATCCTTGCTTGAACCTGATGGAGAAGATATGGAGAGTTATGAATATATAAATAGACAATTGGACTTGGAACTAATTTTAACCTATTTAAAACTATCCTAGGCTCCATGACATCCATTTGATCTATACGGCCACTTATATAGACAAACCTAAATCTGGGTTTTCTACAAGTTTTGAGTTGTTTCATAGGTGAAGAATGGAATGAGTAGATCAAATTCATTGAAGGATTTTTTTATGGAATTTTTTATAACCCCTCATACTCATCTCTCACCTTAAATAATCATGGAAACATCTCTGCTAGTCTATTCATTGCAGGCAATCTTGGATAGATAATGAGAAGTAGCATGACTATTCAAGTGTGAAGTGAGAAGATTGACATTGAATATTTTGAGGTCTATTTGATATACCAAAGGATAAATAAGATTTTAATATGTGTCTTAAAACCTATAAAATTCATTTTCTTGAATAATTATAGGTCACTCAAGTGATAAGTGTGAAGACAAGCCTAGAAGGGCTAGTGAGTTACTACAAACAGTGAATGACAAGTGGTGCAAGAGAAGCTATTAGTTAGAGAGGTATATATGACTATAACATTTTTTTTAAAACTTCCTAAGATAGATAAAATTTGTTAATAACTTCCTATGGTATTTTTATATCATGAAGTGGACTCATCATCAAACAAGGTAGCTTCAAGAAGGATAGTGAAGAGTCTCTATGCCAACTTGAGGGAGAATGATGATTTTATGATGGAAACTTGTCCATGAAATATTATTGACCTATTTTCCACTTAATTATATTGTAATTTAACTATTTTTCATATCTTTACACTTGGCCTTGTGACCCTTCCACTTCTCTTCTTCTCTTTCCTCTCCTATGCTCTATATATGTAGGCCATTTTGGCATTTGTATCTTGTACACACCTAGTATGGAAAAGCCCTGCTAGTTTGACACCTTGTTTTGATTTTGAATAAATATTTTAATTTTTATTTAATCCCTAAAAATATTTCATAATTATTTCAATTAGTGTACCTATATGACAAGTGATGAAGATCATTTCTCCTTACATTCTGCTCTTGCATGTTTTATGTGAGTTATATCTCTTCTAACAGATTTCATAAAGTGCATTTGTTTGTTAAGTTTGTCTTGAAGTGTGAGAGAGAATAGTAGTGTCTAATATCAAACCTTGTTTTCACCCACCTATAGATATTCATAGTAATATATCTCTATGATAAATACTTATTCTAGGACATAGAGTTGAGGTCAGTTTTAGTAGACTTCTTTCTTAGTGTAGATGCAAGTGTGTTGTATGGATTTATCTTTGGTGTATCACCTCATTGGAATAGGTTAATTTCAATTTTATTCTTCCCTTTTCACCCCCAATAGTGATTAGTATAGTGTAGTGTGTGATCTTAAGAGATAAATTAAAGGAGCTAGCCCTTTAACCTAGAGGTTTACCTCTATTATAGTCAACCCACATGCCTAGAGGTAATCCCATGTTAACCAAATATTGGAAAGGCCTGAACAACATTTTTCTAAGGGTGAAATATTTGGCTACAATAATAACCTCTAATGTTTTAATATCAATGAAAAATTTTACTTTAAGGTATGAGTTGTAGAGTATTCAATTTTATAAACAACCATGTGGTGTAATAGTAGTTAGTAATGAGTTATTTACCCTAGATGGTTCATATGAAATATAATCTAAAATAAACTAAAATCTAATTGAGATGGATAAATGGATTATAACCTAAAGTAGAATGAATCAAAAAAAGAATAAAAAGGAGGGAAACTTAGGGTAGAAAAGAAGGTTTTGTGACTCAAAAATGGATGAAACCCTTCTAAACTAGTATTTTCTACAAGGATCTATAAAATTAATTAGGAAATAATGCCTACTGTAAGTTGAGATCAATAAACAAGACACACAAACATAACTATGTGTCAAAGGAAGTAAATATAGTAAATTCAATGTTCATAATCAAAGGCTGCTAGCACTAATAGATTATTATCATACATCCCCTATCAATGGGAGATTATAATTATTGAATAAAGAAAATTCAAACTATTTAATAGAAAATTATAAAAAACTATAGTAAAATCACTTATACACAACCCAAATAACTTAAAATCCCAATGTGATAGAAATTTCTAAATGATTCACAATATTTGGAAGAGATAAGCACATCAAGATAAACTTGTAGAACAATCCTCAAAATTTATTATTAACCTTAATTGGAAAAATTATCCTCCCTTTGAATTTAGTGGGTTAAATTATATGTAGCTTGGGATGGGAATGCCTCATCCTTCAAGCAAAGTCTAAATTTACAACTTATAAAATAAGATCATGTCAAAAATTAATGCATATTATGCATGTTTACAATGTATAATATAACTAATACTCATTCACAAAAAAGAAATCCTAGATACAATAAATATCCAAAAAACTTGAGTCACAACTCATGCATTCAATGATATAAAAAGACTACCTATAGTGTTGATGTAACACTGCACAAATATTAATCTTGCATGTTAATAGAATGGGTCATTATCACTATAATAACAACTAGATTTGATGTCATCATTACACTTTTCCCTACTAGAGTTGTATCCATAGTGACCAAAGGCACTCATGTCACTATGATTGGAAGTGTGACAAAAGTGGGTCCCTTTTCTATTTTCACCACTACATACCCCTAAAATTGATAGTTGGGAAGGGACAGATGGTGTACCCACTGCAATATTTTTCTTATTTAATGCTTCCATATTTTGATATAGGCCATAAATTGAATCAAAATATATTTTTATTATGTCATATTTGATGATTTATCTTATAAATAATTAGGGAAGTTTAGCAATCAGTTTTTCATGGATTATCATATAGGCTTTGAATGTTACATTGAATGTGACTATGTTTCCCACGTTGTCATTCACAAAATTTATTGATTGAATTATTTGATCATTGGTATTATATAAATACCCTTATATCTCCATTCAAAATGTATTGGTAGTTACATGGAACAAACTCTCAAAAAATGGCCTTGTGACTAATAGCCTTAGAGGTGTTTAAAGGCTAGTGACTCTCATATCCTTTAAAATAGATAATGCCCATTAATCATGACTGATAAATTGTTATACTAGGGTATGCATCTATTTTTACCACTCTATTAAATTATATATTCTTGTGTCTATATGGTTTAGGGCTAGTGTTACATCTAGCACCAACATTAAATTCAAACGTACAAAGTTTTATTTATTATAGCCTTGCCTATAAAGTTAAGCTTGGATTTTAGATCCTTTATAGTTTCATAATATTGAAATACATTTCCCCATTCAGGGTAAGACTCAGCTCTTGTTTCTCTTATTATACCAATTATGTTATACAAGGTATTGGATTCACCCTATACATTATCTAGAATGTCCTTTGGAGCTTTAATAGTACTTATTTATTACAACTTCTTCTTTAATTGATCATATCTCTAAAAAATATCCTTAAGGACTCCCCCAATTACATTTATGAAGATATAAGGACATTCTATGTACTCATTTGATTCTCATGGATGAGTCTTCCTTTTATTTATTAGGGAGAATATATGCTCCCTTTGTTATACTTCCACATCTTCACCTTCACCTAGAATGGTTTTCATCTTGAATCTCCTCATTGTATTTGTTTATCTATCAAAATAAAAATTCACCTTCAATAGCTCAGTGATGATCAAAACTTACCTACCTATTTCCTTTTCCCATAACTTCTTGATCTAGGGAGGAATGTTTACTATAGATTGCTTTGTAGCTTGATCTATTGGTGTAAAAATAGAAAGTGAGGAATTTCCTACTACGAGCATTTTTGTTGAAGGAAATTGAATGTAAGGAGAATATTTTGATGGTTCTAAAAAGGAAATAATAAATTTCCTCCACCATGTGACTTTTCTTTATGGGTATTAACATTATATCTAGTTTTGTCTAGGTTCTAATATACAAAGTGTGGTTGAAATTTTGAGCTTATTAGATTAAACTACCTAAAATGGCAATTCAAACCCAAAATGCACAACACACTCAATAGGAGATATTATGGAAAGAAATCAGAAAAGATGAAGATGAATCTTACCAGTTCCTTGCTTTAACTAAGCTCCCTCTAAGATATTCAAATGGATTTTTTATTTTAGATTGCCATCAACTTAGATTTATGGTATTATGATAGCTTGATCAATGGAGTATAGATTCATGGATAGTCTGATTGGCATGGATTTACTAGATGATTATATGGACATGAAGACTTTATGGATTCATGACTTGGTTTGGCCATGGAGGAGTGGCTTATATAAATAATCCAAGGGGGTAAGATCAATGGCTCACATTTAAACTTGAGCCATGAGGATCAAGGGTGTAAGTTTTTCTAAAGAAATAAAAATTCCTTGGAAGCCTCTAGAATATAGGCTTTTAGATAGGAGAGGCCAAGTTAGATGAGGTTATATAATTGGAGAATTATAGAATCTCCCTAGGGATTAATTAGTATTAGTGAGGGATTAGGATATGGATTAGGTGGGTGATTAGGAACTAGGGGTATAAGAAATCCTAGAAGTAGGCTTGGTCGGTGGGTTGTTGAGCCATGGGAATTTTAAATTCTCAAATAATGAGTAAGTCAGATTAGGATAAGATAATGGATATTTAAGATTATTAATTGATTGGTTGGGTAGAAATAAGGTTAGTGAATGAAGAAATGATAAGGGGTGATATTAAATAAATGATTGAGATTAGGATAAAGAGGATAAAATAATGGTATTAAATAAGATGAGTAGAATTAGTGTCGACTAATAGTAATATTAGTGATGATATATGAAGCAAGTGAATTTAGGTGAATATAGTTTTCCCCTCTTTAAAAGGGAATTATGAGTGGATAATAGTGAAATGATTAATGCTCTTTCAAATAAAAACCATTTCATGGATGATGTTATAAATTATGATGTTAGTGAATACAATGCGTCCTTATGGGGACATGTAGGGAAGAATGAAGTAGATGGCCACTTGAAAGAGGAAATGGGGGGTGGGATGAGATGAATAGATAAGGGGATGGGATGTTGGATGTGAGATTGATGATGAAGAAGATGAATTCAACTTGAGAAATTAGATACAAATTAATGATGCCCCTAGTAAAGATAGATGCATAGGGAGGAAAGATGACTATGTCATGCTCATCAACACATCTTGAGGGGTAATCAACCATAACATGATGATGATAAGATAAAAGGTCATAAGCTTTTAATGTATCCCAAGCAAGGATGCATGCAAAAGAGAGTTATAGGCCAAGATAAGACAATGATGTGATAAGATTAATGATGGGTGTAGCTCAAATCTAAAGTCAAGTAATAAGAGAATAAAGATGAAAGAGAGTAAATGATAGGATCAAGTGATCAAAATACTACATTACATCAAATTAATGAGCCATAATATGATGATAAAGTTGTGGTTTATGTCATGCCTCAGTTGAGGGAGGAAACCATAAACTTTAAATGATGAATGGGTTAATCAATGACAATGGATTATGTATGAAGAAAATTTGGTTGAAATTTTTAACTTATTAGATTAAACTATGTAAATATGGAAATTCAAACCCAAAATTCACAACACACTCCCTAAGAGAGATTATGGAAACAAATCAAAAAAGATGAAAATGAATCTTACAAATTCATTGCTTCAACTAGCCTCCCTCGAAGATATTCAAATGGATTTTTGATAGTAGATTGCCATGGACTTAGATTTGTAGCATTATGATAGCTTGATCAATGGATTATAGATTCATGGATTATTTGATTAGCATGGATTAATTCATGGATTTTCTAGATCATTATATGGACATGAAGACTTCATTGATTCATGAGTTTATTGCTATTTTATTATTGGTTTCCATGGAGGAGAGGCTTATATAAATAATCCAAGGAGGGAATATCTATGGCTCTCATTCAAACTTGAGCCATGGGGATCAAGGGTGGAGGAATTTCCAAGGAATTAAAAATTCATTGGAAGCCTCTAGAATGAAGGATTCTAAAGAGGAAGGGCCAAGTTAGAGGAGGTTTTAGAATTTGAGAATTATATAATCTCCTTATGGAATAATTAATATGAGCGATGGATTAGGTGGGTGATTAGGTACTAGGGTGTATGAGATCTTAGGGATAGGATAGTATAGGTATGTAGGTAGGCCGTGGGAATTTTAAATTCCTAAATAATAGATAAGTGGGATTAGGATAAGATAATGGGGATTTAAATGGATTAATTGACTGGTGGGGAAGAAATAAGGTTAGTGGATGAAGGAATAATCGGGGGGTACTAGATAAATGATTATGAAAGGGATAAAGGGGATAAATTATCAAGATTAATAGTATTATTAAGGTGGGACATATGGGGGAAATGATATGGATGGCCACTTGAAAGAGGAAATGAGGGGTAGGATGTGATGAATAGATAAGGGGATGGGATGTTGGATGATGAGGAAGAAGATGAAATTGACTTGAACAATGACCTAAAAATTGATGATGCCCCTAGAAAAGATAGATGCATAGGTATGAGAGATGACTATGTCATAGTTATCAACACATCTCAAGTGGGAACCAATAATAACATGATGATGATAAGATAAAAGGTTGCAAGCTTTCAGTGTATCCTAAACAAGGATGCATCCAAGTGAGAGTTATAGGCCAAGAGAATATAATGATGTGACAAGATTAATTATGGATGTATCTCAAAGCTAAAGTTAAATAATTATAAAATGGAGATGATAAGATTGAGTGACCAAAATATTGCATTGCATCAAATTAATGAACCATAATATGATGCTAAATTTATGGTTCATGTCATGCCCCAGTCAAGGGAGGAAACCATAAAATTTAAAATATGAATGGATAAATTAATGACAATGGATGACGTATGAAGAGAATACAAATGTTGTGAGTTATCAAGCCCAATCGACACGTGTGAGAAATTGAATGGGAAGATTAAAGAGGTGATTATGGTTATGATTAATATTGTAGCTTAAATGTTTGATTAATGTAAGATAGGAGGATGATGAAGGACAACATAGCTATGATAATGAATGATGGGAAATATGAGAGAGTGTCCAAGCTAACCTTAGACCATGATGTTACTAAGCACTACCTACATAGTCTAAAAATACCTCAAACCAATGTTGTTCAGATTAAATGATAAATGATAAGAGAGACAAGAGGATGATGATGATGATGATGGATATTAGACATGTTAGTGGTTAGATGCAAGATGTGACTTAGGTGAAGATAAATGATTTTGAAGATGAGATGTTAGATGTTGATGACTATAAAAATGGTAGATAGATGAGGCTTGATTAGATATTAGATGAATGGGTTGGGATGATCAAGTAAATGATGAGATAAGGATGATGAGTATATTAGGATAAATGATCAATCCATAATTGTTGTAATAATACTCATCATAGTCTAAGCAATCTGATATAGCACTTGGCATTATGCCCTATGATATAAGTATTACTAAGAGGACATGATTCCAAAGTGCATAAAAAGGTTCAAATAGTTAACTCTGCATCATTGAGGGCATCTAAAAAGCATTATTGTAACTTTTAGTGTCATCATAACATCTTCATTCATTGCCCAATAGAAAAAAGAGACACAAATCAAGATTAAAAATAAACATAGATAAATAAAAAGATATATTCATGATAAAAGACATGTAAACAAGCCAAATAGAAAAGACAAGTAACACACACAAGTATCTATATGCAATGTCACAATGTCTTATATAATGATGGGATGAGTGATTGGATTATGGATGGGACTAGGATGATCATGAAGAGATTTTGGACTTAGGATAGACTTGGATTTAGAATAAGCTAATGATGATGATTAGGATTAGGACATAGGTAAGGATATGTATGTGTGTATGGATTTTTAAATAGGTAAGGGAATTGGATGAGGATTTGGATATGTGGACTTAGATTAGGATTGGGTTAATGATTTGGAGATTTAGATGAGATATATAAGATTGATCAGGTGAAAGTGGGATTAGGTCAATGCTAGCTCAATATAGACTAGATTTTCCCCTAGTTTAGATTAAGAGGATGGATGACATGATTGTGAAAGATGAAATTCATGAAAATGGATGTGACTAGGAGAAAAGGAATAAGACAATACACCATGGACTATTTTTGGATTTTTTCAAATTTTATGATTTTTAAAGTTTTTAGAATATGTATGTACACTATACAAATTGGGGTTATTAGAAAAGGGAATACCAAGCTGAGCAACTAAGATAAGGACAAATGAAATAATGGATGAAATGACAAAAGGATGGGGTGATGAAAAAAAGAGGATGAGGACCAAGAATGGACTAGGGATCACCAATGGCCACATTGTGAAAGAACCATATGTTTAGTTTCCAAATTATCCATTAGAAGATATGCCAAGATGATTTTAGAACATTTCTTAAGACATATTCCTCTCTTTTATGAAGGTCAAGATGTGAAGGAATTGATAGAATGAGATGCAAAATAGGATGGTGGATGATGGGTAGGAATAAGGGACATAGAAATATGATATGGATGGATTTGATAAGGGATATTGTGCAAATGGATTTGACCCCAAGTGTTGAGGTACCATGCAGACAATGGATTAATTTTACCATGCTTTTGTAAAACTAGTTTCATCATGATACTTGCCCAAGGTGCTAGATTCACCATTGGATGAATGATTTTTTTTAATTTTTAATTTTTAATTTTTAATTTTTAATTTTTTTTTTTTTTTTTTAAAGATGGTATCTCAATTTTATTAGAAATGGGTGCGAGATGCAAGAAATGTTGTCACTTTCATGATCTTTAGGCAACACCTATTCTGGAGGCATGTGAGGCTAGGATCATGTTTCCACTATTGGATGTGTTGATGTCCTTGTGACCCTCATTGACTCTTGATTTGGACCCCTCTAGATATCTAGACTAGGTGTCTTCATCATTTTTATGAGAGAAAATGATGCCCATTGGGTGATGTGAGGTATGGATTGGCTTAGATATTAATTTTGATGAGGGGCATTAGAATTGAATAGAGGATAGGATCATGATAGGATGGTGTGATGGGTGATTGGTGATTAATACTGTCAATTACACACATCATTAGAGATGTTGGAAATTTCGCATTTGATTAGTGCCATATGAAAAAATATTTTAAGAGGTCCCAGATGCTTTAACTTTGTCATTCATCCTTGATCTGATTATTTAATGGATTTTTAATTGTGATCATAGTGTTTTTGACATTATTTTAATTTGTAGATTGGATATGATTTTGACTACCCCCAAGTTCCTGATTTTGGGCTTCACCAAAATAGATTGATCTTTGACTTGATAGATGAATATTATTTTTATTGTAACATTCCCTGAGTGCCTGATTTTGGGCTTCAACAGGGGAAGACACTTTTGTATTAGGCTGATGATTTGAATTTTCTTGATTTTAACATATGGGATCAAAGATGATTTGATCATTATGATTGAATTTTTATATATGGTCTGGGACATTTTTATTTGTGGCACATATTATACTATTGCTTGAGGGAAGTTCCAATGATGTGTGTTCCTATTCATCACTATGGATAGAAGTGATTAAATGATCATCAACTAGAAAGAATGGATCTATGATGGATGAAGGTGGTGGAGATGGCATGATGAGGTTAATGAGTGGTGGTAGGGTAACATGGTCCTCATAAGGGTTCTTTGGAGACCTAGTTTTGACATTAGATAAAATATCCTCAAGATCAACAAAAGGATCACTAAGACTAGCTTTAAGATATCTATTTGAAGTAGGATCAGATATACTATGACTATCTTCAATACATAAAGCTTTTAAAAACTCTATTATGACTTCATCTTCTTGATTAGGATTTAAAAAAATGCCTAGTGACTGATTATCAACCAAATTAGAAGTATCTTCAAAAGGGTAGGCATAGTCATCATCTGCTATCATATCTATGAGGAATGATGTTTTAGATGAGGAATCTAATTTAGATACTAGTGTGTAATATGATCCTAATGAATATAAGACTTGTATTAACTCTGATGCTAACTTTGATACATAAAATGTGATTTTTCTAATAGAATATTTATTATACATAATTGAACTCTCAACATGGGGTATTTGACATGATGGATGAAAGAAAGATATGTAGGAACAATGTATTCAACAAAGATAAGCCCGTGGAAGGAATCATGAGGACTAGGTTCATGGAGAATAGACTCATCTTCAATGAAGAATTTTTCAAATATGGAGACCTTGGTTTGGAAGGGGAAGATCTTGATCATGATCAAGAATGGAATCTTGGCATTCCTCTTATTATGTACCCATGGATGTAGACTCATCTAATGCACTTTTGATTTCAACATCACCATGGTAGATGAGGTCTTGGACATAGTCTTAGAAACTGTGGCATTGATTAATGGTATGCCCCCAAGTTCTGTGATATGCATAGTAATGGTTAGTATTAAACCAAGATGGCTTTAGCTTGGTAGGGTTAAGATGCCATATGGGTGGATAGAGTATCATGTCAATGGAAATAATTTTGTGGAAGATGGATTATAAGGATACAAGAAGAGGAATATATGGCCTCTATTCACTTTATGTTTTAAATTTGGAAGCATTAAACTTTAGATTAAATGGTTGTTGATGTGACTGGGTGGGTGGACTAGTAGTATCAGAGATGGCCAAGATGGGATTCCATCTACTTATGTAGGAAGGGGTATACAATTAGCTATGATTAGTGTAAGGAAGATTTAAATGGGACTCACATAGATGGGTTTGAACTAGAGGTAATGGTGAGTGGATGGTTTTGAATTCTATAAGACATAGAGTGCTCATCTCAAAGAGGTGATAAAGGAGCATATCCTTATTGGTGATGAGGTTTTTAGAGGTAAAAACATTGAGAGGGGGGGTGAATCAATGAGCCCAAATTATCTAACTTCAATTTTGATCTTTACAAATACTTAATCAACTACCACAAGTATTCATGAATCATAAACAACATTTATAGCAATGAGAAAAAGAGATAATACAAGATCAATCACATAACACAAGACATATGTGGAAAACCCATTTGGGGAATAAAACCCACTAGAACCTATAATTAGACTATTGACCTATAATAACAAGATCCAATTTAGACTAGTTACAACTGATTAAGGAACTACAATCCCTATTTAGTGAGACTCCAATCCCACAAAGTGATACCACACCTATCTAGTTGAGCTACAATAATAACCAAACATTTTATCAAGTTTTACCTTGTAATGAGGATACAACCACCTTATATGTTGAGCTAACAAAACAACACCTATAAAACACTTCCACCTCTACACTAATTTTATCAACACCTGATGATGGACTTCATCTTATCTCTCTTCACCTTTTCTCACACTCAAACAACAAGTGTATAATTCTAAACTATGGCCAACATGTCATACAAGTAGTCCTCAATTTATTTTTCTCTTCAACTCATGCTCAGGGCACTCTATGCCTCCTTATCTCCACAAAACATAGACATAAGCCTCTCTGTTGTAGCTCTTTAGTCTCTCACACATAGTCTAGAACCCAACATCTTTGTTTTTACTGTTTATAGAGCAATCTTGATCAACACCATATTAGTCGGTCATTAGGCATGCCTTAACCCTTAAGTCATATATCTTATGAATATAAGTCTCAATACAATCTACATATGTCAACCATAGCATATATGGGTCATCATTAAGTATCTATACCTTTTAAACAAGGCACTTGTAGCTCTTATAGGTCTCATGGAGACCTGTTCACCCATTAGTACTCCCTTGAGCAAAATAAGAACAAAGGACCAATTTCAAATACATGGGTCCACTCCTTAGGTCCCCTTCAACATCCTTAAAATATCATATTCAACTTAGCTCAATCATATGTATGCTCAAAATACTCAAACACTAACTTGGTATATGTAATCACCATGAATGATCACACAGTCAACTTCTTAAGCATTGTTCATACTCAAGATAGATTGATCACACCTAAAAAATACACACAGAGCATCCTTATGAATTCTAAAACAAGATCCAATAGCTAATTCATCATAAGACATCAAAATATCATCAATTCAAGCTTGAATATCCTTTTTGGGTCACTTGCAAAACAAATGTGAACACACAATCAAATTCTAGGCTCAATAACTTTGTTTGCACACACTTTCAGATCTTTAAATCTAAATATCTAGATGTAACTTGGAGTCCTCTACCACTTTGATTTTTATTGCATGAGTAAATTTGTATTCTATTAAAATATATGGTCAAAATACAAATCTCTAATTTTTCCTGTGAAAATTCAAATATTTGAATAGCAACAATCACAGTTAACCTTTGAACACAATTCTTGAATCTCGTGGACTCTCAGCTTAGGATCAATCTCACACCATCAATCTTGTCTGAGATTTAACATATAGACCACCAAAATCAAACATTAAACCATAGTCACTCTGGCCTCATCTCGTGTCCTCTTGAATTTTTGACTTAATGTGCTTTGTCAATCTCTATGGATCAACAAGGTCTTTATTGATCAATGTTCAATATTGATCAAATTGTACAAATGCTCACTAATCATTGAATTATTATCATGTACCTTTTTTTAGAAGTTAAATGTCATGCACTTATCCTTATCTCACTTCTTCCTAACTCCTTAGAGGCAATGTGCACCATTGATCTTGCTTGATATTTAGCACCTTCAAAAATGACTAAGTATGGGGACCCTATCAATATGCATGAGTAGCCATTTTTTCACTTAAATAATTTTTTTTACACTTATCCATAGGATCTCAAATTTGGACCAGATGATCTCCTTTCATTGGAAAATCTAATAGTATGACCCACTACTCATAAAAATCTCATGCATGCAAGATATAATTCCATTAACATGCCTTCTCATAAACTTCTATCATAGAGCCAACCATGTCCAAATTTACCTAAGAGGCCAACTTTGGTCATCCATAACTTTTACCACACTTTAGCACATGATATAAAATTTAATTTAAATGATCTATGCTCAAAACTAAATAAACCCATATGATCAGATTTTATTGACACCTTCACACATGAAAGATATAGCACCTTTAAAATTCTCACTCAGCTCTTTCAGCCACACTTCAAAATTGGCTATGGGAAAACATAGTCAATATGCCTGGGAGCCCAACTTTGCATAATCATAACTTTTGGCATGTTATGTTTCATGATCTAAAAATTAGCAAAAATAAACTAGGTCTAAAACTAAACAAACCCATATGATCACCTTTCCCTTAATCATTCCCACATGCAAGTGTTGACCTCATCAACATGCTTACTCAACTCTTTTTGACCATATTGCAAATTTGGCTAAGTATGGGAAAACAATGAAATATGTCTTAGAATCCAAATATACACCCTCATATCTTTAACTATGATTCAATGCATGACTTGAGATCTAGCACATAATAACTAGGGACTACTTTAACCACAACCATATGACTAGTTCTCCTTGAATCCTTCCCATGTGGCAATGGTGATGTCATCAAACTGATAACTCATATTTTTTGCCACTGGACCCAAAGTGTCTAGATGAAAACTATGATCAACTAGATGAATTCTACTTGTGCACATAAGATCTTAAATCATGGATCACATATTATATTACCCCTTGAAAATGTTCAAACCTCCAGACTCATCCCTGATCTTCTCAATCTATGTCAATACTGAAGATCAACCAACCATACATAAAGCACACTAGAATACACACATTGCACACTTTGTCATTGTCACATAGACTATCAAGGCACTACATCAACTCACCAAATAACCTTTATGAAAACACCATGACATCATCATGACAACTCTCCAACAATCTCCCCCTTTGTCATTGATGTCAGCACCTATCAATATATCAATATATAGCTCACATTTTCTTTCTTCAAAACACTCCTACAAAAAGAACTTTCTCTTCAATAGGAACTTTTCCCCCTTTGACACAATGAAAAATTGGGAACACACTAATCTTAAAGACCTAAAAATACTATCAAATAGTAAATTACCATCTTATAAAGATGATACAAACTCCCCCTTACCTTGATCCAACCTTTTCTTGTTTTGATAACTTCCTCTTGCTCCATACCAACACTCTCTTCAACCAAGCACTACCACCAATGAAGAAATAACACATAAAAGAATTAAAATATGATAAATATTACAAAGAAACATTTTATAGGTAATTACCCTAATAAATTTAAGCAATTTCACCTTTTGATCGTCTTCATATCTCTACATACCATGAAGAACCACCATGCATGCTTACTAGCCTTCTATCTCAAGACACTTCCATGACAACCAAATCTACATCTACACTATACAAAATAGAAAACATGCATTGGAACAACTTAATAACATACCTCTAGATATTGATACCTTTCTCTTTTGGATAAACTAAGGAAAAAAACATTCTTCTTTAAACTAGGCCTATCTAGCCTCCTTGTAGCCCTACCAGAAACTTGTAAAGCCCATAATTTTTAGTAGACACATATTTAGGACTTCAAACTTCATATCTAGAGCACTTACATATTCCCCCTCAAGATCATTAATTAGTGTCACCAAGATCATCCTCTAAAACATACTTCCTTCACAAACCTACTAGCTAATTAGCCCTCCATATTAACAAAAATTTGAATAACAAGATAACCACAAACCTTCAAATCTCTTTGAATCTTGATTTGACCATCCATTTTGACCATTCAACATATTAGGAAGCCTCAGACCTCAAATCATAAAGCAATCCACTTTTCTATCAAATCCCAAAACCCTAAAAACTCAAGCAAATAGTGTCAACAAACCTCCTTTTAGTTAATTCAAATCTCTAAAACTTCTTGCACACCTAGAGACACCCATCACACACTAATAAATGAAAATTTTATCTTCCATGCCTTTGGGAACCCATACATCCTATAACCCATTTTAAGCTTACTTGTCCTTAAACCAAAATTAGAGAAAATTGAGAGCACTCAAAAATCCTCAATTGGCATATATATACCTTCAAACCTCAAAAATACCTAGAACACACCACAAAGAAATGCATAGACCTTTATGAGTACCAAACACTTCTTGACATTTTCATCAATCTCATTAAGTCACCTAGAACCACCCAATGTGACTCTATACTACAGTGCCTTCACAAACCTCTAAAAATAGGCTCATGAACTTTTTGTTTCCCTTTAACTAAATACCTTCTCTAATTGGTATTATCACCTTGAGGACATAAACTTGATTCTCCACTCAAAGGAGTCTCTTAAGAAGCATAGATAGAGACATCTTTTGTACCTTAATGCTCTAAAAAAAAACAAATCCTCATCTTCCATCTCCTTGTGCATTTGATATTTGTAGTTTTTCTTCTTCTTCTTCTTCTTCTTCTTCTTCTTCTTCTTCTTCTTCTTCTTCTTTGGCTTTAGAGAAACAACTTCCTCAACCACTACAGCATTATCCTATTCATATATCATTGGATTATCAATACATGAGGATAAAATATATCTATTACATACCTTTTCATCTAAATAATATTTCTTGTATCTTGGAACCTTATCATTAGGCATAGACAACTAATGTTCTTTATATGATATATGCTTAGCAATAACAATATGTTCACTTGGTTCCATATATACCTCAAGACTAGCTTCAAACATCACATTGGTCTTCTCCTTGAACTTGATTTCTTCATTATCAACATGAGCAGACAATGAGACCTATTGGGACTCTTCAACTTCCAAAGTATTCTCCACTATAGAAAACAAATTACTTGGTCCTATAGTCTCATCATGACTCATACTTTTCACCTCTGTCTTCCATGTGTTAACTTGCCTTATTTATTGAAATCTAGGAGCCTGATTAAATCTACTTTGTCTTGTAGGCCTTTTCTTAAAAAACCTATAAATGTTACCTCTTTGTTCACAATTGTAGCATGCCATATCTTTTACAATAAATGTATCTTTCCCTACCTTATTTGGACAAAAATTTGAAGCGTGTCCTATGTCATAACAAACCAAACAATCTCCCCTTTTTGAAGAGGACTCACCTTATCTAATCTTATGTGGATAATGGTTTGCAAAGTGTCTCAGATGAAGACAGTGAAAGCGCTTTATTCTATTCACATATTTTTATTGATGACCCCCATCATAGTCCCATGCAAATTCATTTCTAACAATTCTATTGTAGGCTCTATCCCTATGACCAAATTGATTACATGTATAATAGTGACCATTGAATCTTGCATGCCTCATGGAATTTGGTTGTCTAATCTAACTTGTCTTTATTTTGCCAACACCTTCAGTCATTGTCTGATGATTTGTCTTCAAAGTATGATTGTCTAATTTACTTATTTTGGGAATATTAGAGTCTTATTCTTAATTTAGTTAAGGGTTTAGAATATAAAATCAGTAAATAATATTATAAAAATTTAACTACTAATTTATATAATTTATTTATATTTTTAACCTTTCTATAAATAATAATAAATATGGAAAAAATAAGACTTAGCTTAAAATGAATTGAGACGACTATTACAGGGTTTGATATTGGTTGTGAAGAACTAGGATAGTGTCAAAAATTAGGTTCTAGATTTCATTTTGTGAAAGGAAAGGATAATCTAAATAGGACACCCTAGGGTTTAGCATTGTTGTCCTCTTCTACTGCTATTATCCAAACTGCTTGTAAAGACTTGAGTTTTCTGGTTTTGTTCACTGTCCCTATGTGACTCTACCTATGAAATCTTGACTACCAAAAGTCTATGAAACTCTTTGTAAAGTTGATTTAATCTTCAAACCTTAGACTTCATTATGATTTGATAAATTTTGAGAAATAAAAGGGAATTAGTGTATGTAAGATGCACTGAACATGTATCCACACCCCTTGTGTGGGCACACTACCTACAAACCAATACTCAAAAGAGGGATCAAGCTATATGTAGTTATCCTACTTAATGTGCTTTGTGTAATAGTGTTATGTGGATGCAAAAATACTAAATTGGGTGTGCTTGAGGTGGATAGGGATTGGTGTGAGGATTTGGATATGCTTGTAGCTATATTGGATGGTTGTATGTAGAGAATAGGGAAATTTGACTTAGTTTTTTTGCTTGTATTCTTGTTTACTTTGTAATATTTTCCAGCTTCCTTCTAAATGAACTTTTAATGGGCTTTTATATAGATCTATTGGTCATGGGTCAAATGTATTCACGCTAGGCCAATAAGATGAAGGATAAGAACTAGACATAAATAACCATTAGACCTCAAACTATAACTAGATAAAAGTGCCAAAATAGGACACTCTGGGGTCTAGTGTTATAGTCCAAGTTGGGTGCTCTTATCTTATATATGTAGGACCTACGGGATGGAATTAACATGGGAAATACAACCTGGCTAAGTTGGAGTCAGGTTTCAAAAGTCTAAAAATGACTAAGAATAAGAAAAAATCTATCTATAAGGGTCATGAGAGCATGTAAGAGATACCTATGGGTTGGATGTCACAAGCCACACTCAAGCTACCAATTTTGACATTTTATATGACTACATTTCATCCCCCTTTATTCTAGTGATACAACAAAGCAAAATACTAGGATAAAGGAAAGTAAAAAGTCTACCTAAACCTACTTGTAAGGGAGAAGCTCATGAATATGTGTGATTCTAAGTGTGTGTAGAGATTGCACATCGTGAAGTGTAAATCTACAAAAGAAAATTAGGAGTAGATTAGTACTTAATAAACACACTATGTCTAAAGTAAAAACATATAAAAATTTGGGTAAAAGAGAAAAAGAAGGGATAAATATACCTCACCAGGTACTTAAACCAATAAAAACCCTATTATGATGTTTAGTGGTTCCTAAGTGATGTTGGATATGTGTTGTACCAAAATTAATATCATGAATGGAGTTGAGTGCTCAATTTTCTGAGAGTAGTTCAAGAATGCAAAGGTTGGCCCTTTGGCTCCATCGTCACCCACTAAGTGAAGTTATGTGATTATGCATGTGTTAATCGATATTTGGACTATGTGTTTAATCCATCTAAGTAGGTGGCTCAAGAATACAAAGGATAGCTATTCCTTTGGCTACATCATTTCCATTTGAAGTGAAGCTATAAACTGATACTAGTATGAATGTGTGTTGTATGAGATGGCTCCTGAAGCCTATGAATGTTCTATAATCTGACAATGTGGTGTGGATAGTCAAATGTGTGTTGAAAAATAAGCCACTCTTGACCACTCATAAAAGGTGGAGATTAGGCTTGTATGAAAGCCACTCTAAAACTTGGAAATAGGCTTATGTGGAAGCCACTTGGGATTGATGCCAACCATCAGAAAATAGAATAAGGTATGTAACTGCTAAGAATGCTTAGGTAATGCCATAAATGTAAATATGAGAAAGAAAATGTGTCATATAATTTTCCCAAAATAATTAGTGTTTATAACATGGATTATAATTTAGAATTTATACTAACTACCTAATCTAAAACTGGAAGTGAGAGCCATCATGCCATGCATGATGCCCTTTATATGTAGATTCTATGATAAAAATTGTACTGAAACTACTAATTCTAAACTAAACTATTGATAAAAAATCATAATTGTACTTACTTTTCTATTTATTTCTAGGAAATCTAGTTTTTTTTATATTTGGATAAGAGCACCAAAATAAGACACCCTACTATCCAGCACTATAGTCCAAACTTGGTGCTATTGTCATGTGTTGATTCTGAAGACTATTTTGTAATTGTCACTGTCTATTTGGTCTATTCTACCTAGTTTGACCTCTGATTGTTGTTTTGGGTGTTCTAAAATCTAATTTTTGACTAGTTAGAGGCTTTTATCTCTATGAAAAACCCCATTTGTTGCCCCCTCTTTTGAGGGTAGGAATGAAGACTCTGCAATGACTATCCATAGAAAAAAGTGCCCTAAAAGTGTATTATGCTATGTAAATACATGATATAGCAATGATAATTGACAAGATATCTCAAGATATAGCATAGTTTGTAATGGAGACTATTAGATCAACAGGGGTATGCCTAGATAGATGTTACAATGTAATAACATGTACAATATAGTGAACTAGAATTGGAAGTCTAGTTAGTTTTTAGTTGTTAGTTGTTAGTTATTAGTTGTTAGTTATTAGCTTTTAGTTGTCAAGGAGGGATGGAGCATGATGTCCATCATGGCATCCAAGGAAGTAATAGAATTCATTATGTGGATGATGTCATTGCAGAAAATTGATGATAAAACAAGCATGCAAGGTAAGAATCATGCAAAAGTGGCCAAGGGGCTATGAAAATAAGGGATATGGGCACATGTCACTCAAACTAGGAAGCAATCATACAAGGCATGTTTAAATGCTACATACACATATAATTAAAAAGAAGCAAAGTTAGCACAAGGGCCACAAGACATGGAAGAGTACAAGCAAAGGACATTGGAAAATGTCTTAAGGCACACATAAGAGACAAAATAGGAATTGAGAAATGCAATCATATCTAGCTATGTAAAATAAGAAAGGAAAGCATGTAAGTTTTGGAAATACAATCACATCTAGCTAATAAAAGCAAGAAGTGAAATTATGAAAGACATGTAGTACAAGAATAGGTATATGCTAAGAAATAGGCTAATGTTATATACTAGTGAGTGTTGATAGAGTAATCAATGTAAACTAGTAAATAATGTAATTCAACATGATAAATAAAGTGTGTGGTGTAGGAATGACATAACCTAGATGGTGTAGTCATGTAGAAGATGACCCTAGGGGGTAGATATATTAATGTATGTATCGAATGTATAAGTAGGATTCCCCTCAATGGGTAGAGTGAAGTAATCATGGATCCGGATGTCACTGTACATACTCAAAGAAGATCAAGTAAAATATGGTAATGTAGATAAATTGACAAATAATAGTATAGAATAGTAAATGTAAATCTAACATGGTAGTATAATTGTAAAGCATGGATAATGCATACATTTGAATTTTTTTTGGTGTTTTTTATTTATTTGAATGTTCTTGGATTTTTGATATATTTTGGGTGTTTTTGTATTTTGACATATTTTGTATTTTTTTTTGGTATTTTTGGTATAAGATATGTACAATAAAAAATTAGGAGACTATGTACAATAAATTGAGAAATTATGTACAAGAAAGAATGGGAAGAAATGATACTAACTGATGAGTCTCATGGGAGACTCCTTATCATGGTGTCTCATATCAAGGAGAGGGATCATGCATGATTGTGAGTTAGGATGGAGAGGCTAAGACTATAAATCTAACATTTGTGTATACTATAAATGCTCTAATATCTCTGAAGTTAAAACCAACTATGGGGTCCCCCTATAACTCTAAGAAGTAGATGCAACTATAGGGATCTTAGGGACCCATTTTTAGTAGGAGAACCTCTCTGAACATGTGCTCTATGTGTAGAGGCATGAAACCTCAATGATATTGTCTTGGGTATGAATATTGTAGCTAGAAACTATCTAGAGTCCTAAAACTATGGTTTCTCTAAAAGAGGCCTCTATGAAAGTGTATGAACTCTTTGTGTTGGCAAGGAAGGCCTTGATTGTGTATGAATATGAACTAGAAGAACTATAATTGGTGGAGAAGTTGAAACTGTGACTATAAAGTAAAATATGGCTCTAAAGTGGGGAGTGGTAAATTATATGGAACTCCACCAATTGTAACAACCTAATTAGTGTGAATGAATTTTATGCAGCTATGAATTGTGAAGGGTAATACTCAAAGTTTCTAAATCTATGGTCATCCAAGTGACATATCAAAAACTCTTACACTGGGAACAATAGTAAATGGTGTGGCCACATGTGTTGGACCAACCTATATAATTACAATCTCACCCAATGAACTTTGTATGTTCCCACTAAATCTATTGATAATTATGTTTGTCAGGGTAATATCCTACTCTGAATATCCCAAATGCTATAGTAATGTCATAGTGCACATGTTCACGTCGTATCCATTGTCTATGAGAACACTATGAATGGGATGATTATGAATGTTGAAAGAGTTTGCCAAGATCTTTGAATATCTTTTGAGCAATCAAGTTGAATCCTATGTGATAGTGTGAGATCTCCAGAAAACAAATGATATTTTCAATAAGCTATGAAATCTAAAATGTTGTGATTGAATTCTTCATTAACCTTATAAAAAGGAAAAGTGGGGTACATAGAGATAAAATTAGGGAAACATGAGGAAGCCCTTAAGTTTCCTAATTAAATAATTAAAATTAAATATAATTAGCCTATGGACCCTTTATAACTAACCTAAAGAAGCTTAAATAACATAGAATGGCTATACGACCATGTAGGCAAAACCCAGTGAGAAAAAACACTACACTAACATCCCCCCTTAAGTGTAGCTTAGGTGAGATGAGAATTGGGTCCCAAGATTGAAATCCTAATGAGGTACCCACTTAGTATAAAGTGATGAACCTCCATAGGTGGAAGAAGAAGGTGGAGCAAACCTAACCCCAATGAGATCTCATAAATGAACAAATTTACTCTCTATGAAAGGCTTGGTCAAAATATCTATAATCTACTTTGATGTTGGATAGTATCAAAGATCAATGACTTTCTCATTGATAAGCTTCCTAATGAAATGCATGTGAATCTCTATGTGCTTGGTATTTTGATAGAGAACTAGATTCTTGTGAATATGGATAGTGCTTTGGTTGTCATAGTAGATGATTTTTTGCTTATGAAACTAGACACCAAACTCAGTGAGAATCCCCTAAATCTATATTGCTTTAATGGTAGCATTAATAGCCCCTTTGTATTCTACCTCTATAGATGATAAAGTAATTTCATGATGCTTCTTGTTTGACTAGCTTATTAGACCTGATCTAAGTGAGTAACTATAGCCTGAAGTGGAATTTCAACTTTTAATATCTCTAGACCAATCTGAATCTATGTATCCAATCAAATCAACCTTTATTCCTAATCCATAGTGTATCCCATAGTTGTATGAACCCTGAATGTAATGAAGAATCCACTTTGTTGCTTTCCAATGTAACTCATGTGTCTCCTACATAAATCAAAAGAGCAAACCAACTACATAGGATATGTCAAGTCTAGTGTGTGTGAGATAGATAAGACTACCCATGAGTTATCAATATAGTGTTGCATCAGTAAGTGGTGTAAGACAATTAGCCTCAAGATTCATATCAGATAGGAAGGGAGTAGGAGCTTGCTTACAATCAACCATGTTAAACCTCACAAGTAAATCAAGAGAATAATTGGATTGTGATAAATTTATCTTAGAATCTGACTGAATGATTTCAATCACAAGAAATTAGTGCAAAAATCCTAGGTGTGTCATTGAAAATCTATTTGAAAGTGTAGTTTTCATCATTGAGATAGATGATCATGAGCTCCCTATAATCAGTAAGTCATCCACATAGATAACTAGGATCAATAGAGAATCATCCTACTAAAATATATAGACATTCAAATTTGAGTGGCATCTAGTGAACCTAATTGTGAGGAGAAAGGGTTCCATCTTGGCATACCATGCCTGAAGGGCTTGTTTGAGTTCGTAGATAGATTTCCTGAGTCATAGACCAAGGAGGTATCTTCCACAAAGCCTTATGGTTGCTATATATATATGTATATCTTCCTTGAGGTCACCATGTAAAAACTCACTCTTTACATCCATTTGGTGAACATCCCATTGATGTGTAGTTGTGATGGTTAGAGTGAGTCTTATAGATGTCATCTTAGCTACAAGATAAAATGTCGCAGTGTAGTCTATGACATTCACCTAAGAAAACCCCTTTATAACTAGATGAGATTTGTACTTATTGAATGACCCATCTGCACTATACTTGGTCTGATAAACCCATTTACACCAGACCAATTTTCTTCCTTTAGGAAGAGGGACCAAGTCCCATGCTTTGTTCCTAATTAGGGAACATGTACTCTTCCTACATAGTAGAATCCCATTATATAATATCATATGCCTCATGAAAGGTTTACAGATCTGAGGTAATGGCCAAATAGGTATGTGATGTCCCCTAAAAATATTATCATGTCTACCTTGTATCTAATGGATTTCCAACCCATCCTTTAGCACTTTGAAGTGTCTATCTAGCCCAAATAGGATTAAAAATGTATGAGATTGGATAATCAATAGGTGAGTTCTCATCATATGTAGTGTGAGTGTGAGATGGAGGAGAAGAATCCTCATCACTACTCTCATCACTTGAACTTGAAGAAGAAGAGTCATCCTCATCATCAAGAGGATCTTGAGGTAGATCTATGTCATTGTCTAAAGTGGAATCAATGTCCAATGAGACTTATGAAGAGTCTAGAGTGCCATGATCATGTTCAAGTGGGCCCTCATGAAACTTGACACTCCTTTTAACAAAAAACTCATGAGTTTTAGGATGCAGAAGCTTATACCCCTTAACACTGTCTGCATACCCCACAAAGATGCAAGATTGACTCTAAGGGGCCATTGCCTTGCATTTTTTCTTAGGAACACTGGCTATTGCTAGTGATCCAAAAACTCAAAAGTGATCTACTATGGGCTTGTGACCATCCCAGTCTTCAAAAGGAGTGATTCCCTTCAAGGATTTGTGTGTAACTTGGTTTTAAATGTAGCACACATAGTTAATTACTTTGGCCCAATACTGAGGAGCAAGAGACTTTGATTGAAGTATGTAGTTGGCCAATTCCTTCAATGTATGATTCTTGCATTCAGCCACACCATTTTGCTAAGGACTATATGGAACTATGTTGCATTTGAATCCCTTTTGATGTGCAAAACTGATCAAACATGTTGTTGACATACTCTCCACCATTGTCAGTCCTTAAGATTTTGATGGAACATTTTGACTACTTCTCCACAAGTTCCTTGAAGTCCTTAAAGTGATCAAAGACCTCAAACTTATTTTTGAGAAAAAACACCTAGGTGTACCTCAAAAATTCATTGATGAATGTGATCATGTATCTTGTCCTATTGAATGAAGCTTTTGGAAATGGACCTGCTAAGTCACTATGGACTATTTCTAGCTTCTATTTGTCTCTCCTTACTTTGTCCTTGACATATTTCTCTTTTAGATTCCTACCAAGAATGTAGCAATAGACTATCCAATAATTTGACTTTAGGAAACCTTAAAACCATGTCTTGACAACTGAGTTGCTCCAAGTAATGGTAGTTTAAATGGTCAAACCATTCATGCCATAGTTTGCTCACTCCATCTGCATGAGTAAATAGTGTAGTTGAGGGCTGATCTGGGGTAAAATGTGAGAATGTATACATCTTGGATTGATGATTATCCTTCCCATACACCACTATGGTGTCACTTTGTAGCTCCTTTATGACCACTAAATCAGGTGTGAACTCAACTCACTTCCCTACACCTATGTGAGTGATTTGATAAGCAGACATAAGATTGGTGGATAGTGAAGGAACACATAAAACATCATTGAAGGTCCTATCACTTAATTCTACCAATATTTTACCATTGAATTCTACTGAAGTGTCATCACTCATGAGAATTGAAGGAATAGAACATGGCTCTATTTCTAAAAATAGATCCTCTGAGGAGGCCATGTGATAGGAAGCACTCGAGTCATTAACCTAAGGTAAAGGTTGAGAAGCTACTACAACTAGTGACTTTCCCTTATTTTTACCCTTTTTATTACCTTTACCCTTTTCAAAATCTTATATTTATGTGTTCTAAGATTAAAATTTAAGAACACTAATGTTATTCTTCTCAAGCATCTTAGTCAAACTGTTAATCTTCTTTTTCATGCACTGAGATTCATCATGCCCAAATTTTTTACAAAAGTTACATTTGAGTTTCTCCTTCTTAGGTTTCCTACTTGAGGGGGACTCATTTGATGATTCCTTAGGCTTGGCAACTGATTTTTTATTTTTATTATGCCCATGATCTAGTTTAGATTATTTCTTCTCCTATTTTCCACTACTAGATGGCTTCTTCTTGTCCTGATTAACTATCAAGGCATGTGATTTTGAGGACTTCAATGCACCCATTTGAACCAGATTATATTGCTCCTGAGTTAGATTGGATATAAACTCATCAAATGATGGCATTTTTAAAGTGGCTCCAAGTTCACATTTGGTATTATGAAATGTAGAGATGAAAACTAAAGAGTCATGACCCAATTTTTCAAGCATAGATAAAATTAACTAGTCATTTATTTTCTTAATTCCACATTGCTTCAACTATAGTCTCAGTGATTTGAACTTTGTAAAGAAGTATTGTAGGTTATCATAGTCACCTAGGCTCAATGTGATGAGATTATTCTCCAACTCATGACCCTTCATGATGTCTTGCACTCCAAAAAGCTTATCTAGGATTGTCTAGAGTTCATTCAGAGTTTTTATAGATTCAACATGAAATAGAAGATTAAGAGACATTAGCAAGCATAGAAACACATAGGCCTTGTCATATCTATTATACCACTTAAATTTTTTTGTATCTGTAGATAGCTTAGTTTCCTCACCCATAGTAATCTGATAGAGTCCTTTATCTCTCAAAGCGAGTTGTATTTTAGACTTCCATTCTAGATAGTTAAATAGTGTGAGTGGTTCAATGTTTAGATCCATTAATGTAGATTTAAATGAGATAAATTGAAAAATTGAAATGAAAGTAAAAAAAAAAAAACACATAGCATAAGTACCCCCTGAACTATCAAGAATACCCCCCCTAAAGTTACAATGCACACACACTTAGTCTTAAATATTGGGCATAGCCGACAATGCATCTATGAGCAATCAGTGTGAGAAATTATAAGAGAAACATCAGGCACAACTAATAATGCTTCCAAGAGGAAAGTTACAAAGGTTTAAAGAGAATTTTAAGCTATTACACCATGTAAAAAATAGATTTTATAAAAATCTTGAAAAAATATTACCAATGTGTAGATCTTGAAAAAATATGCACTTTCAAAAAAAATGGCACCCAAAAAGGAGCTATAGATTGAAAGTTATAGCACTTAATGGTTCTTACTCTCAAATATTCATGGAACCTTTCCAAAAAAAGAAAAAAAAATCAGCCTTATGTTTTTGCATCCAAAAAAAAAAAGGAAACAAATTTACTCTATTTCTTCATTACCTTTCACCTAAAATTTGATGCCCTCTTAAACATTATGTAGGTTTGTGTAGTTGCTTGACTTTGGGTTCTTACAGCTACATTACTTATAAAAAGTAATGAGTAAAAGCTCTTTAAAAACCCAAATGGGTCTCCTAGTGTAATTTGGGTTCTTCCAGTTGCTTGACTTATTACTTATAAATCAAGTAATGAGTAATAATTAGTCAACTTCTACAAACTCGAATGGGTCTAACCTAGTATAAATCAGGCTTTTCAACCTGCACAACTTATTACTTATAAAATAAGTAATGAGTAATAATTAATCTACCTTGGAAAACCTAAATGGGTCTATCCCAGTGTAAATCAAGTTTTTTGATAGCAACAACTTATTACTTATAAAACAAGTAATGAGTAATAAGTAGTTGACCTTAGAAAACATGAATGGGTCTAACAAGAAAGTAATGCACCCTAGAGAACTTGATTTGGTCTTGGAGGGAAGTAATCATGTTGAAGAAGTCTGATTACTCAAGTAACTGTAAAACCCAAATTAGTCTGGGAGGCTTGAAATTAGTATGATCGACATACCAGTTGAAGAAAATTAGATTTTTAGAAAAATCTGTGAACTTTCTCAAAAAACTAAAGACAGCCTATTTGAGATCTCAAAAAACCTAAAAAATATATGCAGATGGATTTTTGATATGAGGAATTTTGACATGAGTTTCGAGTCAGAATGAGAAAAAATGCCTCTAAGGTCAAAAATGATGGCTAGTAGAAGAAAATGATTTTTAAGAAAATCTATGAGGTTTCTCAAAAATCTAAGAATAACCCATTTTAGATCTCAAAAAACCACAAAATATATGCTTGAAAATTTTTATTCAAAGGCCTTTTGATAGAGTTTTGAAGCAACTTTGAAAAAACACCTCCAAGGTCAAAAATGGTAGCCAAGCTAGAAGAAAAGCAACAAAAGTGAATGTAGGAGGATCCTACCAAGGAGTCTAATGCATGAGACTATCAAGATATCTCTAGTACCATGAAAGAGTTTACCAAGATCTCTGAATAGTTTTCATGCAATCAATTTGAATCATGTGTGGCAGTGTGAGATCTCCAGAAAACACATGATATTTACAATAAGCTATGAAATCTAAAATGATGTGATTGAATTTTTCATTAACCTTCTAAAAAGGAAAATTGGGGTATATATAGGTCAAATTAGGGAAGCATGATAAATCTCTTAATTTTCCTAATTAACTAATTACAATTAAATATAATTACCCTATAGACCCTTTATAACTAATCTAAGGAATCTTAAATAACATTGAATGGCCATACGATCATGTAGACAAAACCTAGTGGGAAAAAGCACTACACTAACAAATGTAAGCTTTGATAAAGAGTGCATGATAATATGAATCGTCCTTAACTATCTCCTACTTTAAGAATGAGATCAAAGGTCTAGCTATAACTCTAAAATTGTACACACCAATCATGTTACTCAAAAGTTATGACTCAACTAAATGTGTTTGTATGTAGATGGTGGTGGATGTGCATAATATGCATGGGGAATACCTGATGTGTCCCCTATCTCCTATTTATAATGCTATGGAAAATATTTGAGAAAAATTTTAGAGCCTTATCTTGTGTTTGCTTTGCTTGCAAAGGCTCAACATGAATGCCAGGATCAATAAGATTGACATCTATCAAGTCCTATATCTTGTATTTCAAACTGATGCATATATTTGTTGTGTGTCTTAGTGCCCTGTGAAAGTTTTAAAATTCATTTTGATCATATCCCCATAGAAGAGGCTTTGTTGGATTAACTTCTCAAATAGGAGGGAAAGATATGATATGACATTCCAAAATCTATTGTAAAACTCTGGATGGAGAAATTGGTAGATTGGTAAAGGTTCACTGAAGAGGTGCTAATAAAACCACTCACTGAAGGGACTCTGTAGCCGCATTGACTATAGGTTTATTATAATCTTTTTTATCATTGACCTTGACTTCATATGGGACTTTCTTGTTACTCTTATTTATTGTTTCTATTATACTTGTGTATTTAATTTTTCCCATTGAAATTAATTTGACTTCCCTTTCCTTTAGTGTGTGACATAACTCAATGAAGGAAGAGAACCTTTTGAACATTATTGATTTATGCAAATCTGGTTGAAGACTTTATTTGAAGATATCTTATAACTCTTGATCAACCATGGGGCTAGTCATCTTAGCCAAGATAGTCTTATATTGAAGAACATAATCTATGAGATGATCATTTGATCTTTGTTTCTATTGTGAAACTTAGGCATATGAAACCTTATCACCAATGTTAAAGCTAAAATAAGCTAGGAACATGTTGGCTAAAGGATTGAATGCGTTGATCAATTGATTTGGTAAACTATAGAACTATTGTAAAGCATAATACTTTAGACTTCATGAACATAGCTTGGTAGACTTTAGAACTATTATAAAGCATAATCTAGTCATTTGGCACACAGTCCAAGCATGTTACATGAAATGATCTCAAATGTATCTATAGATCACCCTTGCCATCATATAGAGTGATCTTGGGTTGAACAAAACCTAGTGGTAAGGCTGTAGAAGCAATATGGTATGTCAATGGTGTATGAAGTAGAGCAAAAGAATCTAAGGCCTGTGTAGGTCTAAAGGTAGCTTACTCAAGATTTATCACCTTGGATTGAAGAGATTTAATCTTTTGCATAAGGCTTGCCTCATCAGGAGACAAAGATTACTAACCATAACTGGTGGTGGCATAGAGGAAGGTTGGGCTGCTATAGGGGTTTGTTGAGACATAGTTACCCCTGTAGTGTCATTTGTAACTAGTTTCTCTATGTTTGGAGAGGATTGACCATTGTTTACTTTTTATTACTCTTCTTATAGTATTTTAAGCATATCATCTTGCATGTCTGAGTGTTTAGTTAAGAGTTCTTGAAGTTCCCTTTTATCAGTTTCATTAAAACTGATGTATTGGGCCGTTTTTAAAGTAAGAAAATAAATTGAAAATTGATTGAATTTTTTGTAATAATTTATAATAATCAAAGTGCTATGGAAGGAAAAAACTGAATATAGGAAATGTAAAATCCTAAAAATAACAAACTAGAAAATGTAAAAAAATGATATGAAGCTCACAAACATGTAAGGTGATACATCAATAGCAATGGGACCTAGTATATGCAATTAGGGTTTTGAAAAATGATATTTTTAAAATTACTATGGAATTTTAAAAATTAATGTGAATTTTTTATTTAAATATGTGGGTAAAAAATCAAAAAAATATTGGAAAATTATGATTTAAATGGACCTAGTAAATGCAACTAGGGTTTGGAAGAAAATGATATTTTTAAAATTACTATAGAATTTTAAAAATTAATGTGAATTTATGATTTAAATATGCAAATAAAAAATTAGAAAAATATTGGAAAAATCATAAAGGAATTTTCCCTAGAGTTTCCAAGGTTTTTATGTGCAAATGAAGTAAGTCAAGTTTACCAAATGATTTAACTATTTTGGGAATATTGGAGTCTTATTCCTAATTTATTTAAAGGTCTGGAATATAAAATTAGTAAATAATATTATAATAATCTAACTATTTATTTTTATAATTATTTTTATTTTTAACCTTTCTATAAATAGCAATAAATATAGAGAAAATAAGACTTAGCTTAAAATGAATTGAAATGACTATTACAGGGTTTGATATTGGTTGTGTAGGATTGGGATAGTGTTACAAATTAGGTTCTAGATTTCATCTTGTGAAAGGATAGGAGCACTAAAATAAGACACCTTGGGGTTCGGTGCCATTATCCTCTTTTACCAGTATTATCTAAATTATTTGTAGAGACTTAAGTTTTTTGGGTTTTGTTCATTGTCCTTGTGTGATCCTACTTATGAAATCTTGACTACTCAAAGTCTATAGAACTCTTTATTGATTTGATTTAATATTCAAACCCTAGACTTCATTTTGATTTGATAAGCTTGAGAAAGAAGGGAGTTAGTGTGTATAAGGGGGGTTAGTGTGTGTAAGATGCACTAAATGTTTATCTACGCCCCTTGTGTAGGCATACTACCTACATACGAATACTCTAAAAAGGGATCAAGCCATATGTAGTTCTCTCACTTAATGTGCTTTGTGAAATAGTGTTATGTAAATGCAAAATTGCTAAACTGGGTATATTTGAGGTGGTTAGGGACTGGTGTGAAAAATTTGGATATGCTTGTAGCTGTATTAGATGGTTTTATGCAGAGAATAGGTAAATTTGCCTCAATGGTTTTGTTTATATTCTTGCTTGCTTTTTAATATTTATCATCATTTTTCTAAATGAACTTTGAATGGGATTTTATAGAGATCTATTGATCATGGGTCAAATGTATTCATGCTACGCTGACAAAATGAAGGATAGGAATCAAAGGAAAATAATTGTTGGATTTTAAAATAAAATTTAATAGGATTACTAAAATAGGACACCCTAGGGTCCAATGTTATAGTCCAAGTTGGTCAATTTTATCCTATAGGTGTGGGACCTAGGGGGATGTAATTAGCATGGGAAATACAGCGTGGATGAGTTGTAATCAATTTTCAAAAGTCTACATATGATAGGGAATAAGCAAAAAAGTGTCTAGAAGGGTCATGAGAGCATGGAAGAGGGACTTATGGGTTGGGTTTCATAAGCCACACTCAAGCTACCAATATTGACATTTTATGAATACATTATCCTAGTTTACATTAGTCTTCATCTTGTCTTGAGTTACAATCTTTTGTTCTTCTTCACATCCAAGACTAGTTCTATCACTAGCAGGCTTTTGACCACTTAGAATATTGTCTAGATCACATGTGTTCTTTTCAAATCTCATGAATGTCTTCACCTTCCTTGTTTTCTTTTCAAGATTATATTTCAAAGATTCATTTTCAAAAACATACCTTGAACATTCATCTTCTTTAGCTTTAAGGCTTATAGATAGAATTTCCAATTGAAAATTGAGATGATTGATCATATCATGATGTTCCTTGGCATCTTCATTAATTATTTCATCATAAAAATTGAATTTCTCTTCATATTCCTTGATCTTATATTTCATCATCTTATTGATCTTCTTCTCAATCTTCAGTTCCTCAAGAGCATTCATCAAAATAGTCTCATAGTCCACCTCATCTTCATCATTATTTAAATCACTCCAAATAGACACCTTCTAATGTGATCAACTTCCATCCTTAGCCATGAACAAAGATTTATATTTATTAGGACCATCATCTTCATGATCATATTCTAAGTCACTATCTTCTCTCTCATCTGATGAGTTGCAAACTTCTTTGGTGTAAAGACTCTTCTTATTCTTAAAGGATCTTTTCTTGTTGTTATGCTTTCTTAACCTTTTCTTCATGTATGTCTTCTTGTCTTCATCTTGTCCTTCATGAAGCTCTTCATCATATTTCTTCTCATTCTTATGAGGGCACTTCCAAGAAAAATGTCCTATCTCTCCATAGTTAAAACATTTGAAGGGTAGTTTACCCTTATAATTTCCTGAGCTAATATTCAATTTCTTCATAATCAAGGCAATTAGTTCATCATCATCAAAATTAGACATGTCATCCTCTTTGGATTTCTTACCTTAGAACTTATTCTTAGGATTCATCTCTATCTTGAATGTAACTTCCTTCTTTAGTGGTATATCATCATCCTTCCTCATCTCATAAGTAGTAAGGGTGCCATGCAATCGATCCATATTCAACTGAGTAAGGTCATGACTCTCTTCTATAGCATATAATTTTAGATTAAATTTGGAGATAGATATCTTAATACCTTATAAACAATAATAGTCTCTTCAAGATTCTCTTCAAGACCTTTGATGATAATCACAATCTCATCAACCCTCTGTAGAAATGATGCCACAATATCTTCTTCATTCATCTTGAGACTTTCAAATTGCCTTCTATGAGTCTGCAACTTATCAAGCTTAACCTTTGAAAATCCTTCAAAAATAGTCTTCAATTTATCCCTTATTTCCTTGGGTGGATGTGTAATGAATTACTTTGGTGAACTTAGTTTTTATAAGACCACAAGTGATGGCATTCATTTCCTTAAAGTTGCTCTCAAACAGCTTCTTATCTACAACAATAGATGGAGAAATAATAGAAGTATAACCATCCATAATAGATTGCCATACATCAAACCCTAGGGACATAATATAGGTATTCTTCCTAGCACTCCATAATACATAATTAAATCTATTGAACTATTGACACTGGGGATTGCACCCAGTGGTAGGAAAACAGGTTCCTACCTTCTCCCCGCAACATGGAAACCCCTCTCTCCCCTGTGGGATAGCGAAGTAGGAGAGGAGAGTCTCTAGGTATGGGCTAGTTCCCTCTAATGTATCTTGTTTGTTTCAAGCAGTGCAAAAATATAGATATATAGATATACTGGGGGGGATGAAAAGGGAAGAAAGTGCAAGAAAGCAAACAACCTACTCTAAAGAGGTGATACACCAAAAATGAAATGACCTTCCCACCTCCACACTCAGGATCAAACAAAACACATACATACACTCAGATTTGGCAGAAAAGACCAGGTCACTGGAAATGATAGGGAGGTTCTTATGGAAAAAACAGGAAACAAGGACTCACCAAGGTGCTAAGAAATACACACTGTAAGTGACCTCACCTGTTCTATACCTCTAAAATAGAACTCTACTCCTGGTAGCAGCAGACAATGGCACTTTGTAGATCACAGGTTTACTGGTGTTGAACCTATGAGAGCATCAAGAGACAATGACTGGACACAGACCAACATTCAAGGCATACTCTACACAATCTATCCAAATAGAGGTAAAAACTATCTTTTATTGATTCAAGTGGAAAATTTGTAGAGCTATGCTCCTTACAAAATTGGAGAAGATCCTTAAAAATGACCAAGTCTGCGTATTTATATGGAAAGAGCCAAGAGGAATTCTCATTGGCTTTAGCTTGCAAGTGGCAGCTTGAGTCTTCATTGGAAAGAGAGAAAACACTGTAGCTGACATCATAAGTCTATTGGGACCATGCTTGTTGCCTCATTTTGCATGCTGCTCTGCTCCTCTGGCAGTTGGGCAGACCATTTCTTGTGTTTTGCCAGGCTTTTTTGCCGCCTGATGTTGTGAGCGGCAAATTTACCGCCCAATGTCGTGGACTGCATGCGAGACTTTGCCGACATCGGCCGATTTACTGCTGAGTGTGGTAGTTTTTCCAATGTCGATCGTGTGGGCTATCGAGCACGGTAAGTTTGCCAACGTCAGCCGATTTTGTGGCCTTTTCCTCTGCTTGTGTTGTGAGCAGCAATTTTGCCACTGACTGCATCTATTTTCGGTCTCATTTTACCCGTTGGTGTTATGGGTAGCAATTTTGCCACTGACTGCATTGTTCTTGTAAACGTCTGCCCTCATTTTGCCTTAGTGTTAAGTGCCCCAGCTTTTTCCTCTCCCCTTTTGTGAATGTTTGAAGACTCTACCTTATGCTATCGTGAATGCCAATGAATGAGGATGATGAGCCAATGCTTTGAAACAGAGCTATTGAACCCTAAAGGTGGACCTTGCAACCCAAAATTAACTGGCCATGCAAAGCAAGTGCAGAAGGTGACCAAGATTTTGCCAGAGGGGCAAAATTGGGTCAACAAATTGGTGACTCACAGGGGAAGCGTGCCTGCTATGCTTAGAACCTAGTTGCCTTACATTCCATTGGGTGCAGAGTCGGATGGTGACTTTGAAGAGAGTTCACAACAGCTTTGATAATCCTAGAATCAAATACACAAAATTTACCCCCAAATGAAGGGAAACACACAAGGCTAAAAACAACTACCTGTGTAACTGCACTTAGGGAAAACAGGGAAAACAACTAAAAGCAAACTATCATATACAACTAACCAGGAATGTTTGCCTCCCTCCTAGATCAAAAGGAAATTTTCTCAAGTCCCCTTCCTGGTGAGAAGACTTATCATGGAAGGCAAGTAGCTGGAAGAGAATGAGATTTGGTGACTTGCTCCTCCTACCTGTCACCTGAGTTGGCTTAAAACTGAGAGGATCAAAAACAAACATGCCTCCAATATATATGTATTTTGATTGTCCTTGGAGGCCTATTAAATGTTGCTCCCTAATATTGGAGCTCCTCACCAAGAAATTAGTGGCTACCGGCTCATCACCATAAGCCTTCTGATCTGCACATTCCTTCTGTAATGTATCATGGCCTGACTTGTTTCCTTCTGTCTCGCTGAAAACTTTGTCAGACTCGTCATCTATTTCTTGATGGCCTTCTTGAAGAAAGTTGACTGTAGTGATGTCTAAAATGGGCTCGAAAAATGACTGCTCATCCCATAGAACATCACTTCTCTGTTTAAAATTCTCTTCTTCAAGGCATTCCTCTACGAAGACAGACTTCTCCTTTTCCTCTTTGTTGATCAGGCTCTCTAGATTTTCAAAAATATTCTCTTGATCCTCCTCTAACTCGAGCTCTTCAATGTAGTCATCCTCATCAAAATAGCAAGGAAGTTCATCAAACAGAGGAGAAGAGAGCTTACCATGCATTTGTTCCTCTTTGAATTGCTGGAACATCCGCATATACGCAAGACCTGCATCTTCTTCACTGCTGATAAGGTCTTCACAAGGAGCATCAATGACGATTTTTTCTTCGTTGTCACTCATGACAACCTCTTGAAAGACTGTAGATTGGATCTTTTGTTCCTCCCCTACCTCTTAAAAAATAGGATCTTCTTTGAGAAGGGGTGAAGTGGAGAAAGCGTGTGGAAGAGGAAGCAGTCCTTGAGATAGAATCGAATGATTCTCCTCTCTCCACTTAATCAGCACTTCATCTATATCAGGCACAGCCTGATAAATCTCTTGAAAATGTGTAGGTGGGGTGTGTTTAGGCATGGAATGTGTTGTTTGGTCTGAACCGTCCACCACACATTGGCTGATGAATTTCTCTTTAGACTCCAACTCTGCAATTCTCCTACTCAGATCTTCTTGGAAAAGCTTTTTTTGGAGGCTACCAACATCATCATAGGTAGGCGTAACTTTAGCTTCTTCAAAGTTTCAAGAAAAACCTTTCTTTTCTTCTTCTATTCTGCCCCATGATTCCACTATTTTCCCCCAATTTAGGATTTTTGAATTTGAATTTTGCTCCTGCGAACAGGCAGTAACTTTGTTTTACACAAGGTCCCGAGGTTCTTCCACAAGGTCTGTAAAAATTAACTCCCTTTCAAGGAGTAGCTTCATCCTAGCCTCTAAGTATTCAATTTGTCTGGCTAGGTTTTCTTGGAAGAGTCTTTCTTGGAGGTGGCTAACACGATCCTCTTCAAAGCTCTGAGCTGGTCCTTGGCATTCCTTCCTCCAACTCAAAATTTGCACATCATGCTGGGAAACTTGGAGAGGCTGAGGAATGCAAGGAAAACACTGTTGGTGCATTGGAGGAGCCTCTAGAAGAGGGACGTGCTAGCTGGTGGTATTATGCTCAATGGAAGATTCCTGATCTAAGGAGTTGAAAAGATTGATCTCCATGGGAGGTTGCTCTGATGCCATTTGGCGTTGGAAGGCCAGGCGCACGGGATTGGGAGCAGCTATATTTGATGATGCAATTTGATAAAAAGGATTTGGTGCAAAAGAGGGGGTTTTTTCAGGGTAGGAGGGGGCACGCAAGGCTGACTGCCTTGGAAATATGGGTTTTTCCATTTTGTTACCTCCTCCTTTATGGACTGCAAAGCATGTGCTTGCCTAAACAAGCACTCCTCTTTATACATCAGCTCCTGTTGATATTTGTATTGTTCTTCCAACCTGTCAATTTCCATTGTCTGCTTCTCAAAATCCAACGCCATCTCCCTTATAGTTGCAGGGAAACTAGGAGAGCTACTTGAGGGGATTCCATAAATATTTTGAGTCTGATCACACTCACATGAAGGAAAACAAGACCCATGAATTTTTGCAAAAGAATTATACATACAAGAAGTGATGATTTTTGAATGGCACCAGGCTGCTTAACCAGCAAATTTAACTCAAAGTCACCAGATGCTGAAAGTACTTGATTTGTTGTAACATGACCAACATCAATCCTGAAATACTACTGCATTAAAAATTGATAAAATTATGGTCCCACCGGGCGTGCCAAAATTATTGACGCTGGAGATTGCACCCAGTGGCAATAAAATAGGTTCCTACCTTCTCCCCGCAACATGGAAGCCCCTCTCTTGCCTGTGGGATGGTGAAGCAGGAGAGGAGAGTCTCTAGGTATGGGCTAGTTCCCTCTAATGTATCTTGTTTGTTTCAGGCAGTGCAAAAATATAGATATATAGATATACTGGGGGAATGAAAAGGGAAGAAAGTGTAAGAAAGCAAACAGCTTACTCTAAAGAGGTGATACACCAAAAATGAAATGACCTTCCCCCCTCCACACTCAGGATCAAACAAAACACATACATACACTCAGATTTGGCAGAAAAGACTAGGTTGTTGGAAATGACAGGGAGGTTCTTATGGAAAACACAGGAAATAGGGACTCACCAAGGTGTTGAGAAATACACACTGTAAGTGACCTCACCTATTCTATACCTCCAAAATAGAACTCTACTCCTGGCAGCAGCAAACAATGGCACTTTGCAGATCACAGGTTTGCTAGTGTTGAACCTGTGAGAGCATGAAGAGACAATGACTGGACATAGACCAACATTCAAGGCATACTCTGCATAATCTATCCAAATAGAGGTAAAAATTGTCTTTTATTGATTCAGGTGGAAAATTTGTAGAGCTGTGCTCCTTACAAAATTGGAGAAGATCCTTAAAAATGACCAAGTCTGCATATTTATATGGAAAGAGCCAAGAGGAGTTCTCATTGGCTTTTGCTTTCAAGTGGTAGCTTGAGTCTTCATTGGGAAGAGATAAAACACTATAGCTGACATCATAAGTCTGTTGGGACCATGCTTGTTGCCTCATTTTATGTGTTGGTCTGCTCCTCTGGCAGTTGGGCAGGCCTTTTCTTGTGTTTTGCAGGGCTTTTTTGCCACCTGATGTTGTGAGCGGCAAATTTATCGCCCAATGTTGTGGACTACATGTGAGACTTTGCTGACATTGGCTGATTTACTACCGAGCACAGAAATTTTGCCGACATCGGCTGTGTAGGCTATCGAGCACAGCAATTTTGCTGACATCAACCGAGTTTGTGGCCTTTTCCTCCGCTTGTGTTGTGAGGGACAATTTTGCCGCTATTGCATCTGTTTGGGGTCTCATTTTACCCGCCAGTGTTATGGGCAGCAATTTTGCCGCCGACTACATTTTTCTTGTAAATGTCTACCCTCATTTTGCCTTAGTGTTAAGTGCCCCGATTTTTTCCTCTCCCCTTTTGTGAACGTTTGAAGACTCTGCCTTATGCTACCGTGAACGCCAACAAATGAGGCCGATGAGCCAATGCTTTGAAATGAAGCTTTTGAACCCTGAAGGTGGACCTTGCAACCCAAAATTAACTGGCCATGTAAAGCAAGTGCAGAAGGTGACTGAGATTTTGCTAAAGGGGCAAAATTAGGTCAACAAATTAGCAACTCACAGGGGAAGCATGCCTACTATGCTTAGAACCCAGTTGCCTTACATTCCATTGGGTGCAGAGTCGGATGGTGACTTTGAAGAGAGTTCACAATAGCTTTGATAATCCCAGAATCAAATACACAGAATTTACCCCCAAATGAAGGGAAACACTCAAGGCTAAAAATAACTACCTGTGCAACTGCACTTAGGGAAAACAGGGAAAACAACTGAAAGTAAACTATCATATACAACTAACCAAGAATGTTTGCCTCCCTCTAGGATCGAAAGGAAAATTTCTCAAGTCCCCTTCCTGGTGAGAAGACTTATCGTGGTAGGTAAGTAGCTAGAAGAGAACGAGATTTGGTGACTTGCTCCTCCTGCTTGTCACCTGAGTTGGCTCGAAACTGAGAGGATCGAAAACAAACATGCCTCCAATATATACGTATTCTGATTGTCCCTAGAGGCCTGTTAAATGTTGCTCCCTGATATTGGTGCTCCTCACCAAGAAATCAATGGCTACCGGCTCATCATCGTAAGCCTTATGATCTGCACATTCCTTCTACAATGTATCATGGCCTGACTTGTTTCCTTCTGTCTCACTGAAAACTCTATCAGACTCATCATCTGCTTCTTCATGGCCTTCTTGAAGAAAGTTGACTGTAGTGATCTCTAAAATGGGCTCACAAAATGACTGCTCGTCCCATAGAACATCACTTCTCTATTTAAAACTCTCTTCCTCAAGGCATTCCTCCACGAAGATAGACTTCTCCTTTTCCTCTTTGCTGATCAGGCTCTCTAGATTTTCAAAAATATTCTCCTGATCCTCCTCTAACTCAGGCTCTTCAATGTAGTCATCCTCATAAAAATAGCAAGGAAGTTCATCAAACAAAGGAGAAGAGAGCTTACCATGCATTTGTTCCTCTTCGAATTGCTAGAACATCCACATATATGCAAGGCTTGCATCTTCTTCACTGCTGATAAGGTCTTCACAAGGAGCATCAATGACGATTTCTTCTTCGTTGTCACTCATGACAACCTCCTGAAAGACTGCAGATTGGATCTTTTGTTCCTCCCCTACCTCTTGCAAAATAGGGTCTTCTTTGAGAAGGGATGAAGTGGAGAAAGTGTGTGGAAGAGGAAGCAGTCCTTGAGCTAGAATCGAATGATTCTCCTCTCTCCACTTAATCAGCACTTTGTCTATATCAAGCACGGCCTGATAACTCTCTTGGAAATGTGTAGGTGGGGTGTGTTCAGGCATGGAATGTGCTGTTTGGTCTGAACCGTCCACCACACATTGGCTGAGGAATTTCTCTTTAGACTCCAACTCTGCAATTCTCCTACTCAAATCTTCTTGGAAAAGCTTTTCTTGGAGGCTACCAACATCATCATAGTCAGGCACAACTTCAGCTTCTTCAAGGTTTTGAGAAAAACCTTGCTTTTCTTCTTCTATTCTGCCCCATGATTCCACTATTTTCCCCCAATTCAGGATTTCTAAATTTGAATTCTGCTCCTACGAACAGGCAACAACTTTGTTTTCCACAAGGTCTCAAGGTTCTTCCACAAGGTCTATAAAAATTAACTCCCTTTCAAGGAGTAGCTTCATCCTAGCCTCTAAGTCTTCAATTTGTCTGGCTAGGTTTTCCTAGAAGAGTCTTTCTTGGAGATGGCTAGCACGATCCTCTTCAAAGCTCTGAGCTAGTCCTTGGCATTCCTTACTCCAACTCAAAATTTGCACATCATGCTGGGAAACTTGGGGAGGCTGAGGAATGCAAGGAAAACACTATTGGTGCATTGGAGGAGCCTCTAGAAGAGGGACATGCTGGCTGGTGGTATTATGCTCAATGGAAGCTTCCTGATCTAAGGAGTTAAAAAGATTGATCTCCATGGGAGGTTGCTCTGATGCAATTTGGCGTTGGAAGGCCAGGCGCATGGGATTGGGAGTAGTTGTATTTGATGAGTGGGAGTGAGCAAGTGCAATTTGATAAAAAGGATTTGGTGCAAAAGAGGGGGTTTTCTTTAGGGTAGGAGGGGGCACGCAAGGCTGACTGCCTTGGAAAGATGGGTTTCTCCATTTTGTTACCTCCTCCTTTATGGACTACAAAGCATGTGCTTGCCTAAACAAGCACTCCTCTTTATACATCAGCTCCTGTTGATATTTGTACTGCTCTTCCAACCTATCGATTTCCATTGTCTGCTTCTCAAAATCCAACGCCATCTCCCTTATAGTTGCAGGGCAACTAGGAGAGCTACTTGAGGGGATTCCATAAATATTTTGAGTCTGATCACACTCACATGAAGGAAAAAAAGACCCATGATTTTTTGCAAAAGAATTATACATACAAGAAGTGATGATTTTTGAATGGCACCAGGCTTCTTAACCAGTAGATTTAACTCAGAGTCGCCAGATGCTGAAAGTACTTGATTTGTTGTAACAAGATCACCATCAATCCTAAAATACTACTGCGTTAGAAATTGATAAAATTATGGTCCCGCCGGGCATGCCAAAATTGTTGACACTGGAGATTGCACCCAGTGGCAGGAAAATAGGTTCCTGCCTTCTCCTTGCAACATGGAAGCCCCTCTCTCGCCTGTGGGATGGCGAAGCAGGAGAGGAGAGTATTTAGGTATGGGCTAGTTCCCTCTAATGTATCTTGTTTGTTTCAGGCAGTGCAAAAATATAGATATATAGATATACTGGGGGAATGAAAAGGGAAGAAAGTGCAAGAAAGCAAACAGCCTACTCTAAAGAGGTGATACACCAAAAATGAAATGACCTTCCCCCCTCCACACTCAGGATCAAACAAAACACATACATACACTCAGATTTGGCAGAAAAGACCAAGTTGCTAGAAATGACAGGGAGGTTCTTATGGAAAACACAAGAAACAGGGACTCACCAAGGTGTTGAGAAATACACACTATAAGTGACCTCACCTGTTCTATACCTCCAAAATAGAACTCTACTCCTAGCAGCAGCAGACAATGGCACTTTGCAGATCATAGGTTTGCTGGTGTTGAACCTGTGAGAGCATCAAGAGACAATGACTGGACATAGACCAACATTCAAGGCATACTCTACACAATCTATCCAAATAGAGGTAAAAACTATCTTTTATTGATTCAGGTGGAAAATTTGTAGAGCTATGCTCCTTACAAAATTGGAGAAGATCCTTAAAAATGACCAAGTCTGTGTATTTATATAGAAAGAGCCAAGAGGAGTTCTCATTGGCTTTTGCTTGCAAGTGGCAACTTGAGTCTTCATTGGGAAGAGAGAAAACACTGTAGCTAACATCATAAGTCTACTGGGACCATGCTTGTTGCCTCGTTTTGCATGCTAGTTTGCTCCTTTGGCGGTTGGGTGAGCCTTTTCTTGTGTTCTGCAGGGCTTTTTTGCTACCTGATGTTGTGAGCAGCAAATTTACCGCCCAATGTCATGGACTGGATGCGGGACTTTACCGACATTGGCCGATTTACTACTGAGCATGGAAATTTTGCCGATGTCAGCCATGTAGGCTATCGAGTGCAGCAATTTTGCCGATGTCGGCCAAGTTCATGGTCTTTTCCTCTGCTTGTGTTGTGAGCAACAATTTTGCCACTTACTGCATCTATTTGCAGTCTCATTTTACCCACCGGTGTTATGGGCACCAATTTTGTCATCGACTACATTGTTCTTATAAACGTCTGCCCTCATTTTGCCTTAGTGTTAAGTGCACCGGATTTTTCCTCTCCCCTTTTGTGAATGTTTGAAGACTTGCCTTATGCTACCGTGAATGCCAACGAATGAGGCCGATGAGCTAATGCTTTGAAACGGAGCTGTTGAACCCTGAAGGTGGACCTTGCAACCCAAAATTAACTAGCCATGCAAAGCAAGTGCAGAAGGTGACCGAGATTTTGCCAGAGGGGCAAAATTGGGTCAACATGAACATCAATGATTTCTTAGTAGAGAAACCACCTTGCATATTTTGATTGGCCATTGTACCTTGGATCACCTACAAGCTATTAAGCTTTAACAAAGGACCTCATTTGGATACTAATTATTAAAGGTACAATCACTCATGGGGGGTGAATTAGTGAGCCCAAATTATCCAACTTCAATTTTGATCTTTATAAATACTTAATTAGCTACCACAATCATTCATAACAATGAGCAAGAGAGATAATGTAAGATCAATCACATAACACAAGACTTATGTGGCTTGGGGAATAAAACCCACTAGAACCTAAAACTAAATTACTATCATATAATTATAAGATCCAATTTATACCAGCTATAACTAATCAAGGAACTAAAATCCATATTTAGTAAGACTCTAATCCCACAAAGTGTTACCACACCTATCTAGCTGAACTATAATAACAACCAGACCCTTTAGTAATTTTTACCTTGTAAGGAGGATAAAACCACCTTAGATGCTAAGCTACCACAATAACACATATAAAATACTTCCACCTCTAAACTAATGTCAACAACACCTGATGATGGACCTTAGCTTATCTCTCTTCACCTTTCCTTAGAGTTAAACAACATGTGTATAATTCTACTAATAAAACCATGACCAATAGGTCATACAAGAAGTCCTCAATTTATTTTTCTATTCAAATCATCCTCAGGTCAATTTACCCCTCCTTCACTCCACAAAACACAAATACAATCATCTCTGATATAGCTCCTTAGTCTCTCACATAAAGTCTAGAACCCAACATCTTTGGTTCTACTATTTATAGAGTAGTCTTGATCAACACCATCTTGGTCAGTCATTAGGCATGTCTTAACCCTTAAGACATATATCATACAAAGATAAGGCTTAACAAAATCTACATAGGTTGGCCATAGCATCTATGGGTCACCCTTAAGTAGTTACACCTTTTAAACAAGGCACTGGTATCTCTTATAGGTCTCATGGAGACCTATTCATCCATTATCACTCCCTCGAGCAAAATAAGAACATAGTACCAATTTCAAATACATGGGTCTACTCTTTATGTCCCCTTAGACATCCTCAAAATATCGTAGTCAACTTAGATCACATCTGTGTATGCTCAGACTACTCAAACACGAACCTAGTATACATAGTCACCATGAAAGATCACATCATCAACTTCTTAAGCATTATTAATACTCAAGATAGATTGATCACACCTAAAAAATCCACATAGAGAATCCTTATGAAGTCTACAACAATATCCAACAGATAATTAATTTTGAGACATCAAAATAGCATCAATTCAAGTTTGAATATCCTTCTCAATTCACTTTCAAAACAAATACGAACACACAATCAACTTATAGGCTCAATAACTTTGTTTTCACACACTTTCAGATATTCAAATCTAAATATCCACATGCATCTTGGATTCCTCTACCACTTTTCTTTTTATTTCATGAGAAAATTCATACTCTATCAAAAGATATGGTTGAAATACAAATATTTAATTTTTCCTATGAAAATTCAAATATTTGAATAGTAATGGTCACAATTAACCTTCGAATACAATGCTCAAATCTCATGGACTCTCAGCTCAGGATCAATCTCACACCATCAATCCTGTCTAATATTTAATGCATATACTACCAAACTTAAACATTAAACCATAGTCACTTTGACATCATCTCGTGTCCTTTCTAAATGTTGACTTAATGTACTCCATCAATCTTTGTAGATCAATAAGGTCCTTATCAATCAATGCTCACCATTGATCAAACTATATGAATGCCAGCTAACCATTAGATCATTATCTTTTACCTTTGTTCAAACATTAAATGTCATACACCTATCCTCATCTCATGAATTCCTAACTCTTTAGAGGTAACATGTATTATTTATCTTGCTCAAACTTTAAAACCTTAAAAAATGACTAAGTATGGGGACCCTATCAATATGCATGAGTATCCATTTTTACACCTAAATAACTTCTTCTATGCTTACCTACAAGATCTCAAATTTAGACCAAATGATCTCCTTCCATAGGATAATCCAACCATGTTTCCCATAGCTCATAGAAATATTGTGTGTGCAAGATATAACTCCATTAACATGACTTCTCATAAAATTTTGTCATAGAGCCAACCATGTCCAAATCTACTTGAGAGGCCAACTTTGATCACCCATAACTTTTGTCATGCTTCAATGCATGATCTCAAATTTATTGTAAATGATCTATGCTCAAAAATAAACAAACTCATATGATCAAATTTTATTAACACCTTCACATGTTCAAGATATAACACCTTCAAAATTCTCACTCAACTCTTTCTACCACATTTCAAAATTAGCTTAGTATGGGAAAACATAGTCAATCTACCTGGGAGCCCAACTTTGCATAAGCATAACTTTTGGTGAATTAAATCTCATGATCTAAAAATTAGCACAAATAAACTAGGTCCAAAAATAAATAATCCCATATGATCACCTTATTCTAAATCATCCACATGTGTGAATTTTGACCTCATCAACATGCTTACTCAACTCTTTTTGACCATATTGCAAATTTGGCTAAGTATGGGAAAATAATGAAATCTGTCTTAGAATCCAACTTTGCACCCTCATATCTTTGACCATGATTTGATGCATGACTTGATATCTAGCACATAAAAACTAGGTACTAATATGATCACAACCATATGACCATCTCCCCTTGACTCCTTCCCATGTGGTAATGGTGATATCATCAAATTACCAACTCAAATTTTCTGCCACTAGACCCAAAGTGTTTAGATGAAAACTACGATCAACTAGATGAATTCTACTTGTGCACACAAGCTCTCAAATTATGGATCACATCTTATATGACCCCTTACACATGTTCAAACCTCCATACTCATCCCTAATCTTCTCAAGCTATGTCAATACTAAAGATCAACCAACCATAAATAAAACACACTAGAACAAGCTCATTACACACATTATCATTATCACATAGACTATCAAGGCACTATATCCACTCACCATAGAAGCTCTATGATAACACCATGACATTATCATTATAACTCTCCAATATAGGCATTATTCAATTAGGGTATTGACCTAATTTGTTTTAGATGCCATGGATAAGGATGGGAGAAAGTAAAAATAATATGGTTTGATTGCCCCAATTGGAAGGTGCAGGGGATTAAATGGAAAGACTAATGGATGAAGATGGGATGTGTAGAAAAAATTTAGATAAAGGCTTATTTTAGTCTAGTCTCAAGTTTGACTATGATGTTTGATTGGTGATTAGATTTGACTAAGTGAGTTATGATAAGCTCAAATCTTTAACAAAGGGCTATATTAGCCCAAAAGACTAATTTTAACTAGGGATTTATTTAATGAAGAATAGCTCAAGACTAAGATTATCGACTCAAATAACATTAGATGAATTGATTAATAGTTATAGGATTGTGGTTATGTGTATGATTAAAACTTGATTAGACACAAGCAAGCTAATGATGAGGACCCTGATGAAGAGATTTATTTGTCAACATGGATGAAGACCAAAGTATGTCTATAGACTTTATGGGAGGATTAGTATAGATAAGGGGATAAATTAGTTTGGACTATGATTAGAACTAAGTCGATAAGGTGACTAGGTAAGATAAGATCAAGACAAATGATTATTTATAGATAAATTCAAGATGTGATTATGATATGTAGGTGATTGGGGTATGACTAATGATTTGTGGATATGAGTATATTAGTGTGGGATTACAACAAGAGAGTGATGGAAGATGGGATGTAGGACTAGATAAGTTTTAAGAGGATGTATAAAGAAAATATGTATAAGAGGATGGTGATAAGGATGTAGAGAATGATATAATGACAAAATTAGGATATACAAGATAATGATATGTGCAAAAGACCTATATAGGTGTGAATAGGTTTGAGTGAAAGGATGACTTGGTATGCAAACAACACTAGTTTAGCACAACACACACCAAATCAAGAAAACCACACACCTAAGATTAGTAAATTGATGGGTGTGTAACCCAATGACTGTATAGTTTAAGGCTTCATGGGTGTGGTTATAGGTCGGTGACCCATTACAAAATCTCTCAAAACCTCTCAACCTTATTTCACATGATGGTCACTTTATAGTTTATATTAACTCTGGTAGTAATTCACCTGTTATGGCTGATGGTCCTATGTTAGGTTGAATAGGCTCTCTAGGGGCAACCTCAATATACACTAGGTACGATGGGGCCTAAGTCTATGTAGGATGTTGTATGATGCCTGGTTTAGATATTTAACTTTTTTCCTTCATAGATGACCTATATGGGGCCAACTTCTTAGCCTAATGATAGTTGTCCCTGATATTTATACATCATAAGAACATGGAGTGTGGATAAGTATGTGGTGGTCAAATCCACAGTCACTATCCCCCCAAGATTATGGTAAGTGCATGGGTGTCAATTCCATGTCACGTTACCCCTAAAAATAAAAATGTGAGGGTTGATCAGTGTTTTTTTATCCTCAAAGAATCACCATAAGGATGTAAGGAGGAGAGCATACACCACCGTAGCCCTCAAGTGATAGACAAGTAGACCAAAAATAGATTAATTAACTGATGAATTAAATGTGAGATATATGAGATCAAAGATATGCAAGAATAAATAAGACAACATGATTTAAATTATTAAAAGTTTTAAAATTGATTTTCAAGATGCAAAAAGGTCTTTGATAGGCATCCTACAAGAAACTAATTAGTAGTTTGATTTGGTACTCATAAAAATGGAAACCTACAAGACAAGTGATTAGTAGTTTCAATTGACAATCTTGAGTGGTAACCTATAAGACAAAATGTTAGACAAAAATATGACCTGCAAGATAAGATTTTAGCCAAAGACAAAATGGCTATCCCATAATGTTAGTCTAATAAGTATTAATAAAAATCATTAAAAAAATTATGATTTGGCTCTATAACTTCTTTGGGTGAGGGATCCATAACATTGGGGTCTGGGGGCATCAGCCCCAATAGGGTCAAGAGGTAGCACCCCTTACAAGGTCTGAAGGAATTTGGGCCTTTTGGGATGCTTGAAATGATCCAAAAATGACTCTAAAAATGCACCAAAAAGTATGAAATGATGGGAAAATGAGTGCAAAAATGCAAGTGTAGAAGACAAAATCACTAATACACAGTTAAACTAATGTAACACTATGACTAGATACTACAATATCATGAATTTTCTACACTATCATGATTACAAAGTCATGATTTTGTAGAAATGAGATAACCACTAGTGGTTATCATCTAGTTTTCTATAAAACCTAAAGTGGCTAGGTAATATCACAATTTTTATAGAAAAACTACAATTTTACAATCTACAATTTTATAGGGTGAGGAAAAATGTTTAAGAGTTTATCAGTTATAATATCAAAAGGATGATAAAATATGGATATGGACTAAGAATGTTTATAGACAATCCAAAAAACATTTAAAATGCCTCAAGACTAAGGTCTATTTTATCAAAATTTTGATCACAACAATATCGCTATTATGGACTTGTGGTTTTGCAAAAGGTAGTAGAGATGGGGTTGTTTATTTGTTTTAGATGTTCTAGGTTGAGACTCCCCTCCTACTATTATAGACATAGACAAATCAGAATGTTAGACAAACAAGTAGATTAGTAGTTTTTAGACAAAAAGGGAAAATCACTACTTTCATATCAATACCATGATTTTAATGAAAATATCATGATTCACAAATTTGTAGTATTATGAAAATTCAAAAACCTATCAAAAGTTAAATAGTTAGTTGTTAAGATAATATCACTTAATTTTAGAAAAATTGTAACTTTAATGGTAATATCATGATTCACAAATCTATAATTTTATAACAGAGGGTTAACTTGAACAAAATTGGCCATTAGTGGTTAAAGATTGGCAGTCAGTGTAAAACCACAACTCCCAAGGACAATATCATGACTGTAAATGAGTATTTTTACAAAGCAAAATTGTAATTTACCTGGGTGTGATAATTTTTCAAATACCAAAGCTTCTTCATCAACCAGTCAACCTTGCAAGCTATCAAAACACATTTAGGATAAAAATAGGTTAAATTAGGATGGGAGGTCCCACCATGGTTACCAGAATCTAGTTGAAATTTTGATCTTATTAGATTAAACTACCTAAATATGGCAATTCAAACCAAAAATGCACAACACACTCAATAGGAGAGATTATGGAAACAAATCATAAAGGATGAACATGAATCTTACCAATTCCTTACTTCGACTAGCCTCCCTCCAAGATCTTCAAATGTATTTTTTATTGTAGATTTCTATGGACTCATATTTGTAGCATTATAATAGCTTGATTAATGGATTATATATTCATGGATTATTTGATTAGCGTGGATTTGCTAGATGATCATATGGACATGAAGACTTGATGGATCCATGAGCTGGTTTGGACATGGAGGAGTGGCTTGTATAAATAAGCCAAGGGGGGAAGATCAATGGCTCACATTCAAACTTGATCCATGAGGATCAAGGGTGTAGGTTTCTCTAATGAATTAAAAAATTATTTGAAAGCTTATAGAATAGAGGCTTCTAGAGAAGAAAGGCCAAGTTAGAGGAGGTTCTAGAATTTTAGAATTCTAGAATTTCCCTAGGGATTAATTAGTATTAGTGAGGGATTAGGATAGGGATTATGTGGGTGATTAGGGAATAGGGGTGTAGGAAAGCCTAGGAGTAGGCTTGGTAGGTTGGTAGGTAAGCCATGGGAATTTTAAATTCCTAAATTATGAGTAAGTGGGATTAGGATAGGATAATTAATTAATTGTTGGGATATAAATAATGTTAGTGAATTAAGAAATGATAAGGGGGGATTTTAGATAAATGAATGAGATTAGGATAAAGGGGATAAATTAGTGATATTAAATGAGATGATCAAAATAATTTTGAATAATAGTAATATTAGTGATGATAAATGAAGCAAATGAATCTAGGTGCATACACAAAGACTATGGAAGAATCTATCGAAGTGACCTAGACAATGTCACATCCAATTATGTATATGGCCTTAATGGTACTGAATGTGTATCAAAAATGGAGGAAGACACTAAATCTTCAAATGTGTCTCTATCTTATCATACTATAGACAAGTGGTGCTAATGAAATAATGTGTTATTAAGGTTAAAGACAAGTTTACTAGATATTCTATAATAGATGAATAAGTAACCCTATTGTCAATAGTAAGACTAGGAGAAGCAATAGTAGTTATGTATATGATGCTATTTTTAATAAAATATTTTTTTTAAGTATCAATAACTTTGTCACCATGAATAAAAGTTGATGTTTTTGTTGTTTCTACAATAATACTCGTCATAGTGTCAAGTGTTGCAACTACTTGAGTATTTATTGGTATATCTTTTATTTCTTTCCCCATTTATACCTCTTTCCATGATTTTTCCTCTCTTTCCTCATCCTACCCATTTGTTTATGGTTCCTCCCCTATTCATGTATAAAGGGGACCCAATGGAACACTTGAGTATTCCAAAAGTCTTTCTTCTTCTTTTACAAGTATTTGCATAGAGATTGGTGGAGTCATCCCTTTTCTATTATAATTCAATATAGAGGAGATAGAAACAATAATGTAAATTAGTGTGATAGTTCTAATAGAGGGCCTATGAGAAGTAAAAATTGGTTGTATGGATGGAGATGGAGTAGTGAATGATGGTGGAGGCATAGGGAGTGCAAATGATGAGTCAATGGTAATAGTGTTGGTAAGAAATGATAATGGATCCATAGTAGTAAAAATAACTAACATGGGTCTTACAGTAGTGGAAAATATCAATGTAGGAATACTAGGAACTTGTAAAAAATAATAAATAAGACTTACTTGTCACACTTGTCAATGAATGCAAGGGTGAAATAAAGTGATCCCACTGGACTTTTAATAAGTGTCAGTACTCCCATATTTGAAGTGAGTGGAATAACTACATCACTTGGAGTCTAAGGAGAGCCCTACAGATATTAGACTTGATTTATTTATTGATATCTATAGGTATGCTTGATTCCATTTAAAGAGGAGGAGTGTGGAACTGTGATGGAGTTATCTCCTCATTGTCTATCCTCTTGGCATATTCTTTAGTGATACAATGATCATATTGTATCATTTATGCCACTATAATTGACATACCTACCTTTCTCATCTTTACTATGACATTAGTATCATATTCAACATTAAAAACATGGGTTTATGTTTAAACCATTGATATCCATATGCAACATGAACTTTTTTCAAAAACCTCTTAAGAGTGCTCCTGATAGTCTTCTTTAGATCTAAGTACTTGAATGGATATTTTCCTAGGACATAATGAACTCTGATATTTACCACTAGATAAAAGTGCTCTTATTTTTTATATTTTATGTGTAAAATAATTAGAGGGACAATGTGAATAACTCCCTATTGAGCCTTCTTCAAATCATTGTTTACACTATTAAATAATTAGAAAGCAATTTCATGCTCAACCAACTTATTTAGGATTTACCTTGGTAGATATAATGAGGTTGCATAGGTCCTTTCTATTTTAAAATTCGAGGCCTAATTCATCACTATAAATGAACTTCTAGCCCAAATTCAACATTCTGCAAAATATACAAATAGACCTTGAAAACCCTAGCATTGTATTAGAGTATTTCTTAAGAAAAATGTAACAAAAAATGGATATCGATTGAGAAAACAAATCCATTTTTTTGCAAGTTAGATCTGAACATACAATGCATGACATGAGGATTTGAATAGAAAATGGGTCTCCATCCAAAAAAATTTAAGGTGGGGTTTATTGGTCACAATAAATGGTGACTTATTAGTAAAATACTCTAGATAATTTGAGAACCTAGAATCTTGGTTTGATTATATATAACTTAAAACTTTAATAGACATAAATAAATAAACTATAGAATTAAAAGATATGCCAAACATAATCATGCAACATGTTAAACCTTCTCAATATTTAGATTATTTATGATCTTGTGAAGGTTCATTCCTCCTTGTTATGAGAGTTTTAACAAAAAAATTTAATAAAAATATAGGAAAAGTTGAAGATTATATTGATCTTATTTTCTCAAAATATTTATCTTTTAAGTACTAAAATATGGGAGGTCGGGCATTATTCTACCGCTAGCCAGGACTCCATATCCCCTATAGAGATGCCTATGATTCCACTCTAAGCACTACTATACTACCAACCAGTCATCCATAGTCCTAATAGATATTACTTGAATCACTATTATTCTAGGAGTTTTACTATTTACTTCTTTCTCCCCTTTTTTTGAACCTTTCTTAGAAGAAGGGTTGGGAACCACCATTGTATGGGTAAATAAGAATGGAATTTGTATTAAATTAGATATTTTATTAATGCTTTGACCTTACTCAATATACAAATTATCTCTTATACAAGTCTTAAATATTTAAATGTGTATCTAATATTTTAGAATGAGAAATCTTTCTAAAATTTACATGAAAACATCAGATAAAACTTTTTGTTTAAACATGGTACATACCTTGATCCAAGGACCTCAAATGCATAAAGAATATTCTACACAAACACCATTTTAATGTGATTTTATCCCCTTATTAGGAGAATATTGATTAAACCACAAAAACATTGGATTGTTTTGAATTTAGACAAACTAGTCTATGAAAACAAAATAATTACTCTAGAAAGCATGAAATGCTAAAAACAAGAAATCTATCCTACAAAAGCATGAAACTAATATATAAAACAAGGAATATAATTTAAGAATATTGAAAATATAATATAGGAAAGCCAGAAATATAATCTAGTCATATATTAATAGAGTAGAACTCACATCCATTTTGAAATGGTTCTAGTTAGCGCAACCATGAAAAAATGTTTCAAAAACTGCCTATTGACTAGAAAAGTTGAATCATTGCCCTAGAGATCATTTAAAACAAAAGCATTATTACCTAAAATTTTATAAATTTGATATGACCCAATCCACAAGGGAGTGAATTTATCATGACACACTTTCGTTTCTTATGCTTTATCTCATAGGATTACTAAGTCTAAATTTCAAAAAACCTTGATTTTCAATCTTTTGTCGAACCATCTCTTGAAAATAACCTAGTGTTTGCTTAAGCTATACAGAGATTTAGTTCATGTGTCTTCCATATGGACAATGTTTAGTAACCTTGATTAAATTATTTCCTTTTCTTCCATACAATCTTACATGAATTGATACATTTTTAGCTTAAGAGTAATGGGAAACATAAAATTCTAACCATAAATAGAAAAGGGGAAGCTTTAAGGTTTTGTTTGTGTTTTGTTCTATCTATGTATCCAAAGTTCATACTTCAACAAAAAAATCCATTCTCTTGGTTTGTCTTCTACTGAATTATTTATAGCATCCGTCAAGTTATTATTAGTTTATTCTACAACTCTATTTCCTTATGGATAGTAATTTGAAGAAAAATTAATAGTAATCTAATTGTTATAGGCCCATTTAGTGAAATTTAAAGATTGGAAGGTTGGATTGTTGTCACACACAAAGAAATTATTTTCCTAAATCAAGTTAGTATATTTTCTTTAATAAACTTAATCACATATATATATATATATTTATTTATTTATTTATTTATTTATTACTACAACCTTAATCCATCTAGTAATTTAATCTATGGCTCATAATATAAAATTATCTCATACTGAAGAGTTGGGATTAATCACTCCCATACAATCCAACCCCCATTATGCAAAATGGATTCATTCAATCATAGGTTTCTAAGGCATTGTTATATGTAATTATATTTTTCTAAATACTTGGCATTGATGTCATGATCTAACATGGCTATGAGCATCCTTGAAGATAGTAGGCTAGTAGTATCCCATCCTTATATTATTATGAGTTGTAGCATTTCTAGAGGGATGTCCACTTCCAAATATTTTTATAGAGATTGTTTGGGATGTCTGTGACTTCTTATTTTGATACACACCTTAAATATATGCCTTCATATTTTTCAATATAACACTCCTTTATTTATCATATAATGAGTTGATTTGAGTCTAAGTGCTTGTCTTTATTATATATTTAATTCAGGAGGGCATGTACCCATGAGCAAGTAGTGGATGATCTGGGTATACCAATTACCTCTAGTTATTTGAGTTTCATTGATTTGTTTAATAAATATGTGTGAATTTGTTTAGTCATCAATTGAATAATACCCTACCCCCTGATCATTTTAGCAGGTTTGATTTCAAGATCAAATTCCTATAGCTTAGCCATGTATTTGTGTTTTATCTCACCTAGATAGTTCTGTCCAAGTGTTAATTTGAAAGTTGGGTCGGGGATAATGGCATAGGTCTTACTATGAATAATTTAGTGTCTAGTTTTTTTTAATACCTTAACCATAGAATAAATTTACTTTTCTATCATATAATACATCAATTTTTCATCCTTAAAATTAATGATCATAAAGGTAATTAGATGTTCAATGTCATATACCTTTTGTGTGAGTATTGATGTTATAGTATACTCTAATGCAAATGAATACATGAATAAATACTTGGTAAAATTAGGGATGATCAAGATTGGAGCTTGAGTGATAGTAGTACTAATATTTTGAAATTTACTTTTAGCTTCAGTTGTCCACTCAATTTTGGCATCCTATTTCAACATAGCATTCAATGGCTTAACAATATCTACAAATCTTGAAATGAATTTCCATATAGAGTTTATTTTTTCAAATAATATTTAATCTATTTTATACTATTAGGATATGATATCTTTGAGATAGCCTGAACTCACTTTGAGTAAATATAAATTCCATATTTAGTGATTATGTGGCCCAATAACTTGCCTTCTATGACTCCAAATATACTCTTGTTTATATTTAATAACACCCCATACCTTTTGCACGTGTCAAAAACTTTTTATAAATGAGCATAATGATCAGACTTATTATTTAAAAATATGGTCAGGTCATCCATGTAGAGGATTATGCATTTGTAAATGATCCTTTGAAAGGCAAAATATGTGCCACATTGAAAAGTTGTGCTTGTATTAATTAAGGGAAAGGCATATTTTTATATGCAAAGGTTCCCTATTTGGTGGTAAAATTAGTTTTCATTATGTTTTTAGATTCTATTGTACTTGATTGTAACCCAAGAAGGACATCATTTTTAACCCACATACCATCTAAATTACTTCATTAAGTGAGGGCAAAGGATTATTATCCTTTTCTAAAGCTTTGTTCATGTTTATAAAATATACGCATAGCTTGATCTCACCATTATTTATCCTAAAATGTACTAGATTGGCAACCTAGGTAGAATTCATATTGAGGTTTCTAAAATATATGCATATCTTGAACTCACCATTATTTATCCTGAAATGTACTACATTATAAACCCAAGTATAAGTCTTGATTGGGAAAACAATCTTGAGGTCTAACAACTTTTGGTTTTAGTTATAGGATGTCATCATCTTCCAATTCTTCGATATTCATGGGATCAAAATCATTTTCATCAATTATCTAGTATTCAAAAGTATCAAAATTACTTAGGAACTATGTATTCTATTGATAATCATTGAAAAACTAAAAACTATCAATGTTATTAGGGACTGAGGGATAGGAAACTAACTCCATATAAGAAATTTACACCTTGGACTCCTAGAGTGATGTTAAACTAATAGCTAAAGTTGATATTAAATTTGTTGTCTAATTTTTCTCCCTTGAGATGGATCTAATGTTGAATTCTTTGAATGACTTTATTAGGTCCCATGTTTTATGTTTATATTTTTTAAGTATGAAATCTTGCACTGGTGTTTTCTCCTAATCTAGTTGATAAGTAGCTTTCAATCTTCAAGTATTAGTAATTTTTTGACATCATGCTTAAATACAAAGTAAAAGTAAAGGAATTAAATTTTTACATTTAGCTTGATTATTGGTGCATGGTAACTACAACATAAATGCATCAAGGTAATTCCTATCTATATCAATCAGTGTTATTCCTGTACTTAAGCCTTGCTCAGAATGAGTACCATAAAAATATAAGGTCCATAATTGGAAAGGACCTTCAAATTTTCATTAATGAGATTCATGTTTTATAGTAAACACGTAGACACCTACATGATATGGAGAAAAACTAACCTTTTATTATTTTCATTGTATTCTATGATCAAGACTTCATATTTGGATCTTTATCCACTTGGATCTAATTTACTACCCCTTTCCACAATAACCACATATGTGAAATATCGGTAACCATGTATCCATTTAATGTCTTGGACCAATCACGTATTATAAGTAGGACATAATCATCAAGAATTTCAATGACCAGAATATCTATATACTAATAGACATGTGGCTCTAAAAATAGTTGCATATGAGCATTTAGTAATTCTCTAACAATTAGGACTACAATCTTGTCTAGTTGTAAGACTACCCTTTTGGACCTATCTAGATCCAACCATAATTTATTAAAAATATATATAGGCATGATTTTAGTTAAGGCACCTAAATCTACCAAAAAATATGCACATTCTTACCAAAATTTCTAATAGTCAATAAAAAAAGTGGTACCTCATGTTTGTTCTAATGAACAACCACATTAATATGTGCAGCTTTGGATTTATCAACAAATGGCTTGTTGGTTAACACTTTCAATAAAAAATATCTTTATTCAATAACTTGGGCCATCACATAAAGATTAATATTTGACTTAATTATATTCATGTCCTCAACTATATTGTATCCACTTTTATTTTGTGAGTAAGCTACATGTTGTTCATCATTTTCTTTTAGAGGGGGTGGATTATTATTAACATTTGGATCTGGAGGAATAATTGCATTATTTTTTAGATGTGTGGAAGTCATAAGATGTTAGTGTCCCTTGATTCTTATGTTTAAATTATTTATTTTTTACTACTATAAGGCATGGATCTCATCCATATTTGCTTATAGCTCAATCTCATATTTGACTAGGAATGAGAATTCATGTCGTAAAGATCATTGCATTGTTGGGTGAACTGGGGGTGCTAGCTATAGAAGATGGAGGTTAATTTTTTGGAACTTCATATATTTCCATATATTTATATAAAATCTCAAAGGTTTTACAAAACCCTATACATTCTAGTTCTCAATGTTGTGTAGTATTGTGTACTCTACACCAATTAGGTAAAGCAATTTTCACATATATTTATCTTGGAAAGCTTGTTGGGTTGTGGTTCAATGTTGTTATATGGTCAGTTAAATGGTATTTTATACCTATATAATGTGAAATTTATATTAGTTATTCTCCTACAATATTTCCCAAATTTTATTACATGCTCAAAAATGCATTTCTAAGTTTATGCTCCATACACTAAATGAAATTCAGTTTTGCTTTTGTAGAATCAGAAGTAGTGCCCTATGTGGTAGAAATGTTAATTGAGACTAAGAGTTGGTTTTGAATTTGTTGATTATGTTCTAACACAATATTACTCAAAAAACTAAGGTTCTAGTTATGTATGGTATGGGGCAAAGGTAAATGTCTATATACTTTGTTTTGATTGTGAGACACAACATTTTGATTAGCATTCAGAATAAGATTGAGAGATGAAATGCTTGGATTGATATTGGGCATGGAAAAATATTATAATTGGAGATTAAAATTCCTATAAATATTTTAGCTTCAACATAGGCTAGTATCAATGAGTTAATGTTCATTTTTCTACACAAAAAGACCACAGTCATGGAGTCTAAGGTGTTTTTGTGTATTTCAAGGGCTAGTGCATCATTAGGCCTATAGTCACAATCTAATAAATTATACATCTTCAAAAATATTAAATTAAAGGTTATGATTGGCTCATTATGTTTTCCCCTCATGCTTGAAAAATGTTTATATATGATACTTCGGCTAGTGACTTATCCAAATTGTGCCAAAAAATTATTTTAACACTAGTGCCATGAAGTAATCAAATCATGTGGGATATTGAGGATTCAATAATGAGTAGCATCCTATAATATACAATGGGAAAGTCTACATGCCACATATTCATGGACTATGTTTAATAACCCTAAATTAGTAATGAAATCTTTAATATGTTATTTTTTAGTATTTCCTCCTAAATGATAAAATGAAAGAAGATACTTTTTTGGGTTTCTATAAAAATCATGGATAGCTCTAGTACAATAATAATAAAACCAACTAACCAAGATAGGGTCACAATATGTAGATGAATCTGACCTCTTATGATTGGGTAATAATACTAATTCTAGGGTCTCCTTGAGGTGCATTTAACTAACCTAAGTCTTTTATGGATTTGTAAGGGTGAGGCTAGTAGACTAGTGTTAGAATTGGACCTTGTTATTCTTATTGTTATATCTAGTGAAACTCAAGTGATTTTTATTATAAAATGAAAGAGGCCCTCCTAGTTCCAAAAATGGTTTCTAATGATGTGTATTTTAAGCACACCACATAATCCTACAATATAATCTCTAATTTTATAGGATCAATAAATAATTTCACTCCAAGGCATGAGTTATTAGGTATTTAAATTTATAAATAACAATATAGTGGAATAATTGTGAGCAATGGTTTATTTACCTCAAATGGTTTAGATGAAATGGAATCTAAAAGAAACTAAATTTTCTTGAGATGGATGGATGAATTCTAACCTAAAGTGGACCAGATCAAAAAAAGTATAAAAAGGAGGGAAAGGTAGGGTAGAAAATAAGGTTTTATGACTCAAAAATGGATTAAATCTCTCTAAACTATTATTTATGTCAGGGGTTGGAAAAGTGATTGAGAACTAATGCCTGTTGTAAGTTTCAATCAACACACAAGACATGCAAACACAACTATGAGTAAAAGGAAACAAATGTTATAAATTAAATTTTCATAATCAAAGGTTGTTTCCATTACTAAATTTTTATTATATATTCTCTATCAGTGGGAGATTATAATTACTAAATAGAGAGAAATAAAACTATCTAATATCAAAATCTAAAAAATTGTATTAAAATCAATTATACACAACCCAAATAATGTAAAATATTAGGGTGATGGAACTTCCTAAATGATTCACAATATTTAGAAGAGACAAGCACATCAAGACAAACTTATAGAACAATCCTCAAAATTTCTTATTCACCTTAATTTCAAAAATTATACTCCCTTTAGAATAGAGAGGGTTAAAGTATATGTATCTTAGGATGGGGATGCCTCATCCTTCAAGCAAAGTCTAAATTTACAAATTTTAAAATATATCATGTCAAAAATTCATGTATCCCATGCATGTTTACAATTTACCATATAACTAATAATCTTTCACCAAAAAAACTCCCAAATATAAAAAAATAGCCAAAATACTCAAATCACAACTCAGGTATGCAATGATACAAAAAGACTACCTATAGTGTTGATGTGGCACTACTAAAAAATGAAGTTTTCATGTTAAAATACTAGGTCATTGTCACTATAATTACAACTACATTTGATGGCATCATTGCACTTGTCCCTAATAGAGTTGTAACCATAGTTATCGAAGTCACTAATGGCACTATGACTAGACATTCACACCTAATTCACACTCTTTTACATTGATATTTCCCTTAATCTCATGAATCTCCCATGTAGTTATTTATATACATATACACCTAACTCAAAATAACTTGTAGTCATGTGCATTTCTATACATCGTGCTTGATCCCAATTATGTGAACCATAATCACACTACTTGCATACTCACGATCCTACAATTGAATCAACTCTATCACCTCCATGTGTTAGCTTGTTCTGGCCATGTGGCTTTCCAAGTGTCACTTATTAATTTAAAACCTATCAAATATCTAATTGGACAACTATTCACCATATATCTATAAGTTCAACCATCATTAATAAGGAAGATGAAATGACTTGCAACCTTCTTATTTGTAACCAATATTAGTTTTAATTACTTCTTGTATTGCATGTATAAATGTATAATATATACATCTAACCAAGGGGTCGATGCCATACATAGTCTTAGTGAAAGATATCATAATTTGTGTATCTACGTTGTTATACATGAATTGTACATCACTATATTATTTTTCCTATTCACTCCCATTGAATAAATGTTACATTTTTATAATAATTAGACTTATACTCCATTTAATGTGAGTTGATTATTCTATCTTAATACTTATGTGTGCATTCACTCTTATAACTATGAACTATCTCTAATGCATAGTTGTCCCATATTCACATGGTCATGGGGATCCATATAATGGATCACTGGTATCAGATCATAGCTCTTTTCTATGCTAGTAAACACACAAGTGAAATGAGAGAAAGAAGGACTATTAGTTGGTTCTATTTCAAACTACCTAGAGGAACTTTGTAGCAAAATTAATATGGTTGATGCCTAAGAGTGACCTTAGGTATCCCCAGATAATAAAATTCTCATTAGCAATACACTGGAGGCATAACACATTGAAATTTTTGGCCAATTCTATGAGTTTGTGATGCACATCAACCTAAAACATTTAAATACTCCTACACAGAGCACTCAACATCAGTTTCAGCAATAAACCCCTTTTAAAGTGCAATTCAATCTCAATATTCCTCTATTCTAAGGAAATATTGACACCATAACAATAGATGCCTGAGTTTGATAACTCAAGGCATACTTCTCCATTAATCATTTCATCGATGTTGAGATCACCTTCTTAGTGTTGAATATGTTCATTCTAGTTTTTCACTAGTGGGATGATTTCAACACATAGGGTTCATAGGAGTGCAATCCCATTGGGTCTTGGAAGACTTTTGTCAATGTGTTAAAGGATAATTGTTATCCTTTCTATCACTTTTAGGATGAATACATTAAGTTCCAATAATTTTACCAGTGAAAATATCAGTCAGTAGAATACTACACCAACACATTCCATGACTACTCTACATACCTATGAGAGAACTTGAGAAAACAACATTAGGTGCTAAAGTGAATTAGTGGAATCTCACCTTAAAACCATGCACAAATGGAGTTATTTACTTCTAACACTATGAGGTATGCCTATTATAACACTTACAAGATCAAATCTAAGATAAATATGAAGCAAAAACTCACATCTTCATCTGATGCCATAAAATAAGAGTCATCCCATGCATAATTCCTCATCACAACCTTATACATATAAGTAGAACATTTATTTCAAAAGATAGTGGCCAACAACCGATTCACAATTGGATATACTTCTCTTGATCAAAATGAATAAGGAGAGTAACCTTGGATCTTTACCTTTTGCCTCATTTAAATTTCAACACAAATATGTAGACTTGATAGGATGATGCCAATATATGTGCACCCTCAATCTCTAATTTGACATTCTGTTAATTGTATCTAAGATGTTGAAGTGCAGTAAATGAAATTCTTGAAATGAATCATAAACAAAGTAAAATAAAATAAATTATTATGCATAAGAAGTTTCCTAAAATAAATCTTAAATAATAATGAAATCCAATTTAGAAATGAGACATACAATGCTTAAGGAAATCAAATAACATGCTTAACTAACTAGATGGGTTGGATTATTGTTGTAGCCTTTCAAAGGGGGCCATTATTCATTCCAAATCTATATTTAAGTATTCCTTTCACAAAACTATATTTAAATCATCATTTCTCACTCATATTAATCAAAAGTGCAGCAATGAATTGTTGAATGAAGTTACAATCACAATTGTTTAACACAATGTACTGACAATCTTTATTCAACATGTACTATTTTTTACATATATCTAAACTTTGTTGCTACATATTTATATACCATAGAGGAGGTTATTTTTTGTAAAATAATATATACATTCTATTCTAAGATGCATTTAAATTAGAATAATTGAAATTGGTTCTTTTCACTAAAGACATTCTTCATGTGAATCTTGTGATCTATTGTAGGACAATAGGGTTATTTTGTTCTTCTACCACTTCCTTATTGAGATCCATGGTGGTTAGAGTCATTACTATGATTTGATTAGAAGAGAATCAAAATTTGTTCATCCATGGTTTTGGTCATGCAGTGATTATAGGATGGTTTGTGTAATCAGATTCCTTTTGATGCAGGATGTTCCATACTATATACCTATTTCTTCAAAACACATACATAGAAAAATCATCTTAAAGTAATAGACAACCATTATATATTTGATTTCAATATGTAATTTCAACTATTTAAAAGAGTTTGAAAACATAATTCTATATAGTTCATGGAAGTAGGGAATTATATGGAAAAGTGTTTCAAAAGCATGGTAAATAAGCAAGATGAGCACAATAAATGGACACAATAACATCACATTTATGGGGCTCATCATACCCCCCAAATTAAGCTCTTAATTGACCTCAATCACCATATTTTTTCATTATTAGTTCACAAATAACTCTAAAATCCATGGGTTTAATAGCACCCTTGGTAAAGTGAGCATAAAAACCCTGCCTTTACTCAAATATTTGCCAAATTTTGGCTTCTCAATCTTCATCCATCAAGATTTTGTCCTACCAATTTAGAATAGGATACTAGAATAAGGGTGGCCAAAATGTTAGGTTCAATAATTTTGATCCCATGTCACTTATAAAAAGAATGTAATGTGTAGTCTTTCTAAATGTTGTATTTAAATTAAAAGAGGAATAGGTCTCCCTCTTCTTTAGTGTAGTAGTGATATCATTCAAGTGTTTAATACAGGACTATTTGGCTGAAGGACCAGAAAAATTTCTCAACTCCAAATAAAAATCTTGAACTTTATCATAATTCTCCCCAAACCAAGTTCTAACTTCTTTCTTTAACATGATATTGTCCCATTCAACTAATACAACATCAGGTACCGTTGATTTACCCCTGATAGGTAATTGGATTCATCTTCCTTTATCCTATATTCTATTATTTCTCTTCCTTTTTTCTATTTATTTATAAAATATGATGAAAATTCTTGCAATTGGACATCTCCAACATATATATTGGGATTCCATTCTCTATCATATGGAATAACATAATTATGTAGGTAGAATTTATAAAATTTTGCTTGTTCTTCCCGTGAGCTTAATTTATAATGTAAAAAAAATAAAGGGGATCAATAACTTCATGGGGCATATCATAATAAATTTTCATAACCCTAAACTTGTGCCATTGTTCTTCAATATAAAATGAATAAACTTTTATAGGAGGCCTATAATCAAGGAGTTCTTTTGTTATACCAGCCATGTCCTCAAATTTTTGTTTTAGTTTGATAATGCTCTCTTCCTTCAACTTATTTTCCTCTTTAATTTTTTTTCTCGATTCCTATAGAGATTCAAATTGATTATCCATCCAATTCAATAGTTCAAAAGATATTGAAAAAAAAGAGTGATACTTGACCTCAAGGGCAGCTTTAGGTTCCTCTTAGTGATTGACCTCTATATAAGGTTGTGGAATGTTGGTTTCAAGGTGATCCTTGATTGAGGGTTGCATTTGACAAGCTACTACAGAAAGTGCGTCTAGAACTCCACCATATTGATCTTGTAGTTGCTTCCTTAATTTCTCAATTTCTTGCAAGGTTTTCTCAAGAGTGGAAAATTACACTTACACTATATTGGGTTTCTCCAATTGTTTATCTTCTTCTTGTATGGGTTCCTCATGCAACTCTTATTCTACTCCTTCTATTGGTTCCTCATACAATTCTTCAAAATTGTGTTCCACTTGTTATTCTCCTACTTGCATTTCTTCAAGACTTTGCTCCATTGGCTTCTCATGAAATTCTTCAAAACTATGCTCAAATTATTTTGCTTCTTCCTAATGGAATATTGGAGAACATTCTTCCCTATCTATTTCAATCTCAATAGATTCATTTTTACTAGTAGTCTTTTCTTCCCTAGATTCTTCAATTATTTGAATAATGGAAGAAGGCTTAGTTTTCATTTTTCTTTTTAATCTATGAGATCTATGAGGAGTGGGGGTTACTTTGGTTTTCTTGAACAAAGATGAGAATTTCTCCTCAGACTCATTTGAATCAAGTCGAAGAATGATTTCCTTTTTTTCTTTCTCTCAGACCTTGCTATAGGTTCTTGTATTACTTCAAGAATACCTTCTTTTGTAAGTTCTTGTGTGACTATATGAAGGTTTTTTGTTATAGGTTCTTATGGTGTTATAGGGAGAATTTATTTTGATTTTTTATCTTCAATTTCTAATTCTTTTTCTAGTTCATTTCCTTCTCTATTACTCTCTTCATTTCCTAGTATTTGGACAAATTCTTCCCAACTGATGTTGGGTTTAGTTCTTTGCAAACAGTCTTTAAAAAGTAACTGAATGAGACAATGGTGGGAGAGAGTTTTAGAATTACCTTTTTAAAAAGCCTTCGACATTTTGGAGATCATATGAAGCAAAAATTTTGGAATTTTTATCTCCACTCCATGCCATAAATGATTAAATAACTTGAAGTGTATGCCATGTAGCATTGAATAACTTCTTTCACAGATGAAATATCTAGAGATAAACTTGGTGGCCTTAGCCCATCTTCATGGTAGAGATAACTTTGTGGTTCCCTACTTTGATTTTTCTAGTTGTTCATTTACTCTACTAAACCTTCATCTCTCAGCCTTGGCATTATATTTGTCTTTACATTCCTCCTCTATTCTAGGTAGTTTCATTACTTTGTTGATTACTATTTCCATCAATTTTACTTCTATCCCTTTTACCATGTCTAAACTATTATGCAATGTACCAAAAATTCCTCCACAATTCCTTCATACATGGGCTATATTTTCTTAAAATATTGTGCCCATTGTATGTGTTGGAACATGGCCAAGATTTTGGGGTTGTTGGTCAAAGGATTAATATCAACTGGTTCATTTTTTAACAAATTACCTCATATATTTCATGAGTTTTAGGTTTGGGTATTTGCAACAAGGGTTTTGGGTAATGGAAGAATGATTTGTGAATTATACATTGAGAGGTGAAATAATTCTTTTAAATTATGAGAAATATTTCCCCAACTTAATTTGTCACTTGTCCTTGAGGGGTGAAGGCTAATGTGCACAAAACACTCATGGGAAGAGTAAGGGTTGGTAGTAGCAGTTGTGTCAATGGTCACATCAACAATGATGGAGAAGGTAAGAAAACATGATAAGAAGAGGATATAGTGGTACATTTATAGTATTAAATCTCATCATCTTTAAAAATAATTAAAATATATGATAGGAAATAATTATAAAATAATTACCATATTACCTATAGAAATACCTTTCATAAATATGCAAATGATGATGTGAAGTGGCGATCATGGTATATGCTAGCATTTGAGTGGGAGAAATTTTTTGATGTAGGATGGAATGTAGGAAGACATCCTATAGAAAGATATGTGTCCTGTAACAACAAGTTTTATCCTACAGTAACAAGTTTTCCCATCCTGTAGCAAGAAGGAAATTTTATTTTTGCTCCAAGGGAATGAATCTACAAGCAAAAGCAAAGGAAAACAAAACATTTGTATTACAGTAGTGCCTTTTCTTCTTGTTTTTTTAATGAATTTTGATCATATAGTGACTCAATTTTCTAAGACAACATCTAACAACAATGCCCAAAGGTTTTCATTACTGAATTTTAGATTTTCTAGTCCCAACTCAACTAAAATCATAAGAATCCAGAGGGTAGGATTTTATTTATCCTAAACCAAACCATTGGAAATGATTTTTTCTTAGTTGTAGGAAGATTTATTACTCTTGTAAAATATTAGAGAAGGGTTGACAAAAATACCCTTCAATTACAGGAATAAGTTGATTTTCTTCATGAAGAAGAGATGGGTGTTTTTCTTTAAGAAGTTGGTGAGTGAGAATTTTCTTGAAGAATGGTTTATTATACAACTTGAGCCAATGGCCATTAACAACTTGAGAAATGGTTGTGATCTTTATATCTCCATTGTCAAAAACTCATTCAATCTCATAAGGACCAAGCCATTTAGACTGTAGTTTTCCTTAATGATCCTTATATTTAGAGTCAAAAAGGAGTGCACAGTCTCCTAGTTGGAAATTCTTAGTCTTGATATTCCTATCATGCCATCTGACATGTTGTCTTTACACTATTTTAGTATGATGACGTGCTTCCTTTCTGAGCTATTCAAGTGCATTCAGTTGCATGATCATGTCTTGTTGAGCTTGAGAAAGATCTAAGCACAAATAAGTGTTGTTCTTAATGTATTATATTCAAACTCAATGGGTAGAATATGCTTTTTACTATAAACTAGTTCATATGGAATGAAACATGTTGTATTTTTCCAAGTGATTTTATAAGCCCAAACTGCTTCTATAAGATGAGTTGATCAATATTTTATATGCAAGTTGATAGTCTTAATGAGGATATTTTCCAATTCACAGTTTGTCACTTCCACCTAACCATTTGACTAAGGATGGTAGGGGGTAGATTTCTTGTGTGTAATTTCATATTCTTTTAATAAGGTAGCTATGAGTTTTGATGTGAATTATGGGCCTTAGTTTGTGACTATTTCTCTTAGAACTCCATAACAAGTGAAGATTTTTTCATAAAAGAACTCAACTACCTTCTCATCTTAGGCATGGGTTAAGTCTTTGACCTCTACCCATTTGGTGACATAATCAATACACACCAGTATGTATTCCTTTTTTTTGGATTTAGGATCAATGGGACCTATAAAATCCAGTCCTCATTTGTCAAAGGGTTCTAGAACTAGTTGTAGTTATAATGGCATTTCATCAAAGCAAGTGGTATTTTCCATACACTGGCATTGATCACATCTATGGGTGTACATCATGGCATCCTTATGTAAAGAAGTCCAACAACATCTATTAGTGATTACTTTCATGGTAGTCAATTTGGCAACAAAATGACCCCATAGGGATCATCATGGTAGGCTCTAAGAATATCATAAGATTCATCTTCTTGAATACATCTTCTCATAACTGAATCTGTTCCAATGATAAAGAGATACCTTTTAATCCATGAATAATGTCTTCTCTTTTAGCTTATGTGTTATTTATCCCTATGTGAGAAATGTTATGGTAATAATCCTGTAGCAAGATAGTGAGCAATATCTATGAACCAAGGAGATTAAATTTTTACATCAAATAAATGTTCATTATAAAAAGAATCATCAATAATAGGAGTGTGCTCATTATTTTGTATTCAAGATAGAAAATTTTCTACTACATTATCTTTACCAAGTTTCTCCATAATGGTAATATCAAATTCCTATAGTAAAAATAACCAACAAATTATCCTCCCTGTTACAGAAGGTTTGTTCATTAAATACCTTATTATTGAATGATCAGTGTGGATGAATACTTGGTAACCAATAATGTAGTGTTGAAACTTGTTGATGGCATAGACAACAACAAAAAAATTCTTATCTATTACAGTGTAGTTTAGTTCAGCCCCTTGAAGATTCTTGCTGATAAAATAAATTATATAACTCAAAGATTCATCTTTTTGGCTAAGGATAGCTCCTAGAGTGGTGTCAGATGCATTTGTATGAATGTGAAAAGGATTATTTTAGTCAGGCCCTCTCAAAATATGAGTTGTTATGGGCAAGTCTTTGAGTTTTCTAAAGGCATTTTGATAATCATTAGTCCATGTAAATTCAGCATCTTTAGTAAGCAATCCAAACAATGAGGTGGCAATTTTACTAAAATCTTTAATGAATCATCTATAATAAATAGCATGTCCTAGAGAACTTCTAACATATTTCTACTTCTTTAGTGTGGGTATATCCTTGATGATACTTATCTTTGTTGGGTCAACTTGAATTCCACCAGGGGATATGTGATGTCCTAATACAATCCCTTCAATAATGAGCATGTAACACTTTTCATTGCTCAGAGATAATTGATGGTCCTGGTAGTGTTGAAGAACTTTCTCTAGTTTGTCAGCATTTCTTCAAATGTCTACCCATATATAGTGAAATCATCCATGTATATTTCAACACAATCATGGGAGAGATCAGAAAATATGCTTAACACATCATGTTGAAAAGTAGTTGGGGCATTGCAAAGACCAAATGGAAAGATGGCATACGCATAGGTTCCCCAAGGGTAAGTAAAAGTGGTTTTGTCTTGGTCTTTTTGATTAATTCATATTTTATTATAACCACTATAACCATCTAGGAAATAAAATTACTTCTTTCCTGCTAATGTATCCAATACTTAATCAATAAATGGAAGGGGAAAGTGATCCTTCCTTGTAGTAGCATTCAACTCTTGATAGTCAACACAAATACACCATTTGCCTCCTTTATTAGGTATAATGACCAAGGGAAATACCCACTAGCTATCCAAGATAGGGTAAACAAATCTTGCATCTAAGAGTTTTTATAACTCATATTTGACAATGTCTTTAATTGCAAGATTTATTCATCTTTGGGGTTGGTGAATAGGTTTGCATTATTCTTTAATGTAAATATGGTGCATGCATAAATATAGGGGTATTCCTCTCATGTCATGGTAATCCTAGGTAAATGTTATTGTGTGCCTTCTTAGCATTGTAAGTAATTGACTTTCTTCATGGGGTGTTAAAGAAGTGTTGATGTTGAGAGGTTTGTTTGGTAGGATGTCTACTTACTTTGTTAAAGAAAGCATGGTCTCTACATTGGCAATTAAGGGAGCATAACTTCATTAAAGGGAAGTAACTGATGGAATTCCAAAATGCCTCTTATGGTTTCATCAAAATCATTCTTAAGAAAGGTATCATGAAGAGGACATGGTGTACAGTCCAATAGGTTGGTGGCAATAGTATCCTATTGATAGGTGTTTTGTAGGATACTAATAAGGATTGTGTCTTATTTTTGGTCCTACGGAGATAGACTCCAGTCAATTATGCAGAGAGTCTATAACAAGAAAACTCTCTGAGGTCATCAATCCAAGGGATTGGTCCATTCTTCAAGGAAGGTTGAGCTGGTAGATACATCATCAATTTCTTAGTGTCATTTTCATTGTAAATTAGCATTTTTCTTGACATACAACTAATAAAGGCATCAGTGATAACCAACCATGGGTGAGCAAAGATGAGAGGATAACCCCCCAAATTACTCTTTGGTTGTAATACAATAAAGTCTATTGGATATTGCCAATAATCTACAATGATAACAAGGTCCTCAATAATTCTTTTAGGCTTTATAGTTGATATGCCAACCATCTAGAGGATGGTAAGTGTTGAATGGAGAGTGGTAAGCTTTAGTTGTTTCATGGTCTCCATGGTAATCACATTAATGGATTCACCTAATTCAATTAAATTATTGGAGATAGGTTGTTCATGGATGCTAACATTAACTACAGGACTTCTTAGATCAAAATAATTTTGGGGAACTATGTTTTCTAACATAATATCTGCTAATTAGCCAATAACCTAGACTGTTTTAGTATCCTTCTTCTTTCTTCGTAGTTTTTTCAAACATAACTCTCAAATAACTTTATTTTAGATAGGACCATCCTTTATTGCTTGAAAGAGTGGGATTTTGATGCACACATTCTTGAGTTATCCTAGGATATCAAATTCAATATCTTGTTTAGGACGTGATATGTCCAATCTCTCTAGAAAAGGAGGATTGTCAGTTTCTTTTTAATTTTCTAATGGACTTGGCTCAAGGTTGGCTATGGATGATTATGGATTAGTATAGAGTAGAGCTGATTCAAAGTGTTTTGTGAGTATAAGTGAGGTGGGTTGTGAAAGAACATGGCCTCAATAAGTTGAACTTGATTAATATCCAAAGTGTATGTTGGATATTGCATTATTTTAGTGGATTGTGTCAATTGAACTAACTTATGGGTAGGATTGGGGATGGGTTGAGTGGGTAATTAAGTGGTTCAAATAGGTTACTAAGTGTTTGGCATTATGTCATGTTCTTTTGGTTGCTACATTTACTGGGGAAAGCCTTGATTTCCTCTCCATTTTTGTTGCCATGGATTAGAGGGATAAAACCATTGCTGATTTTGGAATTATCTCTATCAAGGTTGTTGCCCATTTTGTTATATCTATAACTGATTCTAAGGTAGCTACCAATTTGTTTGGGACCAATTTGGATTGGGTATATTCATCTAATAACCATATTGAGGATTATTTGAGAATTGAGAATTTGCAAACATAGAGTTTGATGGCATACCTGGTCTTTGTACCCATGCTTTATGTTGATCCACAAAAAACACTTGGTTATCATCTTTTCCTATGGCATGTAGATCTATTATCTCAAGATTTTTCTTGGTGATACTAGCTACCTGAGCCTTCATGAAATGGCTAGTGTAATATGCCTTCTTCTTTCTACATTTAGGACAACAAATGGCTAAAGTTTTCTCAATTTCTTCTTGCTTTCTATGTGTATGTAATGTATCAAGCTGAGTAGTTAGGTGACTGATGATGTCCTGCTTCATATTTTCGAGTAGGTTTCTAACTTCACATTTAGATAGTTCTATAATAGATCTTGTACGAAGGGGTTATGCCCTTACTTTTATTCATGGTTGATCTGGAGTAGTTCGTACATAGAACTGTTAGTTCATCAAATGGCAGTTTAGAAACATCACCACCAAACATTAGATCTAGTGCCTCCAAAAATCATCTCTAATTTCCTTCAAGAATATCAACTTGACTGATTCCTTGTCCATTATGGTTTGTTTAGATTTTTGCAAGCTGAATAAAAATCTTTCCATATACTCCTCCTTTGATTCATCATCAACTTGCATCATTCAAAAAATATCATCTCTTCTGTAGTTTTTGCCCTTCTCCTTCATTTCTTCCCAAGTAGAAATGGCATCCTTTTCAAGTCCCATGAACCATCTAAGTGTTTCATATTTGAGTGTTGTTAGAAATAGTTTGAGTTTCTAAGCATCTTGATTATAATCATAGTTACGGCATAAGATGTTGAACTCAAAAATAAATGTATCTAGATTCTCAAACGCTTTTCCTCTAAACGTAGGGAGGGTAGAGTGAGGGATATTTTTCATGGGTGCATTTCCATCAAGAATAAGGATAGGAAATTTGAAAGTAGTAAACTCAATGGTTGTGTTTTCTTCCTAGTGATCCCCCATGAATACTCTTTGTGTTGGTAGATGGGAGGTTGTTGCTACCCATCACTCAAAATTCTTATCAATTCTTATATTTCCTAGGGTGTAGAAGATGGAGACTTTATATTTTTCCTTAGGAATTTATGGATTCTTATATAATGGGGATGGTTTGGAGGTTTCAAAATATTTAGTTAGTGTCTCAGCAAAGAGACTTTCTAAATTGGAAGATTTTATTGGCTTGGTGTTTATTCTAAGGATAATAATAGCTTTGAATGCCTCCTTAGCAAGAAATTTAGGCAACAGAGGGAAGTGAACTTCATATTATTGAGTATGAGCTGATAAGGTGGGAATTCTTAGAGGTATTTCATGTGAGTCTCTCTCAAGGGTATGAATCTCTTGAAGATCTCCAGCTTGTGCTACCAGTCCATCCAAAAATTCTTATTTCTCAACCTCTTCTATTGACAATTGTGAGTGATTTTCAAGAATTCCTTCATGTTCCTCAATTTTTGTAAGATGTATTTCAGATATTTTATCAATATTAAATGATTTAGGAAAAAAAATACCTATATATTCCTCTTCACTTTGCATATGTCAACCCCTTTTTTTAACTTTTTGCCCACCATGCCTGCACAGGGTTAGTAATATGGGGGTCTTTGAAAATTTCCACTATTCTACTTGAAAAAAGGGAAATTTTAAATTATTAAGTTAGTAAATATTTAAACTATAAAAAAATATCAAGCTTTGGAAAAAAATAAACATCCCAAAGTAATTGCTATCATGATTGAAGATTACAAGTTTGTGACACCCTTCCCCAAAAATGATGCCAAAAATGACCAGCAACTACTTCATAATTGGATATACTTGTCTTGATCAAAATGAAAAAAGAGAGTAACCATGGATCTATACCTTCTATCTCATTAAAATTTAAACCTAGGGATGTAGACTTGATAGGATGATGCCACTAAATGTGCACACTCAATCTCTAATTTGGCATTCTGCTAATTGTATCTAAGATGTTGAAGTGCAGTAAATGAAATGATCGAAATGAAACATAAAGAAATTATAGTAAAATAAATCCTTATGAATGAGAAGCTTCCTAAAATAAATCTTAAATAAGAATGCAATTCACATAATTAAAAAATGAAACATACAATTCTTAAGGAAATCAAATAACATGCTTCACTAACTAGATGGGTTGGATTGTTGTTATAGCCTTCCAAAGGGGGCCCTTCCTCCTTCCAACTCAAGCTTCAATCCTTCATTTTACAACATTATATTAAACTCATAATTTCTCACTCATATTAATCAAAAGTGTAGCAATGATTTTCTACATGAAGTTACAATCATAATTGTTTAACACAATGTACTTCTAACAATCTCTATTCAATATGTACTATATATATCAACTCTAATGCTACACATTTATATACCACAAAGGATATTGTTTTATGAAAAAAATATATACATTCTATTCTAAGATACATTCGAATTGGAATAACTAAAAGTGGTTCTTTTTGCTAAAGACATTCTTCATGTGAATCTTGTGATCTACTATAGGACAACAGGGTTGTTTCATTCTTTAACCACTTCCTTATTGAGCTCCATGGAGGTAGAATCATTCCTATGAGTTGGTTAGAAGAGAATAAAAATGTATTCATCCACATATTTGGTCACACAGTGGTTGTAGGATGGTCTGTGTAATGAGATTCTTTTTGTTTCAGGATGCTCCATGTTATATACCTATTTCTTCAAAACACATACATAAAAAAAGCATCCTAAATTAATAGACAACCATTATATATTTAATTTCAATTCATAATTTTAACTATTAAAAATAATTTGAAAACATAATGCTATATGGTTCATGGAAGTGTGGAACTATATGGAAAAGTGTTTCAAAATCATGGTAAATAAGCAGGATGAGCACAATAGATGGACACAATAACATGACATTTATGAAGCTCATCAAAAATTATCCTAATATAATTGCATATAACTTGAATTATCTTATGCATTTTACTTTAGATAAAGGTAAGAATAATTTTGGTGACAAGTGGTGCCATCCTCATCACTCATAACTCATGACAACTTTAAATTCCATGCACATCAATTCTTGATTACTCAGTTTACATCAAGGCCCACACTGACAAATAACATTGATCTAGATGATAATTTTTTAATCACCAATGCCACTATTATAGACACCTATGAGGAACATCAATGTCTTTTCCACACCAAGTTCTAGGTGAAGGGTCAGCTTCTTCATGTCATTATTGATAGTGGCAATTAGAATAACATCATCATGTAATCCATATCACAAAATCTTGATCTTACCACTACTATGCATCCTATGACATATTAATTAAGAAGTCTCTAGTAGGGGAATTAAATAAAAATTTGGGACAATGCACCTTCTAGTAAAAATTCAAGCCTATGGAGGACATTGTCACTTATGACATCACACCTTTGGAGGTCTAGGACATCTTTCTAAGAAGGATGTATTTGTATGACCATGAAGCTACATATCAAGCCAAGCCATAATGTTGGATTATTTGCACATAAGATCACTAATTTAACCTCTTTGAATCAACACTCATGACCAAATTCACCTTGATCTCTACCAAATAGTGTCATGCATAAATTTCATAATACTCACATTTTTGCCTAATACACTTGCGCATAAGTCAAACTAGTGTTTAGTAGTATGCACCATGTAATCAAATCCACAGTATCAACAACTTGACAAGCTACTGAAGCAACATGATGAAGTATAAAAAAATTGAAGGCCTTCTAACATGATACATATTAAATCATCACATTGATTTAGTCTTAGTATCCACTCTATCGAACAGACATCTATACCATAGATCAATTTAAGAGAATGATGTAATTTAGTACCAAATACAAGAGCTCCTTAAATAAGGAAAGATCAAGCCTAACTCTTCTCCTTGTGAGATTATGATAGTTTTCATGCCTAAGAAGGATGGGTAATGATGTCTCTACATAGATTATCTGCACTCAACAAAATCATTATGAAAATTTGGTATCTATTATCATGCATTGACAACCTCTTAGACCATCTCAAAGGTACACAATACTTCATGAAGATTAAATTGAAGTTAGGTTACTATCAGGTTCTAGTCCTTCCCAAATACATTTTAAAAATAAACTTCAATACATGAGAAGGATATATGAATGGTTGGTTATGTAGTTCAACCTAGCCAATACACTAAGCACTTTCATGTGTTTGATGAATGATCTACTTAGGTATTTTCTCCACTCCTTTTTATCATTTTCTACATGGATAACATCCATATCTTTAGAAATACTTTGGAGGAGCATGTGGAACATATCATATATGTCTTAGACACCTTACATCAACATAAATTTTAGTCCAAGTTATTAAAGTTTACATTTGGCATTGCATAATCCAATACCTGAGCTACATCATTGACCATGTTAGAATTCATGTAGACCCAGAAAAGATCAAAGTGATCTATGATTGGCCCACTCTATGTAATCTCACAGAATTGAAGATTTTTCTTGGACTCATGAGCTTATACCACATGTTCATCCTTAGTTTCTCACACATCTCTTTTCCAATTAACTAGATAAAATGTACAAAATCTAAGTTTTATCATATGCAATAATGAAATTTTTAGGCATTCAAGTAATACCTCTACACAAAACCCATAATTACAATACCTTGCATTGTGCATTCCTTCAAGGCTTCACTTTTGAGGTACTTAAGTGTCACTATAATGACATTCAATGTTATAATGAATTCTTATTTTTTATATAATTATCAATAAAATGTACTAATAATAAGTGTTATATGTTCTTTTAAAAATCCTTAGCTTCTTGTAGCCCTTCTATATATGCTTGCATGGATTGCCTCTACTCAATTATTGTCCTAAATTCACTAATGTAATTGTGTATTTATAGACATTCTAAATTCAAATAGTTCCCCATTAGCATCTAAACCAACATCAAGTGGATAAAACATCCAACAAGGCATGAATATAAGACATGGGTGCACTTAGATGGACCCAAAATATAAACTCCACTAGACATACATTATATGTTTCCAGGCCCCAGAATTATATAGTGTGTAGTTTTAGGGACCACCAAAAACACAAAGAGGGAAAGTGGGAAGAGAGGGAAAGAGTAGGGAGATAGTTAAAAGAGGGGGAAATGATTGAAAAATAAATAAAATATACACCAATAAGGCCTAATTTAGACCAATTATAAATAAGTACATATGTAACTATAATAATGCACTCTTAAAAGTAATAAATGCTTAGGGAGGACTTTTATATGTCTACATAATACCTTACTTTTATGTGTGTGTGTGTGTGTGCATAATATCAAATTAAAATAGACAAAGGTAGGATACAATATTTTGTGCCTCTTAAAGCTCCTACAATAAACTTCAATGATCCTATAAAACATGCAAAGACATTTACACATGGATAATTGGCCAAAGTAATAATATGCTAAAATCTAAAAAGGAAAAACTAAAATAAATACATGTGTTTTTTGTAAAATATATAAGGATGCCCCTATGAAGATATACACCTATGAATCCATGTTGTATCTTGCATGCATTTATAAGTACAATATTTAGTAATAAAAAATTAAGTGGAAATAAATAATCTTGATACTTAAGAATCAAGGCTAATAAATATCCTGAATAAATATTAAAATGGGAATAAATGCCATGTGTTGGGTATGTTTAGGATTAGGTAAAATATAAATTTGGTCATTCATATGAGTGAAAAAAATATTGAATATCTTGATCCTAGAGTCTAGATTATGAATAAAATGAGTGGAATATATTCACCCTTGTGAGACATGAGATGAACTTATCAATCACATCTCAAATGAAATATATTACCCCCATTATGTGTAAAAAAAATATAAAATCATTGATGTCTAACATAAAAATATACCATCTTGAAATCATGTAGATTATAAGTGTTTTTCCTCCTATGATGTAGTCAATATAATTACATATATAATGTACCCCACATGGGGAAAATTTAAGTATGTAAGCGTATGAGTAATATGTACCACATAGGAAAATTTTAAATAACATAATCCTAGAAGTAATATGGCCCACTTGGGAAAAATATTTATAATTTAATCATTAGGCATGGGCAAAATGTATGTTGTAGACCACAATTTTAAAATACACTGTAAGAATTAAAAATCTACAAATAGTATAGTATCAATAAAATATTCCCCATATGAAAGCAAAATATGTGTAGTAGTACCCAAAGCATAAGATATATTAATGTCAAGCACAAATAGGGTTCTATCCCCAATGGATGCATGTATAGATCATGTCAATGTAGGCAAGAACATGAATTTTTTTTCATGGTATGGATCATGTAATATAAGCATATTTTGGGATATGTGTTGACACAAAACAAAATAAAGATCAAACTGAGCAAAGAATAAAAAAACATAGACACAAAAGGAAAAGTCAATCAGGAAATAAGCATTGGGACAAATAAATATTAAATTATCTAAACATGGTAAATAAATAGGAATAAAAATAACAACTAGGGCCAAATAAAAATGATAAAATATGCAAAAAAAACTAAAGAGAACTTAATAAAATTTATGACTGATCAATTATAACATTGGGAAATCATAGAGATAACACATTCATATACCAAAATAAAAGGAAATGAGGCACATCAAACACATAGTAATCATGAAAAATGCATTGAAGACACATCAGTAAATGCAAGGAAATGATGGGTCAAAAAGGGCGCTTAAGTGCCAATGAAATATTAGAAAAAAAAGACATACCTCAACTTTGATCGATGATTTGAGAGGCTTCCATAAGGAATTTCATCATAGTGTAAAAATAAAATTTGTAATATTTCAAATTAAATTTATGAATCTAAAGTTTATTTTTCACTTAAATCAAAAAAATTCAATGTATCACTCCTTATATTTTTATAAGCTCATAAAGGGTGAGCACGTGTTCGTCAAGCCTTTTTTAAAGCAATCAAATGATTTTTTTCATAATTTTTGTAGATATGTGCATGTCTTGATGAATAATGTTGTGGTAATTTTTTATTATTATCTAATTGAGTGTTTTAAAAAAATGAAATATGTTTTCCCATCAAGGCAAACATGATCAAAAAAATATTTTTATAAATATTATAGCTTGCAAGCCAAAAGTTGTAAATATTTAATGAGTCAAAAGTTATTAAAATTTTTCAATGTTTATATATATTGACTACTAGGATACATTTAAGGAAATAAGTCAATATTAAACAACAATTATACTTAAAATATATATATATATATATATATATATATATATATATATATATATATATATATATATATATATATATATATATATATATATATATATATATATAATAAAACTAGATAATTTGCTTGACAAAACTCATTTGAATTTTACATATAGACATAAATAAGTAAACCAAAAATATAGGTGAGAGAGGCGATCTCCATGAAATTGTATTTTACCCGTGTGTTATAGAAATATAATTAGGCTTGGGTACACATGGCTAAAACCAAGGCAAAACCCAAGCAAAAAGAGAAAGGATTTTTTAAATAAAGAAAGTAGATATTCTTTTTGGATATGAGTAATGTATCTAGTAAAATAAATTTAAACTATAAGAATATAAAATGTAACATAAAATTAAATGTAAAACATACAAATATAAAATGTATATATACTTTACATTTACATTACATTTTATATTTTATATTATATATTTCATTTATATTAAAGTTTATATTCTTATACTATAAATTTATTTTACTAAAGATAAGAAATTAGCGACACTTTGTGTCTTCTAGAATTATTTTTAGAGCTCTAGGAGTTAATTTTTAAAATATATATTTTTTTTTAATAATCTAGTTAGTATGTATCCATTTTCTAAATTTCAATATTTAACTTAATACTTTCTAGGTGTAACTTTTTCACCTAGAAAAACCAATTGGTGTTTTATAGGTTTTTGGGCCTTTGGGATTGATTGCTAACATTTTTAAGATTTCTAGTTGTGTCAAAATTGAATTTTACAAACCTCACATATCACTAGTCATGAACATTGGTAGTTGTCCATGAAGGTGAGTAATCATTCATGAATACATTTTTAAGATTTCTAGTTGTGTCAAAATTGAATTTTACAAACCTCACATATCACTAGTCATGAACATTGGTAGTTGTCCATGAAGGTGAGTAATCATTCATGAATATTAGTAGTTCATGCCCTATCTATATATGGGGGTTGGTCATGTAACCCTAGATAGATATATAAGGGGTTGGGTGTGTAACCCCAGATAGATATATAGGGGGTGGCAAGTATGAGTGAAGTTATTTAATGATTATTGAAGATGGAAGTGTACCCTAGATAGATATATGGGGTTGGCAGTGAGTGTTGAGAGGATACTGACACACAAATTCACATACACACTAATTGAATGCATCTTCGATATAAATTTAGTGTTTATGCATAATGTTTTAAGAGATAAATTTAATTAATGTGACTTGATTAATCTAAATTTAGTGCCTCATATCATCATTTATCATTTTATCATGATCAAATATCATTATTATTACACCCTTAACCTATGGTGTGTCTAGGGATATGTGTGGTCAACTTGTGGTTTGCATACCTCTTATATTATCTTGTCACATATCTCTATGTTCTTGGTAAAGTCAACCTATGGAACAACCATGGCTAAGTAGAGTATATATAGGAGGTAGTGGTTAGTATTTGATTATCATATTTAAATTTTTTTTCTTATTAATTTATTATGGAGGTTTCCCCCTCGAAGTGGCTCATCTATATTTTACAAACATTTTTCTCTTTTGTCAAGTATTGTTTTGGATCTACATATTATGCTCTTAGTTCTATTATATAATATTTTATTATGTGAACATCTAAGTAATTTATTTACAAGTGGTATTATGGCTTCGATTTGGGAGAGTTTTACAGTGTTGTTTTTTACAAATTTGGTGTTGTGGGTTTCCTATGAGCAGAAGGATAAAATACATAACTTACGATCAAGAAAGAATTTATTTTTATAACACTATAATTTTGTTCAAATTTATTTTTTTATAAAAAATACGAAAAAATAAATAAATAAAAGTCTATAAAAAATTCACCATTATGGAAATTAGCAGTCCATAGATTCATCTAAGTGAGATGATCATAACAGTATATCTACCAATACATGTTTCTAACCACAAAATTTCACCTTATGCACATTAGTAGTCATTGGATTAATGTGATTAATATTATTGTAATGGTATAATCTATTGATACACTTTTTTTATGGCTAAAACCCTTTATCTTAAGGTTTGTGCATTGTTGGTCCTAACACTCATATACACACAAAAGAGAAAGAAACTCCAAAAACTCTTCACAAGAATGACATGGAGTCTAGAACTTCTAATCCATTTATTTTTGAGGTGGTTTACCAAATTCAATTAGATTTACAAAGCATGGTGGGAAATATGATCTCAATGTGGTTAAAAGGGATATCATTAGGGTAATAGGGGACCTGAATGTTTTAAAGGATCAATTGACACTTATAACTAGTAAATTATATAATCTTACAACTCAGCCTTCATAAAATAATCTTCCACCACTCAAGTTTAGTTCTCCCCATTCAAATAATCACAGCTCCAATTTGGGTCTGAAGTAGTTGTTACTAAAAGTGTACTTTCACAAGTTTGATGGTAAATATACACTCACTTAGATCAATCATATCTATAATTCATTTGATCTAGATCAAACTCCATATGTGTTAAATGTGGCCATAGCCTCTCTATATTTGGAACCTGAGTATTTCATTTGGTATAGATGGTTTTTTGCTAAAAATAAAAATAAGGGATTTTAAGTTTCTTGGTCTGCATTTTTTAAGGAGTTGTAGATCCACTATCACAATAATGTCTCAAAAAACTAATTCATTCAGGTAGACAAACTACATCAAATAGGGACTATGAAGGATTATATTCATCAATTCTAGAATCTCTCCTTGTGTGTGGATGATATCATTGAGGAAAATTTGATTGACATGTTTAGTCCCAATTTAATAACTAAAGCCAATACCAGTGGTACACATGGTAGAGGAAAACCTTTGGTCAAATGAAGACATTTCACTAATGTTTATTAATGTAATTTACCAACCCCATCATTTATTTAGACTACAATATTGACCCCTCAAAAAATTGAAGAGAAGCATGCAAAAGGGTTATATTTTTATTGTGATAGCAAATGGAGCAAAGGACATAGATGTTATGAAAATAAGTTGTTTTACATTGAAGGTGCCAATAAGGATGAATAAGATGATGATGCCTTAGGTGCAAGTTTTGAAAAACCTAAGGATGAATCTAAATATTCTCAACCTACTATTTCTTATCATGCACTTTCAGATATTAGTACTCTTCAAACTCTTAAGGTGTTAGGTTTACTAAGAAACAGAAGGTGATTATATTGATTGACTCTAAGAGTACACACAATTTCATCAACAGTAAGTTGGATACTTATTTAATCCATTTTACTTACCTAATTTTGGAATTTTAGGTCATGATTACAATTGATGGTAAAGTTAATTGTTATTGAAAATGCCATAGTATTAATATTGTTATGGGAGACTACCTATTATATTGTCCTATGTTTTATATTCCTATGGGTGGGGCTCACATTATTTTTATAGTGTAATGTCTTACCACTTTGGACATTATTACAATGAATTTCTAGGAATTATTCATGCACTTTCATTTAGAAGGTGAGATATTTGAACTGCATGGTTTACAAGCTAAATCTCCATAATTATCTAGTTCTCACTAGATGATGAAGATGCTCAGAAAAGGTGTGAAAGGATTTGTTGTGCAATTATTTTCCATAGAAGTTCAACCATCCAAGGATTCTACCCATCTTGATTTACAACTGGTGTTGGATGACCATTATGTTATTTTTGATGCCATGCAAAAAGGGCGTCCACTAAGTAGAACATGATCATGTCATTATAATACTTTTAGGTAGTAAACCAACCAATATAATACCCTATAAGCATCCCTATTCCTAGAAGAGTGAAATTGAAAATATGGTATAAGAGATACTAGAGGTAGGAATTATTAGACATAGCAAAAGTGAATATTCTTCCTCGGTGGTGATGGTGTGTAAGAAGGATGACACTTGGATGATGTGCCCAAAACACTAAGAAAACAATAAGTAAACCATCAAAGATAAGTTTTCTATTACAGTAATTGATGATTTACTAGATGAATTGTATGGCATTATTTATTTTACCAAATTATATCTTCACTCTAGGTATCATCATATTCTAATCCACGAGGAGGACATACCTAAAATAGCTTTTTGGAATCATGAAGGCCAATATGAGTTTATGGTCATGTCTTTTGGTCTCAAAAATGAACCATCTACATTTTAAAGTTTAATGAGTATTATTTTTAGGCCATTTTTTATAAATTTTATGTTGGTATTTTTTGATGACATTCTTATTTATAGAAAAATTTGGAAATACCATTTAAAGCATGTGAAATAAGTACTTTTGGTTTTGAAATGACATCACCTTTATGCCAAACCTTCCAAATGTGTTTTTGGCATCATAGAGGTGGATTAATTGGGTCATATTATTTCATATGAAGGTGTGAGAGTTGATCCTAAAAATATCTAAGTGATGATGGAATGGTAAGTGCCCAGGAACCTTAAGAACATTCAAGGATTTCAAGGGCTAATAGGTTACTATTACAGGTTTGTCAAAAAATATGGTATTATTATGGCCCACTCACATATTTTTTGAATAAATATTCCTTCTAGTGGATTGAAATAGTTATCAAGGTATTGGAACAGCTGAAAATGGCTATGTGCACCACTCTAGTTTTGGCTACCCTTTTTTTCTAAAACTTTTGTTGTTGAATGTGATACATTAGGATATGGCATGGGGGTTGTAATCATGAAATAAGGTAGACCACTTGAATTTGAGAGTCATTAAATAAAGTTAAAAAAAATCTGAAGCCAATCTATGAGAAATATATGATGGCTATTCTACATGTAGTTAATCAAGCATGAAAACTTTATATGATGGGTCAGCACTTTCAGGTAAAGACTAATCATGATAGCCTCAAAAAAATTTAGAACAATGATTGTCATCAGAAGAATAATAAAAATAGGTGACTAAAATGTTAGGATATGATTTTTAAATAATATATAAGAAAGGAAAAAATAATGTGGTGGTAGATGCACTATCCATGCATGGTGAATCGGTTGAGGCATGATTATGTGCAATGCCCATTTGGTAGGTAGATTGGCTAAAGGAAACAAGATTAGAATGGTAGAATGATAGGGATACCCAAGATTTGATTCAAAATATTCAACATGGTTTTGGGGAGGTTAAAATTTTGTAGGGAAGTGCAACACATTATGGTATAAAAATTGATTATACCTCTATAAGAATTCTCTTCTTAAACATAAAATCCTTTAAGAACTTCATACATTTCCAATAGGAGGTCATTCAAGAATTTTAAAAACATATCATAGAATCAAGAAAGATTTATTTTGGGAAAGACTCAAGGGGGATGTCCAAAAATATGTGGTTGAATGCATGGTATGACAATAGAACAAAGGTGAGACCACTAAGACCCCAAGTCTTTTAAATCCTTTATCCATCCCTAGCTAGAGGTGGGAGGAGGTTTTAGTGGATTTTATTATTGGGTTATCATAGTTTGAGGGTAAAAATGTTATCATGGTAAATTTGGATCAACTCACCAAATATAGTCATTTTTATTCCTTGTCATAATCATTTTTTACTAATACAGTAGCTTATACTTTTCTCAATACAATTCAAAATTTTCATGGTACTCCAAATATCATTGTAAGTGACTAAGATCCCATATTTACTAATAATTTTTGGACTAAATTATTTTCTTTTTTGGGTATCTAGTTGTTTCATATCTCATCCTATCATTCTCAATCTGATTAAAAAAAATCTAGAAGTGTATCTTCATTATTTTGTTTCTGATAAATGGGACAAATGGGTTGATTGGTTGCCACTTGTCGAATGGTGGTATAACACTTCTTTGCACAATTATTCTAAAATGTATCCCTTTGTGACATTATATCTCTATCACTCCCCATCCAAATCTTCAGACTTGAATTTCCATCTCAAGGTTAAATTTATTGAGTAACACATTCACCATTAATAGAAGGTAACTTGCTAGTTTACAAGAGAATTTAGCAAAGGTGCATAATAGAATGAAGCAGTAAGCAAATCAACACCATAGTGATTGGTATTTTGACATAGGTAATTAGGTCTTTATGTATTTTTATCCTTATAAGTATATGTCTCTAAATCAAAAGAAAAAGGATAGTAAACTATCCCCTAAGTATCATGGTCTTTATTAAATCTTGTAGAAAATTGGTAGTGTGGCCAACAAGCTAGAATTTCCCATGTCCACTCGCATACATATAGTATTTCATGAATCTTTATTGAAAAAGGTAATTAGACACATATTTTATACCCAAATTGAGTTACTTTAATTGTATGAATAAGTCCAAGTCATTCTAGATCCTTAAGAGATCCTTCACATGTACACTAAGCAACTATAGAACAAAGTGATTAAGGAGTGTTTGATCAAATGGAAAAATCTATATTTTTAAGATGCAACATGGGAGGATGAAGCATTAGGAAAATATTGTTCTAAATGGGAGGAGCATGCTACACCCTTAACCTATGGCATGTTTATGGATATGCAGTTAACTTGTGGCTTACATACCTCTTATATTATCTTGTTGTAACTCTCTATGTTCTTAATAAGGTCGACCTATGGAATAACCATGGATAAGTAGAGTATATATAGGAGGGAGTGGTTAGTATTTGATTATCATATTATGAAATTTAATTTTACTTCATTACTATCAAAGTTTCCCCCTTCAAGTGGCTCAATTATATTTATCAAGCATTCTACTCTTCTGTCAATTATTGTTATAGATCTACATATTTTGTTCTTATTTTTTTAATATAATATTCTATTATGTGAACATATAATTAATTTCATTACAATTATTTGACAAATGTTAACCGAATTAAGCCCTAATTGGGTGTAATCAAATAGACATTCACACCTAATTAGGGCCTAACCCATTCAAAGTTTCTCAAATAATGACATCTAATCATGAAATAGTAAGTGGTGCTCAACATACATGATTTCCCCCAAATGTACCTTCATCTATTTGAAATTACCTAATTAGGGACTAATTTAGTAAATTGTGCTTAAATAATGACATTTGATAATAAAATAACAATAAATGTGCTCATATATGGCCATTTTTTTCTAAAATGTACCTTTATTTATATCATCATACCTAATCTACTATAGTATCTAAGTCAAATTTTCATAATTAATAATATTTGATCACAAAATCAAATAGTATCATATATTGAAAATTTTCCTTCAATATAACTACATTTATTTGATTGCACCTAATTGGACCTAATTTGGTTAAATTTTATAAAATAGTGATATTTGATCACAAAATAATAAGTGGTCTTATATATGCCAATTTTACCCCAAATATGCCTAAATTAATCTAATCACACCCAAATAAGGCTAAATATAGACAAACTTACTCAACTAAAGATATTCACTCAAAATATAATAACAAACAAATCTCATGTGTTCACAAACTTCAACAATATACCTTCATGTATTTGATCACACCTAATCAGGTCCCAATACAATATTTTATTCTTAAATAATGACAATCACTTATGAAATAATAACAAATGGTGCTAAAATGTGTCGATTTTCATATAGTCTACCTATAAATATCCATTTACATCTAATTGAGGATTAATCTAGTCAAATTTTCTCAAATAATAATATTCAATCATAAAATTATGATAAATGGTGCTCTAACATGCCTGATTTTTCCCAAATCTGCTTTCATGTACTTGATCACACATAATCAAGGCCTAATTCCATAAATTTTATTCAAACAACAATATTCTATTACAAAATAATGATAAATGGTGCTCATATATGCCTAGATTTTTCTACATATAGGTACATTTATTTGTTCAAAACTAAAATGGGCTAGTTTCATCAAACATTCTCAAATAAAAACATTTGATTACATAGTAATGGTAAATGGTGCTTATATATGCCCAATTTACCTCAAATCTACCTACATCTATCCAATTTCACCTAGTTGGAGCTTAATTTGATAAAATGTATTCTATTAAAAACATTTGACTATGAAAAACAATAAATGGTTCTCATACATGCCCATTTTCTACCAAATCTATCTATATGTATCTAATCACAACCAGTTTATCCTATTCTTGTCAAATTTTCTCAAATAACAACATTTGGTAATAAAATAATTCTCATATATGTCCATTTTTTTCAAAATCTACTTGCATATATTAGATCACACCAAATTGAGGCTCAATTTCATTAAATTTTGCTCAAAATGTAACATTCACTAATGAAATAACAATAAATGGTGTTCATATATGCTCAATATGCCCCAAATATACCTACATATATCTAATCACACATATTCAATCCCTAATCTAGTCACATTTTCTTAAATAATGACATTCAAGCATGCAAAATGATAAATGGTGGTCAAATATTTGTATTTTCCCTAACTTTACTTTTTAATGTATCCAGTCATACTTAACCACAGCTTTAATCAATCATATTTTCTCAAATATTGGCATTCAATCACAAAAATAGGATAAATGGTTGTTAATATATGGTTGTTTGCCCCAAATCTACTTAATTTATCTTATCGCATCTAATTCAACCATTTTTTTTAATAATGGCATTCAATAATACAAAATAATAATAAATAATTCTCATATATGCCCAATTTTACCCAAATCTACTTTCATGTATTATATCACACCAAATCAAGGCTTGATTTCATTAAATTTTTCTCAAACTTGACATTCACTAATGACATAATAATAAATGGTGCTCATATATGCCCAATATGCCCCACATTTACCTACTTCTATCCGATCACACATAATCAAGGCCTAATCTAGTCACATTTTATCAAATATTGACATTCAATCATGAAAAATTATAGATGATGGTCAAATATGCATAGTTTTCCCCAAATCTACATTCATGTATCCAATCACACTTAATCAGGGCTTTAATCAATCATATTTTATCAATATTGACATTCAATTACAAAAAAAGGACAAATGGTTATTTTACCCCAAATCTACTTAGTTTATCTTATTACACCTAATTTGGTCAAATGTTCTCGAATAATGACATCCAATGGTACAAAATAACAAAAAATGGTGCTCAAATACGACCAATTTTCCCCTTATCTACCTTCATATATATGTTTACACATAATTGAGGTCCAATTCAATCAAATTTGCTCAAATAATGACATTAAATGATGAAATAACTACATATGGTGCTAAATATATGCACAAATTCCCAAAATCTACCTACATTAATTTTATCACACATAATCGTAGCATAATTTTCCCAAATTATCTCAAATAATGACATGTGATCACCAAATAATTCCAATGATGCTTAAATGTGTGTGGTTTTCCCTAAATCTAGCTTTATCTATCAGACTATACCTAATTGGGCCATGATTCAATGATATTTACACAAATAATGACATTTAATCAAGAAAAAAGGATAATTAGTGCTCAAATAAAATTGATTTACCCCAAATTGATCTTTATCTATTTGATTACAACCAATTTAGGTGTAACACAAATAAACTTTCTCTAATAATGGCAATTGCTCATAATAAAACAATAAATGGTGCTATCAGAGGCTAAATTGAAGCTAATCAAATCGTGTTGACTAATTTTTATTTTTATTTTAAATATATGTATAAACATTATATATACACCAAATTTATACTTAATATGCCTTCAATTGGTGTGTATACAAATTCATGTGTCAATATCCTCTTAGCTATCACTATTTATAAGATATTTGAGGTTTATAAATTTTATTTTTGACACATATAGAACTCCTAAAAACATTTTTAATTAATCTATAAGGTCCAAAAACCTATAAAAACAACCATTTATTTTTTCTAAAATAGACACTAGGTGTAAACTTTACACCTAGAGAGCCTTAGTTTCAATAACAAAATCCTACAATGACTAAATTTACAACTAAAGAACCTTAGTTTCACTACCAAAATTATGAAAAAGACTAAGTACTAAGCAAAATGGATTTTTATAAACTATCTCCTAAATTATAACTCTTATTAATGGATATATTTTACTTTTCCAAAATGATATTTGTTTTCCTTTATATGCTTGCAACCAAAAAAGCACTTTTTGCTACTATAAATTTTTGGCCTCTCAACTTCTTGTACTCACCCACATCGAAACATTGAGTAACCAAAACAATCACATCAAACACACTAATTACATACTTGATATGGAGAAAATAAGGAAATTATGTAACCAAGCATAAATCAAACACTTAAGATTAAAATATAACAAGCATGGTGGACACATAAATATATGAAATAATGAAGCATATAAGAACACATCCAAAAATAATATACACTAGGGAGTATAAGATCAATTATATTCCAATATGATAAAGAATAATCAATGAATATATAAATTGAAATGGTACTAGAAGATGCCCCTAGAATTTATTCTAAGAAAAAATGGATGTGCCCCTAGCCTATTGTGAATCCAAAATCATGTACATATACTTGATGCATACAAATCCTACATTTACCTTGACATTATCAGTAATAGTATAAATGAAAAGTAGTGAAGTAAGGCCTATATTCATAGGAATAATCTAAGACCAGGAAGTGTGTACCCCAACAAAATCACAAGTAGACAATCTTTCAGGCAAATCATGACACAAAAATAATCCATATCATAGCATAGAGAATATTTATGTAAGTTAAAAATGTGTGCATAAAAGGTAAAGAAGTCAAATCAATTCAATCATAAATTTTTATATAACAATAGTAGAATAAATCCATGCTTAATCATATCTATTATGTTATGTAGTTTACAAGTTTTTACCTTCTTGAGATTAAAAAGACACCAACTCCTAAATGGCTCCTATACTCATAATTATCTCTACACCCTTCATTGTATGACTTGATTGTTTAGTAAGAAATACTATCAAACATAGCCATCTTAGCTATGTAGTCTTCAACTCAAAGGTTCTCTACACTTGACTACCTTCTCTACACTTCATGGATCTCCCATTCACTCATTATGCTTCTTTTGCTATCAACTACACATTTCCAATCAAAGATATTGAATACAATCAACATAATTGAATACACTTAGTCACTCAATGAGCACATCAATGAATTAATATTCATTCCTTTGAACCCACAATGATTAAACATGAAACTAGAAAAATAGGAATTTTTATAAGCATTACTCATATTTTTGTGAAACAATAATATTTGTTGATTCTTCTTGAATGAATTAAAAGAATTACATAACAGTCTTTAATTAAATCTCAACTCAAAATTGGACTTGACATGAAAATCTGAAAAAAAATTAAAAAAATAAAAGTTACATAGAGTTAACTAACCTTGTTATTTTTAATAGTTATTATTTTTAGTAACTTTTTTATGTAGGTTTGTTAACCACTATTTTATTAACTTTTGCATGCGAGCTCAGATGGGGGAAAAAATCCACTTATCCTATATAAACTATATTTAAATTTATGGATAATTTTCAGCTCAAGTTCATGCTTGGTTATAAAAATATCATATTTTTAAAATTAGAAAATTCCTAAAAATATATATGAAAATGCATTTTCAAACCCTTAGATGGCCACATATAGCCTATAAAATGTTTTTAAAATGACCCCAACTAGATAGGGAAAGTTATATCTACACTCTTATTTTTTATATATTCATTTTGATGTGAATGAGAAATCAAATATGTCTTTGAATCAAAGGTTATGGCATCCACAAGATAGATGTCTGCATTATTCTCCTCTGGTTGAAAATAACTTAACTCCTATGAGTTTCCCTGATTATACTAATGCCATTTATTCTTTTAATATTCTTCAATTCCCATTCTAAAATCCAAGTGTTGTCTTCATGTTTTAATCATTCCTATTGAACCAAATACCTATTATAACTTCCTTATTGTGTGTTCGTTGTCTTCCTATCTATAACATGTATTATGCTTTCTTTAATCTTCCTTGGTACCTATTGATTCTATCATCTTATTCCCCTTCATCATATTTTCCATGAAAATCATATAAATCTGAAACATTAAACACCATAGACATGTCAAAATTTTATGGTAAACTCACCTTATAAGCATTGTCATTGATTTTTTTCATAATTATGTATGGACTAATCTTCTAGTACTTTTGATTATTGTATGTTCCTTTGGGAAATATTTATTTTCTCAAATATACCATCACCAAATATCCTTACTCAAATACCTTTGGCCTTCTTATTGCATTTATTTTTTGCTTGTACTTTTCATTGCTTTTGTGTATCTTTCTTCTTACTTCTTCATGCAATTATTGTATGTGTTTTTTAAGTGCTTATGCATCATCACTAACTCATTATGCAATTGGTAAATACACTAAATCTAACACATTATTAGCATTTATACCATAAACAAATTGAAATTGTGGTTTCCTTATTGATCTATTCATGAAATTGTTATATATAAACTTATCTTGTTGTAAAGCCAAGTCCAACTTGGATTTCTCCCCAACTATGCATCTCAATAAATTTCTTAAGATATTGTTTAATACTTTTGTTTTTCCATATGTTTGTGGTGGTATTCACTACTAAATTTCACTTTAGTTCCCAACTTAATCCATAGAGTTATCCAAAAGTGATATAAAAATCTTGTATCCTTATCTGAAGTAATGGTTTTTGGAACACTATGAAATTTCATGATATCTTTAAAATACAAATATGATACTCTAGTGGCACCATTGGTTTTATTACATGAAATAAAATTAAATATTGGCCCCAAATATGGAACCCTAAAGGAAGTTTTTCAATCTTACTCTAAGATTCGGGCAACATTGGAATACTTCTATGTATGTAGGTTTACCTATAGTAGAAATAGACCTCTAGGTTTAAGGGCTAGCTCCCTGGATTTATGTTGAAATGTTTATCACCTATGATAACTAGTTGCTTATGGGAAAAGGGATAGAATTTTTCATGAAATGAAAACTCCTATAAGGGGGTGATACACCATGAATGTTTTCACAAGACTATCATAGTTCTTTCACTAAGAACAAGACTCACAAACTAGCTTCAAAGTCCTAGATGTTCTAACATTAGTATTTCAATATAAAGGTGATATGCATAAAACAATTCAAGGTAAGTAGACCATAGATCATTTTAATAAATATAAAGACACTTGTACACTTGAGTGGAGCCTAACACACTAGTTACACTCTATATGACCTGTTAGAATGAGAACTTCTTGCACAAGACATGAAAGGATAAGGAAAAGCAAGGACATAATCGCTATACTTCACCATTCATCCCTTTGCACACTTATAAAATATGTTATATGAAATCAAAAAATATTTAAATTATTATTCAAATTTAAATTACAACATCAAACTAGCAAATCTTTGCCATAGTAGGTGTGGTATTAACAAACAAGATCCAAAATGGCTAGTATTTATAGAATTTGAGAGAGGAAAGAAGAGAATGAAGCCCAAGAGTCACTAAAACATTTTTCAAGATGAGAGGAGTTATTTTTGTAGGATAATTAAGTGTGAGATAGACAATGCAAGGTATTTGTGGAAAAATTTCCCTCAATGGCATGAAACTCCTCAAATCTAGTGTAGAGGTCTCTTAGTTGGCTTCATGAAACTAACTTCATCATTAAACCCTCTATGAGCATTCCAAAATTGACTAGGGATAGATGAGATGATTGAAATATGAAGGGGGGGTTAGAAACAAGTTCCAACATGCATTGGTTGTGTCCCTAATAACTAAGATTCCTTTGGACATGAATTATCACTGTCTGTAGTCATAAACACCCTCCTTTCACTCATCTTTCACACTTGGCACCAAAGAGGTCCTCATTTTTTGAAAAAAATATATATAGGGAGTGGTGTGACACTTTTCAATAATCTTCATGGCCTCAAACCCATCATGTAGACCTTAAAAATCCTCCCAATTGGAGTTTTCACCTTCTCAATTGGTGATCACTCTTTGTTCACTATGCTAATTTGGACTAGCTAAGATGAAAGTGATAGTAGAGGTATTTTTGAGATTTTATGAAGCCAAAAATGGGTATTATAGGTTATATAAGGTCCCATACTAACTCTCAAAGTGATTTTCATCTTTTTAAACCCTTTTTTACTTGTAGAACACATAAATATGTTAAGAAAATCCATTTTACACCCCATCCATACAATATTTATACAAGTCAATATGATGGAAAGGAGCCTTAGGGAGTCGTATACAGGTTCCAATCATCTCCCAAGTTAAACTATCCCTCCTAGATGCCTCTCCTTCTTCATCTCTCCAATCGGGCCCTTTTCAAGGGTTTTAGAGGGTTTTAGGATGTTTTAGCCTTGAAGGACTATTCATAAAGTTGTGATGTCCAAATCATGAAAAAATTCCACTAAATAATTTTTTTGACCCTCTTCAACTTATCCCAACTCCTAAAACTCTCATGTTATGTGTCCATATTGTTGTGAGCCTCTAAACTTGCCTTTTCGAACTCTCTTTTATGTTTTGCATACCCTATCATGCTTCTAAGCTAAGAAATGGATCATTCATGGTTTCCTCTAATAAAAAAAAAAGTTTAACACACATTATAACTCCCCATTAACATGTTTTAATTCTTTTTAGTGCTTACTTAGTGTTATATATGATGTTGGACCCCCCTTTAGTCATTAAGCCTAGTCAAGACCTAGTAGGTCTACCTACATATCTATGAGTTTAGGACACCCTATTTAGTTTCTAATGCCTGTGAGGAATTATTTATGATTTTCCATGTTGAAATAAACTTTATACACCCTTATGTAATGGTACAAAATCTCCCAATCCATACTTTCTTGTCATTTTCTCACTAACCCTATAAGGTTTTCATCCTAGGAGTGCCCTCTATCTGAGATAGAACAAAGGGTACTTCCCCTATTTCCTCATGAAAAACAAGACTATTAGAGACTTGAGTAGGTTATGAGGATGTTTTATACCATATTTCAAGGTTTGTTCATATCTATATCACCACTAATCATTTTAAAACCCTCAAGGTAGATTGTGAGCATTGATTGTGTAGGATTTTGTGTGCCAACTATAGGTTACTGTGTTATAACCCTTTAATTACACTATTTACATGCCTTGGTCATATTCATGAAGTGATAATTTTCATTTTAAAGGAATTCCAAGCATGTTCATTATCAAAATATCTGATAAATCCTCAAGATGCACCCACCTTATGGACAAGCCTAGTTGGCAATCAACTATTACTAAGTTTTCTTACTTTGAAAGTGATGCCTATAGGTGGATCTTACATAGTAGACCTTGAATCATTGACATAATAAATTATTGAGATCATATACGATAATATCATAGTTTCACTTCTCACACCATGCTTTAGGTTATACCAACATCAAGACTGGTTATCCTTTAGATCACTGTCATGCCATAGTCAACTGTAGTTGACTATTTTGGAGCAAAAGGGGTCCTATAGGTACATTTCAACCCTTAAACTTTGTGTTTACCCTAATAAGATCCTTTGGAGTCTTGAAATAAATTTTAATTGATATATATCCATGTTTTTTATGCTCATTCTCACCAAGGTTTACCGTAGGAACTTGTAGGTACTTACAATCAAATATAGGTGCCCCTTTTTGGAAGCAAGAGTGCACTTGTAGGTGAACATGTAGGTTAAAACCTCACAGTTAAATCTTATTTGATGTCATTTATAATTTTAGTGCCATTCTCATTTATATAGGGTCAATTGATATGGAGGTATTCTCCTTCATTCTTCTTTGGACAATAAGGTCATTTGAAACTTAGAGTACTATAGTAAATACTGAAGACCTATAGTAATGAAATACATGATTTGGGGGGCTCATTTACATCAATTATTGGAACCAAATTACTACTTTATTTGATTAATTCATCACTCCTAGGATATGGATTTATTATGGAATCATCCAAACCCATTTATACTCCATGTCACCTCACTATACAATAGCATCAAAAGTAGATAGGGCTCTATTTCAAAGCTTTTAAGGTTATTTATCTCTAAACTCAGTTTCTTGAATCATGAGTTATAGTTCAATTTTTCCTACCACTTTATAGCTTCACCATGACTATTATGGTACCTTAATACCTCTAGGACATTAATTAAGGTCTTAAAACATATTCACACACCTTTATGCAACACATTCAAGTCTTTGTGAGAGCCACCTGTAGGTGGACATTTTAGTGTACAGAGCAATGAATATGTATATGGGTAGAATGCATAGTGTATGGGATTATGGTTTATCTTGGACCTTCTAAACCTCTTCAAATGAATTCTTCCACTTTGAAAGTATTCAAACAAGATCGAAATCTTTCATTCCATATGCTCAATTTTTTGTGGGGCACCTGTAGGTGCATATAAATGATGCAAGATTATGTGTGTAGGAGAATTAGTCATCATAGTCAGACATATGGATTGAATAACCCAAGTTGATTTTTCATGCTTAAAAAAGTGTATTAAACACATTGAGTCTTCTCATTTCATCTCCATGACCATGCTCATATATTCATACAACAAGACTATAGGTGATACTTTCAATAACTAACTATGTGTTATGTTCTTTGACTGCAACTCTATGAGTGTTGACCATTAAGACTTCAAATTTGAAACCAAATATTGAAACCATGAGAGAAGTAAGTACACATCCTCTATAAGTAATTTTAGTAAATAGATTATATAAACAAGCTCAAACAAAAACACTTGTAGGGTGTGAGGATTAGCAGGAAAAATGAACAATCAATTTCTTAAGAATGGTTCATAAATCAAGGCAACAATTATTCCAAATAGTTCCATGAATGTGAATCATAACAAGTGTACTATCCACCACAAAGATAATTTGACTTGGAACGTCTTATATTGGTCGTATCATCAAAAGACATGTTGACCAATTTTGCATGTCTAGTGGAGCAATGGAGGAATAAAATGGTTTTCAGCCATTTTTTATGCTTTAAAATAAGATCAATCATGTAAATTAAGTTATGGAAGTTAAAGATCCATTTTTTAAGCTTATCCAAAATCTCACTCTCCTCTATAGATCATACAACTACCAAAACCTTCTCTTTTTCACTTGTTTTCTTGATTTTAGTTAGGAACCTACAAGTTTCAATTAGGACTAACATTATTGTCAATGAATCGACATATTTTATGTTGGAAGAGATATTATAACACTTGTATATCACGTAGAACCATACTACCATCATTTATGACCCAAATATGACCCTTAAATGACATAGAATGACTTGGGACTAAAATTGACCATGACCAAGGCTAATAACACATTAAATGCAATCAAATTAACCATGACACACCTATAACATTCTAATATACCCCTATATCAAGTTTTAGACCATAGAGAGTTGACCTATTTTGACTCGTGGTCAAAATAGTCAACATTCATGGTGATTTCCCAAGGGTGGTATGCTTACTATGCCAAGACTAGTAGCCTAATCTTGTTTATTAGAACATGGAGTCACCTATATACAACATTGACACTAAATTTGCCTTTGAAACCACACTAAACATAAAGGAAACACACAAAATGAGACACACCAAATTAAACAAACATGTGTTCAACTAGAACACTTACGGAACACAACACACACAACAAAAGTAAAAAACACACACCTATATAGTATTTACAAGAATAACCTCTTCCCATCAATAGCAGAGTTTTAAATGGATCCCATTTAAAGATATGGGTAACTATTCTCCACTCATTCTTTTTAATTGGAAGGAATTGCTTTTTTTGTACTTGATGATGACATATGGTCCACTCCATAAACTATCAAATTTGGTATGTATCCCTCACTTTACTCTATCTTCATCCCATTTTAACATCTTGTCACCTTATTTAAATATTATAGGAGTTTCCCTCTTATCAAAAAACCTATTCATTAACATTTGGTGATGTTTCATGTCTTTGTGAGCATCATCCCTAGTCTCTTGCAACTTCATCAACTCTACCAACCTCACCTCCATTGGAGTGTTCTCAAAAAACTCTAGTTAATGTGCCAACTCTAAGATAGGAAACTCTTGAAACATAGAAAACCTATCTTCTCTCCCATAAACAAGAAAAAAATGAGAGTTACCTATTGACCTCTTGGGATTTATTCTATTAACCAATAGGGTTGTCTTCAATTTAGTGTGCCAAGCCCTTTGATTATCCTCCAAGGTTTTATTGATGATTATGATCATATTATTTTTAGTATATTCATACAAGCCATTATCTTGAGGGTAATATTTGGATGAATTACTCAAGTGTCATTTTTGGCCCAAAACCATTTTGCTCCTTTTTCACCCTTCTTGGCAAATAGAAGTGACTTGCAGGTTTATACTTGGTATGGTCAGCATAAGAGGTTTTACGAAAAATGATATTGGGGGTATATTATACAATAATTCATATTCCATTTCATTTTTTTTAGAGGAATGGTGATCTGAGCTTTATGAACCATTTCTAAGAAGTTGACATTTCAAATCTGCTTGCTAATTTATGCACTCTATAGGTTTTGCCTTGGTTTAAGAAAATATATATAACTCAGCTACTAATATTGGTTCCAAAGGATTTTTCCTCTCCCATTTAATGTTTTACATGATTTTTTTCATGTTCCCAAGTATTTTTATGGGCAAAATCATCTTATTTTTGTAAACTAGTCTTATGTGGAATGACAGGCCTATTTTCACCATTTCCAGATCTTCATTGCTTTTCAAACGTCTTCAAATGGTTGTGATAGGTCTCTTTTAATTTTTTTAATGTGATATTTTTCCCTTCGTCATTTCAAAATTAATTCTCCAATAAATCTCCATGAGTGGAAGTCATATGCAAATTCACATAATTATGCCATTAAAATGGCTTATAGGTGTTCTCATGGATGAGTTCATGTTAAAGGGAGGTATAGATATTTGTTTATTATCCCTGATAGTGTGAATATGTTTTTGGAGGTTTTATTATGGGCATAAGACTCTTTTTATATCCAAACATAATGTATATTACCTAAGTTTGTGCTCATTATCTGTATCTTCAAAACACACTCTGCTTGTAGGTGCTAACAAAGAGTTAGGGAACCTTTTTTGTGGTGTTGGAATTGATGTTGAAACTCTCCTTCAAGTCATAGAATTAATAAACCCTAATTATAAACCAATTTTAAGAGGTATAATGAAAAATGGAAGGATAGACTACCTTTAAATATGAAGTGACTGAGTTTTGAGATTTGGTCATTGAAAATGCAAAACAGATGCCCTTTGGGCTTTGGAGATAACATAAAACATGGTTGAAAAGACTTTAAATAAATATAAATGACTTAATATTTTATCCCCCATAGATTTATGTCACTTTTAAAAATATATAATATAGGTGATAAAGGGAAAGTGGTTTTTAAGAGGTCCAAAGTTGCTTGCAAACCACTGAAACCAAATAGTAATGTCAACAGGATTTGAAGATGTAAGATGACCTTTGTTACCCAAATTTGAAATTTAAACTTAAAAAAATGTTAGAATGTTTTTAAATAGTTAAGGAGACACTTATGATATGAATTATCATCAAAATAAGATGTAGTGGTGTCATGTCCCTCAAATTCACCTACAGTCCATATAAGCAATTTCAACACTCATCTACAGCCAAAAGGTAAACAATGAGCTATATTTGGTGATTTGGTGATGTTTTAAGGGCATCCAAGGAAATTAAAGGTATAAAAATGAACTGGGTGACCTCTAATAATTCAAAGGAGGGCTGTAAGCATCATAACCAATTCTAAATGAGCTCATACACACCTATAGGGGTTAATACAGGTAAGTTTTTTTCAGTCAAAGGTAGGGAAGTCAGTTTGTGAGATTAGAGTGTATGTGAATGATTTAGAGAGATTATAACTATGAAAAAGGTATTTTAAAACATTAATTATTACCAGGAATATCTTCATGACTACTAACAATGTAAATCAAACCTACACAGACCCCCCAAAGACCCTACGTACACCTATAGCCATGACGATTGATTGTGTTGGCAATGGGTTAAGGAATGAGGCGTGGAAGTTGTCAAGGTATATAAATGATATAAATTAATCCAATAAAACATATAAATTAACCTAAGGTAAGAATAGGAATTTTTAATCTTTGTCTCCAAGGCCAAACCATATATTAATACCTACAGGGGTTTTTTCCAAGAAGAGATATAGTTAGTTGTAATGTGGTAAAATAGTGAGCAGGTTTAATGATGTGGAAGTGAATAAAGATGCATGAAAGGTATAATCCAATATAATATTTTATTAATTGGTCCCATTATACCTCTAAACTTTGATTTTAATTTAAAACTACATAAGGAATCCTACAGAACATAGTCCTTAAGGGAACCTAGTCTTGACTAGTCAAGTGTGTGAGGAGCTCATGAGAGTTTGAAGTGATAAGTGAAGACTATAATCCATTAAATTTTATCATAATATCCTAATTAAAATATTTTTGTGTATTTTTAATAGGTAATGAATCTAAAAAGGTACACACATAGTCCATTTTAAATATTCTTGCACAATACAGTCCTTGTGCATACAGTTTAGTCTTAGATTTTAGAACATTTGAGGGGTCAAAATACCAAACCAAGGGATAAAATTTTGTTTATAGAACCATTAAAAATTGTATAGTACACTAAAAAATTCAATTTTTCTTGGTAAAATAAGGGATTTCCCTTTGTTTTATCTTAGATAGAGGGCACTCCCTTTAATGCAAACTATAATAGGTTATGAAGAAAATGAGTGATAGGATGAAAAAAGAGTTGAGTACACCCTTAAATAATATTTGTGAAGTTGGGACACACTTAGGGTGACATGATAAGTACTTAACACAAGGAAGGAATCCAATATAATGTTCTGAACTACAAGGTTTTCAAGCAGGCCTATTAGGCAGGTTTTGGCCTAAAGCCCAAACAAGGGGTCAGTTTCAACTATAGCCCTAATTGAGATTTAAAATTGGTTATGACATGTTTTTTAGGATCATGTTATAGGTTTTTTATCTTTTTAAATACAATGAAACTTAGTTGGATGGTCTAAACCACAAGAGTGTAAGTAGGACTACTAGGCAAGGATTAGGCTTAGTGTCTAAATAGGAGGTCTTTCACACTTGTAGCCTTGGATATGCATTTAAAATTGTTGAATAATGTTTTTGGGAAATATAAATATGTTTTAAATCTTTTAGAGTGAAAATAAAACCAAAGGAAGCCATTTTTGGACATCAGATCAACTCAGACCTATAGGAAAGTGAAGGATAAGCTCGATAGAAGAGGTTCAAGTGATCATATCTTTTTGGAGGTTTTTCATGGGAGGCCATAGGATTTTAAGGATATTATAAAATGTCTTTAAATATTTATTTTTTTATTTTTTTGGCAACTTGGATGTTAGACCTTTATGAACAAACCTTAAGAATCAAAACTACTCAGAAACCCTCCAAAACCCTTATAGGGACCAGTCTAGAGAAATGAAGCTTTAAAGATATTCTAACAATACATTTTGACTAGGATTGTGATTGTACCTTTTAAATTATTCCCTAAATATACCCCCATGTTTTTTATCTGTATGGATTTATACGGATGGGGTGAGAAACAAGTTATTTTGGCCATTTTTTATGTTGTGTAGGTTTTAGGAGGAGTCTAAAGATGAAACCAACTTTGAGAGAAATATTAAGAATTTTTATAAATATAAATTTCCATTTAATACCTTATAATAACTCCTAAGTTCCTTAATAGGATATATCATCTAAGCTAATCAAAACTGGCCTATTAGACAAGCTAATGAGAAGGGTGGAAAATTTCATGTGAGTTGATTTTAAGGTGTCCTTGATGCTTCTAAGTCAATAGATGATATTTATAAGTTTCATCCACTCCTCCCATATATTTTCATGATCAAATTATGCCAATTTTGAGGTCAAGTGTGCAAGGTACATAGAAGAGGGGTTTTTTTAGACTATAGATGATGATAGCTCCTTTCCAGGTGATTCTAGAGGACAAAGAATGCAAAAAATTAATTTAAAGTAATTACTAATGCCCTTAATCTCATTTATAATCATTTTACTTGGTCTTAATCAATTATGAGGCATTCAAATAGGATCAATCATAAAGGCAATTTTTTTGAGCTAGTCATGGAGTTTTCATGCCACTTTTTATGAGGTTTATGACTTTGATTAACATTTGTACTTTTTGTCCTTATATGGTTAATCCCATACCCTCTTATAATTCAAAATTAATTTATTATCTCAGATTTTCAAGTGTCCTTGTGACCCTTGGACTTCTCTCTTCTCCTCTCTCTCTGAAGTTCTATAAGAACTAGCCATTTTGGCATTGTAATCTATGCTCCACCTAAGTATGGTAAAGCCCTACTAAATTTTATACATTTTTATCAATAATAATACTAATTTTTACCTATTCCATAACTATTTTTATTATGTTCATTTGGAATGTTTGATTTTGCATAAGTGATAACTCTTGTTTCCTTAACATGGTTATTTCATTCTATCATCTATTTGTAGTTAGAAATCTTCTTCTTGTAGGGTATGTGTAGTGTTATAGTAAATTTCAAGGATTGAGTGAGTTATTATATACATTAATTCCCTTAAAATCCTCTTTTATATTCCTTCTATCTTTTTGCATTCATCCATAACCTCATAATGTAGCATTGATATGAGAAGATGAAGATTGGAGAAGTGTATGTTTAGTTTGTCCCTTGATATCAAGTGTAAGATGCATATGGTTGGAAGTCATCAATCTATTTGGTGTATCATCTCCCTTAGGATAATTTAATTTTTAGTTATGTCTCTCCCTTTTCACCCCCAAGTTTAGTTGTAGTTATAATCCAAAGTGGTACATTAAGGGAGCTAGCCCTATCTAGAGATTCACCTCATCCTTAGGCTACCCACAAGCCTAGAGGTGTTTCCATTGTGCCACTTTGATGAGGAAAGATTTTCTATCTCCTCAAAGGGTGAAAATCCAAGTGACAATAGTTTTGAGCATTCCCAATGGGACTCTTGGTCTAAGAAGTTGATATTTTTTGGTGTTGTCTCTCAATAATTAACCTTTGGAAGTATCTATCCAAGAATCAATGGTGACTCTAAATACATATTAGCTGGTCAAGTAGCCTAGGTTATCCTTTCAATGTTTTTGGTAATATTTTTCTTTGCGTTCTAGCTTTTAATGAAGTTGCATGGCTAATTTTGGTGTTGAGAACTATTTTACATAAGTTGATGAGACTTTTCAAGCTTGTGCCACTCCCTATCAATATGAGCAAGTCCTTAACTAGCCCTTTCATGAAGTGTACCAACCTTTTCATGAAGTGTATTAGTCCTACAATCAGCCTTCTCCATGTCTTTCTCCTAGCCAACCTAGCCACTTCTCAAGTCAATCCATTCCCACCTTCAAGAAGACTCTTTTTGGATATGAGAGGTGTATGTTTGAGCTTGATACTCTAAGAGGATGTGGTCAAGAGGTTCTTAGGCATATTATTCATAAGGTAAGAGATGCATTAGATTTTTTTAAAATAGAGTTGGTACCTATTGAGAGAGCCAATTGGCAAAGGCTCACAAGTGAGATGATTGATGTGAGTGGCCTAGTTTCTTCCTTAGAGGATAGGCTAGGATTTCATGAAAAGCAACCTCACCAAACCTATCAGCCTTCATATCCACTTCCCCAAGTTTCCTATCAGACATATTTTACCCCTACTCATGAGCCCAATCAAGGATATCAAAGTCATCCTTTTCCCAATTAGTTGGAAGAGAGAGTTGAGAAGAGAAATCTTGTGTTTGAAGCTAATCTTGATAGGAAAATTGAGTTGGAAAATATGCATATGAATAAATCCATATTAGTATCAAAGTAATTGGAGTTTAAGCCCTCATTTCCCTCTCGCATTGCATCCCCACCACCTCAAAAAGAGACTCATAATCCTAATACCCTAAGCTAGAAAAAAAATAGTGGAGTCATGGGGAAAGAAAGAGGAGAAACATTTTGAAAAAGAGTGTGAAGTTGAGAAGACTTTTGATCCTATACAAAATCCTCCTACCTTTCCTCAAGAAAAGACTTCTAATCCTAACATCCTAAGCTAGAGTAAGATAGTGGAATCATGGGGAAGAAAGAGGATGGAAGTTTGGTTGATAAGGAGTGTGAAATTATGAATGAAGTTAATCCTTTACAAGTTCCTCCCACTATTCCCCAAGAAACTTTTTGTGTTCCATGTCAGTCCTCATGCATTCCTTGTCCTTATGAAGACTCTTATGAACTTCAAGAAAGACCTTTCCAAGATAACCTATCCAAGCAAATTGAAGAGTTAGAGATAAAGATGAGATTTCTAAGTCAAGGTGTGATAGAAGGTTTAGACCTAAAAGAAGATCCTATGCCTAAACACACCCCATCCACCCTTTTTCAAGAGATTAATCATGTTAAATTAGATGTGAATGAAGTGGTTGTTAAGTGGAAAGAATAAAATCAAGTTTTTTTATCCCAAGGTTTTCTTCCCCTTCCTCAAGAGCTTCCAAAAGAATCCCTTACATTCCATTCCCAATCTGATTTGAGTTCTATGTGCCACCTCCACCAACTAGTTCATCTTGTCCTCACCCCATCACCATTTACATTTGATGTACCTATGGTATTGGAACCTAAATGGGAGTAGCTATTTGATAAAAACTTAGAACTCACTTGAAGAAAGTCTAGCTCCTTGGTAGCCTCATTGGACTAAGTCGCATGATTTCAAAATGCCCAGTCTTGGAATCACAAAGAAAGAGATGGAAGATCTTGTAGCCATTGAGAATAAAATCCCTATTGTAGAGGTTGAGATGAAACTTGATAACCCTTAAGAGATATTGAATGATGAGGAAGAGGTGATGTCTTGTGTGGAAATCTCTAATTGGGTTGATGAAGAAGAATGTCTTCCTTTTGCCAAAAAGGAAGAAAGGATCATTATCTCTTTCATCACTTTACAAAATACCATATATGAACAAGAACAAGTTCAAAATCAGCGTTTGGATGATTTTTTTAAATTCATTGGAGCAGGACATTCCCCTATTCAAGGAGGATATCATCTAGTCAAAGATGGAGAAGGCAACTTTGGCACTCAAGCAAATATGTAAAGGAAAAGTAACCTTTCAAATCTATCCTTTCAAGAAGTATATACATTTCATGATGATATGTTTAAAGTCATCAAGGTGGGATATCATCCTCTCAACCATTTGGGAGAAACACATCAGCCCTTGAAGGATGGAACAAGCTCCTTTTGGCCTTAATCTTCTAAAGAACATGAAATCAATCCTCTTGAAGCCATGCCTACAAATAAGATATAAGTTGACCATGAAATGAAGAGTGGGCAGAAGTATGAAGTATGTGAACATGTTTAAGAGAATTATATCTACATTGGAGACCTATTTAAGGATGATCCACTTGAGGGTAGATCAAGTGAAGTGCTAAGGAATAGGTCTGATCTACAAAGCATCTATTTCAAGGAGAAGCATGCTTGGCACTATATTTCATCTCACCATGAAGATGATTCAAGAATTTTTACTTTTGATCCTAGAAAGGAGGTATTCTTAGTCTCTATTTTTTTAGAGTAGTTTTTTTTTAGATTCCATTAAGTTTTTTGAGCACATGTGTGTGTGTGTGTGTGTGTCTTATTAGTTTATTGCCTTATTTTGTATGTGTCCTTTGCTTTGTGTAGTTGAGATAATTAGTGGTCTTGTCTTGATCAAATCCTATGGTCAAAGCACTTTTTTTGTGTCTCAAACTTCAAATGACTCCCTAAACCCAATAGATTAATAAGGCTATTGGTGTAGTTAGTATAATAGGCATACTACCCCTATGAGTCACTAATTTGTTGACCAAATTTGAATTTTAAGTCAAATTGGGGCACCCCTAGGTTAAAAAATGGTTTATATATGTTTTAGGGGTCCAATACATATGTAAAAACGTGTTTTATAGGTTAACTTATGTCACTTAATTTTGTACTAGCCTTGGTCATTAGTTTTTTAGTCCTTATATCATTTTTGGGTCATTTTAAGGTCAAAAAAGTGAATTTAATGACTTGTACAATTTTTTTAGGAAATTTGAAGGTCCTAAAACATGATGTCACATCCCATGTGTCATTATAGATCTTAAGTAACTAACATAACTAAAAAATGGTAGGTTCTTTAGAAGAAAAAGTAGTTTTCTTGAAGAAAAAAGTGTGTTTGGCAGTTGTACCATTCATGGCGAAGTGTGCCACATGGTAAAGGATCATAGTGTGTCTCTTCAGATTTCCCAAGCTTAGTTCCATGTTTTTTTATCTATAAGTGCCATTTTTGGCCCAAAACCATTCTACTCCTTTTTAACCCTTCTTAGCAAATATAAGTGACCTACAGTTTTGTACTTCATACGGTCAACATAAGAGGTTTCAAGAAAAATGATATTTGAGGTGTATTCTACACTCAATTAGCTTCCATTTAGTGTTTTTTTAGATTAATGGTGTTATAAGCTTTATGAACCATTCCTAAGAAGTTGACCTTTGATATTTGCTTACTAATTTATGCACTCTACAGGTTTCGCCTTGATTTGAGTAAATCCATACAACTCAGCTACTAATATTGGTTTGAGATGATGTTTAATTTCTCCTCTAATGTTTTCAATTCTTTTATTCGTGTTCTAAGGTGTTTTTATGGGAAAATCATCTTGTTTTTTCAAACTAGTCTTATGTGGAATGACAGGCCTATTTTCCATTTTCAAATCTTCATAATTTGTAAATGTCTTTAGAGGGTTGTGATAGGTATATTTTCATGTTTTTAATTTGATATTTTTTCCTTCATACTTTCAACATTAATTATCCAATCAATCTTCATGAGTGGTAGTCATATGCAACATTCACACAATTATGCCCTTAAAACAGCTTACAAGTGTTCTCATGGATGAGTTCATGTTAAAAGGAGGTATAGATATTTATTTAATATCAATAATAGTTTGAATTTTTTTTTTAGATTTTAGTATGGGCATAATACTCTTTTTATATCCAAACATAATGCATATGGCCTAAGTTTGTGCTCATTGTACCTTCAAAACACAGTCTGCCTATAGGTACTAACAGAGAGTTAGGGAACCTTTTTTGAGATGTCATAATTGATGTTTAAACTCTCCTTAAAGTATTATAATGAATCAAACCTAATTATTTACCCATTTTAATAGGTATAATTTAAATTTAATTATAGAATGCATTTAAAGATGAAGTGACTGAGTTTTGGGATTTGGTCCTTGAAAATGCAGAATAGAGATCCTGTGGGTTTTGGAGATACCATAAAACATGGTTAAAAATATTTTAAATGACTCCCAATTACTTAATATTTAATCTCCCACATATTTATATCAATTTGAAAAATATATAATACATTTTATAAGGGTAAAGTGGTTGTTAAGAGGTCTAAAGTTACTTGCAAACAACTGTAACCAAATAGTAATGTCTACAGGATTTGAAAATGTGAGATGAGCTTTGTCACCCAAAGTTGAAATTTGACCTTAAAACCATGTTATAATGGTTTTAAATGGTTAATTATACAATTATTATATGAATTATCATCAAAATAATATGTTAAGTGGTGTCATGTCCATCAAATTCACCTACAATCTGTACAAGCAATTTCAACACCCATCTACAGCTAAAAGGCAAATAGTGAGCTAGATTTGTTGCTTTGGTGATGTTTTAATGGTATAAAATGAAATTAAATGTATAAAAATTCACTATGTGACCTAAATTAATTATAATTATGGTTTTAGTCATCATAACCAAGTCCAAATGAGCTCATATACACTTACACGGGTCAGTATAGGCAAGGTTTTCTCAGTCAAAGGCAGAGAACTTAGTTTGTGAGCTTAGAGTGTATGTGAAGGGTTCATAGAGATTATAATTATGAACTAAGTATGTGAACACCTTAATTATTACCATGGGTTTCTTCATGAATACTAACAATGTAAATCAAACCTACACAGACCCCCCAAAGACCCTCAATACACCTACAACCATGATGATTGACTTTGTTGGTAGTGGGCTAAGGAGTGAGGTGTCAAAGTTTTAAAGGTATAAAAATGATCCAATAAAACATAAAAATTAACCTAAGGTAATAATAGTAAGTTTTAATATTTTTCTCCAAGTCCAAACCACATCGATACCTATAAGGGGTTTTTCCAAGAAAAAATGCAGTCAGCTGTAATGTGGTAAAATAGTGAGCAAGTTTTTTGATGTAGAAGTGAATAAATATGAATGAAATGTATAATAAAATTTAATATGGTATTAATGGGTCCCATTATGCCTCTAAACTTTGAGTTTAATTTAAAACTACATAAGGAAACTTATAGAACATAGTCATTAAGGGAACCCAGTCTTGACTAGTCAAGTGTGTGAGGAGCTCATGAGAGTTTGAAGTGATGAGTGAAAATTGTAATACATTAAATGTTATTATAAAATAATAATTACACTATTTTTTGTATATTTAATAGGTAAAATAATCTAAAAATGTACACACATAATCCATTTGGGATATTTCGGCACACAGTCCTTGTTCATAAAGTTCAGTCTTAGATTTTAGAGCATTTGAGGGGTCAAAACACCAAACCAAGGGATAAATTTTGTGTAGATAACCCTTAAAATTTTTATAAGACACTAAACCATTTAATTTTTCTTGGGAAAATATGAGATTTCCCTCTATTTTGTCTTATCTAGAGGGCACTCCCCTCAATGTAAACTCTAATAGGTTGCGAAGAAAGTGAGTGATAGAATGAACCAGGAGTTGAGTAATCCCTTAAAAATATTTATGAAGCTGTGCCAAACTTAGGGTGACATGATAATTACTTCACATAATTAATAAATCCATTATAATTCTCTAGACTATAAGGTTTGCAAGTAGGCCTACTAGGCAAGTTTTGGCCTAGAGTCCAAACAAGGGGTCAGTTTCAATTCAAGACATAATAGAAATTTCCAATTGGTTGTGACATGTTTTTGGGATCATGTTATAGGTTTTTTATCTATTTAAATTCAAATAAACTTAATTGTATGGTATAAACCATAAGATTGTAGGTAGGCTTATTAGGCAAGGATTAGGCCTAGTGTCTAAAGAGGAGGTCTTTCACACTTTTATCCTTGGATATGCCTTTTAACCTATTTAATCATGTTTATAGGACCTATAAATATGTGTTAAATCTTTTATATTTTAAATAAAACCAAAATAAGCCATCCCTAGACATCATATCAACTCAGACCTGTAGGAAAGTGAAGGACAAGCTCGATAGGAGAGGTTTAAGTTCTCATATCTTTTTGGAGGTTTTTCATGGAAGATAGATGAATTAAGGTATGTTATAAAATCATTTAAATATTAATTTGTGGAATTATTTATAACCTTGGACGTCAAACCTTTATGAATGAACCTTAAGAGTCAAAATTGATAAGAAACCCTCCAAAACTATTATACAGACCAGTCTAGAGAAATGAAGTTGTAAATATATTATAATGACCTATCTTTACTAGGATGGTGATTGGATATTGTAGATTATTTCCTAAATCTTCCCCCCATGCTTTGTTTTTTTATGGATTTATACTGATGGGGTGATAAATAGGCTATTTTTTACCATATTTTGTGTTGTATAGGTTTAAGGAGGATTCTCTAGATGAAACCAACTTTGGGAGAAATATTGATACTTTTTATAACTCCCCATTTCCATTTAATACCTCAGAAAAACTCCTAAGTGCCTCAATAAGAGCTCTCATCTCAACCAGTCAAAACTAGCCTATTGGACAAGTTAATGAGAAGGGTGGAAAACATCATATGAGTTGATTTTAAGGTGTCCTTGATGATTATAAGGATATTTAGGGTCTTTAAAGGTGTTATCCACTCCCTCTCATGAATTTTCATACATAATTGATGTCAATTTTGAGGCCAAGTCTGCAAGGTGCATATAAGAGGGGGTTTTTGGACTGCAGATGATGATAGCTCCTTTCCAAGAAATTATTGAGGACCAGGCATGTAACAAATGCATGTAAAGGCATGAATAATATCCTTAACCTTATTTATAATAATTATACCTAATCTTAATCAGTTATTAGGCATTCAAATAGGGTCAATAATGAAAGCAATTTTTTTGAGCTAGTCATGGAGTTTTCATGCCACTTTTCATGAGGTTTATAACTTGGATGACATTTTTAATTCTTGGATTTGCATGGATTGTCCCATACCTTATTCTCATGCATAATTAATTGATTCTCTCAGCTTGACAAGTGTCATTTTTACCCTTGGACTTCTCTCTTCTCCTCTCTCTCTCAATTTCTATAAGAACTAGCCATTTTGCTATTGTAATCTTTGCTCTACCTGAGTATGGAGAATCCCTACTCATTTATATAAATTTTGATCAATAATAATTATTATTTTTACCTCTTCCATGACTATTATTAGTGTGTTCATTTGGAATGTTTTATTTTTCATAGGTGATAACTCTTGTTTCCTTAGCATGATTGTTTTATTTTATCATCTATTTATAGTTGGAAAGCTTCTTCTTGTAGGGAATGTGAATTTTTCTAGGAAATTTCAAGGATTGAGTGAGTTATTGTATTCATTATCACCCTCATATTCCTCTTTTTTAGTCTTCCTATCTTTGTGCATTCATCTATAACCTCACAATGTAGCATTGATGTGAGAAGATGAAGATTGGAGAAGTGTATGTTTAGTTTGTCCCTTGATTTCAAGTGTAAGATGCATATTATTTAAAGTCATAAATCTATTTGGTATATCACCTTCCTTAGGATAGTTTGTTTTTAGTTATCTCTCTCCATTTTCACTCCTAAGTTTAGTTTTAATTTCAATCCAAAGTGGTACATCAAGGGAGCTAGCCCTATCTAGAGATTCACCTCTTCCTTAGGCTACCCACAAGCCTAGATGTGTTTCCATTATGACACTTAGATGAGGATATATTTTTCATCTCCTCAAATTGTGTAAATCCAAGTGACTATAGTTCCATCATTAAAATTTTCAAATAGCACTCTAAATTGGTCATTGTTAATGCATCTCAATAATACACTATTAGTATCTCTCCTAAAAAGCACACCATCTACAAAACAATAAGGAATAGCTTACAATATGAAATATCTCATTTTGTATTTCTCAAATCATTAGGATACTCACCACTTTGAGTAAATTTGATGGCATCTTATGTCCAACTTTGTAAAGGCATGAAATGAGCTAGTTAGGAGCAATCATGATTCACTAAAGCTTCTTCTTTTGAATCATGGAGGTCTAAATATAGGTGTTCACAAAGACCTTTACCCCTTATTAACTTTGTCACTTTGATATAGACATCATGTTCTATTACCTTAGTAATCCTCCCTACCCTCTTTTCACTAACATTCTTTCTCAAAATAAATTCTTTGGTACTAAGATGAGAGACCATAATATGAATCTTATTGTTTGAAAACATATTTCTAAACTTATTTAGTCCTCTCACAAAAGAAAGGACTTATTTCTCTATAAATTTGTAATTAAATTCATAATCTTACAAACCTTTACTAAAGAATGTAATTGGTTGTTCCACACCTTCATCATTATTTTGCATTAGCATATCTGAGATAGTATCAAGGTTTAAAAATGAATACAACATGAAGTCTTTAGAAAAATTAGGATTCAAAAGAGTGGGAACTTGTGCAATTATTTTTTTTATGGCTTCCAAGATTCTCTTACCTTCCTTAGTCCAAGCAAAAACTTGGTTCTTTTTTAGCATGGCTATGATAGGTTTCACCAAAGATGCAAAACTAGGTATGAACCTCTTTAAAAACTTTATCTTTCTTAAAAAATATTTGTAGTCATTTATTATGAAATGGAAATGATAGTCATAGAATAGCCTCTATCCTTTCAATATCAATAGTTAAACCATATTTGGAAATAACATGTCCTAAGTGCTTATCTTCATGGACAACAAATATGCATTTTTTTGGGGTTGAGAGATACTTCATACTACTTGCACCTTTCAAACACTTGTCTTAGTTGTTTTATATGTTCATTATCATCTTTATCAAACATTTTTATCTCATCTAGATATACCAATAACATTTCATTGATTAAACCTTTGAAATCCATGTCCATTTCCCTTTGAAAGGTGGCACCAGCATTTGACAAAAAAAAAGGAATCTTCTTATAAGAAAAATTCCATCATTTTATAGTGAATGTTGTCTTGAATTGATCATCTTAATTCACTAGAATCTAATTATAACCATAATATCCATTTAAGAGAGAGAAATGTTAGGAATGTGAAATAACTTGAAAAACTTGCTCCATTGAGGGTAAAGGATAGTGATCTTTGAGTGACACTCTATTAAGATCTCTAAAATCCACATAAAGTCTTATCTCCCCATTCTTATTTCTAATAGGTACAAGGTTAGCTACTCATGTTGAATTATTGATACTAAAAATTTTTTCACATTCAAGGAGCTTAGTAAGTTCTAACCGTATAAGTTGTTCAACCTTGGGATTGATGGGCCTTTAATTTTACCTAACCAGATTAACTCCAAGTTCCAATTCAATGGTATGATTTTTTATGATAGGATAAAACCCTTTTAGGTCCTTATATTCCCAATCAAATATTTCATGAAACTCTCTACAAAAATAAATGAATGATTTCCTCTCTAATGTAGAACATGCCTTGCCTAGTTTGAGGAGTTTGTCTTTAAAGATCAAGACCCTTTCATAATTTTATTCCTTTGTATACATGATTAAATTTTCCTTATTCCTTTGATAATCTCATTAAATATACTCTCTAAGGTCACCTAGCCATTTTGTATCTTATTTGTTCTTAGATGCATGATCTGATTATCAAATTATTCTTGGAGTCTTTTTTAGTTTCTTGAGGAAAACTCAGGTTCATTCTATAAGAAGTATGTAATGTGTTTGTCACTATCAATCACTTGTCAAGACACCTCATTATTAGGTATGGAGGTCCTGATAATTATCTTGATGTGAGATTAATTTCCTTCCTATTTTATGATAGTAGGTGTATCAAATTGTGCTTCTATAGTAGCTAGTCTATCAACATGATTATTTTGCTCCCTTGGGACTAATTATATGTTGAATAAATTAAAGTATTTAATAAAATCCCATAACCTATTTTTATAGGACTTAATAAAATGGTTCTTGTCAGAAACCACATTCTTAACTTGATGCACAACTAATTCACTATCTCCATATACTTTCAAATTCTTGATTCCTTTCCTCCTTGCCGATTGAAGGACATGAATCAAACCTTCATACTCAACCACATTACAAGTGCAACTAAAATGGAACCTATATGAAGAATAGTAATGTTGCTTATATGGGGAAACCAACATAACACCAGATCCTACACCAATCTTACTTCTTGATCCATCGAAAAACTTTCTCCACATTCCATCATTCTCACCCTCTTCTTTGGCAAGTAGAGGTATTGGTTTTCCTTCCTCATGTAGACAATATACTCCCAAATCAATTTCTTCCATGAAGGCATAAGGATCATGATCATAAGTGTTAGTCACATAATCATCAAGAAACAAATTATAAATGAATTCAAGTATGAAATAATCACCATCATCTATAATAGGTTCCTCTTTATCATTGATAACACAATTCAAATTGGAGCTTATTTCAACATAGGGTTCAATGTGAAATCTAGATAGTGGTTTAGTCCTAATGGTCACCCTTGTTCCATATCATGTCTTAATGGTTAATAAGGACCAATAATCTGAGATTTATCCTCCTATCTTATCTATAAAATCTCTTGAAAGTAAAATTACAAAATGAGCAGGCAAGTCTATAACAACAATGTCTTAGAGGATAGGGAAACTAGGACAATCATGGAGAAAAAATTTCAACCCTTTGATAAATCCTATTATATTTTTAGGTGTAACATATAACTAAATCACTCCTTTGCTATGTGGTTCATACTTTAGGCCCAATTCTTTCAGCTACAACTTTGGGCATGACTGATGTAGATATTCCACTATCAACTATGCATTTGTGAATTAGTTTATCACCCATAATGAGAGTGAAGTGGAAAGGTGGAGGCTTATTAGTTTTAGTATATGGTTTGATAATATTATCAGGGTCATTATTAAGAGATAAATTTATATGACCATGAATTGGTGATGGATGAATAACATGGATAGTGGATAGTTATTTTTGTAAAAGCTCTTTTCAGTTAGGCATATGAAGACATCCCTAAGAGAAATGGATGTCTTGGTATTCTTCAATGAATCCAAAATGTTTAGAGCATAAATACCTACCTTTTCTTGGACCCTTTTAGGAAAGTAATTTCTTGAAACTTGAGGAATTTAATTACTTTTAACAATCTTTCCAATATTTTTATTTGGAGGTGTAGGAATGTTAGGGGTTGTCTTGTTTGTAGCCATGACTTACTACCTTGTAGGAGGATTAGATGAACTTATATGCATATAATTATCACCTCCTAGAGCCTTACTCTTGGATCTTGTGTTTTCAACAATAAAATTTCCTTATTAATCATAAAAGTGTCTTTAGCTAAGAAGTTAGTGAAGCTTTCTCCTTGAGGCTACGAACCTTCACTTACTTGCATTAGGACTTCATCTTCAGTTGATAATAGAGGAGTGACCCCTCCTTGAGCAACTAGAGCTTGCTCTCCACCTTCATTTGTATCCATAAAAAAATATTGTTGCCACTCTTCTCCTTTCCCCAATTTTTTATGCATCGGTACCATTACTCTTTTATTGGAATTTGAAGTAGGATTATATGTATTGGTAGGCCTATTGAAATTAGGCTACCCTTGACCTCTCCCTTACCCATATTGTTGTTGATAGGGATAGGGATTTTGATATGAACCTTGTTGCTTATTGGCTTGCCTAGTTTGATCCTCTAAGGATAGGAATATTTCCCTCCAATCAATATCATCTTCTGACTTCTTAAGAGCAAGCTTTGACTTAACATTTACATTTGGAACTTGGGCAATGTTTGAAGCAGCAGTAGATATGTTAGGTAGCAGATACATAGACACTTTTGGAAGCATATTCCCTACTTGAATGAGGCCATTCTCATTTATAATGTAAATATCATAAGCTTGAGTTATATTTAAACCACCCATGGATTGTAGAGTGATAGAAATATCAGTACCAATGGCTCTCAAGTATGTGGGGAAGACAAAGCTAGCAAGTGGTCTCATGAGAGGAGGTAACCTATACCAAGTCTTTTGAAATATATCATTGAAGTTATATACTGTTTCCTTGGGGATTTTTTAGATGACATTGATTTTGTGAATGAGTGAAGTATGGTCACTCTTGTCTTCAAACCTTGATGTTAACAACACTCCAAAGTCATACCATGTTGTATTCAAACCACCAGGCAAAGTTATATACCAATCAATTTCTTTCCCACTAAGGGATATGGAAAGGAGTATAATGGAAATGTTAAATTTAGTGACATTATGAAAACTATATAAGTTTGATATATCCCTAATATGCTCATTAGGAGTGACATGGTCTTCACCATTAAATGTAGAAATATTCTTTGTAGCATTAGGGGTAATAGCATCATAATCATCAAGATGGATTGGATTTTTAGTGTTAAAGGCTATGAAGGCATGTTGCCTAGCCATGTCTTCTTCAAATTCTTCTTCAATCTCTTGTCCTTATTGGCTATCAAATTCCTCTTGCTCTTTAAAGGTCATAATAAGCTAAGGATGTTGAACTTCAAGGGGAAGTTCAAGTTGAAGAGGTAGATTAATGGGATTGATAACTCTAATAGAAGATGACCTAGTAAAGACCATGAATTATAATCTCAGGAATATAGCAAAATAATGGTCTAAAATAAATTTTTACATTGAATGGAGTCTACAAATACTGATTAGCACACCAATATACAGTTGTCAAGACCAACATTCACCTTAACAAGTTATCTTTAGGATAATGGCCCCACCAGGCATGCCAGAACTATTGGAAACAAATATTTCACCCTAGAGTAGTTTTTTAAGGCCTAATATAATATTTGGTAAATATTGGAATACTTATATGTATGTGGTTTTATCGATAGTATAAATAGACCTCTAGGTTTAAGGGCTAGCTCCCTGAATTTATCTTGAAATGCTTACCACCTATGCTAATTGATTACTTGTGGGAAAAGGGATAAAAGTTTGCAGGAAATTAAAACTAATTTAATGGTTTGATACACCATGAATATCTACACAAGACTATCATACTTCTTTCACTAAGAACAAGACTCACAAACTAGCTTCAAAGTCCTAGATGTTCTAACATTAGTATTTCAATATAGAGGTGATATGCATAAATCAACTCAAGGTAAGTAGATCAAAGATCATGTTGTTGAATCCAAGGACACTTTTATAATTGAATGGATCCTAACACACTATATACACTTTATATATCTTGTTAGAATGATAACTTCTTGCACAAGACATGAAAGGATAAGGAAAAGTAATGACATAATCACTAGACTTCACCATTCATCCCTTTGCACACTTAGACAAGATGTTATATGAACTCAAACCAGATTTAAATTATTATTCAAAGTTAAATTATAAACTCAAACCAGTAGGGATTCACCATACCATGTGTGGTATTAAGAAATAAGAGCCAAAATGGCTAGTATTTATAGCATTTGAGAGAGGAGAGAAGAGAATGAAGTCCAAGAGTCATTAAAACACTTGTCAAGATGAGAGAAGGATTTATGTTTTTAGGAGAATGAATTTTTATATATAACATCTAAGGTATTTATGGATAAATGTCCCTCAAGGGTGTGAAACTCTTCAAATCTAGTGTAGAGGTCTCTTAGTTGGCTTCCTGAAATTGCCTTCATCATTAGACCCTCCATGATTGTTCCATAACTAAATAGGGAAATATGATATGATTGAATTATGAATGGGGGTTAGAAACAAGTTCCAACATGCATTGGTTATGTCCCTAATCATTGATATTCTTTTGGACATGAATTATCACTCCTTGCAGTCATAACCACCCTCCCTTTACTCATCTTTTACACTTGGCATAAAAGAGGTCTTCAATTTTCCAAACCAATCTGTATAGGGAGTGGTGTGACACTTGTCAAGAATATTAATGGCCTTATACCCATCATGTAGACCTTAAAAATTCTCCTAATTGGAATTTTCACCTTCTCACTTGGTGATCACTCTTTCTTCACTATGCCAGTTTGGACTGATTGAGATGAAGGTGATAGCAGAGGTATTTTTGAGATTTTATAAAGAAATAAATGGGTGTGATAGGTTATATTATGTCCCATACTAACTCTCAAAGTGATTTTCATCTTTTGAAACCCTTTTTTACCTACATAACACACAAATCTATCAATAAAAGCTATTTTATTCCCTATCCGTATAAAATATGTATAGGTCAATATGATGGGAAGGATCCCTAGGGAGTATTATGAAGGGTCCAATCATCTCCCAAGTTAAAATATCCCTCCTAGATGCCTCTCCTTCATCTTTCCAATCAGGTCCTTATCAAGGGTTTTAGAGGGTTTTAATATGTTTTAACCTTTAAGGATTGTTCATAAAGTTGTGACATATAAATCATGAACAAATTCCATTAAATCCTTATTTAGGACCTTCTTCAACTTATCCAAACTCCTCAAACTCCCATTCTATGTGTGAGTACTGTTGTGAGCCTCTAAACTTGCTTTCTCAAACTCTCCTTTATGTTCTACATACCCTGTAATGCTTCTAAGCTAGGAAATGGATCATTCATGGTTTCCTATGCTAACCAAAAGGTATAACACACTTATAACTCCTTAATAACATGTTTTAATGCTTTATAGTGCTTATTTAGTGTTATAAATGATGTTGGACCCCCATTTAGTCATTAGGCTAGTCAAGACCTATTAGGTCTACCTAAATACCTATGAGTTTAGGCCACCCTGTTTGGTTTCTAATACCTATGGGGCCTTATTTATGCTTGTCCATGTTGAAATAAACTTTCTACACCCTTATACAATGGTCCACCATCTCCTGAGCCATACTTTCTTGTCATTTACTCACTAACCCTACAAGGTTTTCATCTTAGGAGTGCCCTTTATCTGACATAGAAAAGAGGGAACTTCCCCTATTGCGTCATGAAAAAAAATACTATGAGATACTTGAGCAGGTTATAGGGATGTTTTATACTAGATTCCAAGGTCTTTTCATATTTCTAACACCTCTAATCATTCTAAAACCCTCAAGACAAACTATGAGCACTAATTGTGTTTAGGATTTTGTGTCCCAACTATAGGTTACTATGTTAGAATCCTTTGATTGCCCTATTCCCATGCCTTGGTCATATTTATGAAGTGATCATTATCATTTTCAAGTCATTCCAAGCATTCCCATTATCAAAACCTCTAATAAATCCTCAAGATATACCCACCTTATGGATAAGCCTAGTTGATAGTCACTTATGACTATGTTTTCTTACTTGAAAAGTGATGCCTATAGGTGGATATTGCATAATAGACCTTGAATCATTATCATAATACCTTCTTGAGGTCCTCTAGGCTCATATCATAGTTTCACTTGCTCACACCATGCTTTAGGTTAGACCAACATCAAGATTGGTTATGTTTTAGATCATTGTCATGCCACAGTCAATTATAGTTGACTATTTTGGAGTAAAAGGGGCCCTATAGGTGTATTTCAACCCTTAAACTCTATGTTCCCCTCATAGGATCCTTTGGAGTCTTGAAATTAACTTTAATTGATATATATCCATGTTTTTTAGTTTCCTCGCCATGTTTTACCTTAGGAACTTGTAGGTACTTATAGTTGACTATAGGTGCCCATTTTTGGAAGTAAGAGTGCACCTGTACATGAATATATAGGTCAAAACCTCACACATAAACCTTCTTTGATGTCTGTTAGACTGTTAGTTCCATTCTCATTTCTATAAGGTCACTTGATATGGAGGTATTCTACTTCATGCTTCTTTGGAAAATAGGGTCACTTGAAACTTAGAGTACTTTAGTAAATATTGAAAACCTAAAATAGAGAAATACATGATTTGGGGACCTCATCGACATCACTTATTAGAACCAAATTGCTACTTTCTTTGATCAAGTCATCACTCTTAGTATAGGGATTTATGATAGAATCATCCAAATTCACTTAGACTCCATGTCACCTCACTATACAATAGCATAAAAAGTAGATAGGGCTCTGTTTCAGGGTTTTTAAGGTTATTTGTCTATAAACTTAGTTTCTTTAATCATGAGTTATAGTTCAAGTCTGCCTAACACTTTATAGCTTCACCATGACTGTTATGGTACCTTCATCACTCTAGGACCTTAATTAAGGTCTCAAAACATGTTCACACACCCTTATGTAACACATTCAAGTCTCTGTGAGAGCCACCTATAGGTGGATATTTTAGTGTATAGGGCAATGAATATGTATATGGGTAGAATGTATGGTGTATGGGCTTATGATTCATTTTGGACCATCTCAACCTCTTCAAATGAATCCTTCCAATTTGAAAGAGTTCAAATAAGATCAAAATCTTTCATTCCAAATGCTTAATTCTTTATGGGTCACCTGTAGGTGCATATCAATGATGCAAGATTATGTGTGTAGGAAAATTAGTCATCACAGTTAGACATATGGATTAAATATCCCAAATTAATTTCTCATGATTCTAAAATTTTATTCAACACCTTAAGTCTTCTCATTGCATCTCCATGACCATGCTCATAGCTTCATATATCATGAATGTAGGTGATACTTGCAAGAACTATGTGTTATGTTCTTTGACTCCAATTCCATGAGTGTTGACCATTGAGACTTCAAATGTGAAACCAAATATGTAAACCATGAGAGAATGAATTCCACATATTTTAGAATCAATTTCAGTAATTGTATTATACAAACAAGCTTAAACAAGAAAAAAACCTACAGGGTGTGGGGATTAGCAAGTAAATTGAAACAATCAACTTCTTAATCATGGTTCACAAAGCATAGGAAACCATTATTCCAAATCTTACCATGAATTTAAATCAAACCAATTTTATTATCCACCACCAAGATCGTTTGACCTAGAACCTCTTCTATTGGTCGTACCATCAGAAGACATGTTGACTAGCTTTACATGTCTATTGGAGTGATGGAGGAACATAATAGTTTTCAACCATTTTTTATACTTCCAAAGTAGCTAAAATCTTTAAATTAGGTCAAGGAAGTTAAATATCCATTCTATAAGCTTTTCCCATGTGTTGCTCTCCTCTATAGGTCATACAACTGCCAAAACCTTCTCTTTTTCACGTGTTTTATTGATTTAAGCTAGGAACCTACATGTTTCAGTTAGAAATAAAATTCTTGACAAATAATCTGATATATTGTACATTAGAAGAGAGGTTATAACATTTTTATATCAAGTAAAGTTGTACTACCTTCATTTATGGCCCAAATATGACCCTTAAATGACATAAAATGAATTAGGACTAAAATTGACCATGACCAAGGCTGATAACACATTAAATAGCATCAAATTGACCATGACACACCTGATAACATTCTAATATACCCCTATATCAAGTTTTGGACTATAGGGGGTTGACTTATTTTGACTTGTGGTCAAAATAGGCAACATTAAGCATCTTAGAAAACTTATCTACAACAACAAAAATGTAATCATTACCTCTCTCTGTATTTGGCATCCCCAATACAAATCCATACTCAAATATATCCATGGCCTCTTGGAACTAGTAATGGCATGTACAACCTTATATTTTGCCAATGGATTTTAGCCACTTGGCACATCATGCATTATGAAACATACCTTGCAAAATATATTTTCATCTTTGGCAAAATATACTTCAACTCCATCAAAACTATTATCTTATTCATACCAAAGTGTCCACCCAAACCACCACTATGTAATTCTATTATAATATTTTATCCCATAGACCCAACTAGAATACATAGTTGTTTTCTTTTGAAGAGATAACCATCCTCTATAAGATAATCATCATGACTAGTACATGTTTCACCTGTTAATGGATTCTTTCATTGTTCAACTATCTTCCCAAAATTTGGATCAATATCATAAAATTCCTTAACAACTTTAAATCTAACTACTTCACTCACCGTAGTAGTTAACAGTGCCACTCGTATGCTCAAAGCATCGGTTATTTGATTCTAATTTCCTTATTTATGCTTCAAAACAAAATTATATCACTGCAATAAAGACACCCACTATGCATGTTTACTATTTAACTTCTTTTAAGTGTCCACATACTTCAAGGCCTTGTGGTGTGTAAATAATAGAAACTCCATAGGCAAAAAGTAATGCCTCCAATGTCTTAATGTTTGTATAATGGCATAAAATTCAACATCATGTGTAAAATATTTATTTCATACCTCATTCAAATTCTCATTGAAATATGTCATGGGAATTCCTTATTGACTCAAAACAACACCAATACCAACATGTGAAGTATCACAATCTACCTCAAACACTTTGTTAAAATCTAGTAATGCTAAAATGGGTTTTTTTGTCACCTTCTTCTTTAAAAATTAAAATATTTTTCTTGTTGGCCTTGTCCACACAAAAAAAAATCCCCTCATGAAATATGTTATTGGTGCAACAATGCCACTAAAATTCTTAATAAAATTTCTGTAAAAATTTGATAAAACATGGAAACAACAATGGACATGTGATCTTGTAGCACTCTGTTCATTATCCTTATAAATGTATTGGGTATAATGGAAAATCTAAATTGCATCACCATTCACTTATATAATCCATCCCTAGTATTGAATGTTGTTTTTTAATCATATCCTTCACGCATCCAAAGATGATAGTAGACACTCCTTTGATTAATCTTAGTAAAGTATTTTGCTCCTACAAGCATATCCATCATATCAACTAGGAGAGGTATCATAAATATATATTTGATGGTGATTTTATTTATTATTCTATTATCCACACACATCCTCTATGTTCCATATTTCTTTGGAGAAATAAATATTGGGGTTGCACATGGACTCATGCTTTCCCTCACTACACCTTTTCTCACCAATTTAGTAACATGTGTATTCAAATTTGCATGTTTTATTAGACTCATCCTATAATATTATTGATTGGTCAGAGAAGATACTATAATTAAATAAATATGATGTTAAATGTCCCTCTTTGTTGGTAAACCATTTTGTTACTCATCATTTATAACATTTGAAAATTACTTCAATGCTTATGTTACTTCTTTTGGTATTTGTACCACTTTTATGTTGTCTTTATTTATTATTAATGCATAAAAAGAACCTATCATCTTCATGTCTTTGATAAAAAAAATTCATGAACAACATGATTTCTACTTGCCATTCTTATTTAAGAGGCAATAAGACTACTTTTATACCACCTTTCCAAAAAGTATATGTATTATTTGTTCCATCATGAATTGCTTTTTTGTCATATTTTCATGGTCTCCAAATAACACATGACATGCATCCATGGGGATAACATCACATCATATTTCATCCATATAAGTTTTTCCTATAGAAAACTTGATTAAATACCTTTTATCTATTGTAACTTCATTCCCTTTTTTAAGCCAAGAAATCTAATAAGTATAATGATGCTTTTTACATTACAGACCTAGTTTCTCTACCATTTATTTAGAAACCATATTTTCACAACTACCATCATATATAATTACTTTTCATACCTTACCTCCTCAAGTACACCGTGTTCAAAAACTATTTGTATGTAACCATGAATCATTAGCTTCTTTATTTTACACATGTTCTTTCCTTAGAGTTATCATTTTTCTCCTCGTCATGATATTGTTTCCTATGTTTAATATGATAACTTTTGTATTATTTCCTCTAGTCTCAACCTTAACCAAATTCACTCTTGGATGATATGTTATGATCAATACACACATTTTCAAAGTTAAAAATAAGGACCCATTTGTTTCTATAAGTCCCATGTTTTATCTCCATTAAAACATAATTTGGTACTAGATCTCGAGCATACCAAAGCCTAAGTTTTGATAATCACTTTTTATTTTATAAATGATTTGTTTAAAATCATAAAAACTTAATGGGAAGGCTAAATTTATTTTAAATTATTTTATCCATATAATAAATCTAAACTTATTATGATCAATTCTATTGGGTTTCACTTTACAATTCAGCTTTATACTTCCATGTATCTCTTCCTCGTAGGAAAAGGAAAGATTTTTAATTCTTTTTCAAGTTATAAATAGTGTGATAACCTATATATATCAGGTACCTATACCCCTTATATGATACTTATAATAAAAAGTAAAGATTCATTTTTTACACACAACACCTCAACAAACCTCCTCACATCATAATATTGTTAAATTGTCTTCTTTTTATAGTGTCATAGGGAACAATTCAAAATCTCAAATCTCAAATACTTATGGAAACCCAATATAATATTGTGACATGTCTTCATCTTGCATAATCATATAATTTTTTATAAAAAGCTAAGTTACTAATATTTGTGAAAATGTGACTAAGTGAGATTGCACCATGTGCTTTCATCTTGTATCATCATAGACTTTGTTTTAAAAATTTAAGTTATTGAGGTTTATGATTAAGCAAGATTATGTCACGTGTCTTCATTTTGTATCATTATAGACTTAGTTTTAAAAAGCTAAGTTATTTAGGTTTACAACTAAGAAATATTATGTCATATGTCTTCATCTCATATCATCATAGACTGATGATCAAAGTACAACTGTATGAAGAAAATGATAATGTAACTAAAAGAGATCACACCATGTTCCATCATCTCATAACTATGTACACTCATATGGTTAAAGAATGATAAAAATACATACTAAGTCATTAAGTAACATGATGTCATGTGTCCTTCTTGGCACATTCATATGCCACATGTCCTATTTAGCATAGTTAACTACTAAAATAAAATAATCATACAAGGGTTAATCATGACCAAGTGAGACATTGAAAACTATAACAAAGATGGACAACATAAATTCAATTGAAGTGACTAAGCTCCTAAACACTATGATAAATTGACATTTTTAAAATAAATCCCCACAAAAGTGTGCATCATAAAATCAAAATTCAAAATGGAAAGATAGTAGACATAGACCATTAAGTAGAAATTAATTATCATGAATGAAATTATTGTAAGAGATTTGATGTTTATGTTAGGATATATGTTTTCCCTCAAATCAATTTTAGACATCACTTGTAAATAGTTAACCTGCGAATTAAAATCCAAATCCCTCTACTTTCTTCAGTCCAATTGAGAAATTAAATAACAAGCTCAACAAGTTATTGAAATGGCAACCAAAGACTAGGTCCTTGCTCCATCTCTATTCTATTTTGGAACCAAGCTCAACTTCAAAGACACATTATTTAACTTGAATGATCTAGGTAGAATGTTCCTACACTATTCATCCACATATGAAGAAGTTAGAGTAGAATGAGAGTATAGTGAGAAAGCTAACTTCTCTCTCTAGCAAATGGAATACACAAATGACTTCTTTTATATACACACCTGAATCCACTCACCCTAATTATTCTACTAATCTTACTAATTGTATTAACCAACAATTAATTAAATAATATTCCCCCATCATATATCCCCTACATCATGTTAACCTTCTTACACTCCCATGCCATATTAATTCCTTCATTATCCCACTAACATCCCATTTAAACACTAATCTCACCTTATTAATTAACCACTAGCCCCACCTATCAATTTAAAATTCAAATATATTCTACCTACCCCCCTAGCCAACCTATCCCTAGCCTTTCCTACACACCTAGAGACTTAAATATCCCTAAAACCCTAATTAATCCCTATTATCTCCTAATCTAATCTAGAAGCCTCTAAAATCTAGATCCTTTCCTAACTTTCTAAAATTCTCTAAACTAAAGAGTTCTAAATGAATTAAAAATTCATTTAATTGACCTCCATAACCCTATAAATAACAATGCTTGGTTCTTGGTTAGAGTAATTAGAAATCTTGTAAGCCATTTTTTCATGCTTATACCAACTCTTTTAATCCCTCATACTCTCTTACATCCATTCTAGCATCCAAAAAGCCATTAAACCATCCATCTTGAAGCCATTATCAAGTAATCCAACAAACAAGTCAAATAGAATTGGAGAATTGGTTTGAAGATCTTGGAAGGAAGCCAAAGTGAAGCAATTGATGGTAAGAGTCCATTTATAATTTTGATTACTTCTATAATTCTCTCCCTTTGATATTTTTATAGTTTTGGGTTAAGGTTACTATTTTTAGTACTTTAAATATATAGCTCAAATTTACAAGTATACATTGAAAACCATAGTGGGAGACCTCATTTAAACTAACCCTTGTGTGTGTAAGACTTGTTAAATCAGCTTGAAGGACTGGTTAAAACAAGGTTGGGCTCCAAAAAAATTTAATTTTCACATCCCAGATGAAGTGTAGTATTGCATTGTAAATTATGGTTTTGTATAGGTAGTTTTGAAGATTCTAGCTACAAATTTACCTAACTACATAGACTAACCATCAACTATTGACTTGCTTATCAATTTTTCCCTTTTGTAAAACTACCTCTTGTAGACACCTAAAGCTAGCCATTAATTGACCTCCAATCAAGCTTTTGGCCAATTTCCACCCAAAATGCACAATATGGCCTAAAAACACTAAAACACGCTAAATGATATGAAATTGATATATTCAAGCGCCATTTTTGGCCAGGGTATCACTAAATAGGATAATGTAATTTATGGGCTAGCTAACTTTAATCAGATCATTTTGAGTTAAAATGCCAAATTTGCACCTCGGTGCTCTGGATTGCTTTTTCTTGTAGAACCTATTGCACGAGACATGTGCCTTTGTTATTTATTGTTGATAACATCCTAAGTGGGATAATGGATCAAATGAATCTAAAAGTGACTTCCAATTCTAATCCAGTCAAATTTTAGACTAATAATAAGTCATTCTGATCAATTTGAGTAATTTGTGCACAAAGTGATTAAACATGCTTAAGAACTAATTGACTCAAATCAAGGCCTAATCAATAAATCCATGGAAACTTGTTGAATACTTATTTTTGGAAATGAATATTAAATATTTACATCATTAAGTGACCTCATTGCTTGGGAAGACATCCCTAGGCCATAAATGCCATAAATATTAGGATTTATGCCCTCCATGCTATTTTATTGCCCCTTCTTCCAATGTCATAATGAGGATAATTATAAAATTAATTCTAAAAATTGAATTAATCCTCAACCACACATCTCAATCTTAGGATGGATGATTCAGGTTGATTCTAGACATTCTTAAAAATCTATAAATAGAGAGGCCAAGAACATCATTTCTAATATATTTTGGTGCAAAGTTATAATGCACAAATATCCTCAAGAAGCCATTGTAATTAGTGTTACCATGACAAATTTATTCCAAGCCAAGCCAAGCCACAAGCCAAAGGTGCTAAGGAGAGATGGAGGTAGCCATGATTCCATTCCCAAGGACTTCATCAGCACAAACCAAGCAAGCCACCACTATAAAGGCATTTGGAGAATCCAAAGAAGATGAAGGAATTCTTATGTTTTCATTCCTTACTTTTTAGTTGTGTTTGTCATTTGTTTTTGCTAACTAAGCTCTCCATAGTGTCTAGGCCTAGAGATATTATACTATTAGTGTTTTTATTTCATTTTGTTTGTCATTTTGGAACTAGCACCATACTAACCATCCTTTCTTGAGTCAAATTTTTAGATCACATAATGGCACACCCAGTGAGACTAGACATATATCACACCTAAAGAAGATCATTTTGCAACTCTAAAATATTTATTTAGACCTTTAAAACTCTTGAAAATTGATTTTCTAACTTTATTTTTCCTTTTTTTATTTGTCATGATTTTACATAGTAACTGACGTCAACAAGTAAGACCAACATTGGTTGCATATCTTAACCGATATTGGTTGGTAAACTGACATCGATTACGTACATGTCAAGATGGTCATAGTGGTATAATCAATGTCATTTAGATAACCAACATCAGTTAGCCAAAGTAACCATCATTAGGGGTAATAACTGACATTGGTCATTGCGTTTTCTTAAACACATACCCGACAGCTATTTTTCCAAATTTCATTATTTCAAGCTAAAAAGAGCTTTAAAGCTAAAGGACATGCTAACATTTTTGTTGTAGGACTAAGATTGACATTTACTCAAAAAAATGTTTAAATCACCTTTTGCATGCTTAAAAATCAATTAGAAATCTTTTTTTGGTGTTTAACAAAGAATTTAGATGTTTTTGGTGAATGTTTTCAAAGTTTGCAACTAAGACCAAGGGGTCAAATGAACACCATCAAATCCTTCATTTTGGGTTTAAAATTGAACACACTTGTCAATTATTGTTTGCAATAGTTTTTTAATCAAATTTTTGTTTGGAAAAAATAGGAATGTTACATGTATGCTCTTCTATTTATCCCTTATAAGGAACCCTTGGAATCAAAAGCAGCATTCTTATTGCAAGTAACCTAGTCTAAGGCTTAGAAAGAAAGTCATCTAAAGCACTCCCCAAAAACTCATCAAAGTTTGGGTGACCTTGAAAATAACCCTAAATTATTTCTACTTTCATGATTTCTTTATATCTATAAAAACTTGGCTTGTAAGGGGGACTTCATCACCTCCCGCAAGTTCTTTAGGAAAGCTTTAACCCAGGGTTTCATCTCCTGGCATTGATTTCATTTGGCTCCTTTGGAGTTGTACACAAGATGTAGTGGCACTTTAGATATCATACTACATTGAGTGAATAGTAAGATGTAGTGGTTACAAAAAGGAATAGACCTTTTTTCAACAAGCCAAGTGATACAGACCCAAAATTTGTTCTTTTTTTTACATTATTTGGCATGAAAGTTATTGTGCAATTGATTCCCCTAGATCATTTAGAAACTTGTTAGATCTTATAAAAATCCCCACTTGCCATGAAATTATTATTGGTGTAAGGTGCACCTCAAGGTCCATGTCATAGTATTATCATTTGAGAGAAGGGGGTATAAAAACCCTACTATATAATGCATATTTACTTTTGGATGAACACTTAAAATCCTCTCAAATGATGTATATTAATGAATTCCAACAATACCAAGTAACCTTATCAATTTAGGATTTAAGCATGATTAATTATTTGCTCTTGTCCTTGATTAAAGTCTTGTTTGAAGTCAAAACTTGGTGTAAATAAAAAATCCAAACCAAACACATAGTCCAAATTTTCCTTTGAACAAAGAGGCATTATGCTGCCCACATGAGATCATCAATTTGCCTTGTTCAAAGTTTATCAAAAGCTTGAGAGTAATATCATCCACTTTGGTATATTTATGTTTCCCAATTGAGTCTAGACCTTTACCAAAGTTATTTAAGCCCTTCACTTATAATCTAAATTCAAAATTACACCTTTACAAGTTCGTAGATTTGATGTGTTAAGTGGGTTCACCATTTGCACTAAACTTGAGGGAACTTAGGTTTAATTTCCAATTTGGCTTGAAGGTCATTTAAGACTCATAATAATTGTCCTCACTTGGTAGACTTAATCCATTTTGTGCTAAACACTTACACTTTGAGTCTATACACCACAACATTTTGAGTCAAGAAAGGTAGTGTTATGTTGTCAAAATTGTGAGAAATTATCTTTGCCTTAGAGAGTTTTTGAAACAAACTTTTTTGTCACACCTTTTGGGTAGTTTAGCATCGCTATACTACCCAAAACATTTCAAATATTATTTCATAGACCCTCTTTCATAGATTTCCTAATTTGTTCCTATAGTTTTAGATTAATCTAAGTATATTGTAGTCCTTTGTCTAAAGCGCAGTTATACTATTCACCTTTATCTAGCTTATTTGTCAAAAGAACTGAGTTTTATACCATTTTTTGTGAAAAAATAAACTATTCCTAAAAGTGACTTTTGTTTCATACCTTATACCTAGTTGATCAAGTTCATGACCAAGAATCAAATGCCTAGTGTTTGTTAGAAGTGTTTAAAATCTATTAGATTAAAACTTTCATCTATTTTCAAAGTTTAGATTTTGATGCCATTTGGCCAAGAGTCCTAGCACATGCCTTATTTGAGCCTAGATTTTGATACTGCATTTGGCCAAAAAACCTAGCAACTTTTAAATTCCTAGATTAGACTAGTTTGAAACACTTTGACCTTAAAGTTTGGCATTTTAATTTTTGGTCCATTTACTTGCTTATCTTTTTGTGAACAATGAAACATTATATACTTCACACTAGCTTTTTTCCTCAAAAGATTTTTCATAAACCTTTTGATCCTTTTGACAAATCTAGACCAAGTTGAAACATCATCTATTTTAGATTCTATCCTTTTTAGAGTTTGACTCTTTGACCTTTTATCGCAAATCATTGACTATGGATCCCAACATGTATTCCTACACTCGTAGTGGACTCATGTACAATATAGGGATTAGTAATGTAGTTTCATAGGAAGAAATAGTGTAAGACCCCTATGCAAATAATATTACTTATGAGATGGATTATTATTTCCTCATATAATACTCAATCAGGGGCACAAAGCCAAGATCCATTAGTTAACTATCTGGTTAACACACCACCTTATTCAGAACAAGACCAAGAACAAACCATGCAATACTTAACTATAATACCCATAGTGGATGAGTCAGTTCTTCAATAGTCATATCCTACTAATATAGCTTCCACATATGATCCATTTTTATTTAAACAACATTTGTTAGAGAACAAAGATGAGATTTTGGTTAGAACCATAGAGGTAAGGGCCAAGTTTTCAACAGACTTCCCTCATGAAAATTTACCAAGTCTAGTAAGAGTGCCCTATAATATCATTTACGATCAATAGATTTCTTCTAGTAATCCTATGGCTCTAGTCTAAACAATGTATCAAGACCCTAAGATATCTAATCAAGGCAAAAACATCATGGAAGATAACTTTAACCAAATGCAAATAGCATATCAAACCTACCTGAATCTAGCACATGATTTCAATCAGATGAACATGGTAAGTAAGCCTCTTATTGACCTAGTTCCTTCAATAGGAGTGTTGATAAAGTTAACTGGACAAGAAAATCTGAGTTTTGACCTATTCATATAAACCTCTTTGATAGATAACTTGATGCATATACCAGTTATTGAAGAAGTATCTTCGACCTCTGCACTGAATAGTGACCCAAATGTAGTGGATAATTTGTAAACAATGTCTAATCCTGATTAAAGTGGTATTAACACATAAACAATTAGCCAACAACATATGCCTATAGTTAATCCCATGAATAGATCATTATACTAGGGAATAGAGGTTTCTACACCCCAGACTCAACTAGCTACTTCCTCAAGTGTACAAACTATGAGATTATGTAATCAAATAATGACTAATGTCATGCCTCAACAATATAATGTGATGAATCTTACCCCTCCTTAATAAGTAACGAGTAGTATTCCACAATAGCAGACACAATCTAGTGTATCAATGTAACAAAGAATAAATACATTACCACCTCATTTAGGGGAAACTAATGTTCTACCTCACCAGGTAACGATGAGCATACCTCTTTCATCATAGACTAATATACCAATTCAAAACCAAGCAATGACTAGTCAACAATGTGCAAATATTGTTCAGTGATGGATGCCAAATTTGTAACCTACTTTCACTTACTCATAGGGATTTGTGCAATAAGGAAGTCCCTATATTTCTCAAGTACCTACTAGACAATCATTGGTTCAAAATGTGCCACAAATTTAGAGACAGTGTCTTGGTCCACAAGTTCCCACTCAATAGCAAGGTTTGATTAGTCAATAGCATGTCCCTTTTCAACTATAGCAGGTACAATATAGTTATATCCCCCCATCCCAACCACAAAATCCCCCAAGATAAACCTTTACTACCAACCTAAACTACAATATGGCACAACCAAATGTGCAATTTCATGTACATCTTAATCCACATATGAGTATTCCTAGTCCATTCCCCAACCAAACCATTATACCCCAACAGGTATCTCCATCATACCCTGGTCAAAGTGTACCACTTGTGACCTCCCAACCATCTACCCAAACTAATATTCTCCCTCAAACCAATGTCCCTTCCAGTTTCTTATCCCAAAAAATGTAACAAATGAAGGATGTAATTACTACCATTTAGGCTGGGAAGTAGACTAAAAAATTCAAATTGGATGGCATGTGTTCATATCCCTTCAACATGGAGTATTTACAGATACCATTTCCTCCAAGACACGAACCACCCAAATTTTACAAATACAAAGGGAAAGGTGACCCCAAAGCTCATTTGACTAAATTCTTTGTTACATGTCAACCAGTGGTATATACCTTTTGTTGTTGTTTCCAAGGAGCTTGGTTGGACAAGCTTTGGAGTGGTTTTTAAAATTTCCCAAGAATTTGGTAATAGATTTTGATGATCTTTCTGATAAGTTTGTGTATCACTTTTATTATAATCTTAAGCATGAGATTTCATTAGTGGACCTGACACAAGCAAAGCAAAAATATGGAGAGAGTTTTACAAGTTATATGAAATGATAGAGAGCCCTTACGAGTTGTTTCACCCACAGTTTACTAGATAAAAAATTAACCGTTATGTTTACTAAAAATTTTCATAGTGAGATAGTTTACCATATAGAACTATAATGTGCACATACGTTCAAAGAGATCATTGATAAAGGTTTATTGATCAAGAAAGGTTCGCATCAATAAAGGATTCATCAAGCTTAATTCTACCAATCAGGGAAATGGCCAATAGTAACATCATGTTCAAGTGTAAGCATCGCAACTGACACAGGCCAATAACTAAGAAAGACCGAAGCAATTCAAATACAATAATAATGTTGTGGGAAATGGAGTAACCAAATCTCATCATGTCCAAACTATTCAAACATCATTTGCACCACATTTTTAGCTTACTCCTACCCAAAAACCTCTCCAACCAAAACTTGCACAATAAATATAACAACGTTTATCATTGTAAACCCCTCCTCCTAAGAGAATCATGCATGTACGTCATGTCTTTAGTGACTTAGGAGAACCTATTAAATCTATATTTTGAAAGCTTTCTACTACTAATCTGATTAGTTGGCCTATACCAAAGCATTATCCTCAAGGAATTCCTTATCCTGATTGGTACCATAAAAATGAATTTTATGACTATCATCGAGTCAAGAGGTATAATCAATGAAGATGTGCCTAAACCAAGCATTTAATTAAGAATATGTTAGATAATGGGGAGATAACATTGGATAATGGTGCTTCCACTTTAAATAAAACTCTTAGGATTTATAAAAACCCCTTTCCTTGACATAACAATCAATAGTAGCAAAATAATCAACAACAACAATGGCCAATGCAGTAGCAAAATCAACAGTATCAAAATCAAAGTCCAAACTAGTAGAATCAACAAAATCAGTAGTAGACCCCACAATGACATAACAATGGACAAAACCAAGGTTAGAATGATAACAACCAACAAACCTACCATGTAGTTACACATGACTACAACAAGGTTGTAGGTCATATTGTGGGGGTAGCATTAATACCATATTCATTAATCTTAGACCAAGCACAAATCAGCCTAGACCATTGTTAAACAACAACATTCTACCTAATTACATGGATAATCATTTTTTGACTTGGGAATGTATACAAGAAAACTAGTAAACTAGGACTTCCCCTTTTGGACCTTATATCAACAACTCGTTCTTGCCACATGACCACATGCAAGTGCACCTAAAATCAAGACTTGTCTTGTCTAGTCCCACACCATTTCAAACATTGGTTATCAATAATAGTCTAGAATTTAATCCTGATTGTCCAATCACAACTCAGAGGTCAAATATTACTATCCCAAGCCCACAAACATCCAACACTTTGCATGTCATCTAACCAACCATTCAACCTTGGTATAAACCATTCACTACTAATCAAGACAAGAAGTTTGATATTGTGGAACAATTGTATAAGACACCAGCACAAATTTCTATTTTAGATTTGTTATGAATGTCAATAAACCACAAGAACATCTTGAATTAGTTTTTTACCTAATCCACTATTGGTAGTGACATATCCCCTGATAAATTTCAAGATTTGGTTGGACACCTAGCTCTAGCCCAACAAATCACATTCAACCAAAGTGATATGTCTTCCCTTGGCTTGCTCCATAATAATCCATTATACATAGAAGTTTATATAAGATGGCATAAATTGAAATGTGTCTTTATAGACAATGGATCTGGCCTTAACATCATGTCTCTAAAGCTCATCAAGCTTCTTGGGTACACAATGACAGATCTCCAGTCAAAAATAATAAGTATTAAAGCATATGATAATTAGGAAAGAGAGTCACAATGCACCATTAGTTTTCCAGTTATCATTAGGCCTTTGACCCATGATACACTTTTATATGTGTTTGATCTTGAGTTATCATAGAATATGATTCTAGATAGGCATTGGCTACATGAGATTCATGCAATCCCATCAATGATGCACCAATGTATAAGGTTTTCCCACTCAGGGATGGAAGTGAATATTCTAGGAGATTTACTCCCATATGAACGTTGCAAGCATCTTAAAGTTGAATTTTAAAGCTATAATTATTAGTATGGCATGAATCCAAGTTCCAAGTAGGATAAAGGGAAGTCTATATTTATTGATCCTTCACCATATAATTGCATAGATCCTAATACCTCGGATACCCTTTCTCACATGCCACCTCCTAAAGCTTCTAATCATTTCACCATTTTAGATAATGAACTAGGAGAGTATGTGACCCATGATACGTTTTATATTTCTAATCTCCTTCAGAATCCAAAAACCTTTGGGAAACCTAAAGTCACCCCACATATGCATTGGCAAAAAAATATCAAAGATAAGGGACCTATCACATTTGTACTAGCATCTGGCCTAGAAATTGGCCCTCTTGAAGGGGATGAATCATGGTTATACAATGACAACAAAGCTAATTTTTATAAAAGTGAGAAGAATCCTATTCCCAATAGGATAATAGAGCATCACAATTATGAAGGAAGAGGCCTCAGACTAAATCAGCAAGGAACCATTGAGTTAATTTCCATGATTAATTATGAAAGACCTTATGGACTTGGATTTAAACTACCTGGGGGTGACCCCACATATCTTATTCAAACTCCATCACCAACAGCTAGTGATGATGATGTTGACAATTAATTAGAGCCTGATCATAGCTTCACCTTTGATGACCTAGCTAAAACTAACATGTTTGATAACAATGTCATTTGTACCCTTACCTTGGTCATTCATTGTAACCCATTACCATTATATTACCCCCAACTGATAGATTGAGACCAATAAGAATCTAGTTTGTTGATTGATGAGTTCCAAAATGATGAGGCATTCTATGATTTCTTAGCCCTTAGAGATAATGTTCCATTGGGAGATCACAAATTAGGATTCTCAATCACATTGGATCTTGCAACCTATTTTGGAGAGTGAGTGAACACCCTTAGAAATAAATAAATAAGTAAAACACTAAGCTCCCAAAGTGAAAACCTCTTTGAGGCACTTTTTGACTAGATAAAAAGTAAAGATAAAGGCTAGTCTAATGGTGAAAACTTGTCTCAGGCACTATTAGATGAGGTTGTTCATTCTTCTTCAAATTTAGACCAGGATACCACCAACGATAAACTTGCCTATGGATCTGAGTTCAAATTTGAGCAACAACAAGTATTTGATCAAATTCTTCAATAATTTTTAACTATTTTTATCACATGGCCAGATCTCCCATTAGGGGACTCAAATTCATCATGCCTAAGAGAAGTTGAAGAGCAAGTCCTAATAGACCACCCTGACATAATCCAATAGTTCAATTCATTGCCTACTATCCTAGAAGATAGTTCAAACCTTCTATTTAAAGATACAATAGAGGTAAATATCAAGAATCCATCAGACCTAAAATGGATAAAATTAGGTGTATCCTTCATTAAGGAGAAACATGACATTTTTATAGCTTTGTTGAGAGAATTTGTAGATTTCTTTACATGGGCCTATTCTGACATGTCAGGATTAGACCCCACCTTAGTTTTACACCACCTTATGGTTGATCCTAACACCAAACTGGTAAAATAAAAGCTACATAAGATGCATCTTTGTATTGTTGTATTGGTAAGGAAAGAGTTGGAAAAACTCTTAGAAGTAGGATGTATCTGATCCATTGACTACTTAGAATGGATCTCTAAGGTGGTACCTGTTAGTAAAAATCCTGAAGGGATCATAATTTGTACTAATTTTTGAGACATCGACAAAACTTGTCGTAAAGATGATTTTCCCTTACCTAATATCGACATGATCATTGACTCCATGATAAGTTATGAAATTATTTCACTCATGGATTGCTTTTCATGATATAACTAGTTCAAAATCATGCCAAAAGACTAGCATAAGATAGTATTCACCACTCCATGGGGAACATTTTGTTATCAAGTGATGCCATTTGACCTTAATAATACTAGATCCATATATCAAAGGGACATGACTGTCATATTCTATGATATGATGCATGATATTGTTGAAGACTATGTCGATGACATATTAGGAAAATCCAAAATTAGGGTAGACCATCCAGCAGTGTTGCATAAGATATTTAAAACATTATGAGAGTACAAAGTTAGACTCAATCCAAAAAAATGTGTGTTCGATGTAACTTTAGGCAAATTACTTGGCTTCATTGTGTCTCATAGAGGTATTGAAGTTGATCTGGCTAAATTTTATGCTATAACCAAGATGCCACCATGAACTAATTTAAAGCAACTCTGTAGTTTGTAGGGTAAGATCCAATCAATCTGATGCTTCATCTCTTAATTAGCAGACAAGTGCCATCCATTTACATACCTTTTGAAGAAAAGAATTACATTTTATTGGGATGATCATTACTAAATAGTTTTTCAATAGCCCAAAAACTATCTTGTTAATCCACCTATTTTATTACCTCTTATGCCGAGAAAGCCATTCTTATTATACCTATCATCTATCAATCATGCTCTGGGGGAACTCTTGGCTCAACATGATGACAATGGAAAGGATCACATTGTATACTACCTAAGTTTTACCTTGGTTACATATGAATATAACTATGTAGCTATTGAAAAAGCTTGTCTAGCCATGGTTTTTGCATCTCAGAAACTATGCCATTACATGTTGAATAATAAATCCATGGTCATTTAAAAAGTAGATCCACTCAAGTATTTATTATCTAAAATAGATTTACAAGGTATAATATCTAAATGGATCATGCTTCTCAATTAATTTGACATAGAATATGTCAATTAGAAGGCAATCAAAGGACAATTTCTTGCAGATCAACTTGTTGAAGCACCTCTGATAGACACACAGCCACTCACATTTCAATTTCTTGATGAATTTATCATGACCATCATTGACACACCCCTTGAGGAGAAACCCTAGAAGCTATATTTTGATGGTTCATTTACTACACATGGATCAGGGTTATACCTATTATTTATTACACCAAAGGGGAGTCTAATCCATAAATCATTTAGAATTAGCTTTCCTTGTACAAACAACATGGCCAAGTATGAAGCACTTATTACAAGTCTTCGGTAAGAAGTGTAGTGGAATATATTTCTTCTCTAAGTTTATGTTGATTCTCATTTAGTCATCAATTAGGTTACAGATCATTTTTAGACCAAAGATGACAAGTTGGTTCCATATAAAGCTATGGTCAACACTCTTAAGCAACAAATTGCCAATATTCAATTTGAGCACATACCAAGAGCTAGTAACAAAACTATAGATGCCATGGATACTATTGGCTCTCTGATTTGATAAATAGATAAAGCTAGAGAGTATCAGTTCCTCATCAAGAATTTGTCAGCACCAGGTCATGAACCTTCAACTATTGCAATGATTTGTGATATTATTGGTCTTAATTCTATCTAGTACTTAGACCTTTACAACTACCTTTATGACCAATTTCTACCACCTAACCTCTCTCAAAAATAAGTCAAATCCTTCATTCATCATTCCACTCATTATACTCTACTTGGATCCACCCTTTACCATCGTCATTTTGATGGAACTCTACTTCGTTGTTTAAATTTGGTAGACTCTACACTAGTGTTAGGAGAAGTTCACAAAGGAATATGTGGTGCCCATTCTAGTGGGGTAGTCCTATCCAAAAATCTCTTGTGTACTAGTTATTATTGGCCCATAATGGATGCAAATGCCACTGCATATAAAAAAAATTGTGACAAATGTCAATGGCATGCTAATCTAATTCATGCCCTAGCAAAAACTTTGAAACTAAATGTTGACACCATGGCCATTTTCTACATGGGGACTTGACCTCATTGCAAAGATCAACCCCACTTCATCTAATGGCCATAAACATATCCTTATCACCACTGAATATTTTACTAAGTGGGTTGAAGCTATAGCCCTCACTTATGTGACTAAAAAGCAAATTTCCAAAATCATCTTTAACCATCTCATATGCCGCTACGGTATCCCTTCTGACGTTATACCTGATAATGGATGATAATTTAATAATAAGGATGTAGACCAATTATGTACTAAATATAACATCACACAACATTTTTCTATAGCATATTACCCTCAAGGTAATAGCCAAGCTGAGTCATCCAACAAAACCATTGTCAATATTCTCAAAAATATTTTCAATGACGTCAGTCATGATTGGCACCTCCAAATATCCCCTACCCTTTGTACATGTCATACCATTCATCATACCCCCATAGGAGCCACTCCATACTCACTTTTTTATGGTACTAAATCCATCCTTCCCATTGAGGTCAAATTGCCTTCACCATGCATCTCTTTCAAGCATGTCCTAGATGATCATGACTATCGAGTAGCTCACCTGCAAGAGTTAGACTTAATTGATGAGAAATACATAGCCACATTTAACAATCTTCAAGCATATCAAAACTAACTCAAAGGCCACTATAATCAATGTGTTAAGATTAGAACAATTGAAATTGGTGATCTTGTTCTTAAATAAAACTAAAAGAATATGATGGTTGAGAAGAAACATAAAGGGAAGCTCAAACCAAAATAAATAGGACCTTTCATCATTACTGTAGATTATGGATCAAGAGCATATAGACTTGCCACACCAGATGGAGATGAACTTCTAAAGTTGATGACTATTAATCATCTCACGTAGTACTATGCTTGAGTGCTAACATGTATTTTCTATAAGAATTGTTTCAATTATGCCTTTTTATCACTATTCTTCTTTGTACAAATACTATCATATCTATCCTCTTCATTGTATCCACTTTCTATTTCTAACCTATCAACCTAGTGTGTTCTAAAAATGACCTTGGTTTTTGACATTTGTTACACATTTTTATCCTCAAGGTATCTAATCAGTTTCATTGGTTGGTTCAAGTACTTCAGATAGAGATTGTATTTTGGGATAGTGTGATAAAAGTTTTGGCAATTGTATCCTTCGTTTGTTATTTTTTTTATCACCAGTCTTACTACTAATTATAGCTACCTTTGGGTAAATTAGTACCATTGATCTATGCCATTGTGTCCTAGTTAAAACTGCCTATGGGAAAACTAGGGGTAGCATTAAGCCTTGACATACCAACTTACCACTTCCTATGTCATACTATGCCTTTCTACCAACTGTGCCTATTTTGTTTGAATTGACTGCTACACTAGTCAAGTTCCTCTGCTATAAAGTCATAACTACTATGACTTGAGGTCCTACTCTGGGACTATGTAGGTAGTGCTCAATACTTGTTGACATCAGCTCAGTCACCCTTTCCCCATGCTCTTGCCATTTTGTAAGCAACCTAAGCCACACTCTCACTATTTTATGAGCAACCTAAGCCACACTCTCACCATTTTATGAGTAACCTAAGCCATACTTTCATCATTTTATGAGCAACCTAAGCCATGTTTTCATCATTTTGTGAGCAACCTAACCCATACTCTTATCATTTTATGAGAAACCTTAGTTTAAATTCTCTCACTATTTTTTGAGCTTAAACCATTTAGTGTCTCGTCATTCTCGATTGAGTTGAGACACTCCAAAACACTTCCAAAAACATTTGTAAAATTATTAGAAAATTAAAAAAAAACATTGACCACTTTTTTGCCTTAAGGATTATGGGAACCCTTACTAAGTTACAAGCAATCACTTGTCATTTAGTTTCCCCATCCTTTTTGGCCTTTTTCTCTCATGTACTTGTTATTTTGCAAGACCATTCATATTCTTCTATCACATCCATTTTGTTTCTTTTCATCAATTATCACATTCTTCCCATTTTCTAGGAGAACTACATTTGGCCTAAAGTTTTTTATTAGATATTACATCCATAGAACTATGTAGGTAGCATCTACTTGCCTAGTGCATATAGAGAAAGCTCAACCACCCCTTCCTTTTCTTTTATTCCCCCATTTTGTTCGTTTGTTAAGTTTTCACCTATTTGATAGGGGCAATGTTCATAGGGTTTCTATTGTGTTGTTTTTTTGTTTATATTTGCTTATTTTATATTGTTTGGCTATCTATTTGTTTGCTTTCAACATAATTACCCTGATTCAGTTTATGTGTGTTCATTAGGTGATTCCTTATCCACACTTACAATTGAATCCATCCCTAATCATATGTTTACATTATCACCATGGTTTCTATCATTGGTGCATTATTTTCTATTGAGTATTAGATTATGGGAGTTAGTCTTCATGCACATTTCAGCCAAGTCCTCATGATGTTATACCATGATGCCTATCGACACATGCTACAACAAACCTAAGCTTCAAAAATTCTATTCAGCAATGGCAGCATCTCTTCGACACCAACATCTTGATTCACTCCCAATCATATCCCAAACAGAGTAATTAACCACAAATGAATTTTAGCCTTTATTAGTTTGAATGCGCATCTCCCTACTAGTAGGTTTTTCCAATTCATCATTACCCTCTATGTTAAGTTATCATCATTCTCAACCAAGTTTATCATGTTTGGCATAATTAAAGTCCAATTATTATAACTGTCTATGGGCAAATCATTGCACGCCATCCCACCTACATTTCTCAATCATTATAACCACCTTTGGGAAAATCAATGTGTTGTCACCACTTTACTTTTTATACCTATACAGGGGCATGTTATTCTCTTGTTTTTTTATCCTAACTAGGGCAGCTCCATCTTCTTAATGATTATAACTACCTTTGGAAAAATCATTGTGTTATCATACCATGTTGCCACTATCAGGGTATAATGCTTATAATCACCTTTGGGAAAGCCATTGTACACTATCCCACTTGCATTCTTAATGATTTTGACTACTTTTTTAGTATCATTATGTTTTCACCCCCTCATCTTTCCTTTCTTTTGTCCCCTCAATTCACTTTTTTTTTAGGGACAGTTTGCCAACCTCCTTGTGCCAATCATTCCCTTGAGGGGGCATCATATAGTTAGTTTATCATCATTATAGTTGTAGGCATACAAGACCTTCTCATTATTTGAGAAGATGTTATTGTCCTTATAGCTTAAAATGCCTTTCCAAATAGGGGCAAATTGCAGACACCTAAATCTAGCCATCGATGACCTCTAATTAGGCTTTTGGCCAATTTCTATCCAAAACACATAATTTGACCTAAAAACACTAAAATATGCTAAATGATGTGAAATTAATATATTCAAGTGCCAATTTTGGCTAGGGTATCACTAAATTTGATAATATAATTTATGGGCTAGCTAACTTTGATTAGAACTTTTTGAGTCAAAATGCCAAATTTGCACCTGGGTACTCTAGATTGCTCTTTCCTATCAAACCTATTACATGAGACATGTGGCTTTGTTATTTTTTATTGATAACATCTTAAGTGGGATAATAGATCCATCACATCTGACAATGACTTCTAATTCTAATCTAGTCAAATTTTGGACTAATAACAAGGCATTTTGATAAATTTGAGTAATTTGTGCACAAAGTGCTTAAACATGTTTAAGAACTAATTAATCCAAATCAAGGCCTAATAAATAAATCCATGGAAACTTGTTGAATAATCATTTTTGGAAATGAATATTGAATATTTGCATCATCATGTGACCTCATTTTTTTGGGAAGACATCCCTAGGCCATAAATGTCATAAATATCAAGATTCATGCCCTCTGTGCCTCTTAATTTCTCCTTCTTTCAATGTCATGATGAGGATAATTATAAAATTAATTCCAAAAATTAAATTAATCCTCAACCACACATCTCAATCTTAGGATGGATGATTGATGTTGATTCTAGACATTCTCAAAATTTTATAAATAGAGAGGCCAAAAACATCATTTCTGAGTTATTTTGGTGCAAAGTTATAATGAAAAAATATCCTCAATAAGCCCTTGCAATTATTTTTACCATGCCAAATTTATTCCAAGCCAAGCCAAGCCATAAGCCAAAGGTGCCAAGGAAAGATGGAGGTAGCCATGCTTCCATTGCTAAGGACTTCATGAGCATAAACTAAGCAAGCCACCACTACAAAGGCATTTGAAGCATCCAAGGAAGGTGAAGGAATTCTTATGTTTTAATTCCTTACTTTTTAGTTGTGTTTTTCATTTATTTCATTAAATAAGCTCTCCCTAGTGTCTAGGCCTAGAGATGTTATACTATTAGTGTGTTTATTTCATTTTTTTGTCATTTTAGAACTAACACCATACTAACAATCCTCTCTTGAGTCAAATTCCTAGATCACACCTCTCAACAAAGGTAATTTTGAATTTTATTTCCAATTTTGCTAGTCTAGTTTTGGTTTTGACATAATATTGTGTTAAGGTCAAACATTGATCATTTTGATTGTTTGTTAGTTTTTGTAACTCAATGCTAATCTAATGGTGTTTCAAGGATAGGATAAAAGTTTTTATTTCCTTTAAGTTAGCATATTTTTCATACTAATCAAAACTATTTGTCCCTAGTCATGGTATTGATTCCCAATTGTGGTTTTACCTCTGTAATAGGTGATTTTAACTTAGACATAAAATCACTAACTTGAACTTGTGGTCTTTGTTATCTAATAACTTTTGTTGTCTTTGTATAGTTATTATCTACTTATAGAGAAGGGGAGACTCTACCTAGACAAAATCAAATATCCTTAAAAACACCCTATTAACTACCTTGTGCAATATTGCCTATCAACAAATGTGTTTTTGAATCTTAGCTACAGTTTTGAAGATCACAGAGGCAATTTGGACAATACTTAGACATTAGTTATTATCTTTATGGTTTCTAATCTTTAGTTATAAATATTTATATCTATTTATATTAGGTAGCCTTTTATCTTCATAAACCATTTTATTAGATCACTACACATTCTATATATATATATATATATATATATATATAATTTAAATAGTGTGATATCACTTCTCGATAGAAGCAATTTTGAGTCTCATAAGTAGTTTTGAAGTTAAATAGGAAATTTTGCATATATTTGAGCAATAGGTGTTTAGATTTAACATTTTATCTTTTTTAGTTCAAGACATACCCTATTTAAATTTTTAAGTTTTTGAACATAACTTGTATATATTTTAACATTTTCAATAATCTACATAAATACTTTAATCTGCCTAGAGAAAAATCACTTCTCAAAAAAGGTGATATTGATTTGCAAATTTGGTTTCAAATATCCATCAATAGTTTTGATTTCAGGCAATTTATAATACATGTGCCTAATTAGTATTTAACATAAACTTGTTTTTAATAAGATAAAATCTTTTTAACATTCTAAAAAAATTCATTTGATAATCAATCTTATAATTTATTAGTTTCCTTATAAATTACAAAACCACATTTCGATAGTTGCATTATTGATTTCTAGTTGTGATATTGCACTAACCATAGGTGGTTTTGCTTAACCTCATAGTCAAAGCTAGTTAACTATATTTAAAACTACATATCTCTTAGAAGTGGTCTTGACTGTCAGTTGTGGTATTGCATTCTCTAGAATTGATTTTGACATTATGACTATGTAAGCATAGTTTTGTAGGTTTCAGAGGGATTTTGACTACTTGGAAACTACTAAAAAAATTCATGTAAGATACCTAAGTGGGAGGCCCTAATCAGATAGCTAACTTGTTTCTTTGTAGGATTGGGGCTTAGTCTAGAATTTAGATTTTAAATTTGTGTATATATACCTCTCTTTGGTTAGTTTTGTATTTATCTCACATAGTTAAATAGTTGGTTAAATAAACTTTTTTTTGCCTATTTATTAACCCAATTTTTATTTTATAAGGTATGACATGATGTGGAATTCATCCCCACACACTTGCATAGTCATTAGAGGTTGGTGATTTGGATTTCATCACCACACATTTGATCACACTTTATGTTTTGGTGGATTATAAATATCAAGGATAGATGTCATTCATCTAAGTGGTTGACCCCATATAGGTCTTCCATGAAGGGGAAGAGTTAATTCTCTGAACCAGGCATTAGACAATACCCTACACAGATTTGGTCCCCACATACCTTACATATATCCAAGATGCCCTTAGAAAGATTTTGTAAACCTATCTTATGATCTATCGATCGTAACAGGTGACTTATTTCTCAATTCAATATCATCTCCCAAGTGATTGTCACGTGTAGATGAGGTTAAGAGGGTTCAGGATATTACATAATAGGTCATAGGCCTATAGCCTCACCCATGAAGCCATTATATGGTGTATTTTTTAGGTTATATACCCTTTTTATTTACTAATATTATGGCTTATGATTTGGCATGATTGTGTGTGTATGTTGTGCTAGACCTGTATTGTTTGTGAGCCAAGTTAAACTTATCCCTTTTATCACTAAAACACCTAAGAAACCCCCTAGGACACATTTCATCTTAGGACTGAGACTAAATCTTTTTCATTTTCATCCTATCCACCATAACCTTGAGTATTAGATTTCATCTTGAACCTAAGCTATAGTGGTCACCCATCACTTTTAATCTTATTCATCACCTTATACATCCTCAAAATATATGCCCTTGATTAAATAATACCAAATTTTATAAATCTATTGAGTTTTATATATCACCCCACCATCTTATCATCCCTCTTATTCATACCTAGCACCCATCCAATCATCATCTTGCTAGTGTGAAAAGGCATCTAGTCATCTCATCACTTAGTCTCCTTGTTAGGTTGCACCTTTATAGATTTGTCACATTTTATCAACTTAGTCCTTAATATCTAAATCTAAATCTAATCACATCTATCACAACTATCTTGACCACTCTAGTCTAAGACTCAAGATAGGTTTAGTCCTTAAGGTTAATTTTAGCATATTAAATCAACCACTAACCATGTTTACATCACCCTACATTATCCGTCATGCCAATCAAGACCTATTCCAGGTCTTACTATTAGGAAAAGGATCATACCAAGAGGATGATGTCTTTAGGATAATAGGTGAACAAAGTATGGATAATGAAGGAACTCAAATCAATATGCACAATCTTGGAGGAGATGAAAGACTCATAAATGACTTATTCAATAGTGATGAGGTTAGATCACAATTTGATCAATACATATATGAAAAACTATGACCAAATACTTGCCCAAGTAATTATAATGGGTGGAAAACTACCTATTACAACACCTCATTCATCCATCATTTAGACCCAACACTCTACCTCACCCAAATGTCATTTTCAAGAATAGGAGAACCCTGAGCTTATAGACCATGAACAAGAGCTAGATAAGAATAATAACCCCCTCAAAACAACCATATTGAGGCTGATAGAAGGAGATCTATCTTTGAGGATTGCCTAGATAAATTAACCCAACAAATAAATTCCCTTGAATCCCAATTACATGTTGAAAGCCAAAGGCCTACATCACCCAAATGAACCACTAAAAACACTAATGCTGACTTGTTAAGGCCAAAAATAAGCCAAACCCACACTTTTAATCCCGTAATGGATCCCTCATTTTCCCAAGAGTGAAATATGATGAAGGAAAATCTTTAGTAAATTTACCCTCACACATAAGCAATGAGATATAGATATGAAGACTTATGCACATCCCTCTTAGATATGAGCATTTTACAAATACCCTTCCCATCACACTTTGAAGTCCCAAAATTTGACAAATATAAGGGGAGAGGGAACCCACATGACCATGTTTAATATTTCTATGTATCATGCTATGAGGTCACATAAAATGATGATTATATACTCTGACTCTTTCCCAAAAGTCTCACAAGGCCCGCTTTTGAATGGTTCATGCATTTACCAAAGGGGGTCCATCACTACTTTTGAAGAAATCATAGAAATTTTTGAGACATTTATATTTTAATATAAAACATGACATTTCCATAATTGATTTAAACATCACTAAATAGAGTAAAGGGGAGATTTTAGCATCATTTTTACAATGATGGAGAATCCTTACCAGCCAATTCTATTGTACAGTCCCTAAAAAAGAATTGGCCAAAATTTTCACTAATAACTTAAATGTCGAATTTAAAAAGTAGTTAAAATTATAGTGTGCTAAATCATTTCATGAAATTATCGAAAAGGGTATCCAGATAGAAAAGGCATTCATTAAAATGGGAATAATCAAATTATATACCCAAAATGAGTAGAGTAAAAGTCAAGATAATACTTTCTTGGGTAAGCCAAAGGTCTTCAACATGAATAAGAACATGGTAGGGTATGGTTTTATTGATACAAAACATGTAAAAATAGTACAAAAGGATCCCCCTACTACTAAAAAGCAAAATATCTCTAGTATTACCATACCAAGAGGAAAACCAAATCACAAAATAGGGAAAATGCATCTTTTTATTCTTGGTGTACCTATGGAAATAATCCCAAAATAATTAATTACAATCAATATGATCACTCTCCCAGAGATTCAACCCTTGGATGACAATAAGACAAGCCCTTATTGGTATCACGAAGATGATTTTTGATAATACCATTGAGTCAAAGGGTGTGATACTAAAAAATGTATGAAATTAAGACATTACATCCAATATTTAATAGAAAAATGAGAGATAGAGTTAATAGAGAGAGTTAGACTAGTCAATCCAAAAATCAATAACTAGGTATATATCAGAACCCTCTACCTAAGCATGATTAGAGGTAAAATAAACCACTGAGGGATCAATGTCAAGCCTCCACCTCCAAAAAAAAAATTATCATTCTATTATACCATTACATTAATACCATTAAAATCTAAGGACCCTAAGATCCCACAAATTTCCCATCCCCCATCTTCAAAATTAATAAGGCCACTATTGATTGCATGGTTACTACAAGACATGGAAAAATAATAGTTCTTTGAGCACCTCTAAAGGACCCACCTTCTTCCTCATCTCAAAAATTCACCATCCCTAAGAAAGTCTCAAATTCTTTTGATAAACCATATGATATCATTCAATAGCTCAAGAAAACCCCAGCCCAAATCTCTCTTATGGATCTTCACAAAACCTCATTTATACATTAGGAGATACTGAATCAAGTCTTGAATGAATTAAATGTTCTTAGGGATATCGAGACAAGTCAATTTTAAGCCTTTGTGAGTTATTTATCTCCATCATAATAAATCACCTTCAGTGCATAGGACATGTGACCAATAGGCCTTTATCACAATTATCCTTTAATCATTTAGATCTCTATCACTGACCATAAAATCTCATGGGTTATTATAAATAGAGGATACACCCTCAATTTGTGTAATATCAACTTTCTCAAGAAGCTGGGGTATCCATAATCTTCACTAGGGACCACTCTAATAATGATTAAGCCTTATGATGATAATGAGAGGCCATCCACTAGGACAATATATCTTCTTATAGTTGTCAAACGTGTAGTCCACCAAATGTTAATCCATGTAATGGACATGGATCTACCCTATAATCTACTTTTGGGACACCCTTGGATATCTGAGATGAGAGTGTTACCTTCCATGCTTCACAAATGTCTCAAATTGCCCCATTCAGGTATGAAGGTTACCATCTGGATGAAATTCAAGAAATTTCATAGCTACCAAATGGAACAATCAAATCATGTTTGTTATTACCCCTATACCCAAAGTTACTCTTATAATACTAAAGCTATGAAATATGTCCCACCCTAATAACCTATCATTCACCTCATCTAAATCAATATAGATAACTCATCTCAAAATCATCTCCAAGAGTTATGGGGAATATGAATACAAAACTCTTTGTGTTGAAGACCTTCCACTATCTACACATAGTTATGAGTCCCCGACTATAAGGGAAGATAAATTTATCATCTATTAGTTTGGGTTGATGACTATCACTAGTGTAGAGATGTTATCTAAATAATATTTTGAATAACTTGATTCTTGACTCATTTATGAAGATAAGGCCCTATATTTTCATAGGCAAAAATATCCCCAACTTCAATAGATACTACAAAACATGAACTATAAGGGCAAAGGACTAGGTTGAGAAGAACAAGGTAGGTTGGAACCTATTGGGGTTTAATAACATTCAAGACAACTTGGCCTAGGGTAAAAATCACTAGGCATAAACCTCAACACTATCACCACAGATACTTATTTGATTCTTGAAGAGTCTACTTCTAATGAAAAAGTTGAGATAGATTTCATTTATAGCTTCTATAAAAACTTGGCTACCATGAACCTTTTCTCTAACACTACCATTTACACCATCAACATATCCCTCTATTACCCTTAACTAATAGATTGGGATAAAAGGAATGAGTCATCTTTCAATGTGTTTCAAAATTTTGAGGTTATTATTGAGTATCTAGGAGCTCAAGATTTCATGTCATTAAGGGATCACCAAAAAGGGATTTACTATCAATTTAAATAAGTCTGCCTATTTTGGAAAGTAACAAGAATCATTAAATCAAATAGAAGATTAAAGATATGATGAAGCTAATCCCTCAACAAATATGGAATAAATACAGTTAAACCCTAACTAATGAGAGCTTTATCAAGAACTAGGTACAGAGCTTCCAGATGAATTTACTTCAAAAGAGAAGATACCACCTATAATCATACTTCCCATGACCCTACTCCTCCCTATGATTATGCATCAGCTCACATGCAAACTAACAACCTAGGTGATCCTATTTGAGATAATTCTTTCTTGCATAGACACTCTTTCACAATGTGCATGGATCCCCTACACCTCTTTGGCCTCTTCATATGCCCACAGACCATTCAAACACCTCTTAGATCCCTTTTAGGGTCCTATTGACCACCTAGGATGAGATATTAACCCAGGTCATAGATTATTGGGTAAACCCATGGCCTAGGCTTCACATTTCCTTCATAAAAGTCATAGCTTAGGCTGTAACCTAGCCATAAGAGTCATTTTTGGGCCTTCAATGGCTAGAAATAGCTAGTTTAGGGGCTATTGACATTTAGTGTTCCCTATATCACTCATTTACATGACTGATTATCTCTTATTCTTCATTATTTTTGGATTTCACACATTATTGAACCTCTCATGATTCATTTTTGGTGATCTTGAGCTCACTTGGTGATAGAGGATCCCATATACTACTACACATTGACTTGGAGACTCCATTGTTGCTCTTAGTTGTTCCTACTTCCTTGTAGCTTGCTCTTAGCTTCCACATTTGGCATTGCACCTAATTTATGTACTTGGTTGGGGCTCTTACATCCTTTAAATTTCTTAGTTCATCTCTTCCTAGATGTTTGGACATTGGTTTGGACTTGGTTCTACACTGCAACCCTATCTTCCCCCATTGCTATCACAAACTTGGATTCCTGGTTGGTAGAACATTTGCACAATATTTTTGAGCTTGATCTGAGGGAACTTTGTTATGCAAAGTGAAATTATATTGTTGTGGTGTAGTATATATGTTAGGGTTTATCATTTTCATGTTAATTTAGCTCATGTTGAATATGTTTTATAGTAGTTTCTAAAGTTTATGCATTATCTTAAACCCAAAAACATCTTTCCCTTTGAAAATGTCTTTTATTTCTTAAATTACTTGGTTGTCGATTATTCCATTACTTGGTGTACTCTCTCATGTTCAAATAGATTAATTTGATTAACTCAAATTACATCCCCTCATTCATTATGATGAAAGAGATAGTTTTTTTTTAACAAAGGCATTAGCTTAGGTTTCTAGAATTATATGCTCTCCCTATCTCTCTCTTTTGAAAACATCATTTCCTTTTCAAAATCGCATTTCAATTGGTAGGATTGCATGTTTATGAAATGAATTTCATTCTTGGTAATTTTATATTATTCAAATATCTTACTTTATTATTCTTTATGCTTTAAATGTCACTCCCTTATTGCTTGGTTCACTATGGTTATATCTATTAGTGATACCTATGTCCTTTGTGCACTTGATCACACTATCCCTAACCTGGTTTGAAATTCCACCTATAGTTTGGTGTAATCTAGTAAAATAGATAGCCTCTATAGGTCACAAGTATCCCATAGCATCCCTAAGCCTATTATCCTTCTGTGAACTAAGAATTTGACTCAAGAGAGGATGGTTAATATGGTGTTAGTTTCAAAATGAAAAAAAAATAAAAGAAACACATTAACTAGCATAACGTCTCTAGGCCTAGACACTAGGGAGAGATTAATTAACAAACATGAATAAAATACACAACTAAACTGTAAAATAAACCTTATTTTACCTTCCTTGGATGCTCTAAAATGCTTATTGTAGTGGCTTGTTGGGCTTGTGCTCATGAAGTCCTTGGCAATAGAAGCTTGTCTACCTGTATCTCTCCTTAGCACCTTTGGCTTGTGGCTTAGCTTGGCTTGGAATCAATTTGGCATGGTAACACTAGTTGCATGAAGCTTTGTAATCAATTTTGCATTATAAATTTACATAATCCTGTCTTTAAAATTATATGGTAAGGCCTCCTATTTATAAATTTTTGAGATTAATTAGAATCAACCTAAACCATCCATCTTAAGATTGAGATGTGTGGCTAAAGATTAATCCAATTTTTTAATTAAAATTGATAAATAGGATCATAAATATTTGGGATAGAGGGGAAATTAAGAGGCATGAAGGGCTTTGATGAATCTTGATATTTACAGCATTTGTGGCCTAGGGATGTCTTCCCAAGAAATGAGGTCACCTGATGATGCAGATGTTTGATATTCATTTCTAAAACAAATTATTCAAAAAATTTCCATGGAATTATTAATTATTACTTGATTTAGATTAATTATCTCTTAAGCATGTTTAAGCACTTTGTGCACAAATTACATAAATTGATCAGAATGCCTTGTTACTGGTCTAAAATTCAACTGGATTGGAATTGGAATTCAATGTCAGATGTGTTGGAATCATTATCCCATTTAGGATGTTATCAACAACAAATAACAAAGTCATGTGTCTTGTGTAAGATATTTGATAGGAAAGAGCAATCCAGAGCATCCATGTATAAAATTGGCATTTTGACTTGGAATGATCTAATCAAAGTTAGTTGGCCCATAAATTGTATTGCCCCATTTAGAGATACCCTAACTATAATCAGCACTTGACTATATCAAGTTTAAATCTTTTAATTTGTTTTAGTGTTTTTAGGCCAAATTGTGTATTTTAGTGGAAATTAGTCAAAAGCCTAGTTGGAGGTCATTGGTGGCTAGATTTAGGTGTCTATAGTTTACCCTTATTTGTGAAGGCATTACAAGCTATAAACATAGTAATGTCTTCTCAATGAATGAAAAGGTCATGTATGCCTATAACTACAATGATGATAAATTAACTATATGATGCCCCCTCGATGGAATGGTTGGCACAAGTAGGTCACAAATGGTCCCTCAAAAAAGAAAGAAGTGAAATGAGGGGACCAAAGAAAGGAAACATGATGGGGTGAAAACACAATGATATTGAAAAATTATTCAAAGTCATTAAAAATGCATGTGGGATGGTGTACAATGGTTTGCCCAAAGGCAGTTGTAAGCATTGTACCCTGATAATGGCAATGTGGTATGATAACATAATGATTTACCTAAAGGTGGTTATAATCATTGAGAAGATGGAGCTACCCCTGTTAGGATAAACAAAAAATATAATAACATACCCCTATATGGGTAGAAAAATTAAAGTGGTGACAACATAATGATTTGCTCAAAGGCAGTTATAATCATTGAGAAATGCAAGTGGGATGGTATGCAATGATTTGCCCATAGGCAGTTATAATTATTGGACCTCGATTATGGCAAACATGATAAACTTGGTCAAGGATGATGATAACTTAACATAGATGGTAATGATGAATTAGAACAACCTACTAGTAGGTAGATGCTCGTCTGAACTAATAAAGATTAAAATTATTTTGTGTTTAATTAATTTATTTGGGATATGATTATGATGAAATCAGGATGTCAGTGCTGAAGAGATGATGCCATTACTAAATATAACTCTTGAATCTTAGGTTTATTGTAGCATGTGTCGATAGGCATCATGGTATAACATCATGAGGACTTGGCTGAAATATGCATAAAGACTGACTCCCGTAATCCAATACTCAATAGAAAATAATGCACCAATTATAGAAACCATGATGATAATGTAAACATATGAATATGAATGGATTCAAGTGTAAGTGTGGGCAAAGAATCACCTAATGAACACACATAAACTGAATCAAGGCAACAATGCTGAAAGAAAATAAATAGGTAGATAAATAAACAAAATAAGTAGAAACAAACAAACAAATAATGCAATAGAAACCATACGAACATTACCCCTAGAAAATAGGTGACAAGTAAAAAATGAACAAAATAGGGGAATAAAAGAAAAGGAAGGGGGTGGTTGAGTTGTCTTCATATGCACTAGGTAAGTGGACACTGCCTACATAGTTCTATGGATGTAATATCCAATAAAAAAACTTTAGGCCAAATGTAGTTCTCTAAGGGAATGAGAAGAATGTGATAATTGAGAAAAGTACATAGAATGGATGTGATAGAAGAAGAGGAATGGTCTTGAAAAATGGTATATGCATGAGAGAAAAGACCAAAAAGGATGGGGAAACTAAGTGACAAGTAATTTTCTTGTAACTTAGTAAGGGTTCCTAAAATCCCTAAGGCAAAGAAGTGGTCAATATTTTTGTTCTTTTCTAATAATTTTTCAAATGTTTTTGGAATTTTTTGAAGTATCTCAACTTGATCAAGAATGACAAGAAATTAAATGGTTCAAGCTCATAAAATAGTGAGAGCATTAAACTAAGGTTTCTCATAAAATGATAAGAACATTCAAACTTAGGTTGCTCACAAAATGGTGAAAGCATTCACACTTAGGTTGCTCAAAAAATGATGAGAGCATTGTGGAAAAGGTGACTGAAATGACCTCAACAAGTATCGATCACTACCTACATAGTCCTAGAGTAGTACCTCCAATCACTATAGTTCTACCCTACAGCAAAGGAATTTGACTAGTGTAGCAGTCAATTCAAACAAAAAAAGTAGTCGGTAAAAAGGCACAACATGGCATAGGAAGTGACAAGTTGGTACATGAAGGCTTAATAAACAAATATTGACCTTAGTTTGCCCATAGGTGGTTATAACTAAGACACAATGTAATGGTACTAATTTTCCCAAAGGTAGTTATAATTAGTAGCAAGATCGGTGATAAGAAAGGAATAATAAATGAAGGATGCAACTATTGAAACTTTTGTCACACTACTGCAAAATATGATCTCTATCTAAAGTAATTGAACCAATTGATCAAATTGATCAAATTCCTTGATGCTTAAAATGTGTAACGAATGGAAAAAAAACCAAGGTCAAATAGGCTAGGCTTTAGAACACACTAAGTTGATAAAATGGAATGGTAAAATAGATACAACTAATAGAATAGTTAAGAATGATATTTATACAAAGAAGAATAGTGATAAAATGGCATAACTAAAAACATCCTTATAAATAATACACCTTAGAACTCAAGCATAGTACCACTTGAGATGAATAATATTCATCAGCTTAGGAAGTTCTTCTTTGTTTGGTTTCGCAAGCCTATATGCTCCTGATCCATAATCTGTAGTAATGATGAAAGGCCCTATCTAGTTTGGTGTGAATTTACCTTTATGCTTCTTCTTATCCTTGGTATTCTTTTGGTTTTATTTAATAATAATATCACCAAGTTTAAATGTTCTATACTTAACACACTAATTGTAGTGGTCTTTGAGTCAATTCTAATATGCCTAAATATTATTGAACATAGTTGTGTGTTTCTTATCAAGTAGGTCTAGCTCTTGTAGGCGAGCTACTTGATAGTCATGATCATCTAGGACATGCTTGAAAGAGATGCTAGTGAAGGCAATCAACCTCAATGGGAAGGATGGATTTAGTACCATAAATAAGTGAGTATGGAGTGGCTTATGTGGGGGTATGATGATTGGTATGATATGCCAAGAGGGTAGGGAATATCTATAGGTGATAATCATGACCAGCATCATTGATAATCTTTTTAAAAATATTGATAATGGTTTTATTTGATGCTTTAGCCTAGCTATTACTTTGAGGGTAATATGTTATAGAAAAATTTTGTGTTATGTTATATTCGATACATACCTAGTCTACATCCTAGTTCTTGAATGATCATCTATTATCAGATATAATGTCAGAGGGGATACCATAGCGGTAAATGAGATGGTTGAAGATGAATTTGGAAATTTTCTTTCCAATCATGTAAGTGAGGGGTATAGCTTCAACCCACTTAGTAAAATACTCGGTGGTGATAAGGATATGTTTATGGTTGTCAGATGAAGTAGGGTTCATCTTCCAAATGGGGTCAAGTCTCCATGTAGAAAATGGTCATGTTGTCAACATTAGTTTCAAAGTTTTGGCTAGGACATGAATCAGATTAGCATGTTGTTGACATTTGTGACACTTATTTACATATGCAATGGCATATGTGTCCATCATGGGCCAATAATAACCAGTACGCAAGAGATTTTTGGATAGGACTACCCTGCTAGAATGAGCTCCACATACTACTTCATGAACTTCTCTTAACACTAATGTGGACTCTACTAAAGTTAAACAATGAAGCAGAGTTCCATCAAAACTATGATGGTAAAGTGTGGATCTAAGTAGAGTATAATGAGAAAAATGATGAATGAAGGCTTTGGTTTGTTTTTGAGATAGGTTAGGTGGTATAACTTGATCATGAAGGTAATTAAAAATTTATGAGTACCAGATAAAATTAGGACCAACAATATCAAAAATCATTGCAATGGTTAAAGGTTCAAGAGCTGGTGTTAACAAATTCTTGATGAAGAACTAATACTCTCTAGCATTATCTATTTTTCAAATTAGAGAGACAATAGTAACCATGGCATCTACAGTTTTATTACTAGCCTTTGGTATGCGCTCAAACTAAATGTTGGCAATTTATTACTTAAGAGTATTAACCATGGCTTTATATGGAACTAGCTTGTCATCTTAAGTCTGAAAATTATCTATCACCTGAGTGATGATTAACTGAGAATCACCATAAACTTGGATATGAGATATGTTCCAATGCACTGCTTGAAGAAGTCCTATAATAAGTGTTTCATACTCAGCGATGTTTTTTATATAAGCAAAGATGATTGTGAATGATTTAGGGATTAGATCCCCCTATGGTGTAATAAATAATAGGCCTACCCCTAATCCATGTGCAATAAATGAATCATCAAAATATAGCTTCCATTGCTACTCCTCAAAAGGTGTGTCAATGACGGTCATCATGGATTCATCAGGGAAATGAAATGTGAGTTGCTTTGTGTCAACAAGAGGTGATTTAATAAGTTTATATGCAAGAACTTATCCCTTGATTGCCTTTTGATTGACATACTCTTAAAATCACTAAAAATCATGATCCATTTGGCCATTCTACCTTATAAAGTTATTTTAGATAGTAAATACTTGAGCCGATCTAATTTTGAAATGACCATGGTCTTATTATTCAACATGTAATGGTGTAGTTTTTGAGCTATAAAGACCATAGCCAGACAAGCTTTTTCAATAGGTGTATAGTTATGTTCATATGCAACCAAGGTATGGCTTAGGTAGTATATGGCATGATCTTTTCCATTGTCATCATGTTGATCCAAGAGTACCCCCAAGGCATTATCGATAGCTGATAGATATAACAAAAATGGCTTTCCCAGCATATGAGGTAATATAATAGGTGGATTAGTTAAATAGTCCTTGAGTTGTTGAAAATTTGTTTGGCAGTGATCATCCTAGTGAAATACAACTCCCTTCTTCAGAAGATGTGTAAATGGATGACACGTATTTACTAACTGAGAGATGAAGTGTTGGATTGATTGAATCTTACCCTACAAACTATAAAGTTGCTTCAAATTAGTTAGTGGTAGCATCTTAGTTATAGCATGGACTTTAGCTGAATCAACTTCAATTCATCTACGAGACATGATGAAGCCAAGTAATTTTCTTGAGGTTACACCAAACACACATTTATTTAGATTGAGTCTAAATTTGTACTCTCGTAATCTTTCAAATATCTTATGTAGCATTGTTGTATGGTCAACCTTAGTTTTGGATTTTCATAATAAGTCCTTGACATAGTCTTCAATAACATCATGCATCATATCATGGAATATGATAGTCATGGCCCTTTGATATGTAGCTCCAAAATTCTTAAGACTAAATGGTGTTACCTGATAACAAAATATTCCCCATGGAGTAGTGAGCATTGTTTTATATTGGTCTTCTAGTGTTATTATGATCTAGTTGTATCCTGAAAATCCATTCATGAGTGAAATAATCTCATATCCTATCATGGAGTCGATGATCATGTCAATGTTAGGAAACATAAAGTAATCTTTAGGACAAGCTTTGTTTATGTCTCAGAAATTAGTATAGATTTTGATTCCTTCAAGCTTTTTGCTAATAGGTATAACATTAGATATCAATTTTGAGTAGTCAATGGATCAGATACATCTTGATTCTAAGAGTTTCTCCAATTCTTTTTTTACCAAGATAGTAATGTGAGGATGCATCTTATGTAGCTTTTGTTTTACCATTTTGGCATCAAGATTAACCATAAGGTGGTACAAAACCAAGGCAGGGTCCAAACCTAACATATCAAAATAGGCCCATGCAAAGATATCTACTAATTCTCTCAATAGAGATGTAAATACTTTGCATTCCTTCTTAGTGAGGGATGTACCTAATTTTATCCATTCTAGGTCCAGTGGAGTCTTGATGTTTACATCTATTGTATCTTCAACTAGAATGGTCAAACCATCTTCTATGATAGTAGGTAATAACATGAACTATTAGACTATGTCAGGGTCCTCTATTAGGACTTGCTTTTCAACTTCTCTTAAGCATGATGAATCTAAGTCCCCTAATGGGAGATTTGGCCATGTGACAAAAATAGTCAAAAATTCTTAAAAAATTTGATCAGATACTTTTGCAAAACTAAACTCAGATCCATAGGCAAGTTCATCATTGGTGGTCTCTTGGTCTAAATTTGAAGAAGAATGAACATCCTTCTCTAATGGTGCCTGAAATAGGTTTTCACCAATAGATTGGCCTTTATTTTTACTTTTTCCCTAGTCAAAAAGTGCCTCAAAGAGGATTTCACTTTGGGACCTCAATGTTTTACTTATTTATTTTTGGCTAAGGGTGTTCACCCATTATCCAAAATAGTCTTTAGGATCTAATGTAATTGAGAACCCTAACTTGTGATATCTCAATGGAATGTTGTCTCTAAGGCCTAAGAAGTCATAGAATGCCTCATCATTCTGGAACTCATCAATCAGTAAATTGGATTCTTGTTGGTCCCAATCTATTAGTTGAGGATAATATAATGGCAATGGGTTGTGATGAATGATCAGGGTAAGGGTACAAATGGAATTTTTATCAAATAGGTTAGTTTTAGAAAGGTCATCAAAGGTGAGGCTATGATTAGACTCTACTTTTTCATCATCATCATCACTAGTCATTGATGATAGAGTTTGAATAAGATATGTGAGGTCACCCCTAGGTGGTTTAAATCCAAGTCCATAAGGTCTTTCATACTTAGTCATGGAAATTGGTGTAATGGTTCCTTACTAATTTAGTATAACGCCTCTTCCTTCATAATTGTGATGCTCCATGATCCTATTGGGAATAGGATACTTTTCACTTTTATAACAATTAGCTTGGTCATCATTGTATAACCATGATTTGTCCCCTTCAAGAGGGTTGGGTTCTAGGCCAGATGCTGGTACAAAAGTGATAGGTCCCTTATCTTTGTTCTTTCATTGCCAATGCATATGTGGGGTTACTTTAGGTCACCCAAAGGTTTTTAGATTTTGAGTAATATTGGCAATATGAAATGTATCATGGGTCACATACTCTCCTAATCCATTATTTGAAATAGTGAAATGATTAGAATCTTCAGGAGGTAGCATGTGGGAAAGGGAATTCAATGAAATAGGATATATGCAATTATCTGGTGAAGGATAAATGAGTATGGCCTTTCCTTTATCTTGCTTAGAACTTGGATTAATGTCGTACTAATAATTGTAGCTTTTAAATTCAGCCTCAAAAATTTTGTAGTGTTCATATGGGTGTAAATCTCTTAGAATATTCACTTCCATCCCTAAGTGGGAAAACTTGATACATTAGTGCAACATTGATGGGACTACACGAATCTCATGTAACCAAGGCCTACCTAGAAGTTTATTGTATGATAACTCAAGATCAAGCACATGGTAAAGTGTATCATGGGTCAAAGGCCCAATGATAACTAGCAAGTTAATGATGCCTAGTGTGTTAAGGTGTGGAGCCTAAAAGCTTCACCAAGGAGCAGATTTGATAGTTTCAGGTTTACACAGTCACTGGCATCAGTCAGGAGCAACCAACATCAGTCAAGAGTAGTTTAGGAGACACCAGCGTCGGCTAGAATCGGCCGACGTCAGTCACAGGTAAGTAGGCAGGAACCGACATCGATTACCTGTGTGTTCAGAGAGCTATTTCCATGGACAGAACCGAGTGTTTGCATGATGGGATTAAGTCATAGTCTTAAGTCTGCATCTCTATTATTAGTAAGACTATTTTAGAGCCCTTGTTTAAGTGGCATAACTGTTGGTTATAAATGCATGCTCAAGTTTCCTAATTCTATATGTAGGATTAGATCTTCTTAGCTTATTGTAGTAATGAATGTTGAAAGAACGGTACAGAATTGTATATGTGAATCATTCTAGGTTGTTGGAGTTGATTGTACTTGAGAGAGACAGCTCTTGAGGGAAAGAGATCTAGAGAGAGATCTGTACATCTAAGAGAGGTGTGGAAGAAAAAGAGTTTCTTCAATTGTGTTCCTTCTGTAAAGAGTTTAATACAAGTTTTCAGGGCAGTTTCTTGTATCTCTTGTTCTTTGTTATTTATCATTCTAGTTACTTATCATTCTAATTCAATTCTGCGTTTATTGCTTTCATAAGTGTAATCAATATTGTTGGTTGATCCCCAACAAGTGGTATCAGAGCTTGGTTGCAAGTTTTAGAGCTTGATACCAACAAGTGGTATCAGAGCTCAGGTTCACTAATAGGTGGTTCAGATCTGTGTAGTGTGTATTGATTACAGGGTACTCACAGGGTTTCTGTAGGGATTTTTGTATGAGTGGGAGAAGCAATGGCAGAAGAAAGTAAATTGAGAATGGAGAAGTTCAATGGCAAAAATTATCAACATTGGAGAATACAGATAGAGGATTATCTGTATCAGAAAGATTTATACTTACCTTTAGGTGGGATTGCAAAGAAGCCCACAGACATGGATGATGAAGAATGGGAAGTTCTTGATAGAAAGGCTCTGGGGTCTATAAGACTGAGTCTGGCATCTACTGTGATATCTAATTTATCATAGGCAAAAACAACGGTAGAGTTAATGACTAATTTAGCAAATTTGTATGAAAAACTCTCAGCTTTTAATAAGGTATATCTTATGAAGCAGTTATTTAATTTGTGTATGTAGGAAGGTGGATCTGTATCTAATCACCTGAATGATTTCCATGGAATTGTAAATCAATTAAGTTTAGTCAATATTGTGTTTGATGATGAAATTAAAGCTCTTTTAATATTATGTTCTTTGCCTGAAGGCTGGCATAGCTTAGTAATGGCAGTTAGTAATACTGCATCTGCTTCAAATATTTTAAAAGTAGAGGATGTTGTTAGTGTTATCTTGAATGAGGAAATTCATAAGAAAAGCACAGAGGAAACATCATGGAATGCTTTAAGTTTTGAGAGCAAGGGAAGGCAAAAAGAGAAGAGCAAGAAAGGGAGATCAAGGTCTAAGTCAAAGGTGAGAGGTAGATCCAAATCTAGAAATGGCAGGAAGCCACAATGCTGGAATTGTGGAAAGATAGGGCACATAAGCAGAGATTGTTGGTCAAAGCCTAAGGAGGACAATCAGCACAAAGGAAAAGAAGAAGCAAAGGTTGTAGGTATTGCACAAGATGCTTTAATATTCTCTTTGCATAATAATATAGAATCTTGGATTTTAGATTCTGGTGCATCTTTTCATGCTACCCCTAATAGAGAATATTTTAGTGACTATGTCCATGGAGATTTTGGAATAATGTACTTAGGGGATGATGAGCCTTGTAAAATTATTGGCAAAGGAAAAGTGCAGCTGAAAATGCAGAATGGCAACACATGGGTGTTGAGAGACGTCATGCATGTTCCCAACTTGAAGAGGAATTTGATTTCTGCAGGAAAGTTAGGGGATGAGGGTTATACAGTAACTCTCACAGCTAAATCTTGGAAGGTGACCAAGGGTGCACTTGTAATGGCCAGAGGTAAGAGAGTAGGTACTCTCTATTTATGTAATTATGTTACTAACAATTCTCCTTCTGTATTATCTACTTCAGATGTGGATGCAAAATTGTGGCACTCAAGGCTTGGCCACATGAGTGAGAAGGGAATGTCTATTCTTAAGTCAAAAGGTAAGCTTTCAGATTTGAAGAGCATAGATCTGGATTTTTGTGAGCACTGTGTTTTTGGGAAACAAAAGAGAGTGAGTTTTCTCAAGACTGGGTCAACAAAGAAGAAGCATAAGTTGCAGCTTGTTCACACAGACGTGTGGGGACCGGCTCAAGTTGATTCTATTGGAGGATCATAGTACTATGTTTCATTCATAGATGATGCTACAAGAAAGGTATGGGTCTATTGTATTAAGAAGAAATCTGATGTATTTGAGACTTTTAAAATTTGGAAAGCTATGGTTGAGAATGAAACATGCAAAAGATTGAAGTGCCTGAGATCTGACAATGGTGGTGAGTTTTGCAGCTACAAGTTCAACTGGTATTGTTATATGCATGGAATCCACAGGCAAAGGACGGTTCCAAGGACACCTCAGCAAAATGGAGTTGCTAAAAGGATGAACAGAACAATTATGGAGCGTGCAAGGTGTATGAGATTACATGCTGGTTTGCCCTTAGAGTTTTGGGCAGAAGCTGTTGACACTACAGTGTACCTGATTAACAGAGGACCCTCTACAGCACTAGATGGTGGAATTTTAAAAGAGGCATGGACAAGTAAAAAGGTAGATCTCTCATTCCTCAAAGTTTTTGGTTGTGAAGCCTTTGTGCATGTTGATAAGGAAAATAGAAAGAAGCTGGATGCTAAGTATATGAGGTGCACATTTATTGGCTTTGGCTCTGATGATTTCAGATTCAAGTTTTGGAATCTAGGAACTAACAAGATAATTAGGAGCTGTGATGTTGTTTTCAATGAAAAAGTGATGTATAGTGATCAAATGAAGAAGCTGAATCAATCTGGGCAAAGAAATGAAGAATTAGACGAGGTGACGGTCCAAAATGAGCTTGCATGAAAAATTAATCACAAAAAGGAAAACATAGAGACTGACGTCGGCCAAGTAGGAACCGGCGTTGGTAGAACAAAAACCGATGTCGATCACATAGAGACCGACATCGGCAGGACAGGAACCGATGTTGATCAAGAAGAACCGATGTCAGCCAGTTACAGGCCTAGAAGTGATCGAGGTCGGTCACTGTCAGAGAATTTGGGTAGACAGCGTGTTGTGGATGAGTCTCAAACGCCCATCAAGAGGTCAAAAAGGGTAAGTAAGCCTCCAATTCGATATTCTCCTTCATTTTTATATTTATTGCTAACTGATGGTGGAGAACCAGAGAGTTTTCAAGAAGCAATACAGGTGGAGTCCAAGAATCAGTGAGAGCGTGGCATGGTTGAGGAGATGGAGTCCTTGAAAGAGAACCAAACATGGGATTTGGTTAAACTGCCAACAGGTAAGAGGACACTGAAGAACAGATGGACCTATAGATTGAAGGAAGGTGAGAATGGACAGATGAGATATAAGGCCAGATTGGTAGTGAAAGGATTTGCACAAAAGCCAGGTATTGATTTTGGTGAGATTTTTTTCTTGTTGTTAAAATGACTTCTATACAGACTGTATTGTCTTTAGTTGCTATTGAGGATTTGCATCTTGAGCAGCTTGATGTTAAGACAGTGTTTCTTCATGGAGATTTGGATGAAAAAATATATATGGAACATCCGAAAGGATTTGAGGTCAAAGGTAAGGAGAAGTTAGTGTGCAGATTGAAGAAAAGCTTGTATGGCCTCAAGCAAGCTCCTAGACAATGGTATTTGAGATTTGACATGTTTATGACTGAGCATGGCTACAGTAGATGTCAATCTGACCATTGTGTGTATTTTAAGAGATTGTATAATGGTAGATATATTATTCTATTGTTGTATGTAGATGATATGCTGGTTGCAGGATCACACATGCAGGATATCTCTGAGCTTAAGGTGAAATTAGCTCAAACGTTTGCCATGAAGGATTTGGGAGCAGCAAATAAAATCCTTGGCATGAGCATTAAGAGAGACAGGAAAAATCATAGGTTGATTTTGTCTCAAGAGGATTATGTGAACAAGGTGTTGAAACGGTTCAATATGCAAGATGCAAAACCGATAAGCACACCTTTGGCTGGACATTTTAAGTTGAGTAAAGAACAATGTCCTAATTCACATGATGAGGTAGAGTACATGAGTAGAGTTCCATATTCTTCTGTAGTAGGGAGTTTAATGTATGCAATGGTGTGTACTAGACCAGATATTGCCCAAGCAGTGGGAGTTGTAAGTAAGTATATGGCCAATCTAGAAAAGGAACACTGGAAAGCAGTTCAGTGGATCCTTAGATATCTGAGAGGAACCAGCAGTAGGCATTTATGCTATGGAGGTTCAAATACTTCTCTACATGGTTATGTAGATTCAGATATGGCAGGTGATTTGGATGGCACAAGAAGCACTACAGGATATGTTTTCACTATTGGTGGAATGGTGGTTAGCTGGATATCAAAGTTGCAAAAGGTTGTTGCCTTGTCAACTACAGAAGTAGAGTATATTGCAGTCACAGAGGCTAGAAAAGAGATGATATGGATGACACGGTTCATGGAAGAACTTGGAAAGGAGCAAGAGAGTTATAGATTATATAGTGATAGTTAGAGTGTAATTCATTTGGCTAAGAATTCAGCCTTTCATTCAAGAACAAAGCACATATAGCTTAGGTACCACTTCATAAGATAGGTATTGGAGGATGGTGAGTTGAAGCTAGAGAAGATCCATACAGATAAGAATCCTGCTGATATGTTAACCAAGCTGGTTATAAAGGAGAAGTTGAATCTTCATTCAAATTTTGTTGGTCTTCATGATTGAGTTGAAGATAGAGGAGCTAGAAGATGTTGTTGTACAGGTAATGGTGTAGCTATTTATCTCCAAGTGGGAGATTGTTAAGGTGTGGAGCCTAAAAGCTTCACCAAGGAGCAGATTTGATAGTTGCAAGTTTACACAGTCACCGGCATTGGTCAAGAGTGACCGACGTCGATCAGGAGCAGTTCAGGAGACACCGGCATCGGCTGGAATCAGCTGACGTCGGTCACAGGCAAGCAGGCAGGAACCAGCGTCAGTTACCTGTGCGTCCAGAGAGCTATTTTCATGGACAGAACCGAGTGTTTGCATGATGGGATTAAGTCATAGTCTTAAGTCCGCATCTCTATTATTAGTAAGACTATTTTAGAGCCCTTGTTTAAGTGGCATAACTGTTGGTTGTAAATGCATGCTCAAGTTTCCTAATTCTATATGTAGGATTAAATCTTCTTAGCTTATTGTAGTAATGAATGTTGAAAGAATAGTACAGAATTGTATATGTGAATCATTCCAGGTTGTTGGAGTTGATTTTACTTGAGAGAGAGAGCTCTTGAGGGAAAGAGATCTAGAGAGAGATCTGTACATCTGAGAGAGGTGTGGAAGAAAAGGAGTTTCTTCAATTGTATTCCTTCTGTAAAGAGTTTAATACAAGTTTTCAGGGTGGTTTCTTGTATCTCTTGTTCTTTGCTATTTATCATTCTAGTTACTTATCATTCTGATTTAATTCCGTGTTTATTGCTTTCATAAGTGTAATCAATATTGTTGGTTGATCCCCAACATAGTGATTCTCTTTCCTGATTATCATAGGCTTTGATGGTTATTGTTTTTGGCTAGAGATCTACCATTAAGTATCTAAGAAGCTTAATGAACTTTAGAGACACTATGTTGAGGCTTGATCCATTATCTATGAGGACACATTTCACTTTATGCTACTTTATATGAAATTTTATGTACAATGGATTATTATGGAGTGGGCCAAGGGAAGACATATCACTTTGGTTAAATGTGACTTGTTGGGTTGGAGCTAGGTGTCCAACCAAAGCTTGAAATTTATCAAGGAATATGTCACTATCAATAGTGGATTAGGTTAAAAACTCATTCAAGATGTTTTGGTGGATTAATTACATTCATCGTAAAACTAAAATAGAAATTTGTGTTGGTGTCTTCTACAATTGTTTCATAATATCAAACTTCTTGTCTTGGTTAGTATTGAATGGTTTATTCTAAGGCTGAATGGTTTCTTGGATGATAGGTAAAGGGGTGGATGGTTGTGGGCTAAGATAGTAATCATTAACCACCACATTTTGATTGCACAATTGAGATGAAATATTGGACCATTATTGCTAACAAATGTTGGGAATGGTTTGGGACTAGACAGGATAAGTCTCGGTTGTTGGTGCACTCATATGTGATCACATGGCAAGGATGAGTTATCTATATAAGGTCCAAAAGTGGAAGTCCTAGTTTTTTGGTTTGCCTATATACACTCCTAGGTTAAAGAAGGATTATCCATGTAATTTGGTTGAATGTTGTTGTTTAGCAATGGTTTAGGCTGATTAGTGCTTGGTATAGAATTAATGGAGATGGTATTAACACCACCCCCTAAAATATGACCTACAACCCTATTGTAGTCATGTGTAACTGCATGGTAGGTTTGTTGGTTGTTACCATTCTGACCTTGGTTTTGTCTATTGTCTATCATTGTGGCTCTACTATTGATTTTATTGATTCTATTGGTTCGGCCTTTGATTTTGATACTATTGATTTTGCTCCTACACTGGGTATTGTTGTTATTGCTCATTCTTTTGTTGTTGTTGATTGTTATGTTGAGGAAAGGGGTTTTGATAAATCCCAAGATTTTGATTGGAAGTGGAAGCACCATTATCAAATATTATCTCCCCATTCTCCAACATATTTTTAATTAAATGTTTGATTTAAATACATCTTCATAGATTATGCCCATTGACCCAATGATATTCACATAATTATTTTCATTGTACCAATCTGGATAAGGAATGCCTTATAGATAATGCTTTGGTGTAGGCTAACTAATCAGATTAGCAGTGGCAAGCTTACAAAATACATACTCAATAGGTTCTCTTAGGTCACTAAATACATGATGTGTAAGCACGGTTATCATAGGAGGAGGGGTTTTCAATGGTAAAGGTTGTTGTATTTGTTGTGTAGGTCTTGGTTGTTTTGCTTGCGGCATTGGTTAGAGAGGTTGTTGGGTAAGAGTAAGCTAAAAAGGTGGTGTAGATGATGTTTTCACCATTTGGACATGACATGATTTAGTTACTCCATTTACCACAACATTCCTATTACAGTTGAATTGCTTCAATCTTTCTTGGTTATTAGCTTATGCTAGTTGTAATGCTTACACTTGAATGGGATGTTGATTTTGGCCATTTCCTTAATTAACACCTTGATTTTGATTAGTTTAATTAAGCTTGATGACTCTTTTATTGATGAGCACCTGCTTGATCAATAAACCCTTATCAATGATCTCCTTGAAAGTATGTGCACATTGCAATTCCAGATGATAAGCTATCTCACTATGCAAATTTTTAGTAAACATAACGGCCTATTATTTATCTAGAAACTATGGGTGAAACAGCTTTCAAGGACTCTCCATCACTATAGATAACTTGTAAAACTCTCACCAACTTTTTGATTTGCTTATCTTAAATCCACTAATAAAATTTCATGTTCAAGATTGTTAGGATGTGGAGCTAAAAGCTTCAACCCTTTGCAAACTGAAGGAACAATGGTTGCTGAGATCCAGGATCACCGGCGTCGGCAGCAGGACCGACGTCGGCAGAGACCAGTGCAGAAGGCCACCGGTGACGGCAGGAAGTCAGCCGACGTCGGCAGAACCAGACAAGCAGGGATCGACGTCGGTCGCCTGTGTGTTCCAGAACTGCTCGTTTCATGGATAGTTAGTTAAGTGAACGAAGAGTTTGCATGTTGAGACCAGTTAGACTCTTGGGCTGCGAGGATAATTGTCTAAATTAAGAGTCTAAGTTATTGTTTGAGTTAGGGATCTATTTATAGACCCATTGGCATGTATTGTTAAGGCATGAGATAGAAAGGAAGAGTTCCTTCTAGTTGTAAGATCTGTGAGTTGCAGGTTGTTGCAAGCTCATTGGAGATCTACATGTAAGTTTGGTCTTTGAATTGCAGGTTGCAGGTTCATGAGAGATCAGCTTGAAGTGCTATAGAGTGCTTGGTGTACCGACAGGGTTATTACTGACTGGTTGGTGAGGTGAACACCAATTCTATGTGTGAGTTGGTTGTTGGGACCATTTTTTGTGTAAGAGAGTGTGTGTGAGAAGAATTACTTTACACTTGAGGTGTGGCGAATCTCTGTAAGGTGAAAGAGTGTGGCGGCTCTTTGATGTATTCTTTTCTGTATAGTGTTAATACAAGATAGTGTATTGTCTCTCATATTCTGTGTTATTGGTGAATTCTAGTTACTTGTGTTTCTGGTTATTTCCGCATATTCAATTGCTTATATTTGGTAATCATACTGTGCTCTTTCTGAGGAGCAAGATCCTAACAGGTAGAATTAGAACTGGTGTGTTTGTTCTTGGATTTTCCTCCACCCTCCCAACAAGTGGTATCAGAGCTTTTGGTTGGGATACTAACAGATTGGTGTAGATCTGGGTAGTGTGTTTTGATTACAGGTTACTCACAGGGTTTCTGTTTGAGTGGGAGTTGAGCAATGTCAGAAAATAGTCAACTACGAATGGAAAAGTTTAATGGCAAGAACTACCAATTATGGAGGATGCAGATTGAGGACTATCTGTATCAGAAAGATTTGTACTTACCGTTGGGTGGGGTTACTAGCAAACCCTTGGATATGAAAGATGAAGAATGGGAGGTTCTTGATCGGAAGGCTCTGGGATCTGTCAGATTGAGTCTTGAATCATCTGTGATTTCCAGCTTATCACAGTGTAAGACAACGGTGGAGTTGATGGAATCTTTGGCAAATTTATATGAAAAACCCTCAGCTTCTAATATGGTATTTCTTATGAAGCATTTATTTAATTTGCAAATGTTGGAAGGTGGATCTGTTCATAGCCATCTTAGTGATTTCCATGGTTTGGTAAACCAGTTAAGTTCCGTCAATATTGTATTTGATGATGAAATTAGAGCTCTCTTAATCTTGTGTTCATTACCTGAAAGTTGGGAAGGTTTGGTAATGGCAGTTTCTAATACTGTGTCTCCTTCAAAAGTCTTAAAAGTGGATGATGTTGTGAGTGTGATCTTGAACGAAGAGATACGCAGGAAAAGCACAGGTGAATCATCTGGAGATGCTTTGAGTGTTGAAGGAAGAGGAAGGCCAAGAGAGAAGACAGAGCGTGGGAGATCAAGGTCGAAGACAGGCAAGAGATCCAAGTCCAGGTATGGCAGAATAACCTGCTGGAAGTGTGGAAAGTAAGGGCACTTAAAGAGAGATTACAGATCGAGTACAAATCAGCATGAAGAACATGAAGAAGAAGCAGATGTTGCGGGTTACGTTGCACAGGATGCTCTGGTATGTTCTTTGGATAAAGTAGAATCTTGGGTATTAGATTCAGGTGCCTCTTTTCATGCATCCCCACATAGGGAATTTTTTCATGAGTATGTCTAGGGAGACTTTGGAGAAATTTGTGTAGGGGATGGAAAGCCTTGTCAGATTGTTGGCAAAGGTAAAGTGAAGCTAAAATTGCAGACAGGTGACACATGGGTGTTAAAGGAGGTCATGCATGTCCCAGTTCTGAAGCAGAATCTGATTTCTGTTAGAAGTTTGGGTGAAGAGGGTTGCACAGTAACTCTCACAGCGGACTCTTGGAAGGTTACCAAGGGTAAACTTGTTGTAGCTAGAGGTAAGAAAGTAGGTACGCTTTATCTATCTACTTGTCTTACTGATTCTCTTTCTGGGTTATCTACTTCAGCTGTAGATTCGGAGATGTGGCTTAATAGGCTTGGTCACATAGATAAGAAGGAGATGTTGGTTCTTGAGTCAAAGAATATGCTTTCAGATTTGGAAGGCATGGATCGTGGTTTCTGTATGCAGAAGAAGAAGGTGAGGTTTCTTGAGGAATTCGATGTTAGTGACAAGAACAGGAAAGCCTTGGTTTTCAAGGAGAAAGTGACGGACAGAGTTCAGCACAAGGTGTAGAGGAATTCTGAGCAGAGCAAGGGTGATTTGGACAAGGGTTTGATCCAAAAAGAGCTCGCATAAGAAAAACACAGAGACCGACGTCGGCAAGAAAACCAGCATCGGTGTCCAGCCAGGGACCGATGTTGGCTATGTGCAGCCTAACGTCGGTGACTCAGGGCAGATAAGGACCGACGTCGGCCAGGGGAAACCGACGTCGGTAGGGAGGCAGTCGCAGGGAACCGACATCGATCGGCTGTAGACTGAGATGTGACTTGCATCGGTCACTGAGACGAATTTTGGGTGGACAGCTTGTTGTCATGGAGTCTCAAGCGCCCATATGGAGGACTGAAGTTGTAAGTAAGTTCTTAAATTTGTCATTTCCCTTCTTTACACTACTTGTTGCTCACTTATGGTATAGAACCAGGAAGTTATTAAAGAAGCAGAACAGGTAGATCCAGGAAACAGTGGGAGCTAGGCTTGGATGAGGATGTGATTCCTTGGAGGAGAACCAAACAGGTGTTTTGGGTAGAGTTGTCGGCTGGAAGTAAACACTGACAGACGAATGGATGTTCAGGATGAAGAAGAGCGGAAATGGATACGTGAGATGGAAGATCAGGGTATTTGATCTTGTGTGAGCTGCAGGGCAATGGAGGTTTGATCATTGTGTTTCTCTTTACCAGGTTGGATAGTATTAACTACACTATTCTATTTCTGTATGATGTGCTTGTTACAGGGCTACATATACAAGTATTGCTAAACTAAAGGTAAAGCTAGTTCAGGTGTTTGTCATGGAGAATCTGGGAGCAGCAAGATTCTTTGGCATGAGTGTGTTCTAGAGACATGGAGGTCTTGTTGACTTTGTTTCAGGATGATTGTGTGAAACTGGTTAGCACGCCGATGGTTGGACAGTTCTATGAACAGGTGTCTTGATTCACATAATGAGGTTGAGTGCATGGTATGTACTAAACCTGAGTTTTCTCAAGCAGTGGGAGTTATCACAAGTTTGGAGTCAATCCAGGAGAGTAATACTGAAGGGCAGTTCAGTGGGACCAGCAGCAGGTGCACATGCTATGCAGGGTCAAGTTCTTTTTCTACATGGTTGTAGATGCAGATGTGGTAGGTAATTTGGATGACAATTTTGTGCACCACGGATTTTGTGGTGGTTGGTCTTCAAGAGTGATCTTGAGGAGAGATACAAAGCCAAGGGAACAAACTAGACGGTGTACAGGTACAGGTACAGGTTGCAGCTGTTTATCTCCAAGTGGGAGATTGTTAGGATGTGAAGCTAAAAGCTTCAACCCTTTATAACCTGAAGGAACAATGGTTGCTGAGATCCAGGATCACCGGCGTCAGCAGCAGGACCGACGTCGGCAGAGACCAGTGCAGAAGGCCACCGGCAATGGCAGGAAGTCGGCCGATGTCGGCAGAACTAGATAAGCAAGGACCGACATCGGTCGCCTGTGTGTTCCAGAACTGCTCGTTTCACGGACAGTTAGTTAAGTGAACGAAGAGTTTGCATGTTGAGACCAGTTAGAGTCTTGGGCTGCGAGGATAATTGTCTAAATTAAGAGTCTAAGTTATTGTTTGAGTTAGGGATCTATTTATAGACCCATTGGCATGTATTGTTAAGGCATGAGATAGAAAGGAAGAGTTCCTTCTAGTTGTAAGATCTGTGAGTTGCAGGTTGTTGCAAGCTCATTGGAGATCTACATGTAAGTTTGGTCTTTGAATTGCAGGTTACAGGTTCATGAGAGATCAGCTTGAAGTGCTATAGAGTGCTTAGTGTACCGACAAGGTTATTACTGACTGGTTGGTGAGGTGAACACCAATTCTATGTGTGAGTTGGTTGTTGGGACCGTTTTTTGTGTAGGAGAGTGTGTGTGAGAAGAATTACTGTACACTTGAGGTGTGGCGAATCTCTGTAAGGTGAAAGAGTGTGGTGACTCTTTGATGTATTCTTTTTTGTATAGTGTTAATACAAGATAGTGTATTGTCTCTCATATTCTGTGCTATTGGTGAATTCTAGTTACTTGTGTTTCTGGTTATTTCCGCATATTCAATTGCTTATATTTGGTAATCATACTTGCTCTTTCTGAGGATCAAGATCCTAACAGGTGGAATTAGAACTAGTGTGTTTGTTCTTGGATTTTCCTCCACCCTCCCAACAAAGATTATAAGAAAAGTGTTGTACAAACTTATCAAAAAGATCATCAAAATCCATTACTAAATTTTTGGGCAGCTTTAAAAACCACTCCAAGGCTTGTCCATCCAAGCTCTTGGGAAACAACAACAAAAGATATATGTCTCTATATGCCATTAGTTGACATGTGATAACTAACTCAGTCAAATGAGCCTTAGGGTCACCTTTCCCTTTGTATTTGTTGAATTTCAATGGTTCATATCCTAGAGAAAATGGTATCTACAAATACTCCATGTTGAATGGATAAGAACACACATCATCCAACTTAAACTTTTTAGTCTATTTCCTAGCTTGAATAACAACAATTGCATCCTTCATCTATTACAATTCTTGGGATAGGAAACTAGAAGTAACATTGGTTTGTAGGAGAATATTGGTTTGGTTAGATGGTTAGGAGGTCACAAGTGGGACACTTTGACCAGGGTATGATGGAGATATCTATTTGGGTATATTGGTTTGGTTGGAAAATGGACCAGGAATATGTATACATGGATTAGGATGTACTTGAAATTACACATTTGGTTGTGTGATATTTTATTTTGGGTTGGTGATAAAGGTTTAACTTAGAAGATTTTGTGGTTGGGATGGAGGGATATAACTATATTGTGCCTATTGTGGTTGAAAAGGGATATTTTATCGACTAATCGAATCTTACTATTAAGTGGGAACTTGTGGACCAAGACACTATCTCTGAATTTGTGGCACATTTTGAACCAACAGTTATCTAGTAGGTACTTGAGAAACATGAGAGCCTCCTTATTACATGAATCCCTATGGGGAAGTGAAATTAAGTTGCATATTTAGCATCTATCTCTAACCAATATCTACACATTGTTGACTAGTCATTGCTTGGTTTTGGATTGGCATATTAGTCTATAACTAAAGAGATATGTTTGTCATTACCTGATGAGGTGGAACATTAGTTGCCCCTTCTTGAGGTGGCAATATATGTAGCCTTTATTGCATTGGTACACTAGATTGTGCCTATTATTTTGTAATACTACTCGCTACTTATTGAGGAGGAGTAGGATTCATCACATTCTATCATTGAGGTGTGATATTGGCCATTATTTGACTATATAATCTCATAGGTTGTACACTTGAGAAAGCAACTAGTTGAGGTTGGGATGTAGAAATTCCTACTCCCTGGTATGATGATCCACTCATGGTATTAACTACAAGCACATGTTTTTTGCTATTTGTTTGTGCATTAGTACTAATTTGATTGGACTTAGACGTTGTTTGCACATTGCCCTCTATATTTTGCTCATTATTCTATGTAGAAGCCAAAGACACTTCTTCAATAATGGGCATATGCAACAAGTTGTCTACATAAGTGTTTTGCATGAATTGGTCTGAACTCTAATTTTCTTGACCAGTTAACTCTATCAAAACTCTTGTTGAAGGAATTAGGTCAATAAGAGGCTTACTCACCATGTTCATCTGATTGAAATTATGTGTTATATTTAGATAGGTTTGATATGTTGTCTACATTTGGTTAAAGTGGTCTTCTATGATTTTTTTGTCTCTATTAGGTAGATTAGGATCTTGATATATTTTTTGGACTAAAGCCAAAGGATTGCTATAATAATCATGATGATCGTAAATGTTATGGAGCACTCTTACTAGGCTTGGTAAATTTTCATGGGGGAAATCTACTAGAAACTTGGCCCCTAACTCTATGGCTCTAACCAAAATCTCATCCTTATTCTCCAAAAAATGACACTCAAACAAAAATGGGTCATACATGGAAGGTACATTAGTAGATTGTGACTATTGAAGAACTAGTTCGTCAGTTGTGGGTATTGTAACTAGGTATTGTGTGGTTTATTCTTGGTCTTTTTCTAAATAAGGTGGTGTGTTAACCAAATAGTTAGCCAATAGATCTTAGCTTTTTGCCCATAATTGAGTATTATAAGAGGGATAAGTATCCATCTCATAATTAATATTATCTACATAGGGGTCTTGCACCATTTCTTCCTATACAACCACATTACTAATCCCTAGACTGTACACGAGTCCACTACGAGTGTAAGAATACATGTTGGGATCCATAGTCAATTCTTTGTGATAAAAGGTCAAAGAGTTATTCAAAATTTAAAAATATAATGTCTAAAATAGATGATGTTCAAACTTGGGGTAGATTCATCAAAAAGATCAAAAAAGTTTATGCAAAGATTTGGTGAAATACCAAGCTAGCATTAAATGTCTAATGTCTCACTATTCACACAAAGATGAGCAAGTAAATGGGCCAAAAATCAAAATTCCAAACTCTAAGGTTGAAGTGTTTCAAATTAGTCTAATCTAGGAAATTAAAATTTGCTAGGTCTTTTGGCCAAATGCAGCATCAAAAGCTAAGCTCAAACAAGGCATGTGCTAGGACTCTTGGCCAAACAGTGTCAAAAGCTAGACTTTGAAAATAGATAAAATTTTTAATCTAAAGGATTTGAAATACTTCTAACAAACACTAAGAATTTGATTCTTGGACATGAACTCAATCAACTAGGTATAAGGTATGAAACAAAAGTCACTTTAGAGATAGTTTATTTTCTCACAAATAATGGTATAAAACTTGGTTCTTTTGACAAATAAGCTAGATAAAAGTGAATGGTATAACTATGTTAGATAAAGGATCACAAAAGTACATTCAGGTTGGTTTGAAAATGTAGGAACAAATTTAAACTCTATGCAAGAGGGTCTATGAAAAAATATTTAAAATTTTTTGGGCAGTGTAACGACGCTACACTACCCAAAAGGTGTGGCTAAATGTTTGTTTCAAAAACTCTCCAAGGCAAAGATATTTTCCCACAATTTTGACAACATAACATTACTTTTCTTGACTCAAAATGTTTTGGTGCATAGACTCAAAGTGCAAGTGTGTAGCACAAAATGGTTTAAGTATATCAAGTGGTGATAATGATCTTGAGTCTAAAACAACCTTCAATCCAAATGGGAAATTGAACCTAAGTTCCTTCAAGTTTAGTGTAAATGGTAAATCCACTTAACACATCGACCCTATGAATTTATAAAGGTGCAATTTTGAATTTAGATTATAAATGAAGGACTTAAACAACTTTGGCAAAGGTCTAGACTCAATTGGGTAGCATAGTTGTGCCAAAGTCGATGAAATTACTCCCAAGTTTTGATGGACTTTGAATCATGGCAAATTTGATGATCTCACATGGACATCATAATGCCTCTTAGTTTAAATTAAAATGAGGACCATGTGTTTGGTTTGAATTATTTTTTTACACCAAGTTTTGACTCTAAACAAGACTCTAATCTACAACAAAACTCAACTGATTAATCATTCTTAGACTCTAAACTGACAAGGTTGCTTGGTATTGTTAGATTTCATCTAGATACATCATTTGAGAGGATTTTAAGTGTTCATCCAAAATTAAATGTGCATTATATAGTAGGGTTTTTACACCCCCTTCTCTCAAATGATAGTACTGTGACATGGACCTTGAAGTGCACCTTACACCAACAATACTTATGTGGCAAGTGGGGTTTTATCTAAGATCTACAAGTTTTCAAATATTCTAGGGGAATCAATTGCACAATGACTTTCATGCCAAACAATGCAAAAAAAAGCATGGATTTTGATTTATTGTAAAAAGGTCTAGTCCTTTTTACAACCACTACATCCTATTATTCACTCAGTGTAGTGTGATGTCCAAAGTACCACTACGTCCCCTATGCAACTCTAAAGGAGTAAGTGAAGTCAATGCTAGGAGATAAAACCCTGGGTCAAATCTTCCCTAAAGAACTGTCATGTCCCATTTTTAGTTGGCATGTTCTGAGTTCATGGTTAGCCTATTATGCAATCCTCGTAGGCTGATAAGATAGTTAGAGGGTCTTGATGGAGATTGTCTTGGCTTCGTTTAGCAGAATTTTTCCAATTGGCTTTTGTTTGGGCTCGATCGGACATGTATTGAGGGAGATATTAATATTTGATTGATTTAATCAAATATTAATTATTTGGTCTAATTTTAATCTAGAAACCCTAATTCTAATTTAAGAAAACCCTAATTAGGGTAAGCATATCTTTTGAGGGTATAAGGGTTTCTCATGGAGGCCATTGTTGATTATGCATTGATTATTGATTTTTGATATTGAAGAATTCTTCTATGAAGACTAAGCCAAGGGTTCCAGGATTCCATCTGCATTGGAGAACGTCCACTCTTCAGTGTGTGTGATTCAGAGGCTATGAAATATCAACTGATCTATTGCCAAATTGAGAGATAGCTTCATACAAAAGTTATCACAGAGGTTTACATATTTGAGAGGTAACTTCATACAGAAGTTGTCACAGAGCTTTCCAAGTATTTATTTTATTAGGTTTTTGATTCAATAAATTATACAAATCAAGATCTTCTGTATTAGAGCCATATATCTTTAGATCAGGGGTTGAAAATAGATAGGTTGTGCTTTATTGGCAGCCATATGAAGTCCATACAGGTCCATACAGATCCACGCAGATATCGACCTCAGTAGATAGAGATCCCCAATGACCGACATCAGCTGACTGAAGACCGACATCGGCAGAGAAGAACCGACAGAGACTGACGTCGGTAGTATATCGATCGACGTCGGTGACTGTGTGTTTGACATAACAGGCTGAGACATCCAGATTCAAGCTTAATTTCTAGATTTGCAAAGGCCCAGGGTTTTAAGACAAAATATTTCATATTATTTTATTTGTATGACAGAGATTCAATTGTGTAATCGTCTAGAAGAACAAGTGATAAGATCTGTGATTTGCTATTGAGAGACTATATTGTGATTTATTTATTTATTTGGAAATTATTTTGGCAAAAATTGTATCTTTGTTCAGAGCTTTTGTTTTGGTATCCGAAGGGATATTACAGTGGTATCAGAGCTTTTATATTGCTATATTCCCTATTTAGTTGGGGATATTACAGTGGTATCAGAGCTTTTGATGAAAAAGGGAGCCCCTAAGAAAGGAATATTATAGTGGTATCAGAGCTTTTGACAAAAAAAGGAGCCCCTAAGAAAGGGATATCATAGTGGTATCAGAGCCAAATCCTGCCATCCTGAGGGTTTATAGATCTTATGCAGCCACAAGAGTTGGGACCACATAGGTATAACACACGTAGTAGAGCCTTGCTTGAAGGTACCCAGGTGTTAGAACAACAGCGAATTATCATGAGTGATAGACGTGAGGGTAACCCACCCAAGGGCCACCGACATAATGATGATCCGAGTACCAGAGAAACCTACGTGAGATGACACAGGCACTAAAGGCACTTACTACTATGATAAGGAGGATGAACCCACTTGATAGACAGAATGGGGAACAAGGAGATGACAGGAGTGCTACTATTAATCAGAGACCATAGCCGACCCATTCCAGGACCGCTGATAGACATACATGCCCTACATTTTTACAGGATGAACCAGAAGAAGCACCAGCAGAGGAGGCAGCAGGTGATTCCCAATTTGTAGATACCCTCATGGCTGCAACTAATGAGTGGGACTTATTAGCTCCTCATGTTCAGGAGAAGATGTCCTTTGATCATTTTGTTACTTTGAGGAGAGAGCACTACCGATTAGTTAGATAGGACAGAAGGCCTAGAGTTCAACTCAGTGAGCTGAAGAAGGCTACTGGCAAGCTTTCTTTGACTACTTTTGATGGCAGCGGAAAGATGACAGCTCAAGCTTGGGTTCATAAGCTTGACACCTTTTTGGCATTGAGGCCAATGACAGAGATAGAGGCCATCAAATATGCCACTTTGCACTTGGATGGAGTAGCACATGATTGGTGGTATCATGGTATGGTAACACTTCAGCATAACTGGGTGACAGAGTACCAAGACTTTATGGATAGATTGGTTGAGTGGTTTGATAGGAAAGATCCCTAGGTTTACTTTTGAGATCTCACACAGTTGAAACAAATAGGTAACTTGGAGTCCTTCATTGGTGAGTTTCAGAGATTGGCAGTCATGGTGCCAAATATTTTCGAGCATAGATTGGTAGTTCTCTTCATGGAGGGATTGACAGAAACATTGAGAGGTTGGATCAAAGCCTTTGATCCCCCTTCATTACAGGTAGATATGAAGAAGGCACGTAATATGGAGATGGCAGCCCCATCCAATAAATTTAACTCCAGAGGTACTTCTTCATCTAGAGACCATAAGTGCTCCAACGGAGATACAGAGAGATCGGATTTCAGCATAGATAAATCAGGTGTAAAGAATGATTCAAAGGCCAATCCAGCAGCACCACCTTTGGATTGTGAGGCACTTAACGATCTATGCAAGAAGAAGCTTTGCTTCTACTGCAAAGGTCCATATGATATCCATCACGATTTCCCTTTGAGGCCTAAGGGCAAGGCGAATCGTGTGATGTGGGCATATTATGAGGATTCGAATTCAGAGGATTCTGAATAGTAGAATAGTTCTGAGGGGGTAGAGGCAGAGGTAGAGTTAGAGCTTCACACATAAGAGGCATGCCTATCCAGCATTCAGTCGGATGAGTCATTCAAACTCTGTGGAGTTTTGGCAGGGCAGAAGGTCATCACCCTTCTTGATACAGGAGCCACACATAATTTCATAGATGCTAGATTTGTGGAGAAGCATGGACTCACTACCAAAGATTTCGAGGGCATCAGAGTTAAGGTAGTCGATGGACACACTCTCAAGTGTGAGCGTATGATTAGAGACCTCCCATTGCGCTTAAACAACTATGAGTTGAAGGTTGATTATTATGTGGTGAACATGGGGGATATAGACTTAGTCTTGGGTATGAAGTGGCTTCATTCATTTGAGGAAGTTACTCTTCATCTCAAGGACATGGAGGTTCTCTTTGATGTTGATGGGAAGACACATATTCTTAAGGCAATACGGGGCAGCAGCTTCAGATATATGTTTTTTCATCGGATGGAGATGCTCATATGACATGACATGATAGAGTGCGATGACGAGTGCACATTGGCACCAACACAGGAGAGATATGAGGATGAGTTTGGTCTTGAGGTGAGTTCAGTTTAGGAGTTATCACATGTGGTAGGGACTCAGCTTTCTATTACAGTCCGGTCACAGGTTGATGATGATATGACTATTTCTAGCCTTCACAATCCATATTTAGATATTATTCAGGTAAGGAGTTTACTTGAGTTGCCTGCTGATTTTCATTTATGGATTGGATGTTGGGGTGCTTATCTTAGTACTAGAGATGATGTGACATCATTAGATGAGAGTTGTGATGGACATGGCATGGAGTTTGTGTTGATTGATAGTGGTGGAGATCATGACTACATTTGGGATCCAGGTGGATTGATTGATTTGTCATTCAGCAATTGCTTGAGGGCAAGAAATTTCAAGAGGGGTAGATTGTCATGTCCCCTTTTTAGTTGACATGTTCTGATTTCATGGTTAGCCTATTATGCAATCCTCATAGGCTGATAGGATGGTTAGAGGGTCTTGATAGAGATTGTCTTGGCTTCGTTTAGCAGAATTTTTCCAATTGGCTTTTGTTTGGGCTCAATCAGACATGTATTGAGGGAGATATTAATATTTGATTGATTTAATCAAATATTAATTATTTGGTCTAATTTTAATCTAGAAACCCTAATTCTAATTTAATAAAACCCTTATTAGGGCAAGCATATCTTTTGAGGGTATAAGGGTTCTCATGGAGGCCATTGTTGATTATGCATTGATTATTGATTTTTGATATTGAAGAATTCTTCTGTGAAGACTGAGCCAAGGGTTCCAAGATTCCATTTGCATTGGAGAACGTCCACTCTTCAGTGTGTGCGATTCAGAGGCTATGAAATATCAGCTGATCTATTGCCAAATTGAGAGATAGCTTCATACAGAAGTTATCACAAAGGTTTACAGATTTGAGAGGTAACTTCATACAGAAGTTGTCATAGAGCTTTCCAGGTATTTATTTTATTAGGTTTTTTATTCAATAAATTATACAGATCAAGATCTTCTATATTAGAGCCATATATCTTCAGATCAAGGGTTGAAAATAGACATGTTGTGCTTTATTGGCGGCCATACAAAGTTTGTACAGGTCCGTACAGATCCACACAGATACCGACCTCGGCAGACAAAGATCCCCAGTGACCGACATCAGCCAACTGAAGACCGACGTCGGCAGAGAAGGACCGACAGAGACCGATGTCAGCAGTATATCGACCGACGCTGGTGACTGTGCGTTTGACACAGCAGGCCGAGACATCCAGATTCAAGCTTAATTTCTAGATATGCAAAGGCCCAGGGTTTTAAGATAGAATATTTCATATTATTTTATTTGTATGATAGAGATTCAATTGTGTAATCATCTAGAAGAACAAGTGATAAGATTTTTGATTTGCTATTGAGAGACTATATTGTGATTTATTTATTTATTTAGAAATTATTTTGGCAAAAATTGTATCTTTGTTCAGAGCTTTTGTTTTGGTATCCGAAGGGATATTATAGTGGTATCAGAGCTTTTATATTGCTATATTCCCTATTTAGTTGGGGATATTACAGTGGTATCAGAGCTTTTGACAAAAAAAGGAGCCCCTAAGAAAGGGATATCACAAGAACTCATGGGAGGTGATGAAGTCCCCCTCGTAAGCCAAGTTTGCATAAAAATAAAGAAAACATAAAATAGAAAGACTTTAGGGTCATTTTCAAGGTCACCCAAACTTTGACGAGTTTTTAGGGACTAATTTAGATGACTTTCTTTTTAAGCCTTGGACTAGGCTATTTACAATAGAAATAAAGCTTTTAATTCCAAGGGTTCCCTAAAGGGGACAAATAGAAGAGCATACACGCAACACCCCTCTTTTTGCCAAACAAAAATCTAATTTAAATAAGTGAATACAAAAAGCTTGGAAAGGTGAGTTCATTTTTAAGCCCAAATTCAAAAAATGAGGTGGTCTTCATTTGAACCCTTGGTCTTAGTTGTAATTTTGAAAACTAATGCTAAAAAACACTTATTTAATCACCTTAAATGTTACTTTAAGCACCAAAATAATGTTCTTAATTCATTTTTAAGAATGTAAAAGGTGATCTAAACATGTTTTTAGTAAATGTTAAGCCCAGTCCTATAGCAAAAATATTATCATGTCCTTTAGCCTTGAAGTTATTTTGGGTTTGAAATAATGAACTTCAAAAAAAGAGCTCTCAGGTTTGTGTTTTAATAAAAACATAGTGACTGATGTCGGTTCTATAACTGATGATGGTTACACTTACTAATCAATGACAGTTATCTAACCAACATTAGTTATACCAATGGTGACTAATGATGGCTATCCAATCGATGATGGTTTTACTAACTAATGTTAATTACTGTGTAAATCTATGATAAAGAAAAATAGCAAAACAAAGTTATAAAATTAAATTGATAGAGTTTTAATTATCCAAATGAAGATTTTAAAGTTACATAATGATCTTCTTCATGTGTGGGATGCATCTGGTCTCACTAGATGTGCCATTATGTGTAATAAGAATTTGACTCAAGAGAGGATGGTTAGTATGGTGTTAGTTTTAAAATGAAAACAAAATGAAGTAACACACTAACTAGCATAATGTCTCTAGGTCTAGACACTAGGATGATCTTAGTTAACAAACATGAATAAAACACACAACTAAAATGCAAAAAAAAACTTCTTTTACCTTCCTTGGATGCTCCAAAATGCTCGTTATAGTGGCTTGCTCAGCTTGTGCTCATGAAGTCCTTGGCAATGGAAGCTTTTCCACCTCCATCTCTCCTTGGAATCTTTGGCTTATGGCTTGGCTTGGCTTGGAATAAATTTGGTATGGTAACACTAGTTGCATGAAGCTTTGTAATCAATTCTGCATTATAACTTTGCATAATCATGTCTTAGAAATGATGTGGTAAAGCCTACTATTTATAGATTTTTGAGATTGATCAGAATCAACTTAAACCGTCCATCTCAGGATTGAGATGTGTGGCTAAGGATTAATCCAATTTTTCAATTAAAATTGATAAATAGGCTCATCAATATTTGGGATAGAGGGGCAATTAAGAGGCATGGAGGGCTTTGATGAGGCATGGGAGGCATGAATCCTAATATTTGTGGCATTTATAGCCTAGAGATGTCATCCAAAGAAATAAGGTCACTTGATGATGCAAATATTCAATATTCATTTCCAAAACAAATTATTCAACAAGTTTCCATGAAATTATTAATTATGCCTTGATTTGGGTTAATTAACTTTTAAGCATGTTTAAGCACTTTGTGCACAAATTACTCTTATTGATTAGAATGCCTTGTTATTGGTCCAAAATTTGACTAGATTAGAATTGGAAGTCAATGTCAGATGTGTTGAAGTCATTATCCCATTTATCAAACCCTAGTGGATCCATTTAGATTCTTGGAGCTACACCACCACCCTTAGCATATCTTCAAGATCAGTCACCTTTTCTCATTGAGGAGGTTATGGAAATTAATATTAGAACTGATGAAAATCCTAGATTTCTTAAACTAGGGATAATTCTCACTTCTGAGGAACATCAAATTATCATTGAGCTTCTTAAGGAGTGTTGGTGTAGGATATTAATTATTCCATTTACTTATTAAATGGATAATCTCTACACATGTAGCTTTAGCTTACTTAGGTGTGATAAGAGGTTAAGTGGGTGAGAGGGTGAGTTCCACCTAGAGTTCCACCTGGAATTCAACTGAGTGCTACTATGAGTTATCCTATGAGTTCCACAGTGAGTTACACTTGGTCTAACCATGAGTTCTCATATGATTTAACTCCCCCTACTCCTTTATATTCCTCTTCACCAAGCTATTGTAATAGAGCAATATAGAGCATATAATTGGTAAGCAAGGTAGTTTAATATATCAAGAAATTATTGCAATCTTCTTGCATGTTTTTTAATATAAGTGGTGTCATTATAGTAGAATATTTGTGTGCTCACTCTACCAAAAGATCACCTACTGGCCTATTCTAACATGGTATCAAATCCCTAAGTTTTGGTAATGAGCATCAGATTATTTATTTGATTTCTAGTATGTATTCTTTGAATTAACTAAGAAGAATTTGCATATTGTTGGTATTGGCTTCTATATCTATTTTATTGGTAGTATAAGCTTAGTTTTGCAAAGTTGAAGGAGGATGCATCGACCCAAGTTTTTTCTTGGTCAAGGGTTTGAAACTTATAAAATCATTGAGTTGATTCACCATTCTATACCTTTAGAGCCTACTCTTCCACCATTGGTTGTGCTCTTTGTTTATAGGCCTGGTCACAAGCTCTTATTCTAATTTAGATTTTTAAATAATGGCCTCTCCTATGACGTATAATTACATTTGGTCTTTTTTAACTTGACATCTATGTCTAGTTGGTTATGATTCTCATGGTTTCCAGCCTTGGATGCCATTTTCCATGCTTTATTCTAGTCTAGTTTATCTCTGATTACATTCCATACCTCATCATTGGTTTCAACACTCCATGCATTTGCTTATAAACCCTTGATTAGAGGCATATATCTGAAGGACATTCATTAATTGGTGAATCACTTTTGCAAATTTGAATGCTTATTTTCATCAGCAGAGGTGGTGATAGATGGGTCATTACCTTGTAGAGGTAGAAATGAGAGTAGATCCATTTAGTTGCCCTGACCTAACAATAATAGCAAATTGACTCACAAACAACTACTATCATGAGGGAAGCTTATATCAAACCCTTTATGGTGCTACCATAAAGCTTCTCCATTGTGGCATTTCAATGGATATATATTTGCCTTATTAAATATCTAAAATTGTATTTTCTAGTCATTACTGCCTAGCCACATTTTCTTTCGGATACTTCTCTACCCTTGGTCGTTCTTCCTTTTGGAAACCACTCATTGGTCAACACTCCTTCACACTACCACTACACCTACTACCTAGGCCTCCTCCTACCTATACTCATGGTATTAATCATTGGTGATATTCTAGAAACATGTGGATTCTCACATGTGGAAAGAGAGGTGTTCATGAAGACTTAATAAGGGGACATGGACAATATTAAGGTGTTATGGTTCTATTTGTTGATGAAACCTTGATTTTAGTTGTATATTATACTCCTTTTACAAACCTGGAGTCTCCCATGGTGGTGCCCAAAGCTCGTTGGACTTGCCTTTTTTCTCATGACAGTGCCTCTCTCCTCCTTGCTAAGTCAAACCTAATTTTTCCCTAAATCACTTTTTAAAAATCTATGCTAAAATCATTTTAAAATTAGTTATTCTTTAATTATTAATTTTTTATTGATTGTTTTATTTCACCTTAAGTGAGTTATATTTTGCTTAAGTGCACATAGGGGCAAGAAGAAAGGGCATTTTTTTACTTTAGATTATTTGAGGAGGTCCATCGACCCATTTTAGTTCTAATAAGTAGTTGGAAGGCTACCTTAACCTTTGTTTGGACAAACATTTTTAACCTTTTGTGCAAATTTAATTAAATAGGTCATTAATGATGGAAAATGTATATTAGTATAATTTTTTATTAGTAACTCAAAATTGAATACCATTTTTTTCAAAAGTGAATGTTTGTTGGTCCTCTTTCCATTGGTCTACTTTGTTATGAAAAATGAACTCAAGTTATAAAGTGTCATATTTAGGGGGGTTATGGGCACTAATACTTTTTGTAGCATACTTGGTACACAAATTGCTCACTTGAATGCAATTTTAGTTGTGCCTTGTGTCCCTTTCATAAGCACGCTTTAGGGTTTTATTACAAAGTATTTTATGTAGTTGTGCACTTCCCTGGTGTCTTCTCTCAATCATATTGACCCCATTTGAGAGACTCCATACAAGGAGATTTATTTCATCTCCAATGATCCTTCTCAGAAAGGAAAATTATGATTTTTGGCATGCTTACATGGAACACCTACTCATATACAAGAATCATATTCCATTCTTGTATAGACAAATTCCTACAGCCACTGATCCTATTTGGTTTGATAAATGGGCTAATACTTATGACAAGACTTTTCCACTCTTTTATTACATGTTTCCATGGATTTTCATTGTCATATAGAATATATAGAGTGTCTATGCATTGTTTGGAGTATCCTATAGTCTCTTTTCAAAGATCCTACTATGACCTACATCATAACTCTTCCTCTACTTTCTATTATATCTTTTGAGACTGTTGCACTCACTCCTCATGATTTTATTTCTTGTGATAATATATTCATGGTGGATAGTGCTCTTCCTTTTATCTATCCCCCACTATAAGATGAGATTCTACTATACCTTAGTTGTTTCATTGTATATTCTACATCTATTCTTACATAGATTATTTCTCTTTTAGAGCCTTCATAGACTTGCATTTCAGAGGACTTTATTGATTCTAGTGAGAGTATTGATGACTCATATGTTCTTATGGACATTTATCTTATAGATCTAAGTGCTTCCTTTATAGACCAGTCTTCAATTTTGATGGTTGTTGAGCCTTGTTCTCCCATTCCCATAGACATTCATTTGGCAAATGTTCCATGTTTATCTTCTTCTCTGGATGTTCTCTCCCCTTCATTATATATTTCTTCATTCCCATCTTCCACATTTAATAATGTGATATCTGATCAAACTTTGGCATATTTGAGCATTAGCAAGGAGACATTTGAGCATTTTCCAGAGATCTACATCATGATTGTTATCTACATTCCACTTGAATGAGAATTTAGTAGTTTAACAACTCATGGTTTTTTTCTTCTAAAAGGAAAAGATAGCATTTGTTACAGAGGGACCTACTACAACATTCATCATGTGACATTATGCACATACCTTCTCTCTCTTCTTTATGGAGGCACACATCCTTCATATTTTATAGGATATTGGGATCATCACTATGTACTTGGGTACCTCATCAGGCCTTGGTATTGGGACTCAATTTTACATCCCACCTAAACTATGCTTAAGGGGGGGTGTTGGAGTGGGGATTTCTAGTCCTACCTCATTTTCTTTAGCTCTCTTTTGGGGGGGAGTTTTTTCCCACTAGGTTTTCTCCTTTTACTCTACTTTTCAAGAGTTGCATTGTATATGGGTGCCTAATTAGGCCTTGTTTTTAGGACACATCTTTTATTTTTTGCCCACCTAAGCTACACTTAAGGGGGAGTGTTGGTGTAGGATATTAATTATTCTATTTACTTATTAAATGGATGATCCTTACACATGTAGCTTTAGCTTACTTAGGTGTGATAATAGGTTAATTGGGTGAGATGGTGATTTTTACCTATATCTCCACTTGGAGTTTAACTAAGTTTTAATGTGAGTTCTCCTCTGAGTTAAATCCCCATACTCCTTTATATTCCTCTTCACCAGGCTATTATAATAGATCAGTATAGAGCATATAATTGGTAAAAAAGGTAGTTCAATATATCAAGAAATTATTTCACGTCTTCTTTCATGTTTTTAAATACAAGGTCATTATATCAAAATACTTGTGTGTTCACTCTACCAGAAGATCACCTACTAGCCTATTTTAACAAGGAGTTTATAGATGTATTTACATGGAGTTATTTTAACATGCCTGGGTTAGATCCTAACTTAGTGGTACATCACTTAGTGGTCCATCTAAATGCTAAACCAAGTAATAAAAATCTCCACAAAATGTACCCCAAGGTATCATTATTGGTCAAAGAAGAGATAATAAAAATCTTGGAATAAAGATTCATTTGGCCCATTGACTACTCTAAGTGGATCTCTAATATTATCCTTATTGCCAAACCACAAGGAGGGATATGAATTTGTACTAAATTTTGAGATATAAACAAGGCATGTATTAAAGATTAATTTCATTTACCCATTATTTATATGATCATGGACTCTACCACTAGATAATAAATGCTTTCTCTCATGGTTGGCCTTTTTGGTTATAATCAAATCAAAATCACTCTAGAACACTAACATAAAACCACATGCATCACTCTGTGGGGAAATTTCTATTATTAATTAATGCCCTTTGGCCTAAAAAATGTTGGAGAGACCTACCAAAGGGAAATTAAAATCATCTTACATGACATGATGCATGATATTGTGGAAGATTATGTGGATGACATCTTAGGAAAGTAAAATCTCAAATCAGAACATCCAGTAGTCCTCATACAGATCTTTGAGAGGTTCAAGGAATATAAAGTTCGACTTAGTTCCAAGAAATGTGTGTTTGGAGTCACTTCAGGTAAACTCTTTGGATTCACAGTCTCTCAGTGAGGCATTAAGGTAAACCCTACTAAGGTAAAATCTATTATTGAAATGCCTCCACATAAGAATCTGAATCAACTAAGGAACCTTCAAAAGAAATTATAGGCCATTTGATGATTCATATCTAATTTGGCAAATAAATGTCATCCCTTTACTCATCTCTTAAATAAATGGGCTTAGTTTGATTGGAACCTAGAATGTCAAAATGCATTTGATAATCTAAATCAGTATATAGTGAAACCTCCAATCCTCTCACAACCTATATCAAGAAGGTCATTGCTTTTGTATATCTATGTTACACCATTTGTTATAGGAGCTCTTTTAGCTTAGCATAATGATGAATGAAAATAAATAGCTATTTATTATCTAAGTAAAACACTAATTTCATATGATCTAAATTACACCCCTATAGAGAAAACTTGTTAGGTTGTAGTCTTCACTTCACAAAAACTCAGGCATTATATGTTAAACAACCCTATCAATCTAATAGCAAAATTTGACCTACTCAAATACATGTTATCTAAGTCATCTCTAACTGTAAGAATGGCTAAATGGAACATGTTAAGTGAATTTGATATTGAGTATGTAAATCAAAAATCCATAAGGGGAAAGTTATCATGAATCAACTAGCAACGGCACCCATAGCAGACTTAAAACCATTAATCATGACCTTCCCTAATGGATCTATATTTACAACTAAGGAATCCCCTAGCTAGAAATTATATTTTGATAGATCATTTTCCATGCATGGGTCGGGAGTGGGAAACCTTTTAGTAACCCCACAGGGTGACCTAATCCCTAAATACTTTTGAATCTCTTTCTCATGTACAAATAATATTATTGAATATGAGGCATTAATTGTTAGATGATGACTTGCCACCTAATATAATATTCAACATCTTCAGATATTTGAGGATTCTTAGTTAATTATCAAATAGGTGAATGAAGATTTCTAGACTAAGGATGAGAAGTTACTTCCCTATAAATAAATGGTTAATCAATTGAAACAAAATTTTTAGTCTATAACTTTTGATCAAGTACTCAAAGGAAGTAATAAAGTTTTTGATGCAATGAACACTATAGGATCTTTAATAGATCTCCTAAAGGATGTCCTTGAAGGCAAACTTTTTTGTAAATATTTATTATTGCCTTTCCGTCAAGCATTGGCTCATTATAAAATTTGTGCAATCCTTAATCCCAGTCAACCCTAGTACCCCTCAGTAACATGCTCTATCGATGAGGCTATGATAGGACATTATTAAGATACCTAACATTAGAAGAGGCTATTCTCATAATCAAGGAGGTCTAAGACATTATTTTTGGAGGACATGTCAATGGGATAGCCTTATCCAATAAATTACTCTAGACTGGATACTATTATCTAACCATGGATCATGATGTTTGTTAGTATGTATGCAAGTGTGTAGTTTGCTAGAACTACATGAATCTCATGCATGCCCTTAATTAATAAATCCAACCTATAATGAGTCCATGGCCATTTTCAGTATGGGGACTAGATCTTATTGGCAAGATTAATCCTACCTCATCAAATGGACATAAGTTCATAATCATTGCCATAGAGTATTTCACCAAATGGTTGGAAGCAATGCCACTTATAGACACCATAGGTCTAAAAATATCTAATTTCTTATTAATCAAATAATTTATCACTTTATAATCCCTACTAAAATCATCTCAGATAATGGCTAAACATTTAAAAAGTAGGAGTTAGAAGACTTATGAAATTATTATTATATTGATCAGTATTTCTCCACTCCCTATTATCCCTAGGGTAATGGACAAGCGGAAGCAATAATGAAATGCTTATCAAAATACTTAAGAAAATTGTCAATGATGCTGGCAAAAATTGGCATCTATAACTCTATCCAACTTTTCGGTCCTATATAGCCAGTGTCTAAACACCTACTGGTGCTACTCCATACTCTTTGGTATATGGAGCAGAAGCAATCTTGCCTATTAAAGCTGAGCTCCCCTCATTATGAATATCTTTGTGGGGCATGATATTAGACAATGACTATAGATAGGAGTGGATACAAGAATTAGAATTGTTGGATGTAAAGTGTCAAAATACTCTCAATCACCTCAAGGCATATCAAAATAATCTAAAGGGCCAATATCACAAGAAGAATCAGTATATAGAATTTAAATCTGGTCAGTTGGTCCTAAAGGAAAATTAGAAAAACACCAATGTTAAGCATGAGAATAAGGGGAAATTTGAAGCAAACTATCTTGGATTGTATGTTATTACAGCCAAATTAGGGTCAAGGGCATACAAATTAGCCACTCTAGATGGTGATGAGCTTGATGATCCCATGAACATTATGTATTTGAAATGATTTTATTCCTAGAAGACCCAAAAATCCTCCATTTATAAGACCCCATACTTGGGGGCATTCCTATTCATCACCACATCCCTCCCTATCATTCTCTCATCAATCCGCTCATCCTATCTTGTGCACTCACTTCCCATATGACCCTAATCCTAATAGTGGGTATAAGACATATGTTTTGAAAATCATGAGATATGATATTCAAAATGGGGCAGTCTAATGATAAAAAGTGTGAAGGGGACACATGTTGAAAGACTTATCTGGAACATTTAATCCACTTCAAAACTAATAGTTCCATTTTGACATCCTAATCTAAATCCTAATCAAATCTTCCCAAACAACTCTTCTTCTTATTAGCCTAAATCACACAAAAATTTACTCATCCCCATTCATTCCCTAAGCATACATCTATATGTACCCACTAAGCTCATTACTAAAGAAGGGTTATATAATATTTCTCCTCCAAGATGTATATTCATATAGAACTGATTCTAAAAGGTCACTGTAGATCATAAGATTTTCATTATATTTGGTTTGATCTTTGTTTCAATTATCACAAATAATTATTGGTCCCTATTATCATTGGTTAATATTTTAGGATGCTTTTATCAATATCCCATTTTGTCAAAAATACATTGTATATAACCATTTACCAAGTTTCTTAAAATCATTTATCTTATAAATAAATTGACTTCTTTTCACACTTTTAACATATTTATCAAATCTTGATTAGGTCATCATTATCCTTATTATGCCATTTTAGGATTTTATCCCATCTTATAAATAGTCATCATCATTATTTCTTTTATTCACATAGTCTAATTATATTTTTGTCTTTTTAAGTTATGTTTTTAAATAAAAATCATTTAAATCACTTTGAAAACTTTTTATTAAATCATCTTGTCAATAATCAACATGTAAATATTTTCATTAAGTTGTCATGTTAATATTATTATGTTATGTAAATCTTTTATTGCCATTATCTTCTTGTATTATCTTTTTAAGTGTTAGTTTTTGTAAATATTTAGTTTGTCTTGTTATTACTGGGAATGAAGATGGCCTTAAATGACTACCCATTATTTAAAAAATGGGAACGTCATTAATGGAGTTCCCTCTCCAAGTCCCCACGTACTTTAAATCAATGTGACCTTGAATATTCAAATGTCGTAAGAACACTTGCAATTAAAGTGCAACAGTAAAATTGGATTGCCTACATTTCAAGTGGCTTCAAGACCACCCCACAACTTGCATTTCCTAATCTTTCCACTATCCCATTTGACCACACTGTTCTACTAATTGAGCCACCCACCTCCTTGGTACAAGAGGATTTTTCCCGTTATCAATTTGTGAGACATATAATTAAATCAAAGGACTACCTATATACATCTTAGCAAATGTCATAAGATACCATGTTTTCCATTTCATTATAACAGCAAATTATACCATGAAAATTAAAATTAAAATTTTAAATAATACATCTCATCATCTATAAACCATGTCATCCACATCATTTACATGAAATCAAAATCTATCCACATCATCAATATATAATAACATCCATAAAATCCATAATCATAAATCAATCCTAACATCCATATCTAATCATCCCATAATTAATAATAATCAACTATCTAATCTAATTCATGCATCATCATCACATAATCAAAATCACTAATTGTACATCCATATATAATCATCTCATGTAATAAAACATATCCAATATCTAATATAATCAATATCATAGTCACATGATCAAAATATAATCACATTGTCATATACCATATTAAAAATCTCATAATCACATAAATGCCCATAAAGTCTAGTTACTATATATATATATATATATATATATATATATATATATATATATATATATATATATATATATATAATGTGGGCTCCATGGGAAAACATGTGCTAAATATGACAATACATGTCTAAAATATACATAATGTCTCACAAAATCATATCACAGTTGTATTAGAGGTCTCCTCGTTAGCTAATGTACTAAATGTGAAGAAGTGTCATCCCTGTAAGATGGTGCACGTTGATCTATTAGCACCACACATTCATACAGATCCCTATAGTATTGTGTCTCTCTCATAAAATGGGATATATTTTGGGTAATATCTCCTAAACCATGTCTCTATAATAGGGTGGTTCCCTCCTCCCTAGCCCTCTCAGCCACCTGAAGCTCTACCTCTCTTTGACTCAACTTGGCCTGAATCTACCCAATCTTTGCCTGTAAGGCCACTATTCATGCATCTTGTGCCTGAATCTACCTTTGTAGAGTCACTATCTATCCATACCTATCCAAAATCTATCCTAAATGACCTTGTAAATATGTTATCTGAGAATCCCTAGTCCCAATATGTCCCATCAAACCTATGAGCCAAAATAATATAGGCTCCATATGTTTATCTCTCTCTAAGAGCTATCATTATAAGTCTATAATCTAAGTGTGGTACTATCCTACTCTATAGTAATATCTACCACCTCTACTACCCTATCCCTCACCTCCTATCTCAAGCTATCAATATAGGCCTAATCAACTACATTGATAGATATATGAGAATGCTCTATAATATTTAGACCTATCCCTCTCATCACCTGGTCTCCTCCCCCTGCATATTGATCTCCCCTTCCAACCTTCCAATAACCTCCATCAATGATCATCAATCCCTGATTAGTTATATCATGTCCATCCCTAACATCTCTCTTAGCTTGGGGCTACATCCTCTGTGTTCATTGCTTCCTCAAGAAAGCATGCACTTGTACTAGCCTCTCCACCACTCTTATCCTCTTGGTTCCCGAAGGTGGACTCAATAATATCTATGGTCACCTCTAATACCACCACCCTATATACACTATAGTAACCCAAGGATTTACTATAGGCATCTGATAATAACATATAACTAGAACAATTCTATCATAATCAACCCATGTTATCACCCTATCCATTATCCTACCCCACTGGGGCCTCTCTCTATCACTCTTGATAAAGAGATGATCCTCACCTAGAATGTCCTATTGTCATTTAAACTACCTATGCACCCTCTTAGGATGATATCTCTCAATAATATACTATTTCCATCCTTTTAGGTATCACTCTATTAGTATGTATCTGGTATAGTCTGCATCCTCCACCCATCCCATTGGATTTACCTATAAGGCATCTATGTAATCTAGTCCACTTTCAAGTTGTCTAATGCCTACCTATAGAACCTCGTATCCCTTTTCTATGCTATTTTCACTCCTAAAATACTGTACCAACCAAAAAATAATGGATTCTTAGGCTTTTGATTCACATATGTACCCAATGGCCTTTCAATAGCCACATGCTTCCAGCACCAAATCTGAAGCAGTAATGAAGGCCCAAATATTATTTATCCTCTATAATCCCCCATATGTAACTCCATGTACAAGTTTCTCGACATTATAGGACCCCATGCAAAACTTGATAGTCTTAAACCATATCTAAAACCATGTCTCCCAATCATAGGTGTAACCACTACCTGCTTTTGTTTTAAAATTGTATGCCAGTGACAAAAGACATAAACACTAAGGTCAATTTATCAATAGACTCATCTCTAAAATCCCTATCGATATCTATCCATTAATCTCACACCCCAACCTATAGATCCTATATAATATCTATATAGTAGCACTCATTGTCTGTAATCACTAGTAGATCAAGTCCCCTCTCATCAACAACTGAAAGATGTGCCACACATCTCCAAAGTGATGTTCATTTCCCTTATAACAAAGTGGAATGTACTAGTCTCAAAGTGTCATCACTACACTAACACCATGATGAGTGCCTAATCTATCATGATAAATGGCATCATGGTAATATAGTATAACTTGGTCATCTCTAACACCTTGTAATTTGATGGACTTAGCTTGTGCATCTCATTTAAGACTAATGGTCACTATAATCTTGACACTAATAACCCTAAATCCTCCTAAACCACACAAACCTATTAGTCCTTGATCACTGCCAATTTATTAATCAATTTTTATCCTACAAACCCTACATATCTCACTAATCCTATCAATCTGATCCAACATACTTATGTTATCTAACCTATTTACCCATCCATATCCCACTAATCCTATCTATCTAATCAAACCTACTTATCTTATCTACCTATCTACCCATCTTGATCCCCATACCTATCCTATCTATCTTATTTCTCCAACCATTCAAACCTATCCATTAACCTTACCCATCTATTCTACTTACCCATTTACCCATCCCCTTAACTAACTCACTCTTACACCTAACTTTCATCAACATTGTAACTATCCATAAACCCTAATCTATGATTTTATAAAAATTACATATCGATACTTGTATTTTTGTAAAACTACATGTCACTTCAATAAATTTTGATAAACTACATATCCCACATGCGATATTCTAATACTATAGATCCCTCATTATGGTTTTTTAAATCCCTAGTTCGTCACATGTTATTTTGTAAAATCATAGCTCATGAGTGTGATACCATAGCTTGTATCCACAAATTTTCAACTAAGGGTAATTCCCCCAATTATAATTTTGTGTTATCTAATCCTACCCCTAATAAATACACATAATACATGTATTAATGAATAAAATGACCAAGCATGGATAGATCACTCACCGATGGTCCTAAATCTACTAGTCTCTAAAACTCCTAAACTCTCTCTCTCCATGGTGGGAAGATTATGGGATATGATCAATCATCCTTAGATATAGATCTTAAATCACCAAATTCAAATATTTAAAATGACTTATTTTACCCTCGACTTCTATATTTTACCCCCATTAACCTCCCTGCTAACCCTACCTTCCTACCCAATCAACTAATACAATGTTTGTATCCATTTATTCACCCAGTATCATATATAATCAAGTTTTTAATCATTATTATATATCCATAATTCATTTTAATCATTCCCGAGGATTTGGCCTTTCAGTACCCCATTCATCATCTAACATCCTGAGTCAAAACTACATAGGCCTGAGGTCTTTTTAAACTATGTAGGTAGCACCTAGCCACTTTTTAGTGCCCAAGGGTAGCTTGGCCACCACTGACACTAATTCCCATCCCATCCTCTCTTGGTCACTCAAAAATTTTAAATATTTTTGAGCTACAATCATCATATTAAGCCTATCTATCATCATAAATCACTTATCATATATCACTTTATCAACTTGTAACTCTCCCTTACATGTATCCTTTCTTGAGAAATGTCAACAATTGATGGCCTTATTTATAAATCCATTTCAATAATAAATTTCATTGTCTTAGGAATATTTTTCTTATCACATCAATCCACTCACCTCTCCTCAATATTGATCGTTGCCTAGGAATTATCTTAAGAGGCTAATCATTATTTCTCAATTGTGTTCCCCCTTGGGACTAGTATTACACATGTATCCTTTACCCCTTGAATTTTTATTTATGGCATATTATCATATCTCAACCAACATTTAGGTCATCCCAACCCCTCATTGTCTTGATTTTATACCCACCTCATGGATCTCTTTTTGAGTGGCCATATGGCTCATACCTCCCTGCATGTCCCCTCGATGGGGTATCATGCAACCTCATTTTACTAACTTATTTTCATAATTTTTTTCTTTAAAATACCATTAATCCTCACTTCATCACTCACAATGACCTTTAAAAGAGGGGTAGAATGTATACACCTAAATCTTCTCACCCTAATTATTCCATTAATCCTACTAATTATATTAATCAATCATAACCAATTAATTAAATCATATTCCCCCATCATATATCCCCTACATCATGTTAACCATATTACACTCCCATGACATATTAATCTCATCATTATCCCACTAACATAACATTTAAACACTAATCTCACCTCATTAATTAACCACTAGCCCCACTTGCCAATTTAAAATTCAAATATATTCTACCTACCCCCTAGCCAACCTATCTGTAGCCTTTCCCACACACCTAGAGCCTCAATTATCTCTAAACCCCTAAATAATCCATATTATCTCATAATATAATCTATAATCCTCTAAAATATAGAGCCTTCCCTAACTTTTTAGAATTCTCTAAACTAGAGAGTTCTACATGAATTAAAAATTCATTTAATTTCCCTCCATCACCCTATAAATAACCATTCTTAGAGATTGGTTAGACTAATTAGAAAGATTATAATACATTATTTCATGCTTATACCAACTCTTTTAATCCTTCATATTCTCTTACATCCATTCTAGCATCCAAAAAGCCATTAAACCATCCATCTTGAAGACATTATCAAGCAATCCAATAAGCAAGTCAAATATCATTGGAGAATCAATTTTAATATCTTGAAGGTCACACCCCATGAGGGAAACATAAATGACCACTCAAAAACATCACATCAATAGTTCATAACATAAAGAACAAAATATCACATAAATGGAAGTTAGGAGGAGACTTACCACCCCATCTTATCCACTTAGTTTTTTTGTATGATTATCATTATACTATACTCTTATTTTATATATATATATATATATACATATACATGCTCTTCAATAAAATATATATATATATTGGAGGGAAGCCAAAGAGGAGTAAAATGATGGTAAGAATCCATTTATAATTTTTATTGATTCTATAATTCTCTCCCATTGATGTTTTTGTAGTTTTAGGTTAAGGTTACTATTTTTAGTATTTTCAATCCATAGCTCAAATTTACAAGCATACATTTTCCATTAAAGCAGTCAAACTACACAAGGTGGTGACTAAGCCTAAGGCATTTCCTTTAATTGATGTTTTATTTAAATTTGTACATTATTGGTATGTACACTGATGACATATTTCACATACGAAGTAGTAAAATGTCAGTAGCTTATATTATATGTTACCCCAACTAGATACAATTTATAACTAAGAAGTAGTGAATAAATGGTTTCATAACTATGAGGTCAGAGATTCTTTGAAAAGTTGTGTATCTAACCCTAATAACTTTGTTAAAAAGAGGAATAATAGCTCCACCCTAATTTCATAATTCAAACCAAGAGTTAGATTGTAATGGCTTTATTGAAAAAATCCATGGAGCTAGCTCCATTTCCCATGTCAATGGATTTTGGGTTTCCCTCCTATCCATAATCTTATAAGACAAAGGAATCCCTTAACTTGATAAGATATAAGTTATAATTTGAAAAAATAGAGGATTACCCAAGGTAGGATAGATTGTTATTTTTATATGTTGTCATATCTATTGGATGCAGTATGTGCCACTTTAAACCCTAAAATGTCATTTCTATGGGAACCTAAATGAGAGAATAGGATATGTTATGACTTTGACATGTTTCATATTTGTAAGTTCAAAAATCATATACAAACAAATCCAAACACATTCTGCCCTACGATCTATAAATTTTTTAATGCCCAACTAGTGTTAGCGAAGACTATTTGATGAGATAAAAAGGTCACTCAAGTCATTTAGAGAGTATTGGTATTATCTAGATCATAAAATCATAAGGACATAAGGCACACTAGTTACACCTTTTTAGTCCTATAAAATTTGTTCAAGTAAGAGATAGCATACAAACTATCTTGGAGAATAGATGAAAATTATAAAAGCATCAAATTGGGTATTATAGACAAGATGCCACTCAACATAGGTAGGAAACAATTTGAACAATGGGGATAATTATCGAAATCTTCTCTTCATATAACTTTTTTCAATCTTAAACTTGAAGAATCCAGATACTATGACCATAGGGGAAGAGTGGTTAAGCACATACAAATTTTCTATGGAATATTTAAAGCCACATATGTCCACAAATGATATGAACATGATTACATTTGTATCAATGCTAATGATTACATTTAGGTCTATAATAAGTTGCCCAGATGCGTATGAAAATTGCACAAAGAGTCTAATATGATCCTTCTATTAGGAGGTTAGACGAGTCTAAAATCAAGCATCCTGAGATAAATAAGTCTCCAGAGGAAACTAATGAACAATTAAAAATGATAATATTCATAAGCCTTCCCCAAAAAAATATTATATGGAAACAAACTTCTCCCATAGACATGGGTGGACTCCTCTACTTCCTAAGGTCACATTTATTTTTCCCATTGTTGCTTTAGATAAACCAAACCCATAATTAGTAATGAATCAACCACTTTCTCTATCTCCCATGAATGTTGCAACATGACCTTGCATAGTATCTTAGGTTCAAAGAACTCTTCCTAGTAATTTTCAAGCTCCAAGGATTACATTGGAGGAGAGGCCACAATATGTACTATAGTTCCAATGATCATCATTGGACTTAACATATTCATTAGGTTTTGAAGATGAATATTCAAAGGAGGATCCAGAAGAGGATCATACATCCAACATATTTATAAAAAATTCTTCACAAGTAATTTTTGAGGCCTCTATACTTAGTTCTCCCACTATCTCTATTACAATTGAGGCAATAATAGATGTGGAGAGAAAAGGTCCTTTTTTAATATACAAACAAGTTGGGAGGAGACTCCTAATGTCTCTTTCATCAATATTCCTATTATTCCCATTGATACATTTGTTACTTTAGTTGCTAATCCTACTATCACCTCAGTTATCACTATTTCAATTATTTCAGATGATACCTTTATTGTTCCTACTTTTATTCCTTCAACTTCTACATATGTTACTTCACTTAATACCATCCCTACCTATATAACATTCATTCTAATTGTAAAATTTCTACAAAATCCAATAAATGTTTCCATTATACAACCTATTGTTTGTTCAACTATTTTTGACATTACACCAATATGTCCTTTTGATGTTGTCTTTTATTTTTCAAACCCCAAGGTTCGAAGAATTAGTTTTCCAATCCATTTTTTTAAACTATCCATTAGAGATTCGTGTTTCAACCCAATTAAGACTACCAATTCTACAACCACTTTAACATCATCCCTTGTGGTTTCTATCATTAAAGGACTCTCTTAATGTCATAAAATACATAACCAAGATCTCATATCAAGTTAAGGTTTTTAAAGAGAGGATGGTTTACCCACCATTCCCTACACCTCCACTTCCCACATCTTCAATCTCACCCATTTCACTTGACCCCTCAACACTTGTGCCACCTACACAATCCACCTCATCCCTTTCCATTTCATCTCCTGAGTCAACCTCCTCTATTGGACCAAACTTGACACTGTCATGGATGCAACAAGTACATATAGAGAAATTGTTCAAAAAAAGTTTTGATATTATTGAATACCCTTACCCTAAAATTTGAAGAAACAATGAACCAACTGAAAAGGGTCAGAAGGAGAAAATTTTCAAGTGGGCTAAAATAGATTGAATTCCTAATAGAGGAATAATTCTTCACATTAACCAAGAAAATGAAAATGAAACCTAGAGAATATGATGAATCTAAAGAAGATCTAATATCTATAGTTGATGCTACTAGTGGGGTTCTTAATAAAATGTTCCATGGTTTACAATGAGAAAATAAGAGATTGGAATATCAACCTAGGGTGGAGGCACCGAAGAACATAGTGGATAAAATACAAAATATAACTCAAACCCTCTCTAAGCTTATACTTTCTATACACAAAGTTAAGGCTAAATCCTAGCCACAATGGGGAAATTTTATAAATTTTAATGAATCTTTGAGGCTCATAGATGCCAAAATATATAACATTACTAAGGTAGTAGGAGAGAAGACATACCCTAAGCTCAATATGATGCCACTCAAAGATATAAATCTGGCTCAAAATTATGTAAATAGTAAAATAGATGTTCTCATGGAATGGCATAATCAGATGAAAGAGTTAGTTATCAAATAACATCCCAAGAAAATAAGGTAGTTGAACTACTAGGAGATATGGTCATCTCTACCATATACAAAACACATGGTCAAGTGGTAAATTAGGCATATTTTGATATCCAACTCTAGTCCTTAATGAATTATTTTAGAATGAAGATCGATAACACTAGTCATGAAAAAGGTGTTCAAGTCATTCACTTGATTAAATTTTCCAAAGAAAAGTGGACCAAGCATAAGCACTCAATGAATATTTTCAAGTTTCATTGAATCTACATGGGAAAATGTTTGGTAAAATCAATGTATTATTCAAATTACCTATTATTAACTTTGAATAAATAGAAGTAGATCATATAGCATGCTCACTAGCATATAAGAGTAATAAAGACAAAGGAAACCTAGTTTTTATCCATATCTAGGCAAATATATTAGTGTATATTTGCATAACCATATAATATCCCCTACAAGATTCCTCCAAGTCCCTACAAACTTTTGACTTGCCCAGAACACCACCCATCTCCATGAGATTTTCCATTGCTTCAATCACCTCTCACTTCCATATTATTTCACCCTGCTTAGAACAATTCCAAATTCTACTAGACATTCATATTACTCAAAACACCTCCCATTTACATGAAAATTTTCACTTGATCAGAACAACTCTAAGTTCCATTAGACTTTAGACCTGCATAGAGCACCTCTAAACTCTGTTGAAGATTCTACCTGTTTATAATACCTATAGATCCTGCCAGCTTTTGTAGTTGGTTTACTAAAAATTCTCTCAAAAATTCATGTCTAGGAAGGAGATGAAGTTCAAATCAAAATTCCCTGGAGTGACTCTCAATTTGGAATCCAACACCACTAAGATCACAAATACAAACCTAGGTCAAATCGACCTAGGGGAATTTTGAACTAGAATAAATGCAGAGTTCAAAAATGACTAGATCCAGAGTATCTATGACTCTGGATTGCAACAAAAAACATCTTTCCCCCTAATGGTACAAATCCCTGAGCTAGTGTTAACACTGTCACAACACTATGATGCTAACAAGAGAGATGTCTTGAATGATAAGGGGAAAAGATTCTAAATCTGGACTCATATTTTATTGATTCAGTTTTTGTGGTACCAAAATTTGAGAGTTATCTAGATATAACTCCAAAGGCATCCAAAAAATTCTTTTAGGACATCAACTTGGGATGTCAAAGAGTGGTAAATAAATAATGGCTTAAGATCACCAAGGCTGCCTCTATTAGATTGCCAAAGATATTGGCAAGAATTGATTTCAAGGATGATATTGGGAACATATTAATATTGTTGCATAAGATTACTGGTAGTCCTAATGCAAAGAGTTTCTAGGAGTGGATGTATCAGTATATATGAGTCATCCATGAGAATAATTAATATATCCATTGGGCCCAAATCATCAATGACTCCCTCCACAAGTAGTTGATGGAGGTGCAAACCATAGGTAAATTCTACATATGGGTCAAAGGGAGAGCTTTCTTGGGGCTCAACACAGTAGTCAGTAAAGTAATTAAAGTGTATAACTATTATCCTAATCTCACTATAGAGGCCAATAAACAATACTTTAGGAGGGTTAATGATGCATTCATTTATTGCATCATAATAATGTTTTATAAAGAGCTTAAAAGGAAGAAATTCTCTGATGCAACCACTTTAGAGATTACTAAGTGGGGGTCTTACTTCATATAATTTCCCACATATCCATACATCAAAGTAGGGAGATTTAGTGGCATAAATCCATTGCAACCTATGAGATCAATCCAAGTGGACACTTAAGGTCCCCCTTTAGTGGATACTCAAGTTTCATTCCACTTTCCCTCCCCACAATTTCACTCCCTCCTTACACAATTTCTTCTATTTCATCTTCAATTCCCTCCTTTCCATCTCTATTGATCACCAACACTAATTCTGACTTCAATTTCATTAGCCATCCCAACTCTTGGGATAAGTACTACTCCATATTCATCCCCTTTTGTCTTTCCTACCTTACCACCCCTAAATATCCCTACCACTTTAATTGATTCATTTGATGCTTTGTCCTCTACAGTACCACCCATGCCCAAGTTCTAAATCCCCATCTCTACTACCCATTAATATAACTTCCATCTATTACACCCCCAATAGACACATCTATTCCCATTGGTCCCACCTCTTCCACTTCCACAATTTCCCCAACCCTTTCAGTGGAGATAGGTGAGAAACAGGTCCTTAATGCAAATGTAAACCTTCAACCCATAGATGGAGATGAAATTGCACAAACATATGTCAAAAAATTAGTGGCTGCATTAGTTCAAGATTTAACACTTGTCACTATGCCTACTAGTGCATCAACTTCAACTACATATTCTCAAGTGGCAATAGCTACATAGTAGGGTGTTATACCTACTTGGTTTGCACAAACAGTGGGGAAGAAATGCAAGCAAATGGTTTCTCCCAGTACATTGGACTTTGGTCTTTTGGATACATGAAATAAATCCAAGACTACTCCCTAGACCTTCTAAAGGGTAGTGTCTGACTCATTAAGGGAAAGATATGTAGAAATTGTAGTTCCCCCACCAGTTAAACAAAAGGAAGATCTAGTGGTGGGGGACTGTCAGGTATCAAAAATTTACCTTGGACATCCTACAAGGGAGGGGTTAAAACATGATATTTAATCCAGAATCAACTCCTTCTTCAAGAAAATGGATAGTGACAAGGTGACTAAGGATGAATTAAAAAATAAGGTTGAACAACTTATGGCTACATTAAATAAATTTGTAGAGCTCATTGGTCCATCAACACAATCTGAACCATCACAACCTATCACATAAATCATAGATCAAGTAACACATGATGCAGTGACAAAAATTGCTAGTATGGGAAAAGCCACCAAGGAATGGGTAGAGGAGCTCATCTCAAAGGGAAATAAATTTATCAGTATAGTGATGGATCACTATACAACTCTAGTAGAAATAAGGTCCACCCTATGAGAGCAGATCAGCAAATATGAAGGAGAGATAGAAAGACTAAATCTTTTCTATCCAAAATTAATAGTTGTGGACTTAATTGAAATGGATATCCTCCTCAAGGAAAAGATACTAAAAAATGATGGAGAGAGAGAGGAATTAGATAAAATAACCTAGTTTCGGATCAAGATACTCACAAATATTGCTCAAAAGGATAAAGTTGCTCATGATAAGGCCACTGACATGATATATGACATTGAAGATTTATTAAATAAATTGTCATTCCAGGCAACTGATCGATAGAACTAGGTCCTCCCAGTAGCGGTAGTATAAAATAAATTTGAAAAGGTGGTTAAAAGGAATTTGCAAGAGACACAACTTTCACTCTGATCTATATCCATCATTTCATCAAATATCATAACACACTAGATCAAATGGCTAAGGAGACTCAGTAATACAATGCTTTTAGAGCAAAACTTTTTGATATAATAGCATATTTCAAGATAACTAACCTCTATTCTTTTAGTCCTAACAACAACAAAATCTTGGATATTTTCAAGGATTTTGATACATATATTGAGACTATACAGGCTGAGAAGGAAAATAAGTCCTCAGGATTATTGGATATAATTTAATTCTTTTTATTAAAAGCATTCTTGTATATTGTATTTTCATTATTGTAAAATATTATAAAGTTGCAAAAACATAACTTGTAAATTACAACTATCTTTTTATAGCTTTTTTTTAGAAAGGGACATGTGTATTTTACACTTTCTATTTTGATAGGTTGGAAATTGTAAAAAATAGACTTGCAAATTACACTCTTTATTTTGACAAGTTATAAATGCTTAAGTTGTAAAAACACATATTGTAAATTGTAATTCCAATTTTGACAAAGTGGTATGACTTACAAGTTGTAAAAGTCTCACTTCAAAATTTTGACTACTGATTTTGGAAAAAAAGTAACTTGAGTTATTTCTTAGTTATCTTTTGTTCAAAGGATGAGTTCCACTTTGGCACCCCTTTTACAAGAGGAGCCATTTACAGCTACATGAAGAGGACCCAAGGTGTTTCATCAAGTTTTATTGAGTCTATCCATGCCATACCAAGTTGAGAATCATGCCTAGCTCTTTCATGCTCTCTTCCAAACTGTTTGCCAAGCCAAGGATGTCACATGCTGAAGATCATGCCTCTTTTGCATGAAGTTCTAGATTTGCATGATTATTCTACTAGGCATTGAATTTTTTGATAACTACATCTCATTTTATGAGATATTTTGTATAAAAATGGGTAATAGCCCATAGCTCAATCTATGTTTTTGTTGTTAGTAATATTATTCTACATTTTGAATATATTTTCTACAAGTTGTAACCTAAAGAATGAGAAATAATTGAAGATTTATCTTTCTTATATGTGAAATCCCTATGTATGAAAGTTATTTGAGTATTTTCTAATGTTATAACTCTAATTTCAGCCATGAAATTTCATTTGTGGAATTTTATACCCTTTTAGAATACTGTTTGATTAATTAAAAGAATCGTGTCCCTTTTATAAAATAACAAAATATTGCCTCTAATTTCTCATTTACATGAGTTTGTACTCAAAAAAAATTCAATCTATTTTTTATTTTGTTGTGTTTATTCCATCAAGCATTAAAATCCACTATAAAAATATTTGGTGTAATCACCATTTTTATATTTTCAAGTTTCATTCTCAAACTCTTTTGTCAGTAAAACCCTAGTTTAGGAGCAAGAACACTAAAGGAATAGAATTTCTATAAAACTAATATTTTATTAGTTGTACCAAATTTAGTGAAAGGAAGTCAGCCTTCTCTATAGGTTCACCTCAATTCACCAAGGTCCTACAGCTTAGAGGTGTTTCCATTGTATCATTAGATTTATGCATAGTGAGTTGTTATATCAAGAAACAAGTGTAAAATCTATGTGATAACAATTTTTGGCATGCCCAATGGGACACAAAAATTACAAAGATATTAGTGTTATTATCAGAGAGCATTGTACAATCCTTATACAAATTTTAAAATCACCTGGCGACTTCATTGGTCTATGGATTCATAATTTCAAGGCTTATGTATGCCAAGCAAACAAACAAGATCATTTACTAAAGGTAAGAGGGCTGATTTTTTAGAATTATCATTTCCTTCTAAATAGAGATCAAAATCAGTTGTTCCTCACCCTAGAGTATATCATGCATTTTTATTTTCATTTCCTCTAAGTACTCCCATAAGTTTTATACCTCCCATAATGGCTATAAATTTAAATTTCATAGCTTTTAATGGAAGCAGCCCACTCTAGTTGGCCTAGTATGATGATATACCTACCTCGGCTTTAAAAAGCCTTCCGTATTTTACTGGTGAAACTTCCACCACTCCTATGGAACATATATAAGATATTTCTAATCTATGTTTAGTCCGCAATGTGGTATAAGATAATGTTGCAATTAGGCTCCTAGTCTCTTCTTTCAAAGTTAAATCCTTATAATGGTACAGAGGTCTCCTTTTTGGTTATATCCATGTTTGGGATGACCTAGGCACTGCACTATGTACTCAATTTGAAGATAAGAGTGATCATCTCTCATTTTTTGAATAGTTAACTACTATTCAACAAGCCCATCATGAGCACATGACTAATATCAATTTCCATTTTTAGAAGCATGTAATAGGATTCCAGTATTGGTCAAGCCAACTCTAAATAATACTTTCCTATATTACTTAAGAGCCCTGAATGGTGATATAGATGTTATGATTCAGTTAATGGATGGAACCACACTTCCCCATGCCTATGAAATTAAAATAAGGGTAGAAAATTGTTTAATTCAAGAAGGGAAAATTTACCCAAGGCCACCAATGCCTCTATTTTCAAAAATACCTCCCACACCACCACCTATAATTGCTCCAATTCCCACCACAAGCAAAGAATTAGCTTTAACTCCCACACCTATAGATGATCTATATGAGGTTAAGTCACTATTCAAGAGTTTTGGTAATGAGTTAGTTGCAAGGAAGAGGTAACAATCCTAGAACTACAAGCCTTATCAGTAGACTAACCTAGAATACCAACCTAATAGGAAGCCATACCAAGGTAATTCAAACCCACATGGTCAAAATATGCAAATAAAACCTCCAAATATCCATGTTTTACCTACACCAGGGGATACCAAAGTTATTGTACCTATTTGAAATAAAAGTTTAATCCTTATAATGGTACAGAGGTCTTCTTTTTGGTTATATCCATGTTTGGGATGACCTAGGCACTGCACTATGTACTCAATTTGAAGATAAGAGTGATCATCTATCATTTATTGAATAGTTAACTACTATTCAACAAGCCCCTCATGAGCACATGACTAATTTCAATTTCCATTTTTAGAAGCATGTAATAGGATTCCAGTATTGGTCAAGCCAACTCTAAATAATACTTTCCTATATTACTTAAGAGCCTTGAATGGTGATATAGATGTTATGATTCAGTCAATGGATGGAACCACACTTCCCCATGCCTATGAAATTAAAATAAGGGTATAAAATTGTTTAATTCAAGAAGGGAAAATTTACCCAAGGCCACCAATGCCTCTATTTTCAAAAATACCTCCCACACCACCACCTAAAATTGCTCCAATTCCCACCACAAGCAAAGAATTAGCTTGAACTCCCACACCTACAGATGATCTATATGAGGTTAAGTCACTATTCAAGAGTTTTGGTAATGAGTTAGTTGCAAGGAAGAGACAACAATCCCAGAACTACAAGCCTTATCAGTAGGCTAACCTAGAATACCAACCTAATAGGAAACCATACCAAGGTAATTCACACCCACAAGGTTAAAATATGCAAACAAAACCTCCAAATATCCATGTTTTACCTACACCAGGGGATACCAAAGCTATTGTACCTATTTGAAATAACCTAGCATAGGAGTATGAATGGTTTTATCCTTACTCTCATCTACATAACTAGAATACTTATCGTAATGGTGTTATCAGTCAAGCCTTGATGGTGTAAGGCATATCAAATACAAAAGGATAGTAATAAGGATCAACTTCCCAACAAGCAGATACACAAGAACCTACTCAAGGTGAGTCTACTCTTATAAACTAGTAAGATGAGGATTTTTGTGGTATCAATCAATAGGAGGCATTATTCAATGGTGGAGGTCCTATGGCAATATGCATTCAAAGAAAATAACAATAGAGAGTGAGCACCCCCCTAGGGTGGAATAAGCTACAACTTCCAAAGTTGTAAAAGAACTTGCAAAGAGTAACATGGTGAAAAGGCCATCCTTTGTACCTACCTACTAGCCCAAAGTGAAAGTCCTGACCCCAAATCTTGTAAAAGAGGATGTAGCTCCTAAAAAAACACCGACTAAGGTTGGCATTATCCCTTTCAATATTATTAAACAAATTAAGAAGACCAATCTAAATGTCACTATGTAGGAAGCATTATCCATTCTCATACAAAGGGATTTGCTATAAGAGGCTTTGAGAAACTTCCAGATAATTGATAATGTTCTAGCTAAGGGGCCTAATATTGTAATTAATTTGTGTCAAAAATAAATTGAAACTAAAATAAGCAAAAATGATAAGCCTCCTCCTTCTATCTTTCACTTATAATAAGGAAGCATCTCCTTCATAATTACATGGTAGATTCAGGGGCTAGCAGTTTAGTGATGCCAAAGAAAATAGTTGATGCCTTGGGTATAAAGTATACACCTATCAATAAAGGTGTTGTTAAATTGAATGCGACCATTATTCAAATAGTAATAAGAATTAATGTTCTAAGCCTCACTATTCATGCTTGTCCAAGCCTATCAGTTTCCCAAGAATCTTAGTTATAAATCTTCCCCCTCATTTTGCCATTTGTTTTTCAAGAGATTTCATTACAAAAATGGGAGGATATCTATCAATAGATTGGTTTCACATGTTACTTAGGATGAGATATGGAACAATAGTAATAGTAAGAGTTAAGCCAATCATAAAAGATCATATTGAGCCATACAATCCTATGCCTATAAACATGAATTGTATGCTATAGGACCAGGAAGAGGAGGAGGATCATGATGTTGTAACACCTATAAAAGAGATTTTAGACACTCATTTGGATGAATGAGGATCAACCCTTTAATTAGATCCTTATGACTATGTATAGGAAATAGGGTTGGGTACATATTACATTCATGAAAATGATGCAATTATCTTGAACCTACTAAAACCAATTGAGGATCTTCAAGGAATGTGGCAATTGTTCTTTGATGGTTTGAGGAGTAGGAATGGTGAAGGTGTAGGTATTGTCCTATTCTCTCCACAAAAGGAGAGCTATTTTATTCTTTCAAACTTTAATTCAGTTACACAAACAATGTAGTTGAATATGAGGCTTTGATTCAAGGCCTATAATTGGCCAAGGAGAGAGATATAAAATCCCTACAAATATTTTGTGATATTGAATTGATTGTTCACCAAGTGATATCTATAAGTGTAACTAAGAACAATTTATTAATATCTTATAAACACAGGGCTTGGGACTTGTTATAATACTTTACTGCTTTGAACATTCAAGTGGTACCAAGCACATAGAATAAAGATGTTGATCACATGACCTCCAAAGGCTACCAATATAACCTTCCATAAGAAATAAAGAAGAATAGTTATCATGTAAGTTTTATAGTAAGGCCATCCATTCCTGATAATGCAACTAATTAGAAAAACTTTGATAGTGATCAATAGATTGTCAACTTTCTAAGAGAAAAAGTTAAATTCTCAAATAGAAACCAATTAAGACTCCAGGATCAATATGGAGATCAAATCATCTAGTTGAAGATAAAAAAATTAGCTATAGGTCTTATTATGCTACAAAACATCTTCAATTTAGATTATCATCTGAAAGGTGAAAAGAAGAACATCACTGTGAATGAAGAAGATTATCAGCCAATAGTCATCGTAGAAAGGAAAATAGTGAAGATAGGAAAGGTATACAATGAATCTAAAAGGCAAAAATTTATTGACTTGTGTTAAGAGCTATATGATAACTTTGCTGGGAGTTATCATGATCTAATAGTGTTTGATCCTAGCTTAGCCCAACATATAATAGAGATTGATCTAAATACCAATTCTATTAAACAGAAATAGAGACCGATTAACCCAAATATAAAACCCCTGATGAAAAGTGAGTTGTCCAAACTAATAGAGGATAACATCATTTTCCCTATCAAGCACTCATCTTGGGTTACCAATTTGGCCCCTATAAGAAATAAAAATGGTGAAATCAGGAATTGTGTAGATTTTAGGGACCTAAATAAATCATCTCTAAAGGATCATTATCCCCTTCCCTCTGTGGATAAAATTTTTCAAATTGTATCAAGATCTAAAAGGTTTTCTCTTCTAGATGGTTATTCTAGCTATAACCAAATCCTGGTACAAGAATTAGACCAATTTAAGACTAATTTCACCACAAAATGGGGAACCTATGCATACAAGAAGATTCCATTTGGTCTGAAAAATGTTGGTACAACATTCTAGAGAGTCATGGATATGGCTTTCAAAGGTATAATAAATGAGATAATTTTGGTATACATAGATGACATCATTGTTTACTTCAAAAATGTTGAAGCACACCTAGATCACCTTAGGAAATTTTTTAAAAAGTGTAGAGAGTTTGGAGTATCCCTCAATTCAAAGAAGTGAGTTTTTGCATTCCATGAAGGGAAACTACTAGGACACATCATTTCAAAAGAAGGTCTTGTAATAGACCCAGAGAGAATTAGTATTATATCTACATTAGTACTACCAAGCCATAAGAAAGTGTTATATAAATTTCTTGGAAAAAACAACTTTGCAAGAAGATTCATTCCAAATATTGCCTCTATAGCAAAATGCCTCATTGTAATGCTAAGGGTACCACTTTTAGCTAGACACAAGAGGGAAAAGATAGCTTCAAAGCCATCAAGTAGGCTATTTTCTAAGATCCTACCTTAGTCACCCCCAATTATGAGAAGGATTTCATTCTCTATGATTAAGGAGGGGAGGGTAACATCTCAGCTATTTTAACTCAGTAGAATAAAGAATAATTAGAAAAACCCATATCCTTCTTCAATCAATACCTGAAGGATTATGAAGAAAATTATAGTTTTGTGGAGAAACAAGTATATGGTGTGATCAAATCTCTTGAAAAGTTAAGGAATATTATTTCCAAAAATAAAATTCATTTTATGGTGAGTCACCAAAGTGTCAAAGAGTTTCTGCTTATCCAGGATATAAATGAAAAAAGACCAAGATAGATCACAAAGTTCATGGAATATGACATGAACATCAAAATCACAAAGCTTGTAAGAGGGAAGGAATTATGTGTATAAATGGATTCTGATATCAAGATTTTTGAATTAGTATCTAAAACTGTATATGCTCAAAGTGCAACTCAGATAGCCCATCCACCTCTTTTCAACAAATAGATCTGTGACATGACCATTTTCCTACAAACTAGTGAGTACCCTTATGACTTTCAGCAATTCAAAAAGAGGTATTTTAGACTCCAATCCATTCCCTATGTTATTTTTGATGGAATAATTTTTATAAAAGACATGAATGGAGTCATGCTAAGATGTATTAAGCACGATCAAGTCCCCAAGGTGCTCAACGAATTTCATGATGACCTGTTAAGAGGATATTTCTCTACAAGAACCATGACCATCAAAGTAATGAGAGGGGGTTATTATTGGCCTAAATTAATTAAAATATTCCCACAAATGGGTAATCAATTGAGATAAGTGTGTTTACTTCATAGGTAAACAAAGAGTAGCCACTTTCCCCCTCAAACCAATTCAAGCAAATCAACCATTCACTTAATGGGGATTGGATTTCATTGGTATGATCAATCCACCATCGAGTGTAGGCCACAAATGGGTCCTCATAGAAATTGACTATTTCAAAATATGGACTGAAGTAGTTACACTGAAATATGCCATAGAGGCATCTATCCTAGAATTCATGGATGGCATAGTCTCAAGTTTTGGTGTTCCTCATACCATTATTTCAAACAATGCCAAAGCTTTTGTGGGCACTCAAGTTAGTAAATGGATTGTAAAGCACAATGTATACCTGAGTAATTATTCCAATTATTACCCATAGGGTTATGGCTTAGTCAATTCTACCAACAAGAACCTCATAATAATTATCAAAAGAATAATGGAGGATAACCAAAGGACATGGCACACAAAGTTGAAATTAACATTGTGGGCTGATAGGATCACTCTTAAGAGAGACATTGATAACTCCCCATTCATTTTGGTATATATAATGGAAGTTTAAGTCCCACTTTCAATTAATTTACCATCTCTAGAGCTCAACCACCAATTGGATTTGATTGACAATGATGAAATGACAGTAAGATTGGTTGAACTCATGGAACTAGAAGAAATTAGGAACCAATCAATGAAAGTCCTGGAAGTAAATAAAGCTCAAATAAAGAGGACTTTATATAAAAAAATCATATGACAAAAGGTTCAATGAAGGATACATGGTTCTCAAATGGGATGTAGACAAGGCTAAACCAGTCAAGCTAATTAAATTTGATGTAATATGGAGTGGTCCATATATTATAACTCAATACAAAGGAGTTAATGCATTCTAGCTATCCAAGCTCGATGGATCAAAATTGTCTATCTTAGTCAATGGGATATACCTCAAAGCTTGATTTTGAGGTTGGAATTCATTCCAAAAAATAAATTTTATATATAATAGGGTTAGTAGTGTTTTCCAAAATAATTGCTTTTGTACATGTCAACTCATTAAGAGTTTTTGTTTCCTTAGTTTGTTCTATTTTTCATTTTTTAGGCAAATTCCAATTTTGTTCTTCACCAATTAGGTGTGATAAGCTTAAAATGACCCCATGCCCAATAAAATAGAAGGCTACTGGAGATAAACTGATTAGCAGGTAATCATCCCATAAAGGTTACCGAAAATGTTGATATTTTTGTCCCAAAAATATAAAAATATCAGATACCCTAAGGGAAACCCCCTATTTTTATGGGAAAATGCCCTAAAGTGACCCAAATCACACATTCCTTTTGTATTATGAAATCCATAACTCTACCTACAATTTAAAAATTACAAAATTGCAAATTGCTTCCCAAGATTTGGATCCCACAATGCACTAGCCTATGGAAACTAAAAACCCACTTGTAATTTGTTATTTATAAAATTGTAAATTGCAATTAGATTTATGGTTCCCATAAAATTATACACCCCATAGGATCTAGAACTTGAAGAGAAATTTGTAATTTTGAAAACTTTTGAATTACAATCTAGGTTCCACTTCCCGCCAACAACCTAGCTTGCAAAATCTAGAACCTCAAGTGCAATTTGTAATTTTACAAAATTGCAAATTGATCTTAGAGTTCTGCCTTCTCATTTATAAAGAAGCCAACCAAATCAATACCATAGAATCTAAAAGTTAATGTGCAAGTTGCAAAATTTCAAAATTGCTTGTAGACTCTGAGATTCTGCTAACTACCTCTATGAGCGTATTAATTATAGAGTGGTTATATATAATGAAACTGGGGTTTTTGTTAATTAATTTTTTAAATTGATAAATTGAAGTCTTGAATCTATGACAAGAGACCTAGAACCATGACCTTGCACCATGCCTTTAACCTCAAGCCACGTAACACGCTACAAATACAATGCCACCATTGATAAACCACATGATATTTCCCTTGCAAACCTCCTTACATTTTCCTACAAAATTAACCTTACTTTGAGCTATTTCCATTTCTTAAAACATTTTCAAAGTTTCATTTGAAATTTTTAGGGTTTCACTATGTTGCATAGGCATTGTCTAGTCTAGGGTCATCTTTGAAGATTATTGTTTTCCAAGTTTCCAATTAGTTGTGATCTAGGGTTTTCAAAATTAGTTTAGATCCTAGGAATTTCTCCAAATTTTTCACATTCAAACCTAGGGTTTCTCCATACAAGAAAATATATTAGCATATATTTGCATAACCAGAAAATATCCCCTAAAAGATTTTTCCAAGTCCCCATAAACTTTTGACTTACCTAGAACACCTCCCATCTCTATGGGATTTTCCATTGGATTGAACACCTCTCACGTAGGATTTCAACATGCTTAGAATAGTTCCAAATTTTGTGAAACATTCCTATTGCTCATAACACCTCCCAATTATGATGTATTTTTTAATTACTTAAAACAACTCTAAGTTTCACCAAACTTTAGACCTGCACAAAGTACCTCTAATCTCCACTAGAGATTCTACTTGCTTCTAGCACCTACAAATCCCACCAGCTTTTATAGTTGGTTTTAACTAAGCATTCTCTCTAGAATTCAAGTCTGGGAAGGAGATGAAGTTCAAATCAAAATACCTTAGAGTGACTCTCAATTTGGAATCCAACACCACTAAGATCACAAATATAAACCTAGGTCACATCGACCTAGGAGAGTTTTGAACTAGAATAAATGTAGAGTTCAAAAATGATTGGATCCAGAGTATTTATGACTATAGATTATGACAAGAAAAATATTTACCCCTGATGGTACAAAACCCCAAGCTAGTGTTAACACTAGCATAACACTATCATGCCAACAAGAGAGAGGTCCTGAATGATAAGGGAGAAAAGATTCTAAATGTGGACCTAGATTTTATTGATTTTATTATTGTGGTACCAAAATTTGAGAGTTATCTAGATATAACTCCAAAGGCATCCAAAAATTATTTCAAGATAACTTGGTATGTCAAAGATTGGTAAATAAACAGCTTAAGACCCCTTAGGCTACATCCACTAGATTACCAAAGACACTAGCGAGAATTGATTTCAAGGATGAAATTAGGGACATAATAATATTATTGTATAGGATTACTGGTCGTCCTAATGTAAAAAATTTCTAGGAGTGGATGCATTAGTACATATGGGTCATCCATGAGAATAAAAAGTGTATCCATTGGGCCTAACTCATCAGTGACTCCTTCCATAAGTAATAGATAGAGGTGCAAACCATAGTTAAATTCTACATGACTAGCTACCTTGTATATATATTGGCCAAAGGGAGATCTTTCTCAGGACTCAACACAATGGCCAATGAATAAAATAAAGTGTATAACTATTATCTTGACCTCACTATAGAGGCCAGTAGACAACACTTTAGAAGTGTTAATGATGCAATCATCTATTACATCATAATAATGTTTGATAAAGAGCTTGAAAGAAATTGATTCTCTAATGCAACCAGCTTAGAGATTACTAAGTGAGGGTCTTAATTCATATAATTTCCTACATATTCATGTTAGGTTGTGGAGCTAAAAGCTTCACTGATGCAAACATGGAGGAGGAGGTAGCTGAGTTGTAGTGCAACTGACGTCAGTCAGGCTAACTGACGCCGGTCATATCCAGTGTGCAGAGCTGCCGACATCAGTCAATATCAGCTGACGTCGATCACCTCTAGACTAATAGGGACTGATGTCGGTTGCTTGTGTGGTTCCAAACTATGAGTTTCACAGACAGTTTGTTAACGAACCAGTTGTTTGCATGATTAAAGGCTAATTTTAGTCTTGAGCTGTGGATCTAATTATTGTAATTGGATGTCTAATTATTGTTTGCATGAGATCTATATAATAGACTCATGGGTTGTATTGTAAAGTGTGCTAGTTAGAGTTGAGCTTGGTTAGCTCCTTCAGTATGAAGAGAGCAAGGGTAGCTCCTCCTAGTTCCATAGGAGAGCAATAGAGGAAGGCAAGGTAGATCCTTCCAATTGTAAGATCATTTGAATTGCAAGTTGTTACAAGTTCATGGGAGATCTACATGGTAAGGTCAGTTGATTTGTAGGTGTATGTGTGTGTGAGATCTAGGTTTGTAAGTGTGTAGAACCAGGTTGATTTGTAGGTGTGCAAGATCAGGGAGGTCAGCAACACAACATGTAGCAAGATCAGGTGAGATCTACTTGGAGTATGTTGTGTACTTGGAGTATGTGTGTATACTCAGACTTGAAGTACTTTTGAGTACTTGGTGGACTGGCAGTATTGTTACAGACTGGTGGACTGGCAATATTGTTACTAGCTAGTGGAGGTGAACACCAACTATGTGTTTGAGTTGTGTGTTGGGACCGTAATTGAGAGAGTGAACTCTTGAAGGTGAATTACTGTACACTTGGTGTGGGAAACTTGTAAGGTGTGGAAGAGTGTGGCATCTCTTTATTATAATTTCTTTCTGGAAGAGTATTAATACAATTGGGTATTGTCTCTCATATTCTGTGTTGTTTTTTATTTTAGTTACTTATTGCTTCTAGTTAAATTCTGCATTTAGTTGCTTGGTAATCAATTGTGCTTCCTAGATCCTAATAGTTGGTATCAGAGCAATTTATTGTTCTAGATTCCTGACAAGTGGTATCAAAGCTAAGGTTGCAGGGAGCAGGTTTGTGTTTGATTACAGGTCACTCTCAGGGGTTTTTGATTGAGTGGGAGTATAGCAATGGCAAAAGAAAGTACACTAAGAATGGAGGAATTCAAAAGCATGAATGGTCAATTACGGTGTTATGGAAAGAAAGAGCAGGTAAAGAAATATTGTTGGTTGGTAGGAGATCAGCATGAAGGAACTGAAGAAGCAGATGTTGCAAGTGTTGTTGCATAGGATGCTCTGGTATGTTCCTTGGATAAAGTAGAATCTTGTTTTATAGATTCTATTGCCTCTTTCCATGCAGCCCGAAATAGAGTATTTTTCCATGTTAAGGTCTTTGGAGACTTTGGAAAGATTTATTTAGGGGCTGGTGAGCCTTGTCAAAGTATTGGCAAAGGGGAAGTAAAGCTAAAATTGTAGGCGGCCAACACATGGGTGTTGAAGGATGTCATGCAGGTCCCAGTTCTAAAGATGTGGCTAATTGCTTTAGGAAAGTTAGGTGATGAGAGATGCACAGGAACTCTCACAGCAAATGCACTTGAATTAGCATGTGGTAAGAAAGTACGTACTCTTTATCTGCTTGCTTGTATTACTGATTCTTCTTCTATTGTGAAGACGTGGCTTTGTAGGCTTCGTCACATGAGCAAGAAGGAGATGCATGTTCTTAAGAGGAAGTCAAATGTGTTTGATAGACTTAAGAACTGGAAAGCCTTGGTGTTCATGGAGGAGATGATGGATAGAGATCAGTGGAAAAGGCTGAGTCACTCTAAGTAGGGCAATTTAGATAGGGTTTTTGATCCAAAGAGAGCTCACAGGTAAAAAGTCATCACTCACAGGAGAACACAGGTATCGGCGTCGATCAGGAGGAACTCGCATCAAATAGACAGGTGTCGATGTCGGTCATGTACAGACCAGAGCTGGTGGTGTTAGGCAAGGTAAGACTGACATTGGTCAGGGAATCGACATCAATGACAGGTAGACACCGACATCGGTTAGGGAACTGGCATTGGCAGTCAAGGTAGTCGCATGGAACTGACGTCGATCAGATGCAGACTATGTGGTGACCGAGGTTGGTCACTAGAACGGATTTTGGGCAGACAGCAAGCTGTCAAGGAGTCTCAAATGCCCATGTGAAGGACTAAAAGGGTAAGTAAGCCTCAAATTTGTTATTCCTCTTCTTTATACTCATTGCTCATTGTAGAGCAGGAATGATCTAGGAAATAGTGGGAGCATGGCATGAATGAGGAATTTGATTCCTAGGATGCAAAACCAAATGGGAGATTTGGTAGGGTTGCCAGCCGGTATGAAAGCACTGAAAGACGAATGGATTCCTTGGTTAAAGAATAGAGAGAATGGACACGTGAGATGGAAGGCCATGTCATATGGTCTTGAGGAAGCTCCAGGACTGTGGTACAGGTTTGACAGGTGGATGATAAAGCATGGCTTTAGTCAATGTCATTGTAACCATTGTGGTTTCTTTACCAGGTGGGTGATGATTGCAACATCATCTTGTTACTGTATGTTGTGTGTTTGCTTGATGCAGGTTTACACATACAGGGTTTTTTTTGAGCTAAAGGTAAAGTTAGTTCAGAGGTGTGTCATGAAGAATTTGAAGGAGCAAAATTCTTTGGCATGAGTAATCTTAAAGACAGGGAAGATCACAAGTTAATGTTGTCACAGGATGATTATGTGAAGGTAGTGCAGGATGCAAAACCAGGTAGCACACCTATGGATGGACAGTTCACAGAATAGGGTCCCCAATCACATGATGAGGTTGAGTACATGTGTACTCCCTAATATTGCCCTAGTAGTGGGAGTTGTCAGCAGGTTTGTGGCCAATCTGGGAAAGAAGCACTAGAGGGCAGTTCAGTGGATTCTCAGGTATCTGAGAGGGACCAGTAGTAGGTGCACATGCTATGCAGGGTCAAGTTCTTTTCTACATGGGTTTGTAGATGTGGATGTGGCAGGTTACTTGGATGATAGGAGTTGCACCACAGGATGTGTGGTGGTTGGTCTTCAAGATTGATCTTGAAGAGGGATACAAGCCAGGAAACAAATTAGATGGTGTACAAGTACAGGTACATTATAGCTATTTATCTCCAAGTGAGAGATTGTTAGGTTGTGGAGCTAAAAGCTTCACTGATGCAAACATGGAGGAGGAGGTAGCTGAGTTGCAATGCAACTGATGTCGGTCAGGCCAATCGACGCTGGTCATATCCAGTGTGCAGAGCTGCCAACATCGGTCAGTATCAACTGATGTCAGTCACCTCTAGACTAATAGGGATCGACGTCAACCACCTGTGTAGTTCCAAACTATGAGTTTCATGGATAGTTTGTTAACGAACCAGTTATTTGCATGATTAAAGGCTAATTTTAGTCTTGAGCTGTAGATCTAATTATTGTAATTGGATGTCTAATTATTATTTGCATGAGATCTATATAATAGACTCATGGGTTGTATTGTAAAGTGTGCTAGTTAGAGTTGAGCTTGGTTAGCTCCTTCAGTGTGAAGAGAGCAAGGGTAGCTCCTCCTAGTTCCACAGGAGAGCAATAGAGGAAGGCAAGGTAGATCCTTCCAATTGTAAGATCATTTGAATTGTAGGTTGTTGCAAGTTCATGGGAGATCTACATGGTAAGTAAGGTCGGTTGATCTGTAGGTGTATATGTGTGCGAGATCTAGGTTTGCAAGTGTGTAGAACCAGGTTGATTTGCAGGTGTGCAAGATCAGGGAGGTCAGCAACACAACAGGTAGCAAGATCAGGTGAGATCTACTTGGAGTACATTGTGTACTTGGAGTATGTGTGTATACTCAGACTTGGAGTACTTTTGAGTACTTGGTGGATTGGCAGTATTGTTACTGACTAGTGGACTGACAGTATTGTTACTAGCTAGTGGAGGTGAACACCAACTCTGTGTTTGAGTTGTGTGTTGGGATCGTAATTGAGAGAGTGAACTCTTAAAGGTGAATTACTGTACACTTGGTGTGGGAAGCCTGTAAGGTGTGGAAGAGTGTGGCATCTCTTCATTGTAATTTATTTTTGGAAGAGTATTAATACAATTGGGTATTGTCTCTCATATTCTGTGTTGTTTCTGATTCTAGTTACTTATTGCTTCTGGTTAAATTTTGCATTTAGTTGCTTGGTAATCAATTGTGCTTCCTAGATCCTAATAGTTGGTATCAGAGCAGTTTATTGTTCTAGATTCCTGACAATTCATACATTAGAATAGGGGGATTCAGTGGCTGCCCCTAAACACTCCCAAGATATGTTAGTGATAAATGGGTGTTGATGGAGCTAGTAATATAACTTGTTGAAACTCACAAGATTTTATCCATCAAACATAATTTGAGAATTCATTTCTTAATTAGTATAGGTAGATATACATGCCCCTCCCTACTCAAGGCTAAGTGTACAGAGGTAGAGATGACCCAGATGACCCTAAGGTCCTTAGAAACTAAGCCATTTTATGATGTTCATTGCATCATTACTAACATATTAGGAACTACATCATATTCCCATATCCCATACTTTGAAGATTTCTAGGAAGATTTGGATGATGAAGAGGAATTTAGATTAAAGGACCATTCTAGAATGATCTTGAATTAGGTCAAATATTTTGATTTAGCACTAGTCCTTGAGGACTTGGTGGATGATGAGTCTTTAGTAGACCAGATCTACTATCAACAAATTATCACCCAACCTCTTCCAATAATAAAGTGGTATGTCCCTAAATCTTATTCCTTAGTTGATAGAACTACACATACAATCAATAAAACATTTAATTAGCTCAGATACAGTGAGTATCACATAAAAACTAATTAAGGTCAAAGAGCAAAGAACCCCAAATTAGTAGAGAATCCCAGTGGTACAATAGGAGAATAATCAGAGAGGCCAGTAATCTACCATAAGAAGAAGAAATCTAAGGCCAAGAGGTGGTAGTCAAGCAAATATGGAGTAGTAGCAAATTAATTGATCATCATCTCATCTGAGGACACAGCTATAGTTGAAGCATCCATAACTTCAACACTCATATCAGTCATAGTGATAACTCCTATCTCTATGGTTTGCCCCACACCTATTCCTATGGTTTCTATGGCTCCAACATCTTCCCCTCCTATCTCCACTCCTCCTTCACCCTAAGTGACTCCATCCTCCATTCCCACCACTTTACCCACGACCATAAGTCCATTGCAACTTGTGTAATCAAGCCAAGTGGACACTCAAGGTCCCCCTTTAGTGGATACTCAAGTTTCCATTCCACTTTCCCTCCTCACAATTTCAATCCCTCCTTACATAATTCCTTCCATTTCATCTTCAATTCCCTCCATTCCATCCCCATTGATCACCAATACTACTCAGCAGTATATAGCCATAGAGTTAGTCTTTCTGACTTTAATTCCATTAGCCATCCTGACTTTTGAGATAAGTGTTGTTCCATTTTCATCCCCTTTTATCTTTCCTACCTTACCACCCCTAATTATCCATGCCACTTTAATTAACTCATTTGATGCTTTAGCTTCCACACTACCACCCATCCCCAAGTTCCAAATCCTAATGTCTACTCCCCCATTAATATCACTTCCATCTCCTACACCCCCAGTAGCCATATCCATTCCCATTGTTCCAACCTCTTAAACTTCCATAATTTCCACAACCCCTTCAATGGAGATAGGTGAGAAATAGGTCCTTGTTTAAAATGTGGGCCTTCATCCCACAAATGGAGATGAAATTGCATAAACATCTATCAAACAATCAATGGTTACATTAGTTTAGGATTCAACACTTGTCATCATGCCTACTAGTGTAGTAGCTTCAGATGTAGATTCTCAAATTGCAATATCGAAATAGTAGGGTGCTACACCTACATGGTTAGCACAAATAGTGGGGAAGAAATGCAAGAAAATGGTTTCTCCTAGTATATTAGATTTTGGTATTTCAGATACATGAAAAAAATTCAAGACTATTCCCCAAACCTTCCCAAGGATATTATGTGACTCAGTAGGGTAAAGATATGTATAAATTATAGTCCCCCCACTAGATAAACAAAAGTAAGATCGAGTGGTGTGGAACTATCAGGTATCAAAGATTCACCTTAGATGTCCTATGAGGGAGGGGATAAAACATGATGTTCAATCTATCATCAATTCCCTCTTTGATAAAATGGGTATTGACAAGGTCACTAAGGATGAATTAAAAAACAAGGTTGAAAAACGTATGTATGTATTAAACAAATTCATAGATCCCACTGGTCTATCAGCATAATCTAAACTAGCACAACCTATCACATAGATCACAGATCAGGCAACACTTGATGCGGTGATAGAAATTACCATCATGGGAAAAGCCACCAAAGAAAGGGTATAGGAACTCATCTCAAAGGGAAATAAAGTTATCAGTATAGTGATGGATCACTATATAACTCTAGCAGAATGAAGGTCCACCTTAAGAGAGCAAATCAACAAATATGAAGGGGAGATAGAAAGATAGAATCTTTCTATCCAAAATTAATAGTTGTGGACTCGATTGATATGGATATCCTTCTCAAAGAAAAGATACTAAAAAATGATGGAGAGTAAGAGGAGTTAGACAGAGTAGCCCAATTTCAGATCAAGATACTCACAGATACTACTCAAAAGGTTAAAGTTACTCATGACAAGGCCACTAACATGATATATGACATTAAAGATTTGTTGAATAAATTATCATGCTAGGTAACTGATCAGTAGAACCAGGTCCTCTCAATAGAGGTAGTACATAATAAATTTAAAGAGGTGGTCAAAAAGGAAGGGCTAGATTCAGTAATACAGGGCCTTCAGAGTGAAACTTTTTGATACGATAGTAGATTATGAGATAACCAACCTCTATTATTTTGGTCCTAATAAAGATAGAATCTTGGAGATTTTCAAGGATTTTGATACATATATTGAGAAGGTACATGCCGAGAAGGACAAGAAGTCCTCAGAAGTGTTGGATATAAATTAATTCTTTCTATTAAAAGCATTCTTGTATATTATATTTTCATAATTATAGAATATCATAAAGTTTTAAAAACATAACTTGTAAATTACAACTATCTTTTTACAGCTCTTTTTGAGAAAGGGCCATGTGTATTTTACACTTTCTATTTTGACAGGTTGGAAATTGTAAAAAGCAGACTTACAAATTACACTTTTCATTTTGACAAGTTATAAATGCTTAAGTTGTAAAAACACATATTGGAAATTACAATTCTAATTTTAACAAAGTGGTATGACTTGAAAGTTATAAAAGTCTCACTTGAAAATTTCAACTTAGGGTTTTGCAAAAAAAATAACTTGAGTTATTTCTTAGTTATCTTTTGTTCAAAGGATGAGTTCCATTTTGGTGCCCCATTTGCAAGAGGAGTCATTTACAGCTACATGAAGAGGACCCAAGGTGTTTCATGAATTTTTCTTAACTCTATCCAAGCCACACCAAGCTAAAGATCATGCTCGAATCTTGCATGCTCTCTTCCAAACCATTTTTCCAAGCCAAAGATGCCAAAAGCTGAAGATCACACCTCTTTTATGTGAAGTTCCAAATTTGCATGATTCTTCTACTAGGTGTTAGAGTTTTTGATAACTACATCTCAATTTATGAGATCTTTTGTATAAAACTGGGAAAGCCTCCAAATCCAAATCTATATTTTTTTTGTTATTAATATTATTCTTCATTTTGAATATATTTTTTACAAGCTGTAACTTGGAGAATGAGAAATAATTGAAGATTTGTCTTTCTTGTCTGAGAAATCCCTGTGTATGCAAGTTATTTGAGTATTTTTTAATGTTATAACTCTAATTTCAATCATGAAATTTCATTTATAGTATTTTTTACCCTTTTGGAAGATTATTTGATTAAAATAATATAATCTTGTCCTTTCTATAAAATAACAAAATATTACCTATGATTTCTCATTTGCATGAGTTTGTGCTCAAAAAAATTCAATCTATTTCCTATTATATTGTGTTTATTCTAGCAAGCATTAAAATCCACTATAAAAATATTTGGTGAAGTCACCATTTTCAATTTTTCAATTTTCATTCTCAAACTCTTTTCTCAGTCAAACCTTAGTTTAGGATTAAGAACACTAAAGGAGTAGAATTTATAATGAACTTGTATTTTATCAGTTGCACCAAATTTAGTGTAAGGAAGTCAATATTTTTTGGAAGTTTACCTCAATTCACCAAGGTCCTACAGCTTGGAGGTGTTCCCATTGTATCATTAGGTTTTTGTATAGTGAGTTACTATATCAAGAAATGTGTGCAAAATCTATGTGATAACAATTACAAGTCATGTTTACATATTGTTAGTGACTTGAAATCGTTTAACAATTATGTATTGACAATATCTTGTTATTATGATCATATGGTCATTTTGCATTTATTTCCTTAGACTCCTCACTATGTTTTTATGCTTTGTGTATAATTAACTAACTTATAATAGGCATTAGTTAATGATGCATGTTTAACATAATATAGTCAGACAACTTGGAAGGGTTTATTCTTCAATCTAAGTCATAAAGCCCCTTATTTTCTATCCTACCCTTTCTTCCCATTTTTTACTTTTGATCTAATCCACCTTAGTTTAGAGCATTTAATCCCTTGTAGGTTAATTAGAATCTTTAGGTTAGAAGTTAGACATTAATCACATCTGAACCATTTGATGTAAATAACCACTACAATCAATTGTTATTCCACCATATGGTTATTTATAAAATAAAATACCCATAACTTGTGCCTTGGAATGATTAGTCACTCATCCTAAAATGAGAGTCTTACCCCTTAAAGGTCTTTGGTGTGTATAAAAAATGCATCAACATTATCTTATTGCCTCCTTTCTTGTTCATGATATTGTAAACATTCAAACACTTTGTGTCCTTCCCCACATATTTAACCTCTATGTGGACCATTCCATCCTCTACCACCACCATATCCTCTACCTATCTTAAATCCTCTTTCACTTGGTTGATATTGATACCTTTGTCTATTATTCTCTTATTTTTCTATACCATAGGATGATTCTCCTCTAGTGTAATTAAACCCACATCATCCCTATATTGGAAATGATTGTCAACTTTTTGGCCTAGTTAATCTCCTAAAAATTGTCTATTTTAATTTTATTCTACCTTCAAACCTAAGTAGTAAGCCTCTTCCATGTATTTATTATATGCATCTCAATTCATCTTGAATATAAAAAATTAAACCATTTACATGCCTTGTAGCCATTTGTTCTTTTGTTTGGTCATGCTCCACTCATATGGATAGCTTGTAAAAATCATTTGTATTTTATTATACACTATGATATTTTTACCTTAAATTCTAAAATATTCTATAGAGGGTTTGTGCATAATCTATAGGAATAAATATATCTTTCAGCTTCTTCTCCATCTTGGTCCAAGTCTTGATCTTATCTTTACCCTTTTTGTATCTCTCTTTCTATAGGTGATCCTACCAAATCATTGCATGACCCTTCAATTTCATGCATGAAAATTTTACATTATTTTCTTCCTTTATACTTCTCCATTCAAAAAAAATATCATATTATTTAACTATTGTATAACTCCTCTAGTTTTAAACTACCTCCATATTCTAAAACTTCCACCTTGATTCCTTTGTTCTTTTGTTACAAGGCCCTAACCATCATTTCCTCAATTGATGGTGCTTATTCTTCTTGTTGTTGTTGATTTTATTCTTCATGATTTTTTTCTTCCTCCATTTCATCTTCCTCTTGCCTTTGTCTTTGACAAGTGATAATCGCACTTAGTTCTTCCACATGCCTCTATAGTTTTTGCATAATCCTATTCATCTCTGCAATTCCTCCTATTTTTCCATATTTTACACCTATTATTTAAACATATAATTTTCTATAAAAATATAATTTCAAAATATCATAAAAATTCACAAGGATGTTACCTCCAAGAGTTGAACTTGCCCTAATACTAGACGATGAAACTAGAAATTAGCAAAGCAATAATTTTAATATGCACAACTTAGAATTTCATGAAAAATAATATTTATTGATTATTTTTTAATGAATTAAAATAATTACATAATAATATTTTTAAAAAAATCAACTCAAAATGGAGTTGACATGCAAAAAAAAAAATCTAAATAAATAAAAAACTTCTTAGAGTTAATTAACCCTGCTATTTTTAGCAGTTTCTATTTTTAGTCATTTTTTCATGCAATTTTGGCAACCATTATTTTTAGAAACATTTACATGCAAGTTCAGATGGGTATAAAGATCTCCACTTATCTTCTACATACTAAATTCAAACATATGGACAAATTTCAACTCAAGTTCACATTTGGTTATAAAACTATATTATTTATAAAATTAGAAAAGTCCTCGAAAATGTATTAAAATACATTTTAAGACCCTTAGATGGTCACACATGGCCTCCAAAAAGTACTAAAAAATGACCATAACTAGATAGGGTTAGTTATGGATGCATTATTATTTTTGAGATCTTTATTTAGACGTGAACAAGAGCTCAAATGGGTTCTCATATCAAAATTTATGGCATCCACAAGATAGCCATGCACATCACCCAAGGGATCATAAACACACAAGAAAAATTATTTAGAATCAAACAAGAAACCTAAGATTTGTAAATTGAATCCCAAACACTCCTTTTTCCCTTAAAATTCTTGTTTGTTACCTACAAGCAACACCACCACTTTATGTAGGGCAGAACCGCCACTTATCTTTGAAAAACTGTTAGGGTTGTTAAAAACCCAACACTTAAATTTTAAAAACCATTTTGGGTGGTTACGTAACTACCACTTAACATTGAAAGGCATTATGTAATCTCCATTAGATTAAACTGATGATTTCACAACAATAAAATTTCATATAATTTTTGGAGGCCATAACTTGTGCATATGAACTCGAAATCATGTATTTTTATTAAACTTGCATAAGTTTTTGAGAGGAACCAAAATATGTACCTAAGATGTAATTTTTATTTCAATCATATTTTATTTAAGCATTTACAATAGAGATGAGATATTTTTTAGGAGTTGGCATGTTGTGAATACCCACGTTTGATAGTTGATAGTCTTACCGATTGAATGAGATTATCTTGTTGATCCAAATTTTAATCAATTTTATATGCATATGTATTCTAAGACATAATTTAGACACGTAAAATTAACATTTGAGTTAAAACCATGCACTTGTGACCATTATTTTACACATTTAGCTCTAGACCTATCTTCAGGCCCCTTTTAATCACTTTCAGCCATCTTGCACACTCTTCTAAGTTGATATATGACCTTTGAATGAAATTAGCCCTATCATATTCACTTTAGACATCTTTTAGGCCCTTCCTAACACTTAGCATGATAAAATCAGCCATTAGACAATAGTTATTTAGGGGATAAGATCATAACGCTCTAGTGTCCTTCCCCCCTCTCCTATCTTCTTGCCAAATAATGATTTATTTACCAAATTCAAAGCCATAATACAGTGGAATGAAAATGGAGAGGATGGCTGCAAATGGAGAAGGGAGTGGCGGCCCGTCAACAGGCCCCAGGAAGGATGGAGCGACTCCTGGGGCAAACTCTTTTGGATAGGGAGACTTTTACTCCTGCGAGCGTACAAGACTCAACAAAGTGAATCGCTGTTTATTGAGAAGCCAGGATCGACCAGTTCTGGTCATTCCCCAAGAGGCAGTTCAGGAAGATGTTGAATACATGTCTTCACATACCTTGATTTGCAAATTATTGGGCATTAGGATCCCCCTGGCGGCTCTAGAAGCTTGGATTCGTCGCTCTTGGGCCATTGAAGGGGATTTTGACATTATGTTGGTAGGAAATAGCTATTTTTTGGTAAGTTTTTCTTCTGTGTCAAATAAAAATCAAATTTTTGAAGGAGGCCCCTACTTTTATGAGCGTGTGGGTTTGTTTCTTAAACCCTAGCATGTGGGGTTTAACTCTATTGATGAACTTCCAGCCTGTGTTCCAGTCTGGGTTCGTCTTCCACGGCTTTCGTTGGAATTTTGGCATGAGGATATTCTCAGGCAGATAGTGGCTATGCTAGGAACACCAACAACTATTGCTCATCAATCACTAGACAAGAAGATCATCTTGTATGCACGCATTTGTGTGGACATGGATCTAAACAACCCTCTGCCAGACTCTATAGAGATTTGTATGGGCTCTTTGTCATGGATTCAACAGATTGATTACGAATCCATTCCCTTTAGGTGCAAAATTTGCCATGTATATGGGCATTTGCATCGGCAATGCCCTCTGGCTGCCAAAGATAAAGGAACTAGACCTAATTCCTTAGTGCTAAATGCAGCTAATCCTGGAAAGGAGATTGGGCATTTGGCTCTCAATGTAAATGCCAAAACCCAACTTGATAGGTTGGGGAAAGGGAAAAATTCAAATATTGTAAGTTTGGCGCAAAGGTCAGGAGACCAAAATCATGCTGGGCTGGATGGTTTTATACCAGTTAGAAAGAGAGCGAGAGGCCATGGACAGAGGCGTGGAAATGCTGATAAACAAGTCGACTTGGGGTTTAATAGGTTTGAGGCCCTCGATTGTATGGCCATAGAAGATGGCATTCTAATGGAAGACTAGGGGGAAGAAGTGGAGCAACCTAAGCAATTTACAGACCTTAATGAAGTTCAAGATATGCTAGTTCAAAAACCTTTCGAAAGTTCATTGCGACAGGAGGAAGGAACACTTGAGGCTTCAGGTGAGGTGAAAGAGAAGGAAGTTAGATGGGCAGATTTGGCCAAGGAAGGGGAGGCTGGCAAAAAAGAAAAAGGACCTATCAGTGCACTTGGGTTAATGCAGAAACAATTCAAGAAGGTCACCTCGGCTACCCCTTCGAAAGCTGGGCGAAGAAGAAAGGACCAAGATAGACTAAAAATTACAGGTGATTTATTGGTGGAAGCTGGGGTTATTAAAACCTTGGACTAACATTTTCCCCAACCCACCCAATGATAGTCTTATCATGGAATGTAAGGGGTTTGAATAGCTCCCCTAGACAAAAAGCTATGCGTAGATTGGTTTGGGATCATTCTCTAGATATTTTGTGTTCAGGAGACTAAATTGTCGGTTGATTCACTTTTTGCTTGTATGCTAAATATCTGGCCTGTTGGACAATGGCAATGTATTGGTGCTCGAGGTAGCGCGAGAGGTTTAGCCATGGGATGGGACCCAAGGAAAATTTTGCCAATCCACTGGATTTCCAGTATATCAACTTTATCAGTAGTGGCTTCTTCTCTTGAAACTGGTGAACTGTGCCTGTTCACCACCGTATATGCACCTATTGATATTGATGGACAAATATAGCTTTGGGAACACATCCGCTATATCTGAAAGTGTCATCCATTCCTACCATGGATAGTTGCTGATGACTTTAATGCGGTGCTGAGCATAGAGGAGAAAAGAGGAGGACTGAATCAGCTAAGCCGCTCTTCTGAATATCTTCGCCATAATGTTGAAGTGTTGCGCTTATCTTATGTTAGACCTTCAAATGGGCTGTTCACATGGAGCAACAGATGAACAGGTAATGCTGCTATTTCTGAATGCCTTAATAGATTTATAGTGTCTTATTTTTGGCAATCTAGTGCTATTTCTATCACTTCTAAAATCTTGGACTGGAGAGGTTCTGATCACTGGCCTATCAAGATTTCCATTGGTTATATTGATGGGCCCAAAAATCCTCCTTTTAAGTTCCATTTGATGTGGCTTAGAGACCCATCTCTCCATGATTTCATTGCTCAGTGGTGGAGGTAGGGAGGCCCTACATATGGAACAGCTATGTATTCCTTTCTTAAAAAGCTTCAGTATGTTAAAAGAAAGTTGTAAAGCTGGAATAGAAATTGCTTTGGGAATTTATATTGTATGAAGAAGAAGGCTCAAGATCAGTTAGATGAAATAACCAGGTAGATAAGAGACTGTGGTTTCTCAGAAGGCCTTCGCTTGGAGAAAGCTAGAGCTGTAAACGCCTTAGCGGAGTGGGAACTTCGGGAAGAAATCTATTGGAAATAGAAGGCCCACATTGATTGGCTCCAGGAGGGAGACAAGAACATGGCCTTTTTCCATAATTTAGTACAGGCACGCCGCAACAAGAATTTTATTACTTCTCTTGTCACTCAAGATGGGACTCGCTTAACCTCCTCCCAATCTATTACCAGAGAAGCTGTATGGTACTTTTCTGAGCTCTTTACCAGTAACCCTTTGCCAGATGAAGGGGTAGAAAATACTGTGTTATCATGCATTCCCTCATTGGTGAATGAGGAAATGAATGAATGCCTTATGCGGCCAGTTGGTTTGACAGAAGTGGAGGAGGTAGTTTTTAGCATGAAGAGAGGTAAAGCCCCTGGACCAGACGGTTTCCCAGCTGAATTCTTCCAAGACTTTTGGGATATCATAAAGAGGGATTTAATGGATGTGATACATGAATCTTACTCTAGAAAAGAAATGCTCAAAGTATTGAATGCTACATTCTTGGCTCTTATTCTGAAGAAGGAGCAGGCAGATAAGTTGGAGATGTATAGGCCCATTGCGCTTTATAATGTCATCTACAAAATCATTTCTAAAATTATTGCACATAGGCTGAAAGGTCTCCTCCCTTGCCTTATATCAGAGGAACAAGGAGGCTTTATGGCAGGAAAGCAGATCTTGGACGGAGTGGTGATTGCTTTGGAAGCCATTCACTCTATGAGTACTTCACAGGAGAGGGCTATGTTTATTAAGCTTGACTTAGCCAAAGCCTATGACAGAGTTAGCTGGAGATTCCTAAGCAAAATCCTTTTGGTGTTTGGTTTCAACCAGGATTGGATTAGTTGGTTGTTAAGTTGTATTACTATGCCTTCCTTTTCGGTCCTTATGAATGGAGCACCTTCGGAGATTTTTGGTGCCTCGAGAGGCCTTCGTCAAGGGGATCCACTTTCACCTTACCTGTTCATCATTATGGCTGAGGGACTTGGGTGGCTTTTCAAATCTTGGGTATCTCAGAATATTTTACAAGGCTGGAAATGGGGGAATGGGATAACTACCCTGACTCATCTCCAATTTGTTGATGATACTATCTTAGCAGGTAAAGCTCAGATCAGAGAAGCGAAAGCTTTCTGCCTCACCCTGGACAATTATTTAGAGGCTTTTGGACAAAAAATTAATGATCATAAGTCCTCCATTTTCTTCTTCAACACACCTAAGTCTATTCAGAGAAGGATAGCTACCATACTAAGGTTTCAGACTCAAGCGCTTCTAGTGATCTATTTAGGTATTCCCATAGTGGTGGGACGACAGCCTAGGCTATTTTGGCATAATGTTTTAGACAAGCTAAGGTGGAAAATTAGTCATTGGACTCACAGATGGCTATCTACTATTAGTAGAGTGATTCTTCTACAATCAGTTATTCAGGCACTGCCCATATACCGTTGCACGGTTCAAACAGCTCCAGTGTATTTCCTAAAGGAATATGATGCCCTTTCTAAGAAGTTTCTTTGGAGCGAGAATCTCCAAAATACTAAATGGAGTCTTATCAATTGGGTTATTATGTGCAGACCAAAGCAGGAAGGAGGCCTTGGATTGCGCTCGGCTATTTTGGCTAGCCAAGCTTTGGCTGCCAAGTTATATTGGAGATGGTGCTCTAATCAATCTACCCTGTGGGCCCAAATTCTGATAGCTAAGTACTTTCTCGGTATTGAATCCCATGATATCTCCAGACTCCCTCTAGAGGGAAGAGGTTCGATGGTGTGGGGTACTCTTAAGCTTGGAGTGCAGCTAGTGAAAAATAATCTCTTCTGGGTGTGCAATAGTGGGACTGAGGCCTTATTCTGGGAGGACTCTTGGGATGGTGCGCCTCTCCTATTATTTTCACACCCTCATTTGTAGCCTTTAGCTGATTCCCTTCACTCTGCTAGTTGGAACACTGTGATGCATTACAAAGAACTTGTTAACATGGGTATTACCATTGGATATAGATGGAAAAATTCCTCTGATTGGCCACCGAGGGGTTCAGAAGAGGATAGAAGAGAATTATCCCAAATCCTTGAATCCAGAGGATGTAATTCAATACAAGGGCGAGATGTTCTTGCCTGGGGTGGAGATGCTATAGGACAGTATTTTGTGTCTTCAGGATATATAACTTTGGCCAAGCAATTCTTCAATGGAGATCAGTTCGTTTGGGGGAAAAAAGTTTGGAACTGGATTTCATGGCCCAAATGTAATTTTTTTCTTTGGCTTCTTACACACAACAAATGTCTCACCTGGGACAATCTTTGCAAGCATGGTTTTTAGGGGCCATCTATTTGTGTTTTCTGCCATAGCAGTGAGGAGACAGGTTCGCATTTATTCTTTCAATGTTCCTTTACTAAACAGGTCTGGCACCTGTGGTGGAGTGCCTGGGGTGCCCCTTGTCAGCATGTCTCCTCTTTGATAGAATTTTGGAATAGACTTGGTCAGGCTCCAGCAAAGAGTTCCCTGTTGTAAATTGCTTGGGCAGTCAGACCCTCATTCATTTTATGGAATCTTTGGCTTGAAACAAATAGAAGAATCTTCAGGGGTGCGCAGCTTGATCTGAGACCTTTGTGGATTAAAATTCTTAACTCGCTGCAATAAACTTTACAAGCGAAATGTATGAGTGGCAGCAACTTAGACTTAGAAGTGGCTGGGTTATGTAAGTGCCTGGGACTGGCCTTGTCCAAGAGCAGCGATTTTGTGATGTGCAGAGGGTCAGTGAATGGGAGAAATTAGAAGGCGCAACCTGTTAATAGAACTGGTCGCTGGACTCCTCCTGGGGATGGAGTTGTCAAAATAAATATTGATGGCTCCTCACGGGGGAACCCAGGTGAGGCTGGCATTGGCGGTATTGGTTGGGATAGCTTCGAGAGCATCCAGTTTCTCTTTTTGATCTATAAAGGCTGTCATACAAATAATCTTATGGAAGCCATGGTGATCTTGGAGGCAGTGAAATTCTGCTGTCAACGCGGATGCTATAATGTTATCTATGAATTAGATTCGCAAGTGGTGATTAACTTATTGAATAACTGTAATTCAGGTAAAGTAGATTGGCATTTAAATGTTATTGTTTAACAGATCAGGCATATTAGTACTTCTTTGAATTCAATTTCTTTCAAACACATTCCCCGTGAGTGGAATGGTGCTGCTGATTGCCTTGCTAAATGGGCCTCGGAGAATGGTCCAGCTTGGAGTATTACTGATCAGGGAATGCTCCCTATGAGTTTGTATCAGGAACTGGTTCATCTGGTGGATCAAGAGAAAGACTTGTAACTGTTGTTTTATTTCCGTTCTTAATAAATTTTTACCCCCTTTTAGTTAAAAAAAAGCCATAGTACAGTTAGCCCATGTCCCTAAGAAGCCCCATTCGAAGGATTTTCAATGATATGATTATATAATCACATTTTAAACCCTTTTAGTATCGAAGAGGATTTCACACTGAAAACCACCATAATTAAACTTGCACATTGAAAGCATAATACCTAATCTTCCTAACTTTGATTGCATACAACCTGATTAGCCTAAAGCTCAAATTTGAGTACATGCCACAAGCCACAAATCATAGTTAAATAAGTTCATCACATAAATATTTTACTATCATCTATCATATTTCACCAGTCATTCACACACCACTGTAGCATGAAATAACTACATGAAGTTTGATCCCTCTTTAAAGTATTGCTATGTAGGTAGTGCTCAACACATGGGGTGTTGAGATATCATCCAACTTCAACCATTGACCTATTTTTTCCATTGATTTTCATTGGTCTTCACATGTCAAGGAACTAGGTTTTTGAATTAAAATCAATCATGTAATGGTCTCTACAAATGATTGTAACCTCTTGCACAAAAAATAGGCTCTATAAACAAAGGCACAAAACCCAAAAACATTGATTTCCTCACTAAAAGTGGACAAGAGTTCCCTAAGTCGGATAGGAGTTCTACCCCTCTAGTGTCTTCTTCTCAATGTTATTGTCTAGGCCCAATTTTAGTTCTAGGATCCTTATTCTAATCACTAGACCATTTCTACATGATGAGTTTCATATCTAGATTGCTCTCAGAGGCACAATTTTCAACTAAGTCTTTATTTTCTACTTAAATTTTATTATTTTTAAGAAGTTTCTATAATATAATAGTTTAAAATTAATGAATTTTATCTTTGTTATATTATTGTCTTGATTTTACATAGTAGTGTTGTCATCTAGGGTTTTCACATAAATCCCAATTTTGATAAAACATATTGGTGAACTTGTTTATTGTTTGAATGTTTCCAAGCCCTAACCATAAATATTTATCAAGTTTTTATCCTTCTTTTTCCTGTTTTCACTTTTTTTGGATTTTTACGGTTGAGATATTTTGTTATAACAATAATTTTATAAGTTTTTGTGTCATATTCTATGGATAGAAAAAATATCTTCATCCTCCTCCTAACCCCAAAGGTTATGATAGCTACTCTCCCTCTAACTAGGTCCATGTTATCACTACCCCAAGAGGTAAGGTATCACATCCTATAGTCTCAAATGAAGGTAACCAACCTATCCTTATTCAAACCCCTCCACCTCCCACATCTCCTCTTCAAGGTGTATGTATACATGTTCAATCTACAACACCTAAGGTTTGTGTATGTGAGGCTCTAAAGGATAAAATAATCATTATGGGCAAGTTAATATCAGAGTTACAAAAGCAAAATTAGTTTTCCAATGTAAATATCACATTATTGGAACATTAAATTACATGTGTAAATAATCTATAATATGTTACTATTAATCATGTATGTGCATCTTTATCTACCAATGTTTTACCTAACAAGATTTCATATCAAAAAGAGAAACTATAATAGAATACCTCTACAATAAGTGATTCAAAAAGTATGCAAATGGTTAATAAGATTTCAATGATATTCTAAGGAAAATGATTCAAAATAAGTTGATCCAACTACCTCTTCTACATCCTTTAAGGAAATCAAAATACTATTGTGCATATCATAAAATGCATGGGCATTATACAGTTCATTGTTTGGCTTTGAAGAATAAAATACAAAATATAATTGATAGTGTGATCCTATAATTGACACATCACTTAAGCAATCCACTCACCTTATGAGTACATCTCTTAAAACACAAGTTACAAAATAATAACTAGTAAAAAAGTGGTTACCAAAGTACAAATCAGAGCAATATAAAGTTGAAAAGGCCAATTAACACAAGAGAAGGTTTAAAAAAAATTATAACAAGAAAATTTTCAACAAGAATATTTAGAACAATAAAAGGTTCATCAAGCTAAGTTAGATCAAGAAAGAGCACAAAAATCATAGTATGAAAAAGAATGATTACAAAGGGAACAACTGGCAAAACAAAGGTTACAACAATAAAGAGTGGCATTACTAAAAGAGAATTTGCAAAATCAAATTAAAGTTAAACAAAAAAACATTTTTAAAAGAGGTTTTCTAACAAAAGAGTCTCCCAATCGTGAAATACCTACAAAAGATACAATTCTAAATGTCGTCACAAAGGGGGAAATTTAAAGTCTTTCTTCATATCAAGACCCTTTCACTATTACTACTCACACAGATGGCAAAACATTTACATATGTTAAGGATAAGGAACTATAAAAAAATCAATTTTTTTTATATGTCATTTATTACATTTCTTGGGAATAAAAATCAATGCTTAGATCAAAAATAATGCATCTACAACATGTATGTGATCAATTAAGTTAAAATTTGCTTTTGCAGCAAAAGAGTGCTATCCTACTTTTCATGTTATTTCAAATTCAAGTGCCTATAATGTTGTGCTTGGAGGATCATGGTTTAAATCAATAGGATCAATAATTGATAGAATCAAAGGTTGTATATCATTTGAACATGAAGGCAAGGTCATATCCTTTTCTAAAGAAGGAACATTTCTAGAGAGAAATCATATAGAATAAAGCATATTTTCAACTAGCATACAAACAAATTTAAGTAATGACATATCACTAAAGGCACATGACACATTGCAAAAGAGAAATTGATAAAGTTGATACCACAATATGGAGCAGTTCCTTATTCATAACAAGATACAACAAAAGACAAGAGAAGAATTTCACAAGTTCAAAATCCAAATGATGATTATAACAATCTAGATAGGTATGATCCTAATGATCTTGATTATTCAAAATATGAATATGACAATGCAACAGAGCCTACATAATTTCATGAAACTCTTCATTTAAAGTTATCACCATTCATTTATTTAATACATGATCTAATGATGGTAGGACTCTTAAGGGAGTCATTAGTTAGTATTCTTATCTCTATTTATCAGTTCACATATATTTCAAATATATAAAAATAGTAAAATATCACATAAAATACCAAAATCAAGTCATAAGCATGCTTATATGTACTTTTTCATGCATTAGTTTAGTTATGCACAATATTTGATACTTATTTTATCTAGTTGATAACATGCATGCTTCATCAGGGTATATGAGTAATAGTAGATTGTACAAAACATCAATCCCAGACTCAGTGCCAAACACTTTCACTATTACACATTCATAAATTTCATTTAGAAAAAGTGTTGTTGAGGACAAGAGTGCACTTCTCTAGTGTCCTTCACCTTATTATTGTCCCAATGAGCTCAAACTATCACTACTCAGTTCTAAACTTCACATAGGATTCTTACAACATGTACATTCAATAGTTAGCTCATTGGAGGCATGGTAAACACAAGTTTTATCTTTTCTTGCCCACATTATCTTACTTACACTCTCAATACATTACATTATATTAATTACATCTTACAATATTTCTTACTTACTAACATTGTGATATACTATTGCCTATCTCAGTTATTGAATATTGCCCAAATTATAACTTAGCTCTTGTTGATCAGAATACATAACCATGCATACTTTTTATATTACTTTCCTAACTTCATATCTTATATGAACTTCCTTGTTTGCTCTAAGGACATTTGAATATGTCATTACTAAGTTGATCTAATCCTTTATATCTTTAATCGTATATGTGTAAGGAGAATTGAACATGTCCTTATGTGTGTGTTTTATTTTTGAATGTAGACATGTGAACATGTCTTTCTATGTGTGTGAGGGAATTTGAATGTGACTTTGTATGTGTTTTATATTTAATGAGTGACATTTGAACATGTCCCTTTTTTGTGGCTCCTTGGCCTTCCATCATGTTTTTCCATGTTGTGCGTGTACTCTTTGATTGTGTGCATCATGGCCATGACATTCTTTATTTGCTCACATTTAGATGCCATAATGGACAACATGCACCTACCCACTTCCAATGCCATCATGGACATTATGCATTACTCCCTAAGTAGCTATATTCAGCATTATATATTTAGTTGCTCAGTTATATACATGTTTTATTGTCACATTTATCTAGACACACTTCTTGTGAATGCTTATTTTCACATGCATCTTACATTATCACTATGCTCAAGTTACATACACATTGATGCCATGTTTTTCTATAATATCATTTTTACTCAGATTTATAATTTTACATCATAAAAACATACTACATAACCTTTTATTTTGATTTGAGTTATTATGTCGGCTCAACAACTCACCTCAAAATAGGGGACATTAATATAGGCTTGTCTTAGATACTAGGCTTCCCAAATCAGTATACAAATAGGATCTAATAGTGATTACATAATTGACATTGTTTTAGGCTTATAAAACACACAAAAATTCATTTTGGATAAGAGTGCCACATTGGACAAGAGAGCACTACTCTAGTGTCCTTAGCATTGTTTTTTAAATGCCAAAAAAAAATAGAATTTATCAGAACCTTAGTTTACTTAGATCAATATTAAATAGTTTCACAGTCTCAATTTTTAGAATTACACATTTTTGTCTCAAACTTGCTTAGTTTATGGGAAATCATGTGTGGCATATTATTATAGGTTGGCACTTAGAGTTTACTCAAAATCATATTTTTTTTACTTAATCTCAAAATTTATATGCAATATATATCAATTGGGGGCATGTGTGTGGCACATTATTTCCTCAATATTCTAGTTTTTTCACAAGTTTTATAGATGGAATGACAATTCATGTCATTTTCCATGTTATACACACCATCCCTATATTATAATTGGTATTTCAACCAGTTTTGCACCAATTTTGTGCCAATTTTGCACTAGAATTGAGCCTTATTCCATCTACAATGGATGGTTTGCTATTTGCACAAATATCTACACCAATTTTTGAATAAGATATATATATTAGAATTCATACAAGGATTATAAGCTACTCCATTACTCTAGGATGATGATTATGGATTCAATGAATGCATTAGTTATTGATCACACCCACTTAAAAATGAGGATTGGGGCATGCATAGACCAATTCAAGTTATTCAATATTAATACAAACACACAACATGCCACACACAACATGTCAAACCACCAATTTTATACTAGGAAAGACGCAATGGTTCACATACTCGATCAAGTGTATTCATTCCTTCTCACTCTCTAGATTTTTATATTTTACTTATTGATACTCATATTAAGTAAAGACTGATACTACATATGTTTCAATGGAGGTCTTTACATGGATCATAGTTCAATGTTATGACATGCATCTAGGACTCCTTCCCATAGGTAAGTTAAGGTACACACTCTTTTTCCTTTTACTCTAGTTCTTTCACTTTGTTGCATCACTAAAATAAAATGGGGGCAAATGTAGACATGTAAAATTAAAATTTAAGATGAACCCTTTCACTTATGACCATTATTTTACACACATAGTCTAGATATATCTTAGGGCCCCTTTTCATCACTTTAGACCATCTCATACACTTTTATAAGCTAAAATATGACCCTTGAATGAATTTATACCTATCCTAGCCAACTTTAGACATCTTTTAAGCCCTACCTAACACTTAGTATGATAAAATCATCCATTAGACAAGAGTGCCCTTGGGTACATGAGTGCACCACTCTAATTTCCTTACCCCCTCTCCTATTTTTCCACCAAATAATGACTAATTTACCAAATTCAAAGCCATAGGAAGGTCGGCCCATGTCCCTAATAATCCACATTCAAAGGATTGTCAATGATATTACTACATAATCAATTTTCAAACCATTTTGGCACACATGAGGCTTCAACACCAAAAAACACCAGAAGTACACTTGCACATTGAGAGTAGAATACCTATTCTTCCCAATTCTCATTGGATACAACCCTATTAATCCATAGATCAAATCTTAATACATGTCACAAGTCATAATTCATGGTTAAAACATATAATAATATCAATATTGCACCATAATCTAGTATATTGCACCAATCATTCACACACCATCATAGCATGGGAGAACTACATGAATTTTGATCCCTCTTTGGAGTATTGGTATGTAGGCAATGCTCAACACATTTGATGTTGAGGTCTCACCCAAATTTAGTTGCAAACCCCTTTTTATCATTAATTTACATTAGTTTTCACATGTTAAGGAACAAGGGTTTTTTAAAGAAAATTAATCACATGGTGGTCTCCACAAGTGATCACAATGTCTCACACCATATACAATCTCTATAAATGAAGGCATAGAGAACCCAAAAACCTTAATTTTATCACTATAAGTGGATTTGAGTGCTCTAGGTTAGACATAATCACCACCCCTCTAGTGTCCTCTTCCCAATGTTATTGTCCATGCCTAGATCTAGTTCCAAGATCTTGATTCCAGTCACCATACCTCTTTACACAACAAGTTTCAAATATGGATTCCTCCCAGAGGCCTAGTTTTCAACTAGGTCTTTATTTTCTCCTTATAATTTATTTTTTTTAGTAAGTTTCTAGAATATAGTAGTTTTAAATTAGTGAATGTTATCTTTGTTATACTATTCTCCTATTTTTTCATAGTAGTGATATCATATAGGGTAAATCCTAAATTTGATAAAACATAGATATTATACTTGTGATTTCTTAAGAGTGATCCATTATAGACCTCTTAGTATGGAATGTAAGGGTTTTTATTGAATTTTGAATATTGTGGAAAAAAATTATTAACAATATTTTTATTAGTTTTTGTGCCTAAATATCTATCATCTATAGTATAAAGGATATTACTAATTATAACGCATGCTTGATCACTCATATGTCTACACTTGAAATCCTTAGTTGGCTTGTCAACATTACTAAAACAAATTATCTGCTTGACTGGATGAGAATTTGGAATCATAATCTCTATTATGCATTAGTCTCTTTTGTTGAGTCCTTTATCACTATAAACCCTCTTTTTTACATGTTTGAATCTAGATTAATATTTCTATTGTAGCACTTTGAAAAATGCAAGGAACTTTACTTTTATTTTTTATGTTACATTAATAATCTATCATAGGCATTTTACCCTTAACATTAATTGATTATTCTTTAATAACTAATGAATTTTTAATTGGTATTCATAATCTCGAGGGTTTATATAAACATCTCCAATATCAAACACATTCATATCATCATATATTCCTCAGGTCATGTTGGTGTAAAACTTAGTTTGGGAAACTTTTTATCTATGTTATCAAGTTGATAATCAATCTCATAAATTATTTAGCATTACTACATTCACTAAATTCAAATGTTTCCACTTGTTTTATGGGAATAATTTTTTGAGGACCCACTATGGTTGGTTGACTTTTAGTTAAGCCAGGCTCATAGTATTATGAGATTCAATCATATTGAAAAATATAAATGGTACATCATATGTGGGACATGTATAAATAATTCCCTCAAGTATGAACTTCAAACGTATATAAAAAGCTGATGGAATAACTTTCATATCATAGATCCCAGGTCGCCCAAGTAAAATTATATTGATCGTATCATTACATACAACATGATATGCATGGCTAGAGTTTTTGGTCCAAATGATAAGTTTCATGTACTTGTTCCACGAGACTTTATTTTTTAGTCATTAAAATTCTTGATGATTATATCTAAATTAGTGATGGATTATCTTATAATTCCTAGTTGTAATCAAAATCTTTCACTAAAAATACTCAATCTTGAACCATTATCAATAAAAATTCTTGTAATCCATATGTTGTTAATGTTAGAAATATAGATTTGATAGAAAATGTTGGAACAACAAACCATACAAACTAATAGAATTAAAAGACATGTATGAAACAACTCAATGATAGGATTCAAACACAGACATATCATATCATAGACAAGAATATATTAAAATAATTTCTATTATCATTCATAACAACTAATTAGATAGATTTCATAAGAGCTTTGATGCTCAAACAATGAACTAATCTTTAATGATCATTCTAAGGTTGATATACATTCCTTACCACCAGAGTCACATTTCTTTTGGCTACCATACATGGCCCAACATTCACCTTTTTTCATATTGACTAGCTGCAGTTGGGATCACCTAGTGCATACAATAGACATTGCAATTATTTACATTTATAACAGTTAATAGAAAGATCTATATGTCCTTAGAAATATATAGATAAATTTAGAACACTCTAGATGGATGGGCTCTACAAGCAAGAAACCAAACAACATTAATGTTATAGCTCTTAGTAACATATCTTCTGTAGGATTATAAAAAATTAAATATACAGAAGTAAATGTGAGGTGATTGATGATGTTGATGTGGTGACAGCTAGGATGGATAATTTTGCTTAGTTGACAATTTAGATTACTACATGTGTGCTAATAAATAGTAACTTGAATATGTAAGGATAAATTTTGATCAATAATATCTTTTGAATGCATCTCATCATTCTCAAAAGTAATTTTATTCTCATTATCTTTCAAATTATTTAAAATAGAACCAAAAAGATAAGGTTGAATATCACTTGAAAATGTTGTATTCTATAATGCTTTATAAAATATATCCTTATACATGTTGGATTAAACTAGTAATTTAAGGATAGATATCCTAGCATGAGTAATTTTCAATTGATCCATGATAGCATAATTATTTTTAGCATGCAACCCAAGCTTGGGAGCTTGAGGGAAATTGGGAGGGATGTTTTTTTTGTTCCCACCTTGAGATAGAGGAAGATAATGACGTGATATTGTATTTGTTTAACGCTAAATTTAGATATGGGGGGCATCTAAGGTTAAGAATATAGAAATGATTAAGCATAAGGGTGATAAATAGATCTATAACAAGCCAATTAATTTATAAACTTAGATAAACAATATTCTAAATGTAAATATTGAGATATAACAAAAATAAAAAGTTCAACTATTTATTGTGATTTAACCTTTTTAAGAATATTGGAGTATTATTCCTAATTTAGTTAAGGGTCTAAGCTAATTAAATCAGTAAATAATATTACAATAATTAAGCTACTAATTTGTATAATTTAATTGTAATTTGAACCTTTCTAAAAATAGTAATAAATGTGAAGAAAATAAGACTTAGCTAAAAATAAACTAAGACGACAGAGATAGGGTCTAAAATTTATTGTGTAAGACTTAGATAGTGTCATGAATTAGGATTTAGATTTCATTTTATGAAAGGACAAGAGTGCCAAAATAGGATACCCTAGGGTCTAGCACTATAGTCCTCTTTTACTACTATTTTCTAGAAGACGAGCATTCTAGGTTTTGTTCATTGCCCTTGTGTGAGCCTACCAATGAAATTTTAGATATTGGATGTTTGCAGAACTCCTTATAGAGTTGATTTAGTATTAAAACCCTAGATTCTATTTTACTTTGATAAACTTTGAGATAGAGGAGGGGTTAGTGTGTGTAAGATGCACTTATGTGTATCCACACCCCTTGTGTAGGCATGCTACCTACATACCAATACTCCGAAGAGGGATCAAGCCATATGTAGTTCTCCCACTTGATGTGCTTTGTGCAATTATGTGTATGAAGATGCAAAATGCTAAAACTAGGTATGCTTAAGGTGGTTAACGACTGGTTTAAGGGTTTGAATAAGCTTATGGTTGTATTGACTAGTTATATGTAGAGAATAGGGAAATATGTTTGAGTAGCCTTGCTTGTATTCTTGCTTGCTTTGTGATATTTACCAACCCCTTTTAAATGAACTTTGAATGGGCTTTTATAAATATCTATTGATCATGGGTCGAATATATTCATGTTAGGCTGATAAGAAGAAGGATAAGAACTAGAAGGAAGTGACTGTTGGAGCTAAAAATGCACTTGAACAAGAGTGCCATAAATAGACACCCTAAGGTCTTATACTATAGTCCAAGTTGGGTGATATAGTCTTGAGGACATAAGACCTAGGGGATGAGATTATCATAGGAAAAGTAGCCTAGAGGAGTTGGAATCACTGTCTGGAAGGCTATGGATGACTAGGAATCAGTGAAAAGGTGCCTTGAAGGGTTATGAGAGAAAACAAGAGGGACTTATGGGTTGGGTGTCATAATCCACACTCAAATTATTAGTTTTCACATTTTATATGACTATATTTACCCCCCTTTATTTTAGTGATGTAGCAAAGCAAAATACTAGGATAAAGTAAAAATAGAAAGCGTACCTGAACTTATTTGTCCATGAATTTATGTGATGTTGGGGGTGCGTAGAGAGAGCACATCATGAAGTGTAAATTTACAAGAGAAAACAAAGACTAGATCAGTTCTTACTAGATATGTTATATCTAAAATAAAAATGTATAAATTTGGGTAAGAGAGAGAGGGAAAAAAAGGAATGAATATACTCATCGGGTACATGAACCAATATAAAACTTGTTGTGATGTTGAGTGATGTTGGATGATGTTGGATATGTGTTGTACCAAAAGTAATATCACGAACAGAGTTGAGTGCTCAATTCCTTGAGAGTGGTTCAAGAATGCAAAGATTGGCCCTTTGGCTCCATCATCACCTATTAAGTGAAGGTAGGTGATCATGTGTGTGCTAATCAATATTTATAATATGTGTCCGATCCCTTTGAGTAGGTGGCTCAAGAATGCAAAGGCTAGCTAGTCATTTGGCTCCATTATTACCTTGTGAAGTGAAGCTACAAACTGATACTACTATGAAATGTGTACCCTATGAGATATCTCTTGAAGCCTATGAATGCTCTATAATCTGACAATGTGGCATGGATAGTTGAATGTGTGCTAGAAACTAGGCTAATCTTGGCCAAGTCAAAAAAAAGGTGGAGATTAGGCTTGTATGAAAGACACTCCAAAACTAGGCAATAGGCTTATGTGGAAGCCACTTGGAAATGTGGAGGTTAGGCTTATATGAAATCCACTCCAAAATGATGCCAACCACCTATAGATGGAATAAGGAATGCAACTATTGAGAATGCTTGGGTGATATGCTAAAATTAGAAAGAAAAAAAGTCAAATGTGCCATGCACATTGCCTCCAATCACTAGTGTCTGAAACATGGATTCTGATCTCGTAGTTATACCAACTACCTAATATGAAACTAGAAGTAAGAGCCATCATACTATGCATGATGTCCCCTATATCTGGATTCTCTGAGAAAAATTGTACTAAAATTGTTGAATCTGAATTGGTCTATATGTGCAAAACTATAGTTGATCTTCCCTTTCTACCTATTTTTAAAAAATTTGGTTTTTTTGTTGTTTGAATAGGAACACCAAAAATGAACACCCTACTATCTAGTGTCATAGTCCAATCTTCATGCCACTGTCTTGTGCTGATTTTGATGATTGTTCTATAATTTTCACTTTCTACTTGGTCTATTCTTCCTAGTTTGAAGTTTGGATACCATTCTAGGTGTTCTAAAAGCTAGTTTTTTGGACATGTAGAAGCTCAGATCTCTGTGACAAAACCCTTGTTTGTTTCCCCCTCTTTTGAGGGTAGGAATGAAGACCTTATAATGATTGTCCTCAGAAGAAAGAGCCTTGCAAGTGTGTTATGCTATGAGAATACATGATATAAAAATGATAATCAATAAGATATCTCAAGATATAGCAGGTTTATAATGGAGATTGTTAGATCAACAAGGGTATGCCTAGATATATATAACAATGTAATAGTATATGCAATGTACTTTATTAAAACTAGAAACGTTAGTTATTAGTTGTTAGTTGTCAAGAAGGGATGGAGCATGATGTCCATCATAGCATCAAAGAAAGCAAGGTAATGCATGATGTGGTTCAAGGCATTATAAACAATTGAAAAACAAACAAGCAACAAGCACACAAGGCAAGAAGTAAGAAGCATACAAGGGTGGCCAAGGGGCAAAGCAAACAAGGGACATGGGAATATGTCACTCAAATTGGAAAGCAAACATACAAGGAATGTTCAAATGCCACATACACATATAATTGGAAATAAGCAAGGTTGGCATGAAATCCACAATCACAAAGAAGAGTATAGGCAAAGGACATTTGACAAATGTTCTAAGGCACACACAAGAATAAAAGCAAAGGATATTGGCAAATGTCCTAAGGTACATATAAGGGATAAAATAGGAATTGAGAAATGCAATCACATATCGCTATGCAAAGAAAGAAAGGAAAGCACGTAAATACTAGAAATACAATCACATCTAACTAATCAAAGAAAAAAGTGAAAGTATGCAAGACATGCAGTACAAAACTAGGTATATGCTAAAAAATGCATAATTGTTATATACTAGTGAGTGTCAATAAAGTAAACTATGTAAGTTAGTAAATAATGTACATCATCATGATAACTATGGTGTGTGGTGTATGAATGACATAACCTAGATGGTGTACTCATGTAGAAGATGCCCCCAGTGGGTAGATATATCGATATGTGTCTCAAATTTATGAAGTAGGATCTAGATGTCACTGCACACATTCAAAGAATATCAAGTGAAGCATGGTAATGTAGATAAATTGATAAACAATAACATATAACAATAAATCTAAGTCTAGCATGGTAATAGAGATGTAAAGCATGGATAATGCATACAATTGAAATGTTTTTATGTTTTTATATTATGTGAATGTTTTTGTATTTTGAAATGTTATATTGTTTTTGAATTTTTGATATAAGCTATGTATAATCAATCATAAGGAGACTATGTACAATAAATATTGAAAAGCTATGTATTAGTAAGAAAAAAAAACTATGTATAAGTAACCAAAAGGAAGTTATATACAAGTAATTTTGAAATAAGCAATATGTACATAATGACGTAAAAGACTAGGTTGGAGGGCATAAAAGGTCCAAGGATGGAGCTCATTGGGGATGGAGATAGAGGAAGGTATCATGGCCATCATCAAATACCTCAAGATCATCAACATAAGTATCATCATATGCCATATATTTTATATGTGTGGTGTCTATATCCTTAGGTGTCAGTAGGATTTGTGTTCTTTGTGTAGTCAGAGATCTATCACTCATAATGATTTCATCTTGTCGACAGTGAATTAAAGGTTGCTCTGGTGGTGAAGATGTTGAGTCTCCTCTGGGATGTTTAGCTCTAGTAGTAGATGGCTTTGATGGAAGTGGTGAAGCTGGTATTGGTGGTGATTTAATCTAAATAATACCCTAAATTTTTAGTTTATCCAATCTCTAATGTAAAGTTGTACATGAGTTTGTATCATGTCCTGTGATCCTATGAAAAATGAAAAATGAAAAATGGGCAACCATCTTGCCATGATAATTTGCTAATAAATCTATGTCATACTATAGGTAATGTGATTAATCCATGATCAAGTAACATCAGTAGTATAATCTATGGTTGATGTCATGTGTTGCCTACATAAATTTAAATGAATGGCTCTATATCCATAGAGGTAACCATGTGAACTATATGTGCCAAGTGATCTATCTGTGGTTGTGAATGTGGAGTATATCCTAAGAGTGTAGTGTAAGATGATAAGAGTGATGTAGGATGTGTAATGAGAGATCTAGAGTCATCTCAGTACTCTCTTGGGCTAATTAGTGTAAATCTCAATCCACACAAATAGTCATCTATGAGTGTGGGTGTCACATCATCATCTAAAGTAGCCTAGGAATGTATATCAACATTATGTACATGTGGTAACTTATAATTTACCATAAGGGGTAACTATGATATGAGAGTCTCATCAATTATAGTAGTAGAAGACAATGATGTTGTGATAGTATTTATAACTATCGAAGTAACGATAGAATCAATTGGTACTACTAGAAATGTTATTGTTAATTGTGTAATGGTAATAGGTGTAGTAATCATGATTAATGGAATAGTTGGAATGGCTAAAGCTACTATTATTGGTTGAGTATCTAGAGCTAAGGACACAGTTGTAAGTGGAGGAGTGTGAGATGTGCTAGTATCTCATACCTCATATGTATGAATATGATTAAGAGAAATGTCATGAGGTGGTGATTGAACTTTGATATGAGGTGTCCCATCAGGTGAAATAGTCAAAGATGACTCTATAATTTGATAATATCTAAAGGGTTGATTATCTAATTGATATGTGTATAAGTATCCTTCATGGAGAAACTTAACAAATCAATGAAGAGTAGAAAGAACTACCCCCATAGCGTGTATCTAAGGTTGTCCAAGTAAAATATTATAATCAAGATGACCTGGCATGACCTAAGACTATGTAGAGAGGGTTTTGGGCCCTACCATGATATCCAAAGTAATGGTGTCCAATGTTTGTTTTGGTATATCATCAAAATCTCTAATATTCTTATATGATTTTTGCATGGATGTCATATCTATGCCCATGATTTGTAAGAATGTAATATTGCATATATTAAGTCCAAAACCACTGCCAACTAGAACTCTCTTAACTACATTGGTTTTGACTTGAGCTTGTATGAACAGTGGTAAATTTTGATCAATAACTGTTTGAGATGGCATGTCCTCGTGATCAAAATAAATAACATCTTTTATAGTTTTTAATGTGTCGACCACTGATCCAAAATACGAAAGCTATGAATTAATGGGGATAGAAGTATGAATGAGTGCCTAATAAATTATGTCTTTGAACACCTTGGCTTTTTGAAGCAGTTCTAACATGGAAATTTTAGTTGGTGTGTTTTTCAACTGATCAACAATATCATATGCCTTGTGTGGATTTGCATATGTAGGTGGGTTGGGCCTAGGATGGGAAGGAATAGGAGGGTGGCAAGGCTTTTGAATAGGTGGGTAAGGCATGGTATCACATCAAGTAATATCTCTAACTACATTTTCTACTATCTGTTTAGGACTAGTAGTAGCTACAAGAGGAGAGCATAGATGATCGATAGGTCGAGGGGGTGGAGGGACAAAGGGTATCAACTGGGCTCTCTAGAAATAGGTAGTGACCTAGGGAAGAGTGAAATAGACCATGCAACATAACTTGGCATGGGATAAAGGCTCTATGGGGGGTGAGGTAAGAGGTATCTTAACATGTTTAACAATAACTCTCTTAATATCATCCCATATTATGAAAAGTAAGCATGAAATGCAAAAAATGAAGCTTTATACTAACATATGGTAAACTTCATCATTCATGTACATGATAGGACTGAGTATGGTCTCCTTATTATTTACCATAAATGCAAGAAATATGTGTAAATAAGTGAGATCCATTTTTGTTTTTATGTGAAATCTGATTTTAGTTATAAGGTGATACCTCAAAAGCAATGGGACCTAGTATATGCAACTAGGGTTTTGAAAAATGATTTTTTTTTATGATTACTACGGAATATAAAAAATTAAGGTGAATTTTTTATTTAAATATGTGGGTAAAAAATTAAAAAATTATTGGAAAATTCTTGATTTGAAAGGACCTAGTGTATACAACTAGGGTTTGGCAGAAAATGATTGTTTTAAAATTACTATGGGCATGTTGCCTACATACCAATACTCTAAAGAAGGATCAAGTCATATGTAGTTCTCCCACTTGATGTGTTTTGTGAAACAATGTGTATGAAGATGTAAAATGCTAAAATTAGGTGTGTTTGGGGTGGTTAGGGGACTAGTGTAAGGGTTTGAATAAGCTTGTGGCTATATTGGTTGGTTGTATATAGAGAATAGGTAAATATGTCTGAGTAGTCTTGCTTCTATTCTTGCTTGCTTTGTGATATTTGCCAACGCCTTCGAAAGAATTTTGAATGGAATTTTATAGAGATCTATTGGTCATGGGTCAAATATATTCACATTGGGCTGACAAGAAGAAAGGTAGGAATCAAAAGGAATTGATCATTATAGCTAAAAATGTACTTAGATAGTAACACCAAAAATGGACACCCTAGGGTCCATTGATATATTCCAAGTTGGGTGCTATAGTCCTGAGGGTATGGGACTTAGGGGGATGGAATTATCATAGGAAAAAAGTCTAGAGCAGGTGGAATCACAATCTAGAAAGCTATAGATGACTAGTAATCAATGAAAATGTGCATATAAGGGTCATGAGAGCAAGTAAGAGAGACCTACGGGTTGGGTGTTATAAGCCACACTCAAGTTATCAGTTTTCACATTTAATATGACCATAGATTGATATTGCAATAAATTAGAAATAAGAGTGCCTAGTTAGTTTACTGTTTGCATGCATATCTAGGCTGAAACAAGTAAAAATGGACTAGATCAAGATACTGAAATAGTTATCATATCTTATAGTTTTACATTCTATGGCCTTAGATGTTTGTGTTGGATTTGGATAGATGTGTTGACATAGGTATTTGATCTAGACGCAAGTGTCTTCTACAAAATATTGAGTATATCTATATGCAACCAACTAGAGACTTCTAGTTTTTTTGTTGCCTTTATTCTAGTGTATATATATCATGCACATAGGCTATCACTCTTCATCAAATAATCAAAACCCTAGCTTCCTCACCTTTGGAGTGATGGTGGGAAAACTAGGTTAGTGGGCTCATGTTGTTGAGTTGCTTGAAAGACCCTTTTGTCAATGGATGTTGCCTACATATCAAATACTTTGAAGAGGGCCTCAACCATATGTAGTTCTCCCCTATGTGTTGGCATGTGTGCGTATAAGGTTGTAATACATGATAAATAAGTACATAAAATAACCTAGCTTGTAACTTAGAAAATATGGATCATGGGTGCTCCTTTAGTACTTTAGACTTGTAGATAGATAGATCCTATGACTGATATGGAAATAGGAATGAATAGGGAAACTTTTCTCACTTGAATTCTCGATTGATATTTCTTTTGTAGCTTTGTATTTGATATGTATAAATTTGATAAGTGAGGAATGAATGAGGGTTGATCTTATATATATACCAATCCCTTTTAAAAATATCTTGTAGTAAAGCTCTTAGGCAGACCATAAGGATACATTACATTTATAAATTGGATGACTTTTGGGTATTGGACACTTATTTGGAAAAGGGACACATGCAATAATGAGGCATCTAGACATGATGCAAGTGTCTGGGAAGCTAGAAAACATGAATAAGTCCAAAACTGACAAAGAAAGATAATGATCAAGTTTAAAGCATTATGCACATTATATAAGGCCTAGTCATCATAATAACATGTGGTTGGATTAAGAGATAAGCAATTTGGCACAAAGAGATAATAGATACAATCCTTTTGGTAGTGAGAGGCTATTAGAATTGAAGAGTACATCTATGATATGTATTCATCGAGTTTACAATACAAGTGATATATAATTCAAATTAGTGTTTACATCCCCCCCCTTAATCTAGTAATGAAATTTCTAGTTTAAAGGAAAATAAATATGTATATGGGTGTGTATAACACATTTTGCCTTTATGCAAGCCCAAATTGAGTGTTTTTTTGGTGATTGACCTAAAACCAAGATCATGTTATAGTGTATAATAAGTGCATAAAATATGAACATTAAAAGCATTTGAAATGTTTGAAATTAAAGAGAGCAAGGTTAGGAGTACACCTGTGTGCAACCATCTTGCCTTTTGGAAATTTGATTTAAAGAGATGCTTCATTATGAAGCATTGGAGCTGAGATTAGGATAATTTTGAAATGTATAAGTGTATACATATATAGATATTTGAGGAAATCATGCCCCCAACCTTGGTGAAAATGTGAGTTGCCACAAGGCCATTGAGCTTATCTTAATTGTGTAACCTAATCATGCTTATAACCTAGCGAGTGAGAGTGATCCAATCAAATCACAATATAGATCTAGTGAGGGTAGATGATTTAATCACTCCATCCTATAAATATGGTGAAGTTAGATGATTTAATCAAGTCTAACTTATAAACTTGGTGAGATTGGGTGATTTAATCACCTCAACCTTCCAAAAGGTCAACCAACTACTACAATATATTGAATCTATAAAAGCCCATAAAAATCCATCCTAGATATGATAAAAATCCATAATAGTGTTTGAAATCTGAAAACTGATTGGATTTTTTAATTTTAAGTGCCCCTTACATGGCATATGCACCTCATATATGTCTCAAGCTAAAATTTGGGTATAATAGTGGTATCAATGCATAAAATGTTGCCACAAAATGTGTATCTAAATCATATAACGATGAAATTTGGCTAATTTTAAATTTTATGCAAGCATGGAGGACATGATTCCATGACATGCCCCTACTAAATCTAGAGAATCTGAGATCTGGTGTAAGTGTGGAGAACATGTTTCCATAACATTCCCCCATTATAATCTAAATATGTTGAGTACTAAATAACCATGGAGCTCATGCCTTTTTGACATGCCCCCACAAAAATCTGAAATAATGAAAATGTGGAATTCATGCCTCTATGACATTCCCCCACTAATATGCCCTCATTTTAAGGTGAGGGAAAATGGAATCAATTAGTTACCTTACCTCAAAAGGATAATATAACTGTATAAGTTATGTATGGATAATGTAACATATATGAGTAGCATGTTTAGGTAGATATAACAATGAGGTACATAGTCTGTGATCATATCAAGACCTAAGATATATATATAGATCATGGAAACATCTATAGAATAACAATACAAGATCGGAAAGCAATCAAGCACAAACCTAAGTCCAAGGAGATATCATACAAGGTGTAGACACCGAAATTGTGTCTAACCCTTGGTCATCCTCCCTCTTGGTCCATTCCTAACCCATTCCTAAACCATGCACTTACTAATTTAAAAATAATAATTTATTATTAATATCCTCCCCTTTGACATATCACCTATAACACCTCGTCTGACACCTCGCCTTGGACTATTTCCCACCCTATGACTCACCCAAGACATATTCTTACTTCTTTCTAACCGCCTAACCAACTCTCGTGCGTATTTGGCCCAACCTTTGACAATTCTCCAACGGATCGTGCACTTGGCGGATGGAGAACGGGCTTGGTGGCTCTTTTACTCATTCTCCACCCGTCGACGTCGGTCAAATGTCAGTCGACGCTGGCGGGATCGCCGACGTCAGTTTTACTTAAACCAAATTTCTAACCTTTGGCGAATCTAATCAAAAATTGTTAATCTCTAGTGAGCTAATCACGAATCTCAAATCCTCTTCTGGCGAAACAAAGTTCTCGTGTGCTCTTGCTTTCCAGTGTTCTGGCTTCTTGTTTTCTTGCAGGGATCAGCATTCTTGACAGCATTTTCTAGGCACTGAGGTCTTGCATCAGACATTCTGCACAAGAATTGCATGATATCTCCATCACCAGCGACAACGAAAACACAGCTCTTGCACCTTTGCCAACTCGTGTCACAGCTAAGTATTTGTACTATTTTTATTTTAGTGTCATTTTAAATATATTAGCATTCTGTCTACTGTCTATTCCAAGCATCCTTGACACAACCTTCCCCATTCTTCTCGAAGAGGCTGAAAAGCCTTCTCTCACCCCTTATTCCCTTTTCTTTGCCTCTGACACCCATTTAGTCTCTCTTTAGACAATACCCTCTGTCCAATCAACTCAACACAAGCTATCAGAGACCTACAGACCATCTTAAGACCAATCTAATCAACTTGAGTAAATTGCTTCTCGAAAAGGCTGAAAGGCCCTTTTCCTACCACTTACCCCTTTTCCTGACAACATACCCTCTGTCTTAGTTCTTACTAAGATTCTATCTACTGTCTTATTATCCTAAACAAACTCCCTGACTCCCAGACAAGACCACAGCCCATCTTGCAGACTAGAAACTAGACCTGTAACCCGTCCCTGGCCATTACCCCGACCGACCTTGACCATTTCCCCTACTGACGTCAGCATCCTAACCGACGTCGGTGGCATCTCTTGATCGATGTCGGCAATACCACCGACATCGGTGACTGTGCTTTTCAAGTATGCATTTGCTTTTAGTTCTTTCTTTTCAGTATTTTATTATTTCTCATTTCTGTCTCTGTCATATTCTGTTTTAACAGTGGACTGTCATCCTCCAAGAAGCCTTAGCGCTTCCAGGACCAAGCTTTTGCTTGGCAGTCCACCCTTTTGTCAGCTAACATTTTTCATGTTTTAGTGTCTTTTTCTTTCAGGTGTCATCCTCCACAACCAAAGAGGAGTTCTCACTATCATCTGGATAATGGTGTGCACGACTACATCTAGGTACACACAACCCTTAGACCATTCTTCTTAGTTTCTTATTTCTCTCTTTGAATGTAGAAAGCGAAAATAGCATAGAAACATTCTGGCACGCTCGGTGGGACCTTAGGGCCTTCCTTGGGTTCTTTTCCTTCTTTTTTCATTTAGGTGCATTAGGTTTCTCCCTTTTCACCTCTTTCTTCTCTTCTAAATGACATCATAAGTAGGAATAAAAAGAACTTTTCTTTCCTTTTTTGCATTTCATAGGCTAGTCAAAAGTCATATTCTTCAAACCCTTTCTCAAACTTGTTTTCATCCAAACTTAACATTTCGACTTGGGGCTTAAAACTCATTGCATTGCATTTCTGCTTGCTTGCATTTCTTAGTCCACACCTAGTAATTAATAACCGCATATTGAATTAATCATAGATCACTTTATGTTACACAACCAAACCACTTGCACCAAATCAAACATCAAACTCACCTGAGACAAGGCCCGACTGGGATTTCATCACCCAGCGGATACCTTACCCATCCCAGCAATCCCACTTGGATTTCACCACCAAGGGGAAAGCCCACTCTGTTCTCTGGTAGAGTCTAATCTATAGGGGAAGTATATTTTGGCTAAGCGAGACCAGCTTACCACTGGGATCGTGAAGTGAGGGGAGCTTGCTCCTTAGCACCAAGCCAAGTACGGAACCTAACACAGTCTTTTGAGCGCCTAAACAAACCTAAAACCATCTTTAGACTACTTCTAGGACCCGTCTCATAAACCAAACTTCCCAAACACTTTCTAAGGCATAAGCCAACACGATCCTAATAAAATTATTCCTAGGGATTTAACGTTTAGGATCTGCCTGTCTTCACCTTATTTTCTGTTTTTATCTAATTTTTTGAGCTAGTAAGGACGTTTTCTTCTTTGTTTCCAAAAACTTTTAAATTTTTTGAGTTTCTGGAAAACACAGTAACCGACATCGGTTTTTTAACCAACGTCGGCAACTTTTCTCCACCGGCATCGGTTATCTGACCAACATCGGCGGCCTTATTTCACTGACATCGGTTTTTATATCGACGTCGGTCACTGTCCAATCTTTTTTCCCAAAAATAGCAAGTTTAAAATCTAAATTTCTTACTGTCAAACACCCATTCTGAGTTTCTGAAACTGAAAAAACACAGCTTCTAAAACTTGACCCTTTCTTGCCTTGAATGGTTTTGACACGCAGTCAAGCCAAGGCTCTAGTCAACCACGCGAGGCATCAACCACTTCCGTCTACGCCATCCATAACTAGTCCTATAATGGAGTTCCACTCAGAGACTGAAAGAACTCCTACTTGCCCAACCCCGCCCTAGACTCCTATTGTCCCAGAAGGGGACCAAGATTTCACATGATTCTTGGACCTCAACGTTAAAGCCTTGTAGCACTATCTCATGCAGAGCCGAACACGAGACTCCCTAGGCAACCCAATCTATGTGATGCCGACTTCTTTAGTCGAGACAATGATCACATCAACATCATCTACAATTCAACCTATAGACAATCAAGCCAACACCTCGACTAATAACCCAACCGTGTCCTACCTTCAAAATTTAGCCTCTCCTTCTAGACCTATCTCCATGGGGGTTTCGGTACCCCCTCAACCTCAAACTACTCAACCAAATCCTACACCTTTTCAAAACCTAGTGGTCTCTATCCCCCCTACTCTTGCACCTATCAACACAAGAGTAACTCTCTACCCTTCAACAAGTGTGGCCATTCCTCAACCATCTTTGATGGCCCCTATCCAACTTGTGCCTACCAACCCCATAACACAAGCACCTTTGGCTTCAACTTTTGCCTCGATAACTAGCTACCCATATGTTGCGTCTACACAAGCGCAACCAACCACGTCATATGCCCCTCTCAATATCTTTCAAGCGCCTTATAATCTAGGGGGCACTCCACCCGCCAATCCGTCAACAGATATCATCAAAATGCTGATGGACAAGATCTCTAGCCTAGAGACCTCCGTTTCTGGCTCACACAATGCTCTCTCATACGAGCAAATTTGTAATGAGCCCATTCATCCTTCTGTCTCGATCAGGCCATATCCCAGTCAGTGGGAACTTCCTAAATTTTCTCGCTTTCAAAGCAAGGAAGACCCACAACAGCACTTACGGGCATTCAGACATGCCTGTTACCTTATTGCCCATGATGATGCATTGCTTTTACACACGTTTCCTATGTCTCTTTCTGGTGCTGCGCTTGACTGGTATAGCTCTCTTGCCAGCCATTCCCTCTTCACATTCACACAACTGGCCCAGCTCTTTCTTGATCACTCCTTCATCAACATCACCAAGAAGGTCTCGATCACAGACCTCTATTCTATCTGCCAATCCGAGGACAAATCCATAGCTGACTTCGTTGCTCACTGGAGAGCCCTCATCAATCAACTCTCCTTTCCTTACCCCAACCCGAACTTATTGAACTTTTCTCCCGAGCCTGCGCCAAACATATTTCTTCCACCTTACGGGTTCAGACCTTCCGCACCTTCGATGAAGCCTTCACGATGGCCCGCAAACTTGAATTACATGCCATCAAGGAGAATAAATTTAAGTTGTGAAGAAAGAATCCCAAATCTAAGATCAATGACTCCTCTTCTTCTAAACCTTCATCATCCAATCCTAAGTCTAAAGCTTCAGCTAACGTTGTGGTCGTTAGACCTTCATCCTCTTCAACCAATCAGCCTGAGCCATCCACATCTCAGAGCGCCACTTGCCAATTCCAGCAGAGATACGTACAATGACAGTATACTCCTCTCGGAGAATCATATGCGTCTGTGCTAGAAAAACTTGTTAGACAAGGGGTTCTCAATCTCTCCCAAGTCCGACCACCTCCACAATTTGATCCCTCATGCGCCATCCCTGCGTGGTATAGGGAAAACAACTTCTGCAATTACCACCGTGTCAAAGGTCATGACACGGGTAACTGTAAGACCTTTAAGAACATAATCCAAGAAATGCTTGAAAAGGGTGACCTCATCCTAGACAATCCCAATGCACCCCCCAATCAAAGCATAGATATCTTTAAGCAACCCTTTCCCAATCATCCTCCTAGCCAAAACAATGTGCAGACTATGACTAATGACTCTCAGGAACATAATATCTGTACAATCAACATGGTCTCACCTCTTCTATCTGACCAACCTCTCTCACAGTCTCAAGAGGTTAGTTTGCCCATCAATCCATCACACGTGGATGAATCCTCTTCTCTCGTTAGTTCTCCATCAACTTCCCATATATTGGAGGATGCCTTGGCCATACCAGCACCACCAGCCTCACCTTCATCATTTCTCCTACCAATGGAGGACCTTACCCTTCCTACTCCTCAATCGCACATAGAAGGCACAATCATCCCTGCCCTCTACCCTCTTGAGGAGCCACATTCTCCAGTTCCTTATCCACCAAGAGAAGAACCTGACTCCCCATCTTCTTCGACGAACGACAATCTAGTTATAACTCCCACACACCTTGGGTCCAAGACTACTGCCACACCTAACGCATTTTCAGCCCTACAACCACTCACATCTTCTAAAGGACCGAAGTCTCATCCTACAACTTCCCAACCATTCTCTCGATTAGTAGAGAAATTAGGACTTCTCCAACCAAGGAAAGTGGAACATCAGGCATTATGGGAGCGACTCAAAAATCCTCATCTTACTCAGCCTATCTCATCTCATGCCACTAACTCTCTTGTGACAAAATCCCCCAAAGTCTTTGACACGAATCAGACTTCCACTTCTAAATCTTTGAAACATCAACCATTCATATCAGAACACAAACCCTCGTCCACCATATCAAAACCCGTCAAATCACTTGGTGTTCGCCCCATCACTAACCTCACTCACCCGCAAGTGAAGGTAGACCTAAACCTTGCCTCACCCAATAGCAGTCCTCAAACCAAACCAAAGAAGACTATTAAGCCATGACAGTGAACTCTTCCTCCACCGTCAACATTACCCTCCATTTTAGGCCCTCATCCTTCTACCCTAATCAGAGTTTTCCCTACTCCGACCCTTAACCAAAACAAATTACCTCCATTACTTCCTTTGCCAACCACAAGTCTACCCCTTAAAAATTTGGCACCTCTCACGAAGAAAGTGCCGTCTTCACATGTGGCCGCACCACCAACCCAAAAGGTGGTACAGAAGCCTTCCTCAACACCTCCCAAGCAAAAGTCACCAGCGCTTCATGCATCAACAAGCACAGACCCCTTAGTAGGTTCATACACTTTGATATTGTGCCAACTTTTGCAAACCTCTAGCATAATCCTTCCATCTATCAAGCCATTTCAACCCCTCGGGTCAAAACCTTCCTAGTTCGACGATACTAAGATTTGCTTATATCATCATACGCCAGGACATGATATCGAGAATTGATGTGCCCTCAAAGTAGTCATTTGCCAATACGTGGAGAAAGACACTCTTCTTCTTGAAGACACTGTCAACAGACATCCGACACTGTCCCATATCCCTCAAACCTCTTCATCAACTATGACCCCTCCACCTTCTTCACCTCCTATCTTTGAAATTAACACCATCCACATAGCCACTAGGTCACAAAAGGATAAGGCAAAAGAAAAAGCTGCTATTCCTTGGACCTATCCTTTTGTCCAGTTACCTCAACCACCAAAACCCAAGATTTCCATCTTAGGTGCATCCCAACCCCCTTCTTAAGAGGCAATCAAAGACTCTATGATAAAACAACTTCACCAAACGCCCGTGAAGATGACCTTGTATGACCTTATCCAAAGCTCCCCCCAGCATCGTCAAGCTCTAATCAAAGCCTTGCAGGCAGCGAAGGTCCAACCTGAAGACCCTCAACCACTAGCTGCCCTAGTCCATTCTTTATCCCCCGTCGCCTCTATCACCTTCAGTGATTCTGAAATTCCTACCTCTACCTTGGAAGATCAGGACGTTGCTCTTTTCATCACAGCCTACATTGATCGAACCCGTATTAAGTGAGTTATGATTGATGGGGGTGCCAGCATTAATATCATTTCTACCCACGCCTTTGATCAATTGGCTCTTCCCAAGAATTGCATATCAAAAACTGACGCAATCCTTAGATCCTTTAATAACACCACCGCTAACACTATTGGCACTATTGTCCTCCATATTCGTGTTGGCCCGCACACAATCCCGGAGCTCTTCTACATCATTGAAGGAGAATTCCAATATAACATGTTATTAGGACGACCCTGGATCCGCGCCATGGCTTGTGTCCCTTCAACACTTCACCATTGTGTCAAATTTGAAAATGATAGACAAGTCCATGTCATTCCTGCCGACCCATCCCCTTTCAAGACTTGTAACACAACCTATCGACCAAATGACGTTCTTATTCCTCTCAAGACACCAACTCAAACATCGTCTCCATCTGTGAAAGTGTCAACTAGTACGCAAACAGCGGTTGCCATCACATCACCTCCTCAAGCGACAACCAAGGACCCCATGGATGATATCTTCCAAAGACTTTTACTTGGGGAATATCGCTTACTTACTCTAGACATGTTCTAGACTCCTCAAGAGTATGGACAGCTTCATCAAAGTCCAAGCTATGATTTTCGGATTGGAATGGTCATTCTTTATGGTCCTCCTAACCTTCGAACCAATCTCGTCTATGGGGGGTTGGATCAAGCTCCTACTGACGGAAATCCTTCCTCCTCACCTCAACTATTCACATCTGATTTCTCCTTTCTTGGCAACCCCACCTTTGCACATACCTACCTTTATAGGTGTGCATGGAAGGGTTTTGGCTTTGGGTGCTACGAACAAGGCTCCCATCAGCCCATCGAACCACCCAATGATGATAATGCCAATAAATGATATGGATTGGGTTTCCAAGAACCCACTGAGGCTTCCGTAAACCTTTGCTCCAAACCCACCATCGACCAATCTCTTCCAGACTCGCCTATTCTTCCATCCTCACCTACGGAGTCGATGGTTTCCATCCCTCCTAGTTTTTTTTTGCATAAACACCATCTGCTTGGAACCCATAACCTATCAACTCAATGGAATTTCCAGGTCTCTTCCTCTCATTTATCCCAGCATGATAGATGATGAATCGACAACCATCAACACTTTCCACTCCATAGACGACGATGCCATTCTTACCTATATGGGTGCCGATGATTCTTTCATTCAGCACTTCCTCCCTTCTGAAATGTAGGTTATGTTAAATGAATTGACCATTGACAATAACCTTCCATCTTCTGATGTTCCTCACATCTTAAAGATCGGTCAGTCTTTGGACACCCAGAAGCAGATCAACTATACCACATTTCTTTCAGACAATAGCAAGGCCTTTGCTTGGACCTATGGTGACATGCCTGGAATCAACCCTAACATTGTCATCCATAACATTATCACAAACCCAAAGGCTAAGCTTGTTAGGCAAAAGCTTCGCAAAATGCATCCTCGTGTTGCACTTCTTGTCAAAGAGGAGCTTTAGTGTCTTCTCTCTGTCTCTTTCATCCAACCCATTGATTATCCACAGTGGGTGTCTAACATCGTTCCTGTTACCAAAGCAACTGGGGGGATTCGAATCTGCACGGATTATCGCAACCTCAATCTGGCCTGTCCCAAAGATGACTTTCCTCTTCCCAACATTGACCAACTTGTTGATCTCACAGCCGGTCATGAGATGTTATCACTCATGGACGGGTTTTTAGGATATAACCAAATCCTGATTGCACCAAAAGATCAGCACAAGACCACCTTCATCACCCCATGGGGGACTTTTTGCTATCGAGTCATGCCTTTTGGCCTCAAAAATGCGGGCGCCACATATAAACGTGCCATGACTTACATTTTTCACGATCTCCTCCATAAAATCATGGAAGACTATGTGGATGCCCTGCTTGGCAAGTCTAAGCTTCGTCACGACCATTTGACTATCCTCAAGATCATTTTCTCTCACCTTCTTCAGTACAATGTCTGTCTTAACCCCAAGAAATGCGTCTTTGGGGTCCTCTCAGGAAAGCTCCTGGGGTTCATCGTTTCTCTCCGTGGCATCAAGATAGATCCCACCAAAATCCATACTATCCTCGAGATGCCACCTCTAACCAATCTCAAGCAGCTTCGTAGTCTGCAAGGGAAGCTCTAGTCCATCTGCCGCTTCATTTTGCAGCTTTCTAACCGCTGCCAACCCTTTCATCATCTCCTCAAGAAGGACGTCTCCTTTAAATGGGATAAGGACTGTCAAGAGGCATTTGAAGCCCTTAAAAGCTATTTGGTCTCTCCACCAGTCCTCATTCCACCTAAAGATGACCAACCCTTCTACCTCTACATCTCAGCAACCAACCATTCGTTAGGTGCCATGATCGTGCATCGAGACGAGCAACACCGTGAGCAAGCGGTTTACTACATAAGCCGAACACTTGTCGACTATGAAACTCGATATACTCATACCGAGAAACTCTGTTTGGCATTATTCTTTTCCACTACCAAGCTCCGTCACTATCTTCTTAATCATAAAACCTTTGTCATCACTCACACTGACCCTCTTAAATACATGCATTCCAAGCCATACCAAAACCAGCATATGGCTCGTTGGCTCATGCTTCTTGCTAAGTTCGACTTGGAATTTGTCTAGGAAAAATCCATAAAGGGGCAAATAATCGCTGACCAACTAGCAGATGCCCCTCTTCCCGATAATCAACCTTCTCAGTGCAAGTTTCTCGATGAATCTATCGCCACTCTCTCAACTGATGACACATTCTACCAAATGACGATGTTCTTCGACGGCTCCAAATGTCAACTTGGTCGGGGTGCGGGGGTCATCCTCATCCCACATGAGGGTGAGCCCATGCCCCTATCTTTCAAACTCGACTTTGAATGTACCAATAATATGGCTGAATACGAAGCCTTAATTTTGGGACTTCAAACTACCCTTTCTTTAAGCATCAAGACCATCAACATCTTCAGCGACTCACAACTTGTCGTCAATCAAATCAATGGTTCATATCTTTGTAAAAACAAAATTTTACAAAGGTACAAGCACCGTGTTGACACCCTTCTAGCATCTTTCGACCATCACTTATTACAGACTGTCCCTCAATCTATGAATAAGTTTGCTGACACCATGGCTTCCCTCGCCTCGCATATTCCTTCTTCATCATCCTCATCAAGAATTTATGTCATGATACATCGTGTGCCGTTGCCTTCATACATTTCCACTGACATCAACCTCTTCCACACCATAGACTCTAGTTGACAAGATGTATGGTCTAAACAACTTGTGGACTACTTGGCTCATTCTATCATTCCTCCCAACCTCTCTAGCAATTCACGGCGGGCTTTCATCAAGCGCACCGCTCACTATACCATGCTAGGGGGCCTTCTCTATAAAAGAGGTTTCGACAGCCTTCTTCTTCGCTGTTTAAACTCCACTAAAGCCTCTCATGCTGTTAAACAAGCCCATGACGAGATTTGTGGCAGACACTTTAGTGGTAACTCGGTTGCTAAGCGCATCCTTCGCCCAGGTTATTATTGGCCCACTCTTCATCAAGATTGTAGCAATTATGTTCGACATTGCATCAAGTGTCAGCAGCATGCTATCTTGCTTCATCTCCCTAGCCACGCCTTACAAGTTGCTCAAGATTTCTGGCCTTTTTCATAATGGGGCTTAGATCTCATCGGCGAGATTAACCCTCATTCGTCTCTTAATCATCAGTCCATCATCACTGCCACCGAGTATTTCACTAAATGGGTGGAAGCTATTCCTCTCATCTCCACAAAAGCTGACAAAATTGTCGACTTCATCAACACCCACATCATCTGTCGTTTCGGTGTACCTCACAAAATCATCACTGATAACAGAAAGTCATTTAAAAATAAAACTGTCCAGAAACTTTGTGACTCCTTTGGCATTAAACTCAGTTTTTCTTCGCCTTACTACCCACAAGCAAATGGGCAGGCCGAGGCTTCTAACAAAATCTTAACTAAAATTCTCATGAAGGTGGTCAATGACACTGGAAGGGATTGGCACGTTCACATTCCATTTGCTTTGTGGGCTTAATGCACTAGCATCCGAACCTCTACAAGTGCTACCCCTTTCTCTCTAGTGTATGAAATAGAGGCTGTCTTACCTCTCAAAGTATAGATCCCGTCTCTTTGCATTTCTCTGCATGACATTCTTTCTAATGATGACTTTCGTCAAGATCGATTAGCTCAACTTGAGTTACTCGACAAACGTCATCTTGCTGCCCTCAACCATCTCCATGTCTATCAAAATCGCATCAAACGAGCCTACAACAAAAATCTGAGAGAACGAGATTTCAATATCAGAGACCTCATCCTCAAAGAGAACCAACATGTGACCAATATGGAATGGAGTAAATGAGGCAAATTTGCTCCTAATTGGCTCGAACCTTATATCATCATGCACAAGTATGGATCAGGGACTTATCATCTGTCTTCTCTTGAAGGCTGACTAGAACCTGAGCCCCTTAATGCTTTGCATCTGTGACCATTCTACTGTTAATCGAGTACTCGTCCACTTGACATTTAACTTGAGCTCGTCCCTTGAGCAATCCCTATCCTTTTAATCCTCAATCCTTTCCACCCTTTTTCCCTTAACTAATCCTCTATAACCCTTTTTATGACGTATGGATGCTTTGTCCTAATAAAAGGGAGCCCTTGACCTTCTATAGTCTTGTCCATGACTCAACATTCTGTCAAAAATAAATCAAGATGTCAAAATATCCAAGGTCATAAAATCAAATCAAAAAAAGTAGACTACTCCCTCAAAAGACAGCTGTATTATCATTGTTGTAGCTAATAGACTGCTCCCTCGAAGGACAGCTATTCAAAAGCCCTTAAATATATAAAGCAAAATATAGACCACTCCCTCAAAGGATGGCTATGACTAAATCTTGCTACAAACAACACTTTTTTTATAAGCTTCTTGCATCGATCAGCTTCACAAATGACCACCAAGCAAAGTGACATCTCTATGTGGACTTCCCGCATTGATTAGTCTGCTCTCAAAAAAAAAAAATGGGTTATGGACTTGGCTTGTAGTCGTTTCAGGGTCTCCTATCAAAAGGGGCAAAGTTATCACTACTAACAAGGGGTTACCCTATCCTCCTCCTATCATAACACCTGCTCAAGGGACTTCGAGATCACTTTAATGTCAAAGTGATTCGATTACCGCTCTAACACAACTTATGGTCATCGACGTAATGCATGAATGGGGCTTTTTGTTTCTAAAAACCCTCTACTTATGTTATCATTATGGTCTTTGTCAATGAAAGGGCGCTTATGCCTTTTACTTTCTACCTACACTTTGGTCACATTCAACCACATCATTTGTCCAAACAATTCAACTCGACTCTTTTCAAACCACTCACATAGCCTACTCATTCTGGTTTCCATAGACACCAATACACATGGAAACTATCAACCACACAATTTATGTCAAGCATAAACCATTACTTGCTGAAGCATAAATCGACCTGCAATTCATTTTTAGCATACATCCATCAAGAATAGATAGTTGCTAGGGATGAAGAACCCCGACCAATGTTACAGAATACACCATTTGGAAAAGGCTGTAGCATCATCTTCTCCTCATCATTTTAAGCATGTACCCTCAGACATATGGGAAGTGCTACATCATTATCATGACCCAATCAAACACATCAACCACTTCGATCTTTTTTCCTCCCTCTTGGGAGAACTACATTGGCCTGAGGCCCTTCCAACAGGGGCTATGTAGGCAGCAATCAGTTGACATGGGGTCTTATGAGGTTAGCTCGGCCATTCCTTTGTCTATCCACCTCGACCAATGACCATGGAGATCGCGACTATCTCCTTCGACTACGACCACTTCCAAAGTGACTTTGCCTTGGTTGTTTTTGCATGTATGCTACCTCATGAATGGTTAGCAACATTGTGTGCATATTTTTGACCTTCACAAGTATAGGATTGCAAGCCGGTTGATCCCACTACTTGTGACTTTTTCATGTTTCTGGGAGCACTTCCTAAGCTCAAGATACCTGGAACATGACGACCCATTGGAGCTTCAGCTTAGATTGAATCACCCAATCAGCTACGACTATATGATGGGGCCCAGTTACTTCAATTTTGGCACTCCTCAACCCTTGATTTGTGGCACTTTGACCTGACCATCTCGTGAAGTGGTATGCGCGCGCTTACAACTATTGCAGCACTCACACTCACCATCTTCATCCACTCTCTATCAAATCGGCACCCGACTTCAGGTTCCATTCCCTCGACTCCCGCTTTGAGGGGGAATACCTCATCCCATTTAGAACAACCTTATCCCATACTTGGGGCAACCAACTCCTGTTTTTGTCTTGTAATTTGTCTAGAACAACTAACAAGACAAAAAAGGGCAAATGTAGACACCGAAATCGTGTCTAACCCTTGGTCATCCTCCCTCTTGGTCCATTCCTAACCCATTCCTAAACCATGCACTTACTAATTTAAAAATAATAATTTATTATTAATATCCTCCCCTTTGACATATCACCTATAACACCTCGTCTGACACCTCGCCTTGGACTATTTCCCACCCTATGACTCACCCAAGACATATTCTTACTTCTTTCTAACCGCCTAACCAACTCTCATGCGTATTTAGCCCAACCTTCGACAATTCTCCAACAGATCGTGCACTTGGCGGATGGAGAACGGGCTTGGTGGCTCTTTTACTCGTTCTCCACCCGCCGATGTTGGTCAAATGTCGGCTGACACTGGCGGGATCGCCGACGTCGATTTTACTTAAACCAAATTTCTAACCTCTGGCTAATCTAATAAAAAATTGTTAATCTCTGGTGAGCTAATCATGAATCTCGAATCCTCTTCCGGTGAAACAAAGTTCTCGTGTGCTCTTGCTTTCCAGTGTTTTGGCTTCTTGTTTTCTTGTAGGGATCAACATTCTTGACAGCATTTTCTAGGCACTGAGGTCTTGCATCAGACATTTTGCACAGGGATTGCATGATATCTCCATCACTAGTGACAACGAAAACACAGCTCCTGCACCTTTGCCAACTCGTGTCACAGCTAAGTATTTGTACTATTTTTATTTCAGTGTCATTTTAAATATATTAGCATTCTGTCTACTGTCTATTCCAAGCATCCTTGACACAACCTTCCCTGTTCTTATCAGAGAGGCTGAAAAGCCTTCTCTCACCCCTTATTCCCTTTTCTTTGCCTCCGACACCCGTTTAGTCTCTCTTTAGACAAAACCCTCTGTCCAATCAACTCAGCACAAGCTATCAGAGACCTACAGACCATCTTAAGACCAGTCTGATCAACCTGACTAAATTGCTTCTCAGAAAGGCTAAAAGGCCCTTTTCCTACCACTTACCCCTTTTCCTGACAACATACCCTCTGCCTTAGTTCTTACTAAGATTCTATCTATTGTCTTACTATCCTAAACAAACTCCCTGACTCCCAGACAAGACCACAGTTCATCTTGCAGACCAAAAACTAGACTTGTAACCCATCCCTGGCCATTACCCCGACCGACCTCGACCATTTCCCCTACCGACATCGGCATCCTAACCGACGTCGGTGACATCTCTTGACCGACGCTGACAATACCACCGACGTCGGCGAATGTGCTTTTCAAGTACGCATTTGCTTTTAGTTTTTTCTTTTCAGTCTTTTATTATTTCTCATTTTTGTCTCTGTCATATTCTATTTTAGCAGTGGACTGTCATCCTCCAAGAAGCCTTAGCGCTTCTAGGACCAAGCTTTTGCTTGGCAGTCCACCCTTTTGTTAGCTAACATTTTTCGTGTTTTAGTGTCTTTCTCTTTCAGGTGTCATCCTCCACAACCAAAAAGGAGTTCTCACTATCGTCTAGATAACGGTGCGCACGACTACATCCAGGTACACACAAGCCTTAGACTATTCTTCTTAGTTTCTTATTTCTCTCTTTAAATGTAGAAAGTGAAAATAGCATAGAAACACAAGGGGCATGTTTAAATATTGCACAATTTAAGGGATGTGACTTATTCAAATATCCACAAAGCATATAATGACATATTCAAATGTCCATATACAACAAACTTGTGACATTTTCAAATGTCACAATAGAAAAATAAAGGCATGGGGGTTGTAAATAATGGAGCATATTCAAATGCTCAAAAAAACAAGACAAGAGCAAGCAAGGCAAAACACTCAAGAAAGTACAAATAGAAAAAACATAGAATCAAAATCAACCAACATAAGCATATTATATTAGTCCTTGGATATATGTGTTAGCAAAAAACATTAATTACATAGTATATCAAGCACAGTGAAAAAGATATAAGCATAGATAAAGGCATATGTAAGTACATAAGCTTAAACATGATAATGGAAAGTGATCATATAATAATATAACTTAGGTATATCATGATAAAAGAAAGTAGATGCCCTCAATGTACTAACGAAGTGAGTAGAGGGAAGGCCCAACATTTGTATGTGCATATATCATGTGCTTGAGTAGAGGGAAGGCCCAACATTTGTATGTGCATATATCATCTACTTGTATCACACTCAAAAGATGTGTGAAACATATGTGTATATATAGAAAGAAATGATATGTTATCTACCAACATGGAACCAACAACATAAATGCCAAGGAGCTAATAAAACATGAAAATGATGAAGTTATTTTTTATTTTTTAATTTTTTAACTTTTTTTGGTGTTTTTGGAATATGTAATTTTTTGAACCTTATGTTGGATCATATACCTTATTTGTAACATGGTTGGATAGCTAAAAATGGTGCATGGCATGTTTCTCCTCATGATTTAATTGTGGAGTATAAGATTAATTACTATCATGTGGTTTATGAATCAATTTTTTCTCATGAGAGAAGGTGATACCTTATTGATTTTGGTCAATTTTTGCTTTCATCTGGTATAACCAAAGGGCTCCTATTATGAATGCATATTGATATTTTTGTGGCATAACCCAAACTCTTATTTGAATCACTTTAGGACCACAAGCAATTGGTATCATTGTGTTTCCCAAGGAGTCTTTCCAAGATCCTTTGTGTTATGAGACTTTCAGATCAAATTCAAGTTGTTGTAAACATGTTACATTGTAACCAGTTTTTGCTTGTGTATGATCAACGTGGTTATGCCAAAATTAAGCACGCCCCATGAATAATGTAATTCTTATATTTTATGGCATGGATGCTTTTTGATTTGTGCAACTTGAGGTGTTTTTTGTGGATGTGTATCTTGTATTGGTCCCATATTTAGTAATGATAGTAAAACACCCATATGGATGTGAGGAATGCCACATGTTTACTCATAGTGCTCATTCAGTTATTCATCTTCCTCATTTATATGAGGAATAAAACTTTTGTATTTGGAATAAGAGATGCTAAGTTTATTTGAATGCATGATTATGAAAGACATGTATCTATTTACATCTGAGTATAAGTATATAAATGATTCATATTGTTTATATAATGTTCTTTCCCTTAATGGGGAAAGAAGACCTCTACTAAAGATGAATTTCAATTCTAAATCTAAGGGTTTAAATGCTGAGGATTATGATATAATTTTAAATATAATAGCATAATCTTGAAGGGATTTATCATTATGTTGTTTGAAATCATGTAAATGTTATAACGTAAGTCTAGGCACCTTGTGTATGTTGAAACCCAAAAATAATACATCCTCTAATTATGAAAAAGTAGATGACGAACCTTTAGGTACGCTATACAACCAATTGTGAGCTTCATAAGCGATACTCATATGAAATGAATTTATCAATAGTTTGTCATCTTTAACCCATTGACCAAAAGAATGTACATATTTCATCATGTGATCAAAAGGATATTTATGATGACCAAAAATTGGTAATTATTGTAGTTTAAAACCTTGTAGATAAGGATACTAAAGTATACATTGTGTAACCAATTGATTATAGAATGAGGTAATATTTGTATTAGCATTATGGTAGGCTATTTTTATTTGAAGTATATATACTTGTCTTTGAAGTTCTCCATTGACACTCATTATGGACATTATATCATCACTAGTAATGGTGATATTTGGAAAAGGTGTTATCATTGGTTCTAATCTGCCATCCATTTTGAAAGTAGGCATATTGGTACTATCATTTGCATGAATAACAAATACAAGCTCAGAATCATTAAATTTAGGATATGTTGTCAATGGTATTGGATATTTAAATGTTGTAACTTTTAGCCTATCTTTTGATTATTCATCTACCTTTGGCAATGATATAGCAATTGTAAATTTAGATGTATTTGGTAAAGGCACTTATTTTTATATAAGGAACTTTTTCATGAATGAACCTTTTGGAAGATAAAAATCCTTTTGTTTAGAAACCTCAGTTGATTTCAACAGGAGTGCATTTTTTGGAATATTAGTTTTCCACTTTAAGTTTAAAATGCACGCTTCTTCGTGGCATCTTAATGCTATTTGGTAAAGAGTCTTTGATTTCTTTATTTACCTTTTGAAAAATTCAATATCAAATGAAGGAATAAAAACATCATCACCTTTAATTAGGGGGATATTTTTTTAAAATTTTGGAAGTGTGGGATTTTGAATCAATGCATTTGAAGAAACATTCCCTTTTTTAGTATTTTGTAGATCAACGATGATGTTATTGTGCATTTGGTAAAAATTTTCCTGGTCATACTATGGAATATTTTCTCATATGAATAAAATGTGGATACAAGATATGAAGGAAAAGTTTTTCTATATTTTTTAATGTCGTTCAACTCAGGTCTTAGAATAGTGGTGGTGTGGACTTGGTTAGAGGGATGGTAGCTACCACCATTCAAATATTTGAAACAACATGCTTGTGCATTTGGAAGAAGGAAACAATGGTAAATTTTCACTCCTTCCTTGATAGAAAGTTGGATAGTTTCATAATCATAGTCATCAAAACAATCAATATCCACACTGAAGGAAATAAAGGAAAGAAAATTTAGGGGAAAAAATGTAAAGAGCATCAAATATAGAATACTTATGTGATAATAAAACTCATAGGTCGGGTTCACCAAATGTTTAACCCGAAATTTAGATATGTGGGGTATCTAGGGTTAAGAAGATAGAAATGATTAAGCACAAGGATGATAAATAGATCTATAGTAGGCCAATTAAATTTTAAACTCAGATAAATAATATTATGAATTTAAATACTAAACTATGCTAAAAATATAAAGTACAACTATTGATTAAAATTGTGATAAATTAGAAATAATAATACTTAGATGGTTTACAGTGTGCATGTAGTTATAGGCTAAAATAGGCTAGAAGTAGACTAGATCATAATCTTGGATCAGTTGTCACATCCTAAAATTTTAAATTTTGTGGCCTCAAACACTTACGTCAAATTTGGATAGTTACATTGACACAAGCATCTAATATGGATGAAGGTGTCCTATACATAATACTAATTGGATATGAATACAACCAATTAGAGACTTTTGGGTTTTTTATCACTTTTTTTTTATGTATACAAGTTGTACACATAGGTTATCACTCTTCATCAAATGATCAAAATCTTAGCTTCCTCACTTTTTGAGTGATTGTGAGAAAAATAGGTTAGTGGGCTCATAGTGTCGAATTTCCCCAAGGACCCCTCTATCAATGGGTGCTACCTATATATCCAAGACTCTGAACAGTTCCTAATACTTACGTAGTTCTCCCCTGTGTGTTGGATTTTATGAGCATAAGAATGACATATGTGATAAGCAATTGCATACAATGACCTAGCTTGTAACTTAGAAAATATGGCTCATGGGTTGTTCCTTCAGTACTTCAGACCTATGGATACTTATGACTGATATAGAAATAAAAATGAATGGGTTAGTTTTTTCTCACTTAAATGCTTGATTTATAGTTATTTTGTTGCTCTGTATGTGAGAGGTATGAATTTTCTAGGTGAGGAATGAATGAGGGTTGATATTATGTATATACCAACCCCTTTTAAACATATCTCACACTAAAGCACTTAGGCTAGCCATAAAGATATGTTACATTTGAAAATTGGATGACTTTTGGGCACTAGACACTTAGTTGGAAAATGGACACCTACATCAATGTAGGCATCTAATTGAGATGCAAGTGTCTAGGAAGATAAAAAATAGGTATAGGTCCAAAGCTAGTAGAGAAGGATAATTATCAAGTTTAGAGCATTTTTCACGATATAAAAAGCTTGGTCATCAGAATAACATATGGTTATACTAAGAGATAAGCAATTTGGCACAAAGAGATAGTAGATGCAAGCCTTTCAACACTGGGAAGGTCTTATAACTAAAGGGTGTAGCCATGATAGGTATTTTCCAAGTGTACAAGAATGAGGTGTTATATAATCTAGATTTAGTATCTACAATATTAATTTTCTAGCCATCATTTTCATAGTATTGTTCACATTATAATAAGTCATCATAAAATGGGTAACATCTATATTGGAATGAGACATGTCTACATAAGACATAAATTCTTATTCATTATTAATAAGGATAGTAAGACATAAACATGAAGCACTATCATAATTGCATGAAACCCTAACATGTTTTGAAATATATTATTGTAGATGTTTAAATCTAGATTTATACATGTTAAAATAGGTTTATACACTTGACAAATATCACTCAATTCTCTACCCTTCAGTTCTTCACCTCCATTATAGCTAATAGGTTTGCATTTTCCATCTCACTAGGCCTAAATTATTATCTTTTAGTTTGACTTTAGTATTTTGATTATCTAGATCACATGTATCCCATAGTGCACTTAAATTTTGATAAATACCCTTCACTACTAGTTATAAATCTCTAATAACCTTCTATCTTCCTAAGTAGTTATGTTCAGACTCAGACAGTAATGTCAACGCTATTGTTCATTCTCCAATGAAAGTGTTTGTGCCTTCTAAACACTCAAAATTACAAATCTTTTGATATGTATAGGTCAGCCTATTATGTTTCATTAACCCTTCTATGAGAAACTTTTCAAAAGAGGTGGTATAATACACGTTAAATCCAACTCGTTATTCATCTAGAAAATACCAATCAAGCACCTATTCAAATTCATTTAATCAATTGCATAATTAATTTATACTACCTATTATTCCCTATTTATATATTAGTCATAGGATAAGGATGAAACATTCAAAAATATCTCATGAGTATTATTTGTCAAGTTATAAGATAGATCATTACATGCACTTGCATATATCATTCTACACCATTGTTCGCACACAAGACAACACATAGGGGAGAACTACATATGTCTAAGGCCCTCTTTGAAGTATTGGCTATGTAGACAATGCTCATTAATAATAGGGTCCTTAAAGTTATTGGGAATATCATATTTAAGTGCTCACATTATATGTTCATATGAATAGTTAAATATATTATGATAATAAATATTAATGTGAAAGAGTAATTTGTGAGAACAACTCACATAGATAGACTTAGTTGAGATATCTTTGTGACATGTGAGATATTATAGGAGACTAGTTAGAGAGATATTAGTGTGTGTAGATTGTTGTTGACTCCTTTGTAGTAAGAAAAGAATACATTGTTTGTTTTTAATATTTGCATCATGAATGAATTTAATAATATTGAATAGAATTTTTATTGTTATACATTTTATGTTCATCTCTACCAAAAATAATATTTGGTATCAGAGCAGGAGGATATTTTGATGGATCATTGATTTATTTATAGGGCTAGTCATAGTTTTTTATCAGCCTAGCAAAAGTAGTTATTCCTCGATGAATTTTGTGTGTACTAGTATAAGTATTTTTTTTTGTTTATGAAAAGTGTTTTCAAAGGAGAGTAGCATGGCAAATCATATTTATGTCTTGAGAATTCATTCTACATTTACCTAGATGTATGACATTTAGAATTTGAGGATTTGGAATTTAGAATTTTGTAATTTGATCATGATATATATCAACATATGGCATCTTTAGTTATTCCTTATCACATATACCATGATCATCCTTACCATTCTCAAATAGTGTGCAATTAGATTTGCATTATACAGTCTATGTTGGCTTTGTTATAACGTTACAAACCTACTAATTTAGAACCAACTCATGTTGAACCAATATATCATGTATGTGTTCCCTCAAACCTATTAATTTACTATCAACTACATGTGATGTCTCAAAATTATGTTACATTCATTAACATCCTAAATAAATTTCATAATATAAATCATTTCTATCTAAACATCTAAGTGCTTAAATGGTTCTTTGATAATCTTGCATTATGATTATTTGCCATCATATCTACATATTTGTTCCTATTGTACGTTCAATGTCTTCTTTCTCAAATTTCCATTCATGTTAAAATCTAAGAATATGTGTCTTTTTCTAAGTCTTCATTCATTCATCATCTTACAAAGGCCACATGCATATATATTTCCTAATCATGCTTTGACATAATTATTTTGAGGAGGTTAAGTTTATATAGCTATCTGACATAGTACAATACAGTAGGTTAATTTTTAGCTAAAATTTTGAAGTTTTATAGAAGTTAAAAAGTCATTTCTCAATAGATATCTAGGTTGAAATATTAAATATAGATGAAAGTTATATTAGATTTCAATAAATGGTCCTAGTTTAAATAGTCAATAGTATAATCTTTTAATTGTTTAAGTATAGAAAAATATATGTTTAAGAGTCATTTATTATTATCATTTTGTCAAAATTAAAAGTCAAGTCATTTTATATTGTAAAAATTTCAAATCTTGGGGCAGTATATTTTCATTGTATATGGATGCATTTTTAGGTAAACTCGACATCCGATGTGTATGTCAAGATTAAGGGGGAATATTTTCTCTTACAAATGATATGTAGCTAAACCTCAAAACCAAACTTATTAATTAAGAAGTGAAATATAAGAAGATGGAGGCAATGGAGGTTGGAGGACATTCAATGTCCTCTCATTAGTCACTAGCTATAGGGCCACACAATGTATTAGTGGTAAATAAATTACACAAAAATAACTATATTGAGGATGATCACCAGTGGCAATAGATAATATCTATGTTGTGCAAAATTGAGTGGTAGAAATCACATACAAAATTAATAGAAGAGATGATGAGCAATTAATCCTCAATTTTTTTAGGTTTACTATTTTGTGTGATATAATAAGTGAGCAAATCCAAATGTAATCCCCTAATGTAAAAATGTAATGGAGTATTGAACCAAAGAGTGCTATAAAATCATGACACTTGTATGTAGGTTGTTGGTTAGAGACTTTATAAAATCATCTTTATAGGTTGTTGGTTGGAGACTTTATAAAACTATATTTATAGGTTTTTGGTTAGAGCCTTTGTAAAACCATTTTTGTAGGTTATTAGTTGTCCTATAAAACCTTCTGGATGTTTAGGTTGTTGATGTAAGATTTTTTAAAACCATCAGTGTACAGGTGTGGAGGATGAACATAAGTTTGGGTCCCTATTCATACCCAGGTGCTTTTTATAACCATTCATGAAAGCTACTTGTGAGAATATAATTTTGGAGAATTATGTAATAACGCACATAGATCAAGATCATGAGCAACTAAAGCCAACACGTTGCAATTCTAGAGTGAGAAGTTTTCCATCATATTCAAATTGGGGGGGATGTTAGTAATATCATAGTTTAGTTCTCACATTATATATTTTTATGGGTAGTTAAATATATTGTGATAATAAATAATATTGTGAGAGAGTGAGTTGCGAGAAAAGCTCACGTAGATAGACTTAGTCGAGATATCTTAGAGATATGTGAGATATTATAGGAGACTTGTTTGAGAGGTATTAGTGTGTGTAGATTGGTGTTGACTTCTTTTTAGTAGGAGAAGAATACACTTTATTTTTAATGTTTGTATCCTGAATGAATTTAATAATATATATGAGAGTTTTTATTGTTATACATTTTATGTCTGGATCTACCAAAAATAAGAGAGGTCAGCTCAAATTCATGATTCCACTAGTTCCTATTTGGAAAGGTGACAAGACCTAATAGAGGGATCTAGAGTTTGAGATATATTATGATATTGAGAGCCTATGCACATGATCTGAACACATAATCTAAAAAGTGATAAAAAAAACCCAAAAAGACCCAAATAAAATTTCAGTCAATAATCAATACTCTATACAAGACATATGCATTGAAGCATAGACAATAGCATTGACATAAGTGTCTACAGGACAACACAAGTTTTTGTGTTGGCATAAAGCTAATTTTTAGAATTTGGTGACTGAATCAAAATCTTCATACATTCTCTTTCTACACCTACATTACTCATATTTGCCTACGTGTATGTGTGTAAGCTAAATACAATTTCTCATTCATATTGTTATTATCAAAATATTGAATGTTTCACTTTATATATTTGTCATATACTTAGATTTAGTATTTATTATTATAATATCAGTAGAATCTAAATTCATTAATTAACCTATTTTTAGAGTAGTTTGCTCCTTGATTTTGATTAGGCTACTCTTTCATTGTTAATCCTTATTTCAAAAAACGGTTAAACATTTGGTGAGTTCGACCTCTGAGTCTTTCTAATTTCAATCCTACTGTGCCCTAGGGTTTTTCACTTTTCGAGTCTCAAAATTTTTAAAATCTATTTAAAAAAAGGTTATTTCAAAGTTTAAAGGAATAAGTTATGATTAACAAAATGAACACATATAGTAATTTTTCCTCTATCAAATACATAATGATAATCCTTGATTGTTGTATTTAATACATTGTTATATTACTCCAAATCATAATAAGGTCAAAAGCATTATAGATCTAACACAAGTGTATTTTTGTATAACCCTCATTGTCATAATTTGCATATTTATTACCTATTACTAATAAGCATCAAAGGGAGTGCATGAAATAAGTATCATTTGCATATACTATTATAAATAACTCCAATGAGGTCATTAATAAGATTTCACTCTTTGACTTATTACATAAGTATTCTCGATACAAAAATATTTTATTGGAAGCATTATGCATGACAATCTTGCCAAGCAATGTAGAGCCACCATCTATAGCCTCTATGTTAAATTCTATCAAATGGATATAACATAATATTTCTTTAAAAAAAGAAGATTTACCAACCAACATATTATTGATAATTATTTTCCCTTATGTATCTAAACATGTGTTCATAATAAGATAGTTAAGAGGGTACTTGTGGATAATGGTTTAAGACTTAATATTTGTAATATATCTTTCCTTTCATTACCTAACATTGAGGCCAAAGATTTAGAATCCTCTCATATGAGTATTAAGGTATTTAATAACATCTCATGAAAGGTTTTGGGATAAAATACATTTCATATTACCGTGAGACCTTGTACCTTACCTACTTTATGTCAAGTTATGCCAAATGATTTAAATTACAACATACTTTTGGGATGTCCTTGGATACATGAGATGTATGTGGTCTCATATAATTTGCATGTATGTTTAAAATTCAACAATCAAGGGTTTATTACACATGTCTAATGGATACAAATCCATTCAAACTTTTTGTGATCCTCCATTCAAAAAATACTTACATACCACATTCACACAAGAGCACACTTGGTCAAATAGTGAAGGGTTGAGAAGCCTGCTCAAAGGAAATCAATCTCCAAGTGGGAGATTGTTATGTTGTGGATATTATTTCCACATTACAATGTATTTCAATATTTAAATGTCTTAGAATTTTTAATGTGCAATTAAATCCCAAAAAGTGTGTTTTGGGGGTATCTTCTAAAAAACGTTTGGGTTATATTATTTCTCAACATGGTATTGAATGTTATCTAAAAAACTAAAAGCCATTGTTGGGAAGCGTCCAATAACTAACTTAAAGTAGTTTAAATTTTTATAAGGTATAATTCAAGCAATTGATCATTTTATTGCTTAAATGGCTGATAAAACTATACCTTTTACATGTTTACTAAAGAAAGATACCACATTTTCTTAGGACAATGTGTGCTAGTAGAGTTTTGATGCAATTAAAGAATATTCGGCAAATCTACCAATGTTAATACCACCATAGGCCATTGATTCTTTATATTTCAACAAATCACAAGGCCTTGGGGGGATTATTAGCAAAATATGATAATAATCACAAGGAATGAATAATTTATTAAATTAATCATCAGTTGGTTAGTTATAAATGTCAATATTTTACAATGGAGAAATCATGTTTGGCATTACTCTTTGCAACATAAAAAATATGACACTACATGCTAAATAATGAGATTCATGTTATCATAAAAGAGGACCCATTAAATTTTCTCATGAATAAAACTCATATTGCAAAAAGAATATAAAAATGGGTAATGCAACTCACATAATTTTATTTAAAACTTATATCTCAAAAATTGATAAAAGGTCAAGTTATTGTGGATCAACTAGTTGTAACTCCATTATCTAATCATTTTCAAATGACTGAGGCTTTTCATGATGAGGTAGAAACTTATCATGTATCACATAACACATAGACTATGTTTTTCAATAAATCTAGATGTATAACAAGTGTCGATTCAAGTATCATTTTCCATACTTTTGAGGAAGAATCTATGCCATTTTTTTTATCAAATGGGTTTTTCATGCACCAATAATATATTAGAATACAAATCCACGATAACTAATTTGTATATTGCATAAAAAAATCATGTCAAGCATATTCAAGGTTATGATGACTCTTAGTTGTTAATCGAATTACAAGTCATTATCAAACAAAGGAAGAGAATTTGATTCCATACAAAGAAATGATAGATAGATTAAAATAAACATTTAACACATTTGATATTTAAATTATCCCATGTAAGGATAATCATCATGTTGATGCAATGGCCAATGTGCGTCACTAATGCCTCTAAATATTAATGATGTTACATAAATTTTGAAATATGATAATTACATCAACCTTCAATTATGCCAGATAAAATGGATGTTTTAACAGTTCTTCTAATCACATGTAGTATAGTAAATATAAAATGATATAGCGATGTATACAATTTACTATACCAAACATTTACACAAGACCATTTTACACGAAATGAAAAGCATAGACTACAATGGGAAGCACTTTGTTATGTTATTATTGGGAATGTCTTGTTCAAAAGAGGTTTCGATGGGAAATTACTTCAATGTCTAAATAAGGAAAAAGTACAAACTATTCTTCTAGAGATGCATGATAGTGAGTGTGGGGGAAACGTCACTAGAAAAATAATGTCCTATAAATATTATGACATTGTTACTATTGGCCCACAATGAAATAAGAATGTATAAAACATGTTGAATTATGTGTCGAATGTCAAAAATATAGTAATTTAAATCAAGCACCATCTCATGAGTTATAGGTGACTGTTTCACCAAGGCCACTCTTCCTTTGGGGATTTTATTTGATTGAGAAACATTAATATGGTATCAACAGTAGGCCACAAATTCATCATTACAATCACTAAATATTTTACCAAATGGGTAGAAGCAAATCCACTTGAGTTCACCACTAGAGATAACATATGCTTCTTTTTTATGATAAATATTATTTTCAGGTTTGGTTTACCTTCAGTGATGAGTAAAAATAATGGGTCATCATTTAAGAATAAAATAGTGAACCATTTTTGTAATAAATATAAAATCAGGCATATCTTCACTATAGGTAATGGTCAGGCAGAAGTGACTAACAAGATTATTATTAAGATACTAGGATAAAATTTGAAAGATACAATGTTGATTGGCATTAGTATATAGTTTATGCCTTATGGTTATACCATACTAGTGTTTGTATCTCTACTCGGTCCACACCTTATTCTTTGGTTTATGGTATAGATCAGTTTTACCAATTGAGCTTGAATCCCATTTTTACGAGTTCCTCTCAAGGATATTATCCAAGACTATGCATATTGTGAAAAAATGATTATATTAGTTGTAATAGTTAAGTGAAAAACACATGGCTCTATGTGATAACATAGTGGACAAAAATGTAACAGTAAAAAATGTAGCAGTAAAAATGTAGTATGACAAAAACATCGTGAGGATAAAACATAGCAAGGAAAAATATAACAGTATTGGTAATGTCATAAAAATGTCACAAAGAGCATAAGTGACATTTTAGTGATTATCACATTGTTTATTTGTTGTCTAATTCATTTTGTTGATAGTAGTTAACATTTCATGGTGGAAAAGTAATGCACCAAATTGACAAGCAAAATAACAGAGGAAAATGTGATTTCATGATTTTGGAACTTTAGTTGAAAGTTATGTCATCTTCGTGACATTACTAATACTGCTAAATTTTTTCCTCGCTACATTTTGTCCTCGTGATATTTTGTCATACTACATTTTTGTCATGCTACATTTTTATGGATAAGTTATTGACTGTTACATTATTTACCGCTACTTTTTTCTAGGATGCTAAACACACACATGCTATTGAACATTTACAAGTTTATTAGGATCGCGTTAAGCATGTATATAATAAGAAGGTTTGACCACATGAGTTTAATGTGGGTGATTTGGTACTAAAATAAAATCAAAAGAATACCAATGTAGAAAGAGAGAAAAAAAGGAAGTTCAAACCAAATTGGCCAGGCCTATTTATAGTTATAGAAAAGTTGGGCAAAGGTGTATACCACTTGGCTACAATAGATGAAAAACTCTTCAGGAGCCAAATGAAAATTATTCACTTCCACAAATATTACACACAAAATTTAAAATGTGTTAAGTATAAAATGTAATAAATTATTACACCAAAACCTCAAGACATTACTAAATCTTCACATCAGGATCATAACATCCCACCACGCTTCTAAAGCCTAGACTATTAGCTAGATTTTGCACCTGTACAAAGATCCCCTACATGTATGAGCCCTAGATGAACATTGCAATGTTGGTGTATCCACTTACTCTATTACTTGAACCCAGGTGGAGGCTTTGATACCAAATGTACGACTCAAGTTCTAGATACAGAAAGGCCATGACCACCACTTACGAATATGGAGACTAATGTAAATAAAATAGATTTTCAACTTGAGTGATCAATATGAGTAGATCATTACCATCAACCTTGTACAAGCCCACTTTTGGCAACATCAGCTTCAGACTTAGATTGTAGTGTGATTGTTTGAAGGAGGAGAACCAAACTAGAGTGGTAGAGGGTTATTTTATAAGGATTAAACTTTAAAGTTAGACAATTACCCAATTAATTGTTGTAATTGATTCACAAGCCATGCAGGTCCCCTCTCATCCTTGTGATGTCCCCTTTAACCATATCAAGATCATATTTTCACACCATGCCATTTAACTTTGACTAAATTTGTTGAACCACTTCTGACACACATGGATCAAAAGTTCTAGATTCCATGTCCTCCTTTTGAGGAATTTTAGGAGTTTCCTTCCCTTTCTCACATCCATGAGTGTTAGGACTAGGAATACACAAACCCTAGGAGGGTTTCAACACCTAAAAAGGTGTATCAACACATGAGACCATTATGATTACCTCACCAAGACAAATCCAATGAGTGCTAATATGCACAAGGGTGAAAATTTTTGACCCAAAAAGTGTACCAATAGAATATACCATTATGATCATCCTTCAAAGACAAATCCAACAACTACTAATTTGTACAAGGTTAAAAAATTTCCACTCTTTTTTACTATTTTTTTCAAAAAAATACTTCGAACAATATTGCAGCTAGATGTGAAATAATATGACCTAAGTACTCCACCTCTCAAATGCCAAAAGCACATTTATAAAGTTGGCATAAAGTTGATGTTTTTATAGAACTAAGAGTACTTGTTTAAATGGTCTTCCCAATTTTTGATGTAAATGACAATGTCATAAAAAACACCCACATAAACTTTCTCAAAAATATCCTAAAATCAATATTCATCAAACTCTAAAATGTAGGTGGTGCATTTGTGAGGCCAAAAGGCATGACCATAAACTCATAATGGCCTTCATGAGTTCGGAAAGTTGTTTTAGATATGTCATATTCACAAATTTAAATTTGATGATATCTAGAGTGAAGAAACCATTTGGTAAAAAAAACAACACCATGCAATTAATTTAGCAAATCATCAATTACTAGTATAGGAAACTTATCTTTGATGGTGTACTTGTTGAGCTCCCTATAGTATGGGCACATCCTCCAAGTGCCATCCTTATCCTACACTATGACCACTAGGGATGAATATTCACTTTAGTTGTGTCAGATGATTCCTACCTCCAACATCTCATATACCATTACCATCTTTTCAATTTCACTCTTTTGGCATAGGGATACCTATAGGGCCTAATGTTGGGTGTTGTACTTTTGAGAAGAAGTCTAACAGCATGATCATGCACTTGAATTGGTAAAAGTCTTTTTAGCCTATCACCAAAAAAAACATAATGGTCATCCAACACCATTTATAAATCATGATGGGTAGACTCCTTAGTTGGATGAACCTCAATGGAAAAAAAAAACCACAAATTCTTTAGCACCTTTTCTAAGAAGTTTTGTCATTTGATGGGAACTAACTAGTTGGGGAGATTTAGCACGTAATCCATGCAGTTCAAATGTCATACCTTCTAAATTGAAGCACATGAATAGTTCTTATAAATTCATCTCATTAGTTCCCAAAGTGGTAAGCCATTACACTTCTAGAACAATGTTAGACCCTCTCATAGGAATAACAAAAATAAGATAATCTAACATGTAATATCCCATAGTAAGGTTAATACTATGGAATTTTATCGAATCATTGATGATAATCATGAACTAAAATTCTAGATTTGGAAAATTAAATAGTTCCAACAAGTAGCCAACTTATCATTTATGAACTTATGCATACTCCCAGATTTAATCATCATAATCACCTTCTATTTCTTCAGGAAACCCACCACATGAAGAGTTTGAAGAGTACTAATACCTGAAAGTGCATGATAGGAAATAGTAGGTTGAGAACCTTTAGATTTATCCTTGGGTTTTTCCAAAACTACATAGAAGGCCTCATCATATTCTTCATCCTCATTGGTGCCTTCGATTTGAAACAACTTCTTTCCATCATAACAATGTCCCTTGCTCCATTTGTTATCATAGCCAAAACACAAACCTTTTGCATGCTTCTCCTCAATTAGTTAAGGGGTCGATTTGGTAGGCTAAGGGAAGAATGTTGTTGGGAAAGTACATTCACGAGTATTAGTAAAAGGTATTCATTTGATAATCTCTTTTTTCTCTACCATGCATGCCCTTGAAATGGATTCAAATACTAAATTGAGATTAAACATGTGAACCTCCGATTGGATGTTATCTTTGAGGCCACCCAAAAATAAGTTAGTTAGATTTTATTTAGTGATGTTCACCATACGTAAAGAGAGATTTTGAAATTGATGAATATAATACTTTATAGTCCCTATTTGATGTAATTTGGCTAGCTGGATGAAGTAGTTTTCTAATACATTGTTGTGATAGTGGAGCTATATCTCCTCAAAAAATAAAAACCAAGAAATTGGGAGATCCTACTTTTTCTTTTGAGCACACAACCATCAATACCAAATGAATGACTCGGGTTCCATTTACATAGAGACCATGACCACCTTTTGTGATGATGTATTCTGATGTAGATAAAATAACTTTACAATTTGATTGATCATTGTGAGTGGATCATTGCCATCAAACTTGTGCAAGTCCACTTTTGGCAACATTGAATTTGAACCTAGATTAGAAATGTGATTGTTTGAATGAAGAGAACCAAAATGGACTGGTGGAGGGTTATTTTACAAGGACTGAGCTATAAAGTTAGATAATTTCCTAGTTAACTTTTGTAATTGATCTTGCAAGCCATTCAGGTCCCCTTTCATCCCCATGATGTACCCTTTAAACGCATTGAGATCATCTTTTCGCACTGTCATGTAATTGTGATTGAAGTTGTTAAACTACCTTCAATATACATGGATCAAAAGTTCTAGACTCCATGTCATTCTTGTGAGTATTTTTAGGAATTTCTTTCTCTTTCCCACATCTATGAGTGTTAGGATCAACCATGCATAAACCCTAGGAAGGGTTCAACCTCAAAAAAAGTGTATTAGTAGATGTGACTATTGTGATCACCTCATCAAGATAAATCCAATAACTGCTAATGTGCATAAGGGTGAAAATTTTTGGCCTAAAAACTATACTAGAAAATATATCATTGCAATTGTCTCATAGAGATGAAACCAATGACTGATAATTTGTACCAGGTTAAAAAACTCTATAATCTTATTTTTACTATTTGTTTTCAAAAAAGCACTTCGAACAATTTTTAATGATAAAAAAATTAAATTCTTCCTAGGTCATAAGTTATGCTTTTTAATCCTTTAGCTCACACGATATGCGCAACACCATATCTAAAAAAAAAGGTATCACATAAACTTGCCCAAATCAAAGCTCTCATACCACTTGTAATGAAATTACTTAGATGATCACACAATAAAATAACATATTACAGGAATAAGAGTAGAATATATAGATCCACAATAATAATTGATATAAGATCAAAATTATTGATAAATATAATTGAGCCACTTCGAGGGGTAACCTACACAACAATGCAATGAGAGCAAAATTCATATTATGATGATCAAACACTAACCACTACCTCCTATATATACTCTACTTAGCCATAGTTATTCCATATGTCAACCTTAATAAGAATAGAGAGAAATGTTATAAGATAATATAAGAGGTATGTAGGCCACAATTTGGCCACACATATACCTTGACATGCCATAGGTTAAGGGTATAAAAAAAATATCATCATACTGCATATGTTATCCTTATTTATTATCCTTACATGGGACACTTTCAATATCATAATGATGATAGGTAATGTGTGTTTCTATATACACACATATGTTACATAGGTAATTAAGTGTGATACAAGCATACATGAGATCCATGATACATGCACATGTAGAAGTCAAAATTTTCTTTTTCCCATGTGACATACTATGTTGGGAGCACATTGCTTCTATATGATCATGATTGACATAGGTTATATTATTTTATGATCATTTTCAACATCATATTGAGCATATGTACTAAAATTTACACATGCCTATACTCATGTTGTTATCTTACATGTTATCTTACATGGTGTAATATGACATGTTTTCCTACGTGACATTTTGATAACATATGTTTCAAGGACTAATATGACATGTTTATGCTAGTTACTTTTATTTCATTTACTTCATCTCTTCACATGGCTTATTGGGCTTTACTTCTTGTTTGCTTCTTTATCTTGTTTTTGGAACATTTGAACATGTTATTTACTTATTTACCACAATGCCCTGAATATTTCTTGTTTCTTTTGTGTGTGTACATTTGTATATGTCCTCCCCTTGAGTGTGTGTATTTAAATATGCCCCTTGTTTATGATCTCCTTAGGCCTATCTATTCATGACATTTGAGTACTCTTGCATGTGTGATTTATTTTTTGTTGAGCTTGTTATCTTATAGACATTTCCATGATCCATATCATGCATCTTAGGGCTTGTTATGTATGCATGTTGTGAGCTTCATTGATATATCTACTTCGACATGATACTATTATATGTTTATTATTACGTGATTCACATAAATACAACATAGTTGTCTTATCTTTTTGAGATAAGGTGACTATCACTTTTTCATTCCCCTCACCTTGAAAGGGGGGCATATTAGTGAGGGAATGTCATAGAGACATGATTTCACATACATACAGTTGACAAAATTGGAAAATTTTGATTCAGTTTACATGATTCGGATTTACACTTGGGACAAAATTATATATATTTGGCACTGATTTGGGATGAAGTTTTTTAACTTGTGATACATATTTTATAAATCAAAGGTTACATTTTGATAGATACTTGAGATTGAGACACATTTGAAGTGTATATGTCATGCAAATGCACCAAATTATAGATACATTATTCACATTATACCAATATTTATACATTGACCCTATCAAGATGCAATAATTGAGCTTTTATTTATTAAAATAATTGGCTTATTTGATTAGTGCAATCAAGATTCAACACCATCATTGGACTTTGCATTATTTTCTATTATTACTAGTTGATATGGTTATACCATTTGACTTAGGTGATATTGGTTAGATTATGATACACGAGAGTTATGAAATTAATATTTTGAACTCTTGATAGACTTGGCATAACTCACCTTTATATCGGATTGGGGGCATGATCACCCTCCAATTACCTTGTTCACATCTTCAAGGTTCAATTGTGAACCGCTCTCCAATGTTTCAAATAGGAATCATAATTACCACAACAAACTATCAAGGTGCAACATGATTACATTGACACATAGGTGTACTCCTTCCTTGTTCTCTTTTCTTTCAAGAAAAATTCAATTATTCATTTTTAGGTTATATGCACTAATTACACTTGTAAAATGCCCTTGGTTACAAGTCATAACATACAACAAATTCAAATAAGTCTCAAGCAAAATAAGGTTTTGTTATCACTTTTTTGTTATAGGTAAGGTATTATGGTTAAAGGGATATAAACACTAATCAAATGGATGAATAAAACTATTCTAGAGTAAGCCAATTAAACTTATTTAGTTAACACAATATATTAAATCTATAAAATTACTAAATATGAAAATTGCAATGACAATTGATATTATGATAATTATAACACAAGGAATGGATAATACTTAGCATATTTAGATATGTGTTGGTAGATTTGAGTTATACATAGGTGGAAATAATTGGGTTAATGCTCAGGACCCAGTCGTCAGATTCTACAAATATTATTTCTAGATTCTTGAACACCTGTGTTGACTTGTGGACACTTGTATCAATGTTTTTATCTATGTCTCGATGGTTTTTTCCTATATATAATATTAATTGTATTGAAAAGTGACCACCCATAATAAGGTTTTTATCACCTTTTTGTTGATGTATATGGATCGACCCTAGTTCCTCACCTTAGGCTAGGTCACCTTGTAAAAAATGGGTTAGTGGGTTCATGAAGTCGATATGAAATCAAAGACCCCTATGCCAAGGAGTGTTGCCTACATATCCAACACTCCATAGAGGGCCTCAGACATATGTATATCTCATCTAAATGTGGTCTTGTGTATGCACAAAGGTGAAATAAGTTATATGCAAGGGCATACAATGATCTAGCTTGTAACTTGACAAGTATCATGCATGAGTTGTTCTTTGAATGATTAAAACATGTAATATGATTTCTCCTATGACTAATATATAAATGAGGAAGATTTAGGTAGTAAAAACTAGTTGTGCAATTGATTGAATGAGTTTGAATAGTTATTTGCTTGATATTTTCTAGATGTGTGCTTGACAATGATGAATGGTCTTTGTTTTCTATTTTACCATACATTTTGAAAATTTCTCAAGGAAGGGTTAGATAAGATAAATAGGTTGACACATAATTTTATAAATATTTTCAATTTGTATGACTTTTGTGGTACAAACACTTGATAAATAAAATGGATACTAGCATTAACGCTAGTTTGCATGTGTAAACATGTGTCTAGCAGGATAGAAAACTAATAAAGGTATGTAACTAATAATGAAAAATATAGATAATATTTTAAGTTTTCTTTAGTTTAGAGGTGATCTATGTCATCAGAATGATAGGGTCATACTATAATATAAACAATTAGGCACAGTGAGATTGTGCATACAAGCTTCTAACAACTGGAAAGTATAGGGTTGAAGGGTAGAGACCTAATTGGTATTTGTCAAGTGTATAAGACTGAGATGTTATATTTAATTAGATTTTAGTATCTACATTTTCCACCCCCATTTTAATCTAGTAATACATAAGGATGATATTACTAGGTTAAAGGAAAGAAATGTATACCTAGGTGTGTATAATATATCTTGTCTTTCCTTGAGCCTTGGTGAAATTTACCACTAATGTATGAATTGTAACCAAGAGCATGTTATAGTATAAATTTGATGCAACCATATTGTCCCTCGGTATTTTGATTTGGTAAAGATGCTTCCTTATGAAGAATTGGATCTGAAATAGGTTCATTTCTAAACCTTGGAGATTTTAAGATTAAAATATTCAAGGTAATTATATCCCTAATATGGTGCAAGGGGGATTTATGACATGACCATTGAGATCACTGAATCTCAATCCAACAACTTAAGTGAAAGTATAATAAAGCCAAGTTAAGTGGTATAACCAACTCAACCTGTAAAATAAAAGTAGTGATAAGGTTTTCAAGGGCATATAATATCAATCTTACTACTTAAATGAGCCAATTAATATAGACATAAAAGACTCAAAAATATGATTCTTTGTAAAAATAATGTTTATTGGTAAAGTTTGTTAAATGTGTATTTGTAATTTTTGGTGCACTTGCATGGTATATGCACTTATAATGTGTCTCAAGTTGAATTATCTGTTAAAACATAACCTGTGATTTTTAATTTCATATAATATATGTCAAACTCTAAAAAACTTTGTCCCAAATCTGTAAAATTGGTGTCAAATGTATAATATTATGACCCAAGTGTATATCTAAATCATGCAAAGTATATCAATTGTGTATGTGTGGAGTCATGTCTCTATGACATGCACCCACTAATATGCCCCCCTTTTGACATGAGGGGAATGTAATTTTGGAGTCACTTTACCTTAAATAGATAAGATAATTATTTTATCTCTATATGAATCACATAGCATATAAGATTAACATGGCTAAGTAGATATATCTATGAAGCTCATAATATGTGATCACAACAAGCCCTAAGATGCAAGACAAAGATCATGGAAAAATTTATAAAGTAACAATATAAAATTAAAAATAATAAAGCACACACACAAGAGTACTCAATGTCAAATAAAAGGGGGTCTAAGGAGACTACAAATAAGGGGCACAGTCAAATGTTGCCCACTCAAAGGAAGGACATATTCAAATGTCCATACACAAATAAATAAAAATTGGTGGCACAAGGGTATATAAGCAAGGAACATATTTAAATGTCCACAAGCAAGACAATAACAAATAAGACGTATAATCAAGAAAGTGACAATGTGAATAAATGAAGTATAAACAACCAACATAAACATATCATACTAGTCCTTGCATGTATGTGTTAGAAAATAATGTTATGTAACATAACATATCAAGTACGTGGTGTAAGATATAAACATGAGTATAGCCATGTGTAAGCCTTAGTATATAATCTCAACATAAAAATGTAAAAGTGATCATAAAATAATATAACCTATGTCGATTGTGATCAAAGTAGCAGATGCCCCCAACATAGTATGCCATATGGGAAGAGGAAAGGTCTTTGAGGATTTACAATTCCAAATGACTCCTTTTGAGATAGTTATAGATTGCTCTGCAAGTAAATGCATCTAAAATTATAACTCTATAGGTCTCATCTTTGTTGGCTAAGTTGACCATTTTAGACGAAGGATTCTCTCACACCTTACCTTCCCCCTGCCTATGCTAACTTCTACTTGCATAAGCAATATATAAACCATTGGAAGTGAAAATTAGTTAATATCCCATGCTTTAAGAATATTATGTGCAGCCATCAACAAGAACCGAGAGATGGAACCTTCCCTTACAGTCTCCATGCAAATGACACCATGAATAAGATGTAAACATCCTTCTTTAGGCTACATAGAGTAAGTTTGACCTAAAATTATTTGCTAATAGAAAATCTCCATTCGAAAGACATTTTTAGCCTCACACTAATGTATGTCTATATCACACTCAAGTATGCATGAAAAATACACATGTATATAAAATAAATGATATGCCATCTATTAACACAAAGTAAACAACATAGATGCCAAAGAGCTAGTATACATGTGTATGCTAAAATATTTTTGTATTTTTTATTTATTTGAATGTTTTTGTATTTTCTAGGAATATTAGAAAGGAAAAAGGTCTAAACTATGATCCCATCTAAGGGATGTTCATAATAAGCTCCAAACTTGGAATATGGTTCATCAAACTGGGGATATTACCAAGGGGCATGCATAGGTGTCATATCTAGAACTATATAATATGTGGTACTCTATGTATGTCTCATAGGAATCTTTGGCTGTGAAGAGGTAATAGGAGTAGTGGTTCTTTGAAGCCATTTTTTAGTGCTTTATGGTTTCTTCGGTGTAACTATAATTGGAACATATTTATTTTCTCTTAGTAACAGGGTGAACCATGTAGGTGTAGCTGAGGATTCCATGAAGTCCACTGTGTATCTTTGGTGTAATAATATCTCAAGTATCGATTGCCTAGGAAAGGGGATTGCCTTTTTCTTACCCTTTTGTGCATGATTAACCTTTATAGGTTTTATAATTAGTTTCCTTGGAATAAACTTCTCTTGTTCAAGTGGATGTTCATATGGTATTTCAGGAATTATAATTACCCTATTTAAATGAATGTATTTAATACACCCATGACTATGAAAGGTACTGCACATTGTTTATGTATCCAAATCCATCCTAATAAAATATGAAATACTCCCATGAATGGTATAACAGAAAAGGTGGTGACCACATATACTAGATCAACTTGTAAAAGTAAATCATTCATACCAATAACTTTTTGTGATGTCCCATTGAATGCTCTGACCATTTTAGTCAAAGGGTATAAATTATCATGCATATATCCCAAATGTGTAAGTAGCATCATGGTACATACATTCTAACTAGCACCATTATCAATCATAACATTTTGTATAGGTTGATGATCAAGATATGTTTCAATAAATAATGAGTGAAGATCTCAATTATCATCTGTAATTTCACTCTCATCAAATATAACAAAAGGTCTTTGAACCATAAGAGGTATAGTGTGTGTAATTGTGCTAATAATCCCATCTAACGGGTGCCCACAATGTGGTGAAGGAGGATGTGCATTATATGTCATTTGCACTTTTAGATCTTTATTAGAATTCTCTTGTAATTGATTATTAAGTATCTTCTAGTTTATATGGTCACTAGATTGTGACCCTGAATCCTTTATAAGATCATTAAAGGTAAGCCATTGATTGTCAATAAGGTATTGAATATTTTGTTAAAAGGTATAACATTTATTTTTAGAGTGCTCAATGCCTTGATGATAGTCACAATATGCATTAACATCATATCCTTTTGGAATATGTCAACTCATATCAACCTCTATGAGATGAGGGAGAGATATGAGATGACACTCCACAAGCTTTTTAAATAATGATGTTGGAGACTCAAGAAATTATGTAAATTATCTCTTAGGTACATTAGATAAGATGAACCAATTAGGCTGCTATGACACTACATTAACCATTGCACATGGATCCTTCCCTTTTAGGTTCTATAGGTTTTACCTTGTATCTTGGTGTATATGTAGTTAGTGTGTCTGCTACATACCTAAGCTTGTTCAATGAAATAAGTTCCATTTCATGATATTTGACAATATGACATAAGCCATCAAAAGATTTAAACTTCTTAAAGATAATGGAGTCATGTAATAGTGCCAATAAACTTTTCTTAAAGATGTCTTGAAGCTCTTTATCTACCATTGGATTGGTCATTTTAGCCAACATTATTTTGTACCTCAAAACATATTCATTAATAGGTTCATTGATTCTTTGTTTGATCTTAGAAATTTGTGCATATGACATCTTTTTAGTGATGTTGATAGATAAATGTGCTAGAAACTAATCTGTTAGAGGTTTTAATGCTTTCAATGATTAGATTGGTAATTCATAAAACCATCTTAAAGCATAGTATTTTAGGCTTCTTGGAAATAATTTAGTTAAAATTTTATCTTTTGAAGCATAATCAAGGCATGTTACATAGAAAGACTGAATATATTGTTGGGGATCATGCTTGCCATCATAAAATGTGAACTTGGGTGCTATAAAACTAGTTGGTAAAGGGTGAAAAGATATCTCATGTGCTATCAGATTACGCAATACATCTTGTGAATCAATAGCATGAGTTGATTTCAAATCATTTTGTTAAATGTTGGTAACCTTAACCTCTAAAGCTTGAATAACTTGGAGAAGAGTTTGCACAGTAGACCCTTTGGGATTTAGATTTAAGATTTGAGAAGTCATCAAAGGGGATGCGAACATGGTTTGAGTTGATATAGGCATTGAAACTGATAATTGAGTTAAAATATTAATTATTCCCATGGAGGATGTAGAAAGAGTTGTACCATCTAAGAGTTCGCCATTATTGGATATGGATGCACTAGCCTTAGCTTGTTTATTGATTTCTTATTATGTAACATGTAAAAATACATTAATTAATTCTTGATTTTATTTATATGTTTGATTAAGGATTCTTTATCTTCCATTTTGAAATGATATTTCTTAACATTTTCCATATTTTTTAAATGCAAATGAAGATGCCAAAAGTAATAAAAAAAATTAGATTTGTAAATTACTGAAATCAGAAACCCTAGTAAGTTAAAAACCCTAGAGAAAGCTAGGAGTTGCATGAAAAGATTCAGAGGTTGGGTTCACAAAAATTTTAATCCTTTTTTGTTATGACAATGTATCAAGGTTAAAGGGGTAGAATATCTTAATCAAATGGATGCATAAAATTGTTCTAGAGTAGGCCAATTAAACTTATACATACAACACAATATATTGAATCTAAAAAATTAATAAATATGAAAAGTATAATGCCAATTTATATTATGATAATTATAACATAAGGAAGGTATAATACTTAGTTTACTAGCATATATGCAGGCATATTTGAGTTGTGCAGAGGTGGAAGCAAATAGGTTGATGCTCAAGGCCTCGTCATCAGATTCTGGAAATATTATTTTTGGAGGCCAAAACACTTGCATTGGCTTGTGGAAACTTGCATCAATGCTTATGTTTATGTCTCAATAGTTATGTCATATACAAAATATTTACTATATTATGAAGTGATTGCATGTGCCTATTTTATATTTCCTCTTTATTGATGTATCTAGATCACACTCATAGGCAATGTATGATTATGTATAGCTCAAACCTTAGTTTCTCACCTTAGGTTAAGTCACCTTGAAAAAAATGGGTTAGTGGGTTCACAAAGTCAAGCTAACCTCAAGGACCCCTGTATTAATGAGTGTTTTACCTTAAACATATGTAGTTCTCCCCTAAGTGTGGGATTGTGTGTGCATAAGGGTGCAATATGTTATATGCAAGGGCATGAAATGATTTAGCTTATGACTTGAAAATTATCGCTCATGGGTTATTATTTGAATGCTTCAAACCTGTAATATGATTACTCGTATTACTGATATAGAAATAGGAAATAATAGGGTAGTATAACTCAATTGTGCAATTGATTAAATAAACTTGAATATGTGTTCATTTTCTAGATGTTTGTTTGATAATGATGAATGGTATTTATTTTATATTTATACCACACATTTTTAAAGTATCTCACGAAAGGGTTAGATAAGACAAATAGCCAACTCATACATTTTGAAAGATTTACAATTTGGATGAATTTTGAGGTACAAACACTTGATAAGAAAAAAGGACACTAACATCAATGCTAGTGTCCATGTGTAAACATAAGTGTCTAACAAGATAGAAAACTATCAAAGCTCTGTAATTGATAGTGAGGGGTATAAATCATATGTTAAGATTTATATAGTGTACAAGTGATTTGGTTCATCAAATTGATAGGGTTGGACTATAAGATAAGTAATTAGGCATAATGAGATGATGAATACGAGCCTTTCGATAGTCAAAAAGTCTAATATTAAAGAGTAGATCCCTGATTAGTCTTTATCAAGTGTACAAGACAAAGTTAATATAAGTAATTATATTTTAATATATATATGTGTGTTGTACACACCACAATACACATTTATTTCTTTTAAACTATTAATTTCATCATTATACATTACTAGACTAAAGTCAGGGTAAATAAATATGCTTAATATGGATTTATATGTTAAATTAGTTTTACACACTTGACAAATATCACTCAAGGCTCTACACTTCAGTTCTTGACATTCCTTACAGTCAATAGGCTCACATTCACCATCTCCTAGGCCTAAATGCTTATCTTGTAGTTTGACTTTGTTATTCTGATTATTCAAATCACCTATAGCCTACATTACGCTTAAATTCTAATATATATCCTTCACTACTAGTTATGAAGCTCCAACAACCTTCTATCTTCCTAGATAGTTGCATTCAAACTTAGATAATAGTGTCGACACTATTGTTTATTCTCTAACGTAAGTGTTTGTGCCTTCTAAACACTCAAAATTGTAAATATTTTGATATGTATGGGTCGACCTATTATGTTTCATTAACCCTTATGTGAGGAAATTTTAAAAAGAGGTGGTATAAATAAGTTAAAGCCAACTCATTATTCATAAAACAAATACTAAGCAAGTACCTATTTAATCTCATTCAATCAATTGCACAATCAAATTTTACTATATTCTTCCCTAGTTCTATATCAGTCATAGGAGCAATCTTATTATAGGCTTGAAGCATTTAAAGAATAACCCATGAGTAGAATTTGTTAAGTTACAAGCTAAAATAGTACATGCACTTGAATTTAACATTCTAAATTGTTATTCACATACAAGGTAACACAAGGGAGAACTACATATGTTTGAGGCCCTCTTCAGGGTATTGGCTATGTAGGAAACACTCATTGGCAAAGGGGTCCTTGAGGTTAGCTTGACTTTGTGAGCCCACTTACCCATTTTTGGCAAGGTGACAAGACCTAAGATAGGGATCTAGGGTTTTAGCTATATTTAGATATTGAAAGCTTGTGCGTGTGATTTGAACACATAATCTAAAAGATGATAAAAAACCTAGAAAGACCTAGGTAGAAGTTTTAGTCAAAATTCAATACTTTGTATAGGACAAATGTGTTGAAGCATAAACAATAACATCAACGTAAGTGTCCGTAGGGAAATACAGGTGTCTGTGTTGGCAAAAAGTTAATTTTCAAAATTTGATGATTGGATCAAAATCTTCATACAATTCTTTCTACACATGTACTATTCATATTTGCCTATGTGCCAACGTATGGTCTAAGTATAATTTTCCCTTTCGTATTAGTGTATAGGCTACGTATAATTTCTCCTTCATATTGCTACTATCAAAATATTGAATGTTTACTTTCTATATTTGGCATATGCTTAAATTCAATGTTTATTTTCAAAATATCAGTAAAATCTAAATTCATTAATTTACCGGCTTTTAGAGTAGCTTACTCCTTGCCTTTGATTAAACTACTCTTTATTGTTAATCCCTATTTAAAAAAAGGGTTAAACAATTATAACATTTTATAGTTTTCCATTGGAAACATAAATTTGAACATGAAGACTAACAATTTGTACAATAAGAACAATGTGATACATAAAAATATATACATGTTAGGAATATATTAGGTATATGTAAGCATTTAGAAACATGAAATAATAGAATCACACATAAGAATATTATCCATAACAAGAGATATTATACATAGAGATATAAAATTACAATAATTTATTTAATCAATGGATTGGATTTAAAGAATATAACTTTATGAAAAACCTAAGAAGAGGCTCATTAGAAATCATAATTTTGGAAAAGCATGCTAGAGTTTGCAAATAAAAATTTATAAACTTGAGAAACAACTTAGTTCTTGGAATCAATAAAGGAAAAGATAGGAGTGGTAGTTCTAAGAGCATGTCATTGAAAAACCCCTAGAACTATTAGATGGATCCAAATGTGAAATATGTGAAACAAGATCTAATTATAGGTGAAAAAAATATATCAAACAACCTTAAGAACTTTCGGATATATTATAAAAGGAAATATCTAACTTTAGAAGGATAAAGAACACGCAAGATAATGTGCATTGACCAAAATATATAACCATTAAAGATGTAAGAGAACACATGTTTAACAAAATATTTTGTGGGACAGTAGTTTTTACATAAAAACACAATACATCTTCTATACACATTTTATTAAGCTTAATCATATATAAAATAATAAATCAAACTTAACTAATATTCTAAATCCAAAGTAATAAATGATAAAAAGAGGGTTTAGAGAAGTATCTTGATTTTTGGACAATTTAGAAATAATCATTACAATCTGAGAATAAAATAAGGGTTTTTTGGCAAGAAAGTGAGAACACTGAAAACTCTTTGCGACATGAATAATTCTTTAGAATTGTATAGGCCATGTTTTTTGTTACCAAAACTATGTATTTTGTATCTTTGTCATAAAGAAGACAAACAAAAGTTATTTTGATGATTGCATTTATCAAGTCTATGCTATGAAAAACTTGCTTAGTATTATGAATCTTTATGTATTCACTAAGAAATTACTCTTCTTCTTAAAACCCTAATATGACTACTGAACTTGCAAAGGATAAGGAGAAGGATTTGTTATGGGGCATATGCTTAGGGTTAGTAAGGTTTTTAGTTGACAAACTACTTATCAAATCCCTCAATAGTATACAATATCGAAAGTAACACACCAAGTAAATTATAATTTAGCCAAGCAGTCTAATGTAATGCAAATGCATTACGACAATGATATTCAATGATACAATGAATGTTTGATTTATTCAAGAATGCTCAATAGAATGTAATAACAATAAATGTTTCAATTCTTCTAAGATGCTTAATACAAGGCAATAGCAATAATGCTAGATGCTCTTTTATTTTTTCTATTCTTCTTGGATGCATTCTCTACATATATACACTGATTGTCTGTATTCAATTCTTATCCTAAATACATTAATATCCTTGTATATTTTATAAACAATAGAATTCAAATTAAGACCTCATTGATGTGTAAACAAATATCAAATGGGAAAAAATATTGACAAGATGGTATCATAAGACATGAGTGCACTCCGATGGACTTAAAATTTTCACTCCCATAGAAATATACAAAAAATATGTTCTTGGGCCCCATACATGTATAGTTTATGATTTTGGGGGATACCTAGAAACACAATGAGGGAAGGGGGAAAAGAGAAAGACGGGGGAGAGAGAATAAAGAGGGGGGACAAGAGATAAAATGATTAAAGGTACCTAATCAAGCATAAATTGGACTAATAAATGACAAGTACACAATTATCCTAAAATAATATAATTTTATGACTAATAAATTTTTTGGGGCCATTTTTAGGTGTCTATAATTAAGGACGATGAAGATGGAATAATACTACATCACGAAGTACTCAATGTACAATAACATTTAAATCAACAATACTAATAATTGAAGATTGACATTTTCACTGTCTTGTTTGAAAAAGTAAGTTTTATTAAAATAACACATTTTTTGATCTTAAGATCCATAATAAAAGATCCAACCTCAAGAAAGAAATGACAATATCACAAGTTTAATCTAGAAAAAAATGTGTTGAGTACTTGTGTATGCATAATTCATACTATACTCTATGGTCCCATACACTCTTTGGTCTCTTAAATATTACAAAATATTTTATTTTATTTCATTTTAAACTTAGATTCAAAATGTAATGGACTAAGAGCCCATTTTTAAACCATCCAAATTTGAACCTAGATAAGATAAAAACCTCTTAATTACGTAAGAGTAAAATTTACACCTTTTAATTATGTCGATATGCGTAACCTACAATAGCAACCAGGTTGGTTATTATAGAGTGTAATAGTGTGAAATGTCAATAACAATATTTAACTTTAAAATTGATATCCATTTAATTGTCATATGACAATTTTCTTCTTGTTTGGTGAAGGTAATCGAAAAACTTTGATACCTTGGATATATAATGTTTGGAGTCGATTTTTTTCTCTGATTTTTTTTTTTTCGACACTGACACAACAATGTAACTAGATAAAGGTCATATATCACCAATCAACAATATTTTTTTAGAGAGGTATTGTAGGTGTTAATCAATATGAAACCCTTCAATAAATGAAATTATGTAACAAATCTAAAATAAAATTTGAAAAACTCCATTGTTCCTAACAGAGACACGTCTTAACCACTGCTAAAGCTTCAAATCACATAAAATATTTTCTAGTTAATTAAAATATTTTTTATGTTTCAAGCCCGGTTATCTTTTCATTTACATAGCCAACTTAATGGTTATAGGAAAAATTTACCCCGTACAAATTAGAATTGAATAAATCCTAAAATACTACTTGGCCAAACCTCGATTCCCTTAATTATTAAAAAAGAAAAAAAAAATATTAAAATAAAATGTATGTGGTGGTCGACCTTTCATTATGCATTTCATATATGAGAAAGTTGGGGAGCTCATATGACTAAAAGAAGAGCTCATTTACTCTGCTCTGTTTATAGAGGGGTCTTTGGAAAAAGTTGGAGAGCTCATTCTTTCTCTGAATAAAAGAAATAATACAACACAGAAGCAAATATGACTAGGCTGGTTTTCTCATAGACTATTTATTTAGCCTCCCGAACGTTAAAATATCTTCTTCTTCTTCTATACGGAAACTAGCTCTAAATAACAAAATAAAAGGGATGTTACTTCTCTCATTTTCTCCTGTTATTCCAAAGCCTTAAAACCAACCGTATTTATTAGTTTGTTTGGCCTCTCAAATATCTTGGCCTCTTAATTATCTTTTTCCTGTCTAGAAGTGTTTAAACTCATTAAAACCCTCATTCTACGTTTCAAAACAAAAACAATCCTTCAGAACCCTAGCTCTAGGGTTTCAAAATCAATGAAAATGGCTGCATCACCAGATCATCTGTTCGATTCCCTCCAACGGCTGCAGCCGAAGCTAGACGCCTTCAACAAATCGTTATCGGAGCTTTGCAAAGCCAACGACAACAAAGCCGAAATCCTCGCCCTGCGCAAAGATCTCGAAGATTACTACGGCAACCTCCACAAAGATCTTCTCTCCAGGTACGAAACCCTAAAACAAAAAGGAAAAAATGGAAATGCAAGTATCAAGATGCCCAAGGGTGAGCCTGAAAAGAAACAAGAAAAGAAAGAAGAAAATAAAGAAGCCAAGAAAGAAGTAGAAGAAAGTTTTGGCGGATATTCTGTCCCTAAAATATTGCCAGTACAAATCCGCCCCGAAATGGAGTCGCTCTGCAAGGCGTCTGATGGGGCGGGGCTGAGAAATTATCTTGCGAATGACAGAAAAGACCACGTACTAAGGCGTAACGAATTGACCGCAGCACTGAGTAAGGCCAAGGATGCGGCAGTTCTCGTTTTAAAGGCGATTGAGGGTTTGGAATTTTCTGAAAGTGGTTTCACGAGCAATGAGAAGAAGGAATCCCATGATCCTGCGAACAGGAGGGCCTGCATTTCGCTGTTGGAGTGCCTTTTTCCTATTTTGGGGAGGGATGAGAATGTTGTAGTTGCAAAGGGGGTTCAGGACAAGGCGAGGGAAATGGCAAGGTTGTGGAAGAAAAAGATGGGTCTTGAGAAAGGGTTGGGGACTGCGAGTAGATTGGATGTACAGGTGTTTTTGCAGCTATTGGCGGCGTTTCGGATTGGGAAGGATTTTGGACAGGATGAGCTTTGTGAAATGTTGTTGGGGATTTCAGGCCTCAGGCAAGGTCCGGCATTAGCGTTGTTTCTTGGATTGTCTTCCAAAATGCCAGGTCAGTTTTGAAAATAAATTCAATTTTAGAAAACAAAAACTCTGGATACACTGCATATATTTTTTCTCCAAAACTGTGATCAATTTGTTTTCCAACATCTGTGGTCGGTACTAAAAACAAGTTTAATTAGAGCGTTTATCTGGAAATACAATTTTCTCTGCTATTTTGTGTCAAACTTTTAGACCCCTCTTTAGACAATTTAGATTGTATTAATTGTCTGTTTCTGTGTGGTGTGGGGTAAGGTTAGACCATCTTTAAGATTCTTTGGCCATTATCTCATGTACTCCATTATCTCCGGTTTGGTGTTTTGGTGAGGACTTACATTTACAAGTTCATTGACCTGAGATTATGGTTACAATTCAACTTCTCCTCATGTTTGGTTGGGTTACAAGCTACTTTAAAGGGAAGGGGATTTAAACTCAGATGGGTAAAAACAAGTTCAATTGCCTGTTTCTTTAAATGCAGTGTTCCTAAATAGGTAATAGATGTTTTTCAGGTCATGCCTAAGCCATATGCCAAATTAACATATGAAACCCCTTTTGTGTAAGCCCAAAAACGGAAACCCTTTCCATTTATTATGCCAATAAGGTGTTCCTACAGTGGCATCCTGGCGGGGGGCGGCTGGAAGGCTGTAATGGTGTGTGTGTTCACTTTTAATTAGAAGAATAAAAATAAAACTATAACCAAACTGAAGCGATGTTTTAAAAACAGAAACATATAAATACAAATAAAATACATCAAATCATAAAGAAAATGCAGAGGACAGTGAGGACAACAAGTGAAATAAAAAGCATAGAGATTAAAAAAAGGTGAGATGCATCACTTTAATTAATATTTGTCTGACCATATATTGTTTCCAGCAATATATTTTTTGGTGAAAGGCGGAATCACTCCCTGTGGCTGTACAAAAGTTAATCCTTGAGTTATAAAGAGCAACGGATAAATAAATGAATTATTTCTGATGCAATTCTGGTGGCTGTAAACCTTCATCTGCGGCCCTGTTGTGATTAAAAAAATAATCAATTGGTTGGGTTACAAGCTATTTTAGAGTGAAGGGGATTTAAACTCAGAGGGTTAAAAACAAGTTTAATTGCCTGTTTCTTTAAATGCAGTGTTCCTAAATAGATAATAATTGTTTTTCAGGTCACGCCCAAGCCATATGCCAAATTACCATATGAGACCCCTTTTGTGTAAGCCCAAAAAAGGAAACCCTTTCCATTTATTATGCCGATAAGGCGTTCCTACAGTGGCATCCGGGTGTGGGGAAGGTGGGGGGGTTGGAAGGCTGTAATGGTGTGTGTGTGTTCACTTTTAATTAATCTAGAAAAATTAAAATAAAACTATAACACAACTGAAGTGATGCTTTAAAAAAAGAAATGTATAAATGCAAATAAAATACATCAATTCAAATAAAAAAATAACAAATCTTAAAGATAATGCAGAGGAGCACAGCAAGAACAGCAAGTGAAATAAAAAGCACAAAATATTAAAAAAAGGTGAGATGCATCACTTCAATTAATATTTGTCTGACCATATATTGTTTCCAGCAATATATTTTTTGGTGAAATGCGGAATCACTACCTGTGGCTGTACAAAAATTAATCCTTGAGTTACAAAGAGCAACGGATAAATAAATGATTTATTTCTGACTCAATTCTGGCTGCTGTACACCTTCATCTGCGGCCCTGTCGTGATTAAAAAAAGGATTAATTGACTAGGTTGCAAGCTAATTTAGAGTGAAGGGATTTAAACTCAGAGGGGTAAAAACAAGTTCCATTGCCTGTTTCTTTAAATGCAGTGTTCCTAAATAGATGATAGCTGTTTTTCAGATGATGCCCAAGCCATATGCTAAATTAACATATGAGATCCCTTTTGTGTAAGCCCCAAAAAGGAAACCCTTTCCATTTATTATGCCGATAAGGAATTCCTACAGTGGCATCCGGGTGGGGATGGGGGTAGGGGGTTGGAAGGCTGTAATGTGGTGAGTGTGTTCACTTTTAATTAATTGAGAAAAATAAAAATAAAAATAAAACTATAACACGACTGAAGCGATGTTTTAAAAAAAGAACGTATAAATACAAATAAAATACATCAAATCAAATAAAAAAATAAAAAATCATATTGTTTCCAGCACAGAAGATTAAAAAAAACTGAGATGCATCTCTTCAATTAATATTTGTCTGACCATATATTGTTTCCACTTCCAGCAATATATTTTTCGGTGAAAGGCGGAATCACTACCTGTCTGTACAAAAAATAATCCGTGGGTTACAAAGAGCAACGGATAAATAAATGATTCATTTCTGACTCAATTCTGGCAACTGTACACCTTCATCTGCAGTACTGTCGTGATCTCCATATGGGTAGAATATTAGCCTGGCCCCCAATATCCCAAACTGTGAATCCGATATTTTTGTGCTTCACAGTCTGAATGTTGATGGCATTTGTGGGAACACTTGGGGTGGATTTGTTAAGGTTTAGGTTGTAAAGAATGGTGGTCTTACCAGCAGCATCAAGATCCACCATCACTTTTTTCTTTGTCTTTTCATATTTCCGAAGTAGGAGATTTTTTAAGAAATAACAATGTCTGTTGAGAAAAAGATGTTTATATAGCAATCTCTGAGATCAGCACTTACATTAAGGAGTGTACAATAAAAAGATTTGAGTTGAGAATGCGGAGTATGTTTTTTAAAATAGATTTCTGATTAATTCTATTTTAACTTATTTGAAAAGTTTTGTTCTATTATAAGTTTCCTTAAATAACGCCGTCTCCTCTTATCCCTAACAAAAATTAATCCCCAAGTTTACACTATCAATAAGTTTTTCAAGCTATTCAATGATAAGCTTTTTAGCATGCTAAATTGACTAAAAAATAATCTCATTGGCTCTATATTTTTCTACGTTGCAGGAAACGTAGTCCCCCTTCCTGCCTGGAAATGTCCGTAAATGTCCGGGCATTTCTGGCCATTTCCGGGCATTCCCAAGGGGAATCCGGTTGAAACACATTGAAAGTCAACCGGAAATTTAAAAAAAAATGTAAACCTAGCTCAAACCAGACAGTGTATATAAAATAAACATTTAAGTATAAGTTAACTTTAAGTCATAGTCACAAGGTTTGGAAAACCGAATCGGTTCGGGAGGCCAAAAAAATGAGGATTCTGGAATTGTTGAAGAAGTTCGAAAAAAAATCTGGAAAAATTCGGTTCGGAATATTTATATATATATATATATGTAAAATATTTCAATTTAAAATATATATAAAAAAATAAAAATATTTAAAATATAAAATATACATTAAAATTTAAATGTAAATGCAATTATATCATAAGTTACAACTATAAAATAAAATAAAAAATAGTCAATAATTTTGAATATTTTTTTATGATATTTTATAATATAAATAACTTTAAACTTAATACAAATTAAAAAATATAAATCTAATAGTAAAATTAAATTAATAAACCTAAACATAAATTAAACACTAAACTTAAACATAAACCTATTAAAAAAATCAAACAAAAAAAAATCTGATTGGAACCCACCACGCTCTTTCTGTGTCATCCATCGATGGTGTTCGCTCTATGTGTGCTATTCGGCTCTCTACCTGCCTTTTGTCAAAAATATTCTCTGTGGTGAGCATTTGCGTTGTCTACCTTCGCCCAAAGTAACAAGGCCCAGGTTCGAGTTCGACAATGATAAAATTCAAAAAATAATCGTCATTAGATTTGAACCATAGAAAAAACATAAAATTTTATAAATAAAACGATTTTTTAAATTAATTAATGAAATAAAAAATAACAAATCAATTTAATTTAATATAAATTAAAATAAATATAAATTAAAAAATAAAATAAAGAATAAAAGAGAATTTAAAAAAAAGGAAATAAAACTTTACAATAAAAAAAAAACAAAAACAAAATATTAATAAATATAATATATTAATTAAAAATGAATAAAACGAAAATGTAAGATTTTTTAAATTTTAAAACAAAATGAATTTAAAAAGTTTAGAAGATTAGAAAAATATAAATAAAATTAAAAATAAAATAAATGAATAAAAAAACAAATCGAATTTTAAAAAAATAAAAATTTATAAAAATAAAAATAATATACAAATCATACTAAAAATGAAATAAAATACAAATTAAAAAAATATAATGTAAACTTCAAAATTTAAAAGAAAACAAAAGTTCTAAAAAATAAAAAACTAACCCTAAGTGTTCACCCGCAGCTGAACAACTCCTCTGCATTCTTCAATGGCAAATGGTAAAGATGATGAATGAAAGGTTTCAAATTGGGCACGCCGAATGTCAGATAATGAAAAGGCATAAAGTAAATGAAGCAATCTCCTGCCCGTGGCGGCCAAGTTCACCGTGATTCTCATGCCATTCACCGCTGCATTTTTTAAGGGTTTTAACTTCGTAAATTTTTATATTAAAAAAGGTCCGAATCACAGGGATTAATCAAGAGATGGAAAAAATGCGCATCATTCCGGATTTCCCTGAGATGCGGCCAAACCTTGTGACTATGCTTTAAGTTATATATATGTATATATATATATACTTTCATTATGTTTGAGAGTGGTTTCAGACCGCTAGAAGCTATCATATTTCAGACTTAGTCAGATTTTGGGGTTTCAGACTTAGCCATATACACACACACACACACACACACACTTATAATTTCATTATGTTTGAGAGTGGTTTCAGACCTCTAGAAGCTATAATGCAAATTCTAAGTTTTGGAGGATCCTATCATAGTTCAGACTTAGTCAGATTTTGGGGTTTCAGACTTAGCCATATATGCACACCCACACACACTTATAATTTCGTTATGTTTGAGAGTGGTTTTAGACCTCTAGAAGCTATAATGCAAATTCTAAGTTTTGGAGGATCCTATCATATTTCAGAGTTAGTCAGATTTTGGGGTTTCAGACTTAGCCATATTTCAGGGTTTAAAGATTTCAAGGAGATGGCATAGGAGGTATGAAGGCTACATGAAAGGATGTAGGTATGATAGAATAGTATGAGAACATCTCTTGGAAAGTGCCTCAAGCCAATCCCACCCCATTTCCTATGCACCCCTTAAGGCATGCACTCAGGGAGATTAATTACACTGGTGAGCCCCCACAAGAGAAACTGTCAGGCATTTATGATTTTGAGGGAAATCTAGATGATTTATTTTAGATTTGAATGCACAATTAGTCTTTGAAGTAATGAATGAATGAATAGTATGTATTTTTAAGTGTTTTATATTTTATAGACTAAAAATGAGTATTATGCATTGTTGATAATATATATATATATATATATATATATATATATATATATATATGGACGTTTCCATGGCGTTTCCAAATCAAGGTTTTTGAAAATTAGCATTTCCGTGTTTCAGAAATGTTTCCATTTCCGTTTCCAGACAACCTAGATATTTTTCTATCAAAACACCCAACAAGAAGCTTTGGACATGATTGAGGATCCCACTAAATATCGTGCCGTTATATTTTAAGAGGTAGTCTTTTCATGTTTATCCCATTAATATTACATGACTTTTTCAATTGTAAATTTTAATAGCTAATTCCTCAAACTTTATGAAGGCATTTTTCATTTTTTTTTCCATTGATAATTTTATATTTATGATTATTTATGTTATATTACTAGTATACATATCTTAGATAAATCTATGTAAAATGTGCCAACGGATATCATTCTCCAGGGGCATATATCATATTGAATTTGTGACACGAGTGGAACAGGTGCCTTGTGAATGATATGTCTCAGTGTATTTTACACAAATTTATCTAAGAGATGTATGCTAGTGTTATATATCATTGAGATTTTGTAACCTTCAACCTTCTGATTAAGCCTGGGAATATACTGATCTTACCAATCCACCTACCCTGGGAGTATAAAATCCCATTCATTTGTAGAACACATCCTGTTTCATTACAAATTATTGTTTGAGAACAATGATAGTGGCTGTTGAAAAAGAAGTCATATTTGTCTTTTTAAAAATAAAATCTCCAGTGAGGTTATTGGCTGCCTTTGCTATGGAGCTGGGTAAGCTTAGGCCATATTCTTAAAACTTGTAAGGCCAAATACTTTGTTGTACTTCATAATGGTTATTCAGCAACCTTGTCACAAGTTTACTAGGGCTATCTGTTATTTTTTTTATAGTGAGGGAGATTTGAACATTGTCACTCTTAAGCTCACTAGGAAACTCCACTATATAGACAAGGACTCCATCCCGGTCCCTAGATTTGAAATGGTGTCCTTGCACCTGTACCCCAGTGACTATATTCTTAAGGTCTGTAATTTTTTACCGTGCTGTAATGTACTCCATAACTATTAATAATTAAACCACAACCATACCATACAAGATCTGTAAATCATGGTCATGAGCTATGGACTTTCTTTACAGTGAGTGGATTTGATTCCATGTAACACTCATACAAGTGTCCCCATTAGCATTACATCAGCATGATATGTTTGCCTGGATTCAATGTTAAAAAACTTTATGGATAATTGTTCAACAACTAGCTATTATAGTATTGCATGGGGTAGGTGAATTGGCGAAGCTATATGAGCTTGGTCAGGGGTTACTAAATTTAATATATTTAATTTTAAGAAAAAAGGTTCCCTTTAGGCTTTTTTCCTTTAAGGAGTCTGAAATGACCAGGAGGGGTTACATGTTGGCTAGGCTGGGACCTAAAAAATTACCTTTATCTATTATGATTCCAAAAATTGGATTAGATGTTTATTAAAGATTATTAGAAGTACGAGGAGTATTGACAAGAGAACTTTGTGGGCTATTCTTCATTATCTGGCTAACAGTTTACATATTTTCTAAAATTAAATTAGCCATTATTTTGTATAACTTTTGCTGAAATTAGCTCTTTTTTGAGCATAAAGTTTTAGCAGTATCTTCTATGCTTTTTTCATGTTGCAACAAGAATTGGAACTGGGTACTTGAAAACTTTGTGCGAAACATGAGTGTTGGGTATGTGGGCAGCTAGGTTAGGTTGGGTATGTGGGCAGCTAGGTTAGGAAATAAGGGAAAATTCAGGATGTTCTTCTTTAAGAAATGGCAGGGGAAAATTCGGGATATTCTTCTTTAAGAAATGTCAGGAAATGGTATTGGAATGGGTGATAATGGATAAGTTTTGAAACTCTGGGATATGATTCATAAAGAAATGGCAGGAAACAGTAGAAAATTTGGGATATGATTCTTAAAAAGAAATGAAGAGAAATGGTTGAAACTTTGGGGCATACTTAATGAAAGGAGGGATATAACTTTACTGAAATTAACTATTTTTTCGGCAAGAAGTTTTAGCAGTATCTTCCGTGTTTTTATCATGTTACAACAGGAATTGTTAGGAGCTAGGTTAGGAAATAAGTTTAAATCTTGTGTATACTTCTTGAAGAGATGGCAGGACATGGTTTGAAACTTTGAATTATGCTTTTTAAATAAATGACAGGAAACAGTCGAAACTTTGGGATGCACTTTTCAAAGAAATGACAAGAAATGGCTGAAACTTTGGGGCATACTGTTTAAAGAAATGACAGGAAATGGTCGAAACTTTGGGGTATAATTCTTAAAGAAATAACAGGAAATGGCCGAAACTTTGGGCATTACTTTTCAAAGAAATGGGGGAAGCTTTGGGGTGTACTGCTTTAAGAAACTGCAGGACATGGTATGGGTGGAAACTTTTGGAAGCTATTCATAAGTATCCAGCTTTCTCTCTAGGAGGTTCCTTAAGTTTTCAATGCATAAAAGATTTAGAAACTCAAAACCGAATTGTTAGCATGGTCGAAATTGATTATGGGGTTCATCTTTTTCTTATATTTCTTATGTATTAAATAAACACATTTGCAAATTTTAATGTTTTTTTGCAGTTTCCTTTCTAAGTATTTTGCAATTTACAAATACCATATATTCCAAATGAAGTAAAATGAATTTAGTTGCATTAATGCTCGTTGAAATAAGAAATTAAAACCAAAGGATTCAGTCTAACCAATGATTTGCAGAAAAATTATACGTATAAGCATCAATACACAACAAATTAAAAAATTAGAATCTGTAAAAAGAAAGTGTTATATTGAGGTTGAAGGCTGGCCCAATTTTATTATTGTTTTTATTACAAATTTCAAATTAAACTATGTTCAATTGTTGACAAGTTTGAAGTTATCATTGATATTTTCCTAGCCCAATGTATCTTAGGTTTTGGCTTTTCGAAAAACTTTATGTTTAGGTTTCCTTAGCATTTAAAAAAAGAGTATTTGTGAACCCCAAGTGGGTGCCTAGATGTTCCTTGAGAGACTCCAGGGGTTTTGGGGGATACAGTGGGGATGTCCCCAGTCCATCCATGTCAAATGTGACAACATTGGGGCGCACTTGCATTGCATTACCATCCCAATGAGGATGCTTCCCCTTGGCTACAGAGTGCTGGGGATGTGTACCTGTTGAGCACAGAATTATACCATGCAGTTATGATACACAGGCTTGTGACAGATGGTTGCCATTTCTAAAATTCTTTAATTTTGTCTCCATTCATTTTGAGATTATCATGTAGTGGGGTGCACTTTTAAGTAAAACACTAGCTATAAATTGTGGTTCATCAATTTATTTTCTAATGCTATCATTTTCTTATTACTTATAGATTCCAGTTCATCTAGAGAAGCCACGGGGGTCTGTATATTCTATCTTGTGACTTACAGAGCATTGGTATTTGTGCAGATTTTGTGGACAAGCTTTCAAAATCTGGCAAGTGGATAGAGGCCATCAGATATGCTCATGCATTTGGCATGGTGGATAAATTTAATCCCATAAATTTGGTGAAAGCGTACTTGGAAGGTGTAGAGAAAGCTTTAAAGGACCTGGTGAAGAAGGAAGGGGGCTCGGAGTCTTCTCTGGTTTGTTTTAGCTATCTTGCCTTCTTTATGATAGAAAAGGAATCACTTCATGTAACTTTGTTAAAATGGAAAATTGTTATTTATCGTGAGTTTAAATTGCAACATGCTATGTATGTGAGTGTTGAGCCTTGATGTTACTTTTTATGGGTTTCTGTTTGCAGTATAATTCAACAATGAGGGAGACTGGTTCCATAAACATGGTCATCAAGGTTGTCAAAGAATATAATCTTGAAGATCTTTATCCCCTAGATGATTGGCAAAATATACTTCAGAGATTGGAACAAGCTAAAGAGGTAAGGAAGAGGTCTGCTGAAAATAAGAAGCAGCAAAATAGAGCCAATAAGAATAAAGCTGCTGCAGATAAAGCAGGCAAGGAAGCTAGTGTAGATAAAGCAGAGAAGAAAGCTGCCGCATCTACACCAGAGAAGAAGAAACTTATTGCAACTGCACCAGAGAAGAAGAATAAAGCTGTTGAAGCTGAATCTGACAAGAAATATGCTTCCGTAGAAAAGGAACAACTTAAATGGCAACGTTCTTTTGAGCCTGGTAGTGGCAATTTAGGAGTTATTGGTGCTCAGGGTCCAGCAGATTATGCTTCTGCAGAAAAGGAACAATTTAAAAGGCAACGTGCTTCTGAGCCTGGTAGTGGCAATTTAGAAATTATTGGGGCTCAGGGTCCAGCAGATTTAGGGCCATATAGGCCTTCACAGAGAGCAAAATATGCTTCAGAATGGGAAATGAATAGCGCTTCTGGTGACAAGGGGATGGTCCCTCATGGCACTGGTCTTGGTCTGTTGCAGAGTAATCATGGAATTTCAAAGGATGATCGCTATCCATCACTTTATCATGGTGATAATAGAAATGCTGTGGGGCCATCAATGTACAGAAGTGGTCATACTGGCACTTTTGCGACACCATCTCCTACTGCGACACAAAACAATGAGAGAAGAGGTTCTGATGGCTACCCGTCAGCTTTTGGTAGTAGTAATATAAACCCTGTAAAACCATCATTTTATGGATCTAGTACAGCAGCTGGTTCTCTTGCAGTCTCATCGTTGAATCCAGCGCAAGTTAATTATGATGGCAGAGGTCTGCAAAGCTATACACCAGCATTTGATGGCGTGGATAAAAGTCCTCTCGGATCATCCATGTATGATATTGGTGATTTAGAAAACTCCTCAAGCAGCCTGGTGCAAAGTAATTATGAAAGGAGGGTTCCTGAATTAAAAACCTCAGCTTTTGGTGGTGATGGTTCTAGTAACATTGGTTCATCAGTGTACGGTTCTAAATGGTCTTCTGATTCAAACAATCAGAATGAAAGAAGAGGCCTTGAACGGTATATGCCAACTTTAGGTGCGGGTAATATGCATCCCATTGATTCATCAATGTATGGTTCTGGGGCTTCTGCAGTTCCATCTACCAACGTATATGGTTCTGGTGCATCTGCAGTTCCATCTTCCAACGTATATGGTTCTGGTGCTTCTGCAGGTCCATCTTCCAATATAACCCAAAGTAATTTTGAGGGGAGAGAACTGGAGCAACACAACTCAGGTTTTGCTAGCAGTATTAGATCTGATTATGGATCTGCGGCTTCTGCTGGTGGTCTCACAAGGCAATCTGCTCTAAATAGGTATCAATTCAATAGTGGCTTAAGATTTTGATACCGTTCCAAAGATTCATTCTTCGATTGAAAAGATAGCGCAGAGTGTTGAGAGCGCTCTGTATTTAAATATTTAACATCTACTTGTAAAGGTAGGAAACTTTTTAGCTTTGACCTAGAGCTTAGCAGGTCGGAAACTTACTACCTTTTGGATTCACTAATATTAACTTGGGTTTTGCTTTCCCATTGCAAATGAAAAGCCAAAAATTAAATATGGGTGAGTTCAAATTAAACACAAATTCAGTCAGTTGGATTTTAAGTTTTGGTGGTGTCTTTTTAAAATATCATTTCACAAATTTAAACTTCTTTTGTATGTTACCATAATTTTGTTCTTGGCATGCTTACAAATAAGATGAATGAAATATTTATTGGGAAATGCTGTTTACATTTGGGGTTGGCCTCATGGTGATAATCATTTGGTTTTTGATTGAGCTTCTATAAAAGCAAGAGCATGTTGTGGTTAAAAATTATTTAAAGTTTTTGACCATTTTCTTTGGGATTTTTTTCAATTGCTATTTTCTTTCTTTGTTTGCTGGATATGACTTTTTGAGTTCTATGAGATCTGTCTTTAGTGAAATAGGATGCCTGAAATTTTGTATTTTTTTCTTTTGAAAAGTAACAGTAAAATAAATATTTAGAAAAGGTTGAGAATGTACTTAAAACAATTTCATTAAGACCCAATCAGCAGATGGCATAAAACCAGCAGATTAAAAGAGCGAAACTGCGACATTCTAAGAACAAAGAAGAAAAATAAATTGTAGAAAACTAAGAGATTTGAATGCTAAGTAATTGGGTGCACTTGCTCACCCAAGAGAGCTAACCGGCAGTCTGCGTTAGTGATTTTAATATGAATACATTAGGGAACGCAAAACATCAACATAAACATTAACTAATACAATTATGATAGCATAATTGGCCTATTATTGATATTTTTTTCCAATTCAAAAATAACTCATAACTGCACTCGTCTAGAGGATGATTGGGATGGACGACTCCTTAGGAACCTCTGGCCCTTCATAAAATTTTAAGTTGCAAGTGAATACTTATTGAGAATTGAACCAATATCATTGGACTCGCAAAAGATACATCTAATCAAGACACCCTATAGTCGAACTTTCAGTCCACAACGGAGATTGAGTTTTTTTTAAAAACCACCTCAATGCTTACTTTGGTTTTTGGCTCAATTCCCAAGAAATGGTACCACATGTGCTTATCTAGGAAATTCTAGTTCTCCATTGTTTTATTTTCTGGTGAAAGTCCGCTCCATTTCACCTTGCACATTTTTTTTTGATTGAAGAGTGCAATTATATTAATCAAACAAGATATGATACAACGTTAATCATACAAAAAAAATGGTTGGAAAAGTCACTCCATGAGCATAAATATGCTGAAGGCAAAAACACTTCGGGACAAGTCAAAAAAATGATCAAAAAATGACCACAAAAAAATATATCACATCAGCAGTTTGACAGTGATGCAGAGAGAGCAAAGTACAAGTAACAATAAAGAGAACAATTAAGTAGTCGCAAGAAACATGGATGTCGGGAGAGGTGGTGGAGATGGCGACCCTGAGGCTTACCACCCCATCCTCCTAGGGTAGGGAAATCTTCATCCCTAGGTAAGGGCTCTCAACCAACGTTTCGCTGAGCCTCTAATGTCTCATCTTGATTTCTTTCAAGGGAAATTGTCAGAGCCGGATGTGGAAACTTGCCTTGGGGAGGCAGACCGTAGCATCTGATCTCACCATCTTGGGGCGAGGGAGGAAATTCTTAGTCCTTCCCATCACTTTTAGATCTAGACAAGCCACTCAGGGGTCACAACGAAGAGAGGACCAATGAAGTGGTGATCATCATGGAGAATGGCGCCTGCATTTGGGTTTGGACCCTTCTTGATGTGGCCCACGCCCTCGTTCTCGGGGAGGTGAAGCATGTTGTGGGGGCTCAGGGGGTTCACGACTAATCGCACATAGAGCATTTTCTCAGGGATTGAGCAAACTTTGGAGGTGGTTGAGTCCCAGATAAACCTTCTCTGTTTAGCGTTGAATATGAAGAATGACATTAGATAGAACAATAATTTTGTTAGTAACAAAAAAACTATGTTCCAACTCTTCATGATTAAAACAAGTATAGTTTCTAGCTTTCTAGATTTAAAATAAAATATTAGCGTGAAAGCTCTGCGAAAATTAGTTGTATTTTGCAAACAATAGCGCCGAGTCCTCAAGAGAGCCATCTTCCACATGAATAATCCAGGGCGAAAACGTTGGAAAAGGGAATGTATTCATCGCTACGCAGATTGTGCATGAGGGCAAAACAAAAAAATGTGCTTAACAATGTCTGGTTGCTGGGAAGTCGATTTTGGTGTAGAGTTTTTACCCTTTCATGGGTCTTTAATCCTCTTTGTACTTTTACCTAGCTTAGGTGGATTTTGAAGACAATAAGGCTAATTAGGCTTATTTATTACATCATAATGATGTCATTTTGACATCATTATGCACATGTGAATGCATGGGGTCTCCATCCCACTTGGTCTTCTTAGTGATTGCACCACTAAATCCTCCAACCCACTAGTGTTTCCCTAGTGCCCTCTCCACACATGGAGGATGAACCTACCACACTCAAGTTGTTTGGTGAGTCATCAGTACACTCAAGAGGGTATAAATGTACCTTATGTCAATGCAATGCTAGGGTGAATGGAATCAATATTTTTGGCTCCTATTTTGTGCAATATTCTCTCTTGTGTTTTTCATTTTTGTGTTCAACGATTTTGTGTTGTGCACTTTCTTAACTCGTGTGTTCACTCTATTCGTGCATTCGACTTATCTGGAACCTAGGCTCAACTCCGATATGGTATCAGAGCCATCATAGTCATTGTATGTATTGTTTTATGTTGTAAGCTTTATTTTGAAACTAAGAGATTATTTGAAGCAATTTTTTAGAGGGTTTGAAAAAAATGGAGGGGTCTTTTTTTAACAAAATCTAGGTATTGCTGGTATAGTCTAGTGGTGGCATTATTGTTTTTGGTGTGAAATAGAGTTTATGGCTTCTCAAGGACCTCTTGCACACTTGCACGTTGTCTACGGCCTTTCATGGCCAAATCAAAGTGACCTTGTTGGAGAGCCCTCCATTCTGGGTTGAACTTGCCACAATTGCTGTTGGTCTCATTGTGTTTTGTTTGGGGTCACACCGTGCTCAGTTTGGCACCATCCATCAACCCTCATTCTAGTTTATAGCTCTTCCTTGTCGACGCCCCAAATTGCCAAATCTAGATGCCATTGGAGTTTCTTGCAAACTACATCAGTTGTCACATAGTTGCATCATGCCTCCCATGACCTGGTTTGATTCCATTGAGAGCCGATTCGACGCCATTGAGTGTTGGTTCGCCCTTCATAACCTGTTGCCTCCTCTGGTTCGCCATACCTATTTTATCAACTGTCACGTGGATCTCAGGTTGAAATTTGGCAGTGACTCGGTCTCCTCCAGCGTCGCCCACCTCGTCCCTCCAACTGTCGTCTCCTTTCCAAGCTCGCCATGACTAGTAAAACCCTTGAAAGTTGAAAACCACCCTTTTCTTAATTCGTGGTATTGAGGAATTTAGCAAGTGGTTTCCTTTTAAGTGGCGGGAATTTTTTTTTATTCACTTTATAATCAATGACTAAAATCAAGTTTTGATTTATAAAGCATTTGTTTAAAAGAAGAGTGGGTGACAAATATTTATCTTCAAGAGATTTTGTGAAAAGGGAGATTTTAAATTGTGGATTCATATAAAAAATAAATAATTGTATTGTGAGTAATGTTTTAAAAAGACGAGAAATTGAAATAGTCTTTGACATTTCATATTTTCGCTCAACGAAGACCAAAGAGTGAGGCTTGGTTTGGTAGGTAGCCAAATACCCTTGTATTCAAAACTAATTTCTCTCTTTCACACTCACTTTTGCTTGTGTGCTTGCTTCTTTGGACACATTTTCAGTGGAGCGACGTCCTCATCTTATTTGCAAAAACGTATCTTTTTGACTTGCACTAATTGCTCTAGATGCACTATCGACTAAGGCCAATGTCTTTTGAGTGTACATTTGCAACATTTGGGCTGGGGTTTCAGACACTTTCCATTATGTCTGCATTCTCTATTTTATGCAACAAACAACTACAACTTGCATTACTACTACAACTCAACTCAGCGTTAAAAAAGATTCGAGTTTAATCAACCCACTAACTCCTTTTAACTATCACGAATGGAAAATTAAGATGACAATCATTCTGAGGAGTAAGGGTTTGTATATGATAACCATGGGTGATAAAACTAAACCCAACACATATGCAAAGATAGTTAAGTGGTATAACCGTAGTGAAGCCTATGGGCTATTGTGTCTTTCTGTAACACCTAATCTCCTATTTCATTTAGAACCTGCCAATTCACCCCATGACGTATGGACCATTTTAGGAAAGCTATTTGGGGGCAAGATGTGATGAGAGGTTACGAGTTTGCGAATGAATTTATTAGTCTAAGTCCTTGCAACTTTGACACCCTTCAAGATTTATTCACTAAGTTCAAGTCCCTAAGATTGCAGTTGAAAGAATGTGGGATAAAGAAAAAAGATGACCAACTTGTTCTTTCTATACTCTCAAAACTAGGACCTGACTATTCAGTATTTGTCTCTACTTTTCATGCCACTAAAAGGGCTTTGGGCATCGCATGGAAAATGCTCTTTTTAGATGCTTTCATTGCCTACTTAACTAGGGAGCAAGACAAGTTGATTCAGATGGGCACATTAAAGTCCATAAAACTTTAAGCCCTAATTGTTGTGAATGGAAAAATAAAGATTTTAAACAAAGAGAAGAAGAATAAAGATCAAGAGAAGAAGAAAGAATCAACCTCTGACAAAACCAACATTGAATCCTCCTTTTCCAAATACAAACCTAAGAAAGAGAAGGTTAAGTGTACCTACATTAAGAAAAATGGGCATGATGAACGCAAATGCATGAAGAAGAAAATATATCACCCAACTCATCTCCCAGAGAAGAACAACATAGGTGCCCTTGAGTCTATCAAGCGGAATTCATCTACCCAAGATTCTATTAAGACAAAGGCAAAGGGGAAAGGAAAAAAAAGGGCAAACCTCTTGTAGTAGTTGCATCTTCAACATCTTCATGGGTCATTGACTCGGGTGCTTCTCACCACATAGGCTCTTCACTAGTTGAGTTTTCTTCTTTAGAGCCTTGTAGCATGTTTTCTATTAGTTTGAGTGATGACATTTATGTACTCGTTGTAGGGAGAGGGTTTGTTGAAATAGGAGAAACATTTAATAATGTTCTAAGTGTTCTTTTTCTTTCAACCAATTTCTTATCCATGTATCCAATCACTCATATCAACAAAGGCATGAGGGTTGAGTTTTAACTAGATTTAATTATCATTAGGGAGTTGCATAATGATTCTACAGTAGTAGTGGGTAGGGCAGATCACCAAGCGAGGTTATACACTTCACATTTTGCACCTGATTCTTCTCTGACTGCATTGCTGACTCATTTAGACGGAGCTAGCAAATTTGGCATAAGCGGTTTGGCCACCTTTACTACCGCTACCTTGAAAAACTTAGCAAAAATGACATGGTCATAGGTTTGTCTCTAGTCTAATTCTTTAAGGGACTTTGTGAGGGTTGCTCTCTTGAAAAACATCCCGAAACAAAATTTGACAAAGACAACACTTGGAGAGCTTCACAAGCATTGGAGTTAGTACACAATAATGTTTTTGGGCCTTTTCCTAGTCTATCTTTTACAAGCGCTAAGTACATTCTCACTTTTCATTGATGATTTCTCAAGATATACATATGTCTATTTCCTTAAACAAAAACTTGAAGTGTTTGAAGATTTTAAGACTTCAAGGCACTTGTTGAGAAATAATCTAAAAAATCCATCAAGATTCTTTAAATTGACAATGAAGGTGAATATGTCAACAACAGATTTGAACAGTTTTGTACCACATAGGGGATTGATTTGCAACAGACAATTACTTATAGTCCTTCACAGAATGGAGTTGTAAAACGCAAGCACAGATCCTTGAAAGAGATGGCTAGCTATATGATTCACTCTAGGTCTTTGACACCTCAATATTGAACTAAAGCCATTAATTGACTTGCTATATTCAAAACATGTTTCCTCACAAAGTTTTGAAAGACATAACTCCCTTTGAAGCTTGGCATGGAAGGAAACCTGATGTTGAGCACTTTAGGGTTTTTGGATCTCCAACTATGACACGTATACTAAAGAAAAAACACAAAGTTATGGAACCGCAATCCAAGCCTTGCATCTTTGTAGGTTATTCAGATTGTGTCAAGGGGTATCGTCTTCTACATCCGACCACATATGAGTTGTTCAAAGAGACAAGTTATCACTTTCAGGAGAGTCCTAAAGACTCAACACTTGACACATCTTCTCCTTCATTGGATTCACTTAGACTTGGTTATTCTTCTTCCAACTCAGATCATCCAGAATAGGTTCTTGAGCTAGGGTCTTTTTCTTCTTCCAGTTCTGACAGCGAGAGAAGTGATAGGGAGTCTTTTACATCCACCTCTATTCATGTTTTAGATGATGAGGAGTCAACCTCTGACTCATTCACATCTAGGTCTCTTTGGGCCAGATAGACACTTCAGAGTGCAGGCACTTGGGTAGGGGATCCAATAGATAACAAATGTACTCCGACAGATTATCAAAGTGTTCCACGTGCCTTCTTTGCTTTAGTTCAGATCCACAAACATTCCAAGAGGCTTCAGGTATACCTAAGTGGGATAATGCTATGTGGAAAGAATATTCTTCCTTGATCAAAAATCACATTTGGATTTGACTTCACTTCCTAAGGGAAAGAAAATGGTTCGATGTAGGTGGATATATTAGACCAAGTTTGTTGCAGATGGGTCGATCGATAAGTACAAGGTGCGATTGGTCGCCAAGAGTTTTTCATAAGTAGCTGACATCGATTACTTAGAGACCTTTGCACCTGTTACAAATATGACTTCGATCTGACTCACACCAGTGATAGTCACAATATTAAGAACGAAATATACTGAGAGGGGGGTGAATCAATATATCATATATCTTATAAAACTTTACCTTAATCAAACATTCAAGATATGCAATAAAACTAAAACAATAAACACCACACAAGAGAGAGACACCAGATATAACGTGGAAACCCAATGTGGAAAAAACCACGGAGAACAATCTTAAGTATATGAATGAGCACCAACCCAAACAATATTCACAAGCACCAACCTCTTTGCTGAGCACCAACCCAACAACAATTTGTGAGTACCAACCCACAGAAGCACCAACCCCTTTGCTGAGAATCAATACAACAACAATTCGTGAGCACCAACCCACAAGAGCACCAACCCTTTTGTGTAAACCACACAACTATCTTTCAATGTTGCTATCTCAACAAATGATAGTTCATTACAACATCTCTTTCCTCTCTCTCTCACCTTTGCTCTTCTAAGCTAGATATAACAAATACAAATCATATTCATCTCTCACAAATACTCTTTTAAGTTAGATAATACAATATCAAATCAACTTCTTGCTCTTATATTACAAGTGGCTTTTCAAGCCTTTATTTATAGCTTTCCAAATAACTTTTGGCCTTCTCCCTTTGTGACCCTTCAATCCTCATGAAAAATGGCGCCAAACTTGTATGACCCTTCATATCCTTGCCTTTGAAAAGTCATGTGGTGACCCTTCATGAGCAAAAATGTCTTTTCCTCTTTTGTCTTTACTTTGGTGACTTTTCGTATTCCTCAAAGTGTCCCTTCATGAGAAATTGTACTCTTCCTCTTTTGTCTTCACTTGGTGACTCTTGGAATTCTCCAAGATGACTCTTTATGAGAAAATGCATCCCATCCTTCTTTTGTCTTTACTCCATGGCTCTTTGACTTCTCCATGGGCCCTTCTTTTGTCTCATATGCAATTAAAAATATATTCGTTAATATTTAATAAATATTAACTCACATTAGCCAAGATATATCTATTACAAATATCATTAAATGCAATGGGGCCTTTATCACCAAAAATGCTAGACCTTTGACATCAATGCCAATATTTTCAACAATCTCCTCCTTTGTCATTGATGGCAACCTCAAATTTGAAACTGTCACATCCTATCACCTGCACATACTATCATCTGAAAATATATAGTAACTCCCCCTTACTGTAGCAACTTGTATCTATTTTTTGTATCTATTTTTGCATCTATACTTGTACTTGTTATTCTCTCCCTTTGACATCAATGGAAAAGGGCCTACTTGGAGCTAACACTTAGCTCCCCTTCAACTGATGCTAAACCTCAATGGCAGGGAGTAAAGAAAATTACTGCTAACTTCTCTCGCAGATACTCAAATGTGTCTTTTAGTAGCGCCTTTGTGAAAATATATACAATTTGCTCTGTAGTACTAATATATTTCATCTTACCCTGTTGATCTGCAACCTGCTCTCTCAATAAGTGATATCTAATGGGAATATGTTTTGTTCTTGAATGCATTACTAATTTTTTTAAAATATTTATAGCACTTGTGTTATCACGAAAAATGAAAATAAGCTCATCATACTTTACCTTGATATCTTCTAAAGTTTGCTTCATCCAAAGCACTGAGTACAACATAATACTGTCGCAATATATTCTGCTTCAGCTGTAGAAAGTGATACTGAGTTCTACTTTTTGCTTAACCATGATACTAAGTTATCACCAAGGAAGAAAGCTCTTCCATTTGTACTCTTTCTGTCATTTAAGCACCCTGCGCAATCTGAATCTATATAAGCAATTAAAGTGAAATCTTTCCCTGTGGGATACCATAATCCATAATCTAATGTCCCCTTGATATATCTGAATATTTTTTTCACCAATTGAACATGACTATCTCTTGGAGATGACTGATATCTTGCAACTATACCTATTGTATGCATGATGTCTGGTCTCAATGCTGTCAAATATAAAATAATACCAATCATAGATCTATACAAAGATTGATCTGTAACAAAGAAATCTTCATCGTTGCTCACCTTATTTTCTATACACATAGGTGTGCCAACTGGTGCACAATTCTCAAAACCAAATTTATTCAACATTTTTTTGGCATATTTACTTTAAGATATGAAAATTCTTTTATTTAATTGAAATATTTGCAACTCTAAGAAAAATGATAATTCTCTAAGCATAGACATCTCAATTTTTTTTACATTCTATCAAAAAATTCTATTGTCATCTTTTTAATATTTCTTCCAAAAATGATATCATCAACATAAACCACAATAATTAATTGATGCTCACTTTCTATTTTGATGTAAAGATTACTATCAGTAAATTTTATCTTGAATCTTTAATCTTGTAGGTACTTATCAAGTCTTGCATACCAAGCTCTAGGAGTTTATTTTAATTCATACAATGTTTTCTTCAATCTGCATACATGGTTACTAATATTCTAGAGAATAAACTCCTGAGGTTGCTAAATGTAGACTTCTTCTTCAAGATTCTCATTTAGGAAGGCAAATTTGATATCCATTTGAAACACTTTGAAATTTTTAAACACTGCATATGGAAGAAACATTCTAATAGCCTCTAACCTTGCCACTGGTGCAAAAGTTTTTTCAAAATCTATTCCCTCAATTTGAGCATATCTTTTACATCTAATCTTACTTTATTTCTGGTCACTTCTCCATTTTCATTCAACTTATTTCTATAAACCCATTTTGTTCCTATCACATTGTGATTTTTTGGTCTAGGCACTAATTCTCAAGTATTATTCTTTTCTATTTGATTTAATTCTTCATCCATAGCCTTAACCTAATGCTCATGATGTCTAGCTTCTAAAAAAATTCTAGGCTGAATTTTAAATAACAAAGAGAAATTAATTTGTTCAGATTCACTTATCATCACTCTTCTGGTGCAAATTCCTTCTTTTATATCTTTGATGATGTCACTTTCATTATAATTTTTTTGAACGTATTTGGATAGAGTCTTGGTGCCCTTTTTCTCCTCTTTTTCCTCATCTTCATCTGATTCTTCAAAGCCTTCATTTTCAATGATTTCAGGGATGTTTACTGGATCACTGATTCTTTGTGTTCCATCTTGACACTTGCATTTTCAACAATTTTTTTGATTCTTTTGTCATAACATTTATAAACTTTACTTTTGCAAGAATAACCAAGAAATATACATTCATCTGCTCTAGATTCAAACTTATCAAGTTTTTCATCGGTTCTCTTTATGAAGTATTTGCTATCGAAAACTCTGAAATAATCAATTGTTGCTAGTTTGTTTTTTCATAGCTCATAAGGAGTCTTGTCACAGTTGACTCTTAATAAAGCTTTATTCTGAATATGCACTACTGTACCAATCGCCTCTCTCCAATATTTATTTGCTATCTTGGATTCATTTAGCATTGTTCTCGCCATCACCTGAACTATTCTATTTTTCTGTTCAACTACTTCATTTTGTTGTGGAGTTCTGGCTGCTGAATACTCTCTTTATTCCATGATCTTCACAAAACTCAATAAATTGATCTGACATGAATTTTCCTCCTCGATCTGATCTTAGACACTTAATTTTCAGATTAATTTCATTCTCAACTAATGCTTTGAATGCTTTGAACTATCTAAAAGCTTCTGATTTTTTTTAAAAAAATATTATCCAAATCATACGTGAAAAATCATCAATAAGCAACATGAAATATTTATCACCTTGAGTACTTTGAGTCCTCATAGTCCACATAGATCAGTGTGAACAAGCTCTAACATCTGAGTGGTCGAGTACTCTTTCGTTTTGAACCGCTTTCTAGCTTGCTTCTCATGATGACAAGGTCCACAAAGCGTGTTAGATGGCTTTGTGATCTTTGAAAGATTCTTGACTGCTTATTTTTTGTAAATTTTGACAAGATTGTCAAAATTTATGTGCCCCATTTTCTTGTGCCATAGCCAACTTTCTTCAATCTGACTCAAACAATATTTTTGACCTTTGATGTCTGATAGCATATATAAATTATTACTTATTCTCTGAGCATCTGCAACCAATACATCTGAATCTTTTCTTCTAATTTCACAACTTTTTACATAAAATTTTAGTGTGTGCCCCTGATCACACATTTGATTTACACTCAAAAGATTATGCTTAAGACCTACATATAAAATATTTTCAGTTTTAGTTCTACTATTATCTAAAATTAGTGTACCTTTTCTAACAATTCTGGCAGTAATATTGTCTCCAAATTTTACTGTGCTACCATTGATCTTCTTCAAGGTTAAGAACTTGCTCTTGTCTCTTGTCATGTGCCTCGAACATCCGTTATCAATAAACCATGGTTTTTCTTCATTTTTTGCATGCAACGCTGTCTAGACCAACATATAACCTTTAGATTGTTTCTTCTGCCATGTCTGAACCTTTTTCTTGATGAATGGAGCCCTGAAACTCTGGGCATTCTTGACTGACTCAAACACGCTTCTACAATACCGAGTTATGTGTCTGAAATTGTTATATTTGTAACAAATTATGGTCTCTTCATCAAAGCTTGATAGAGGAGCAAAAGAGTTATAGCTTCTATTTGACTCTACATGACATTTTTTTTCTTATTTTTGAGATTGTTAGCATTTTTTCTACATTCTAATTTTTTATGACCATATCCATTACAATAAAAATAGTAACCATAAAAATAAGATCTGTTCATGTATCTCTAACCTGATTGCCTTTTATAGCTTTGTTCCTTACTGGCCTTCTTTGTCCTCTGTATTCTTCACTTCTTTCCTTCTTGTTTTCTCATTTGTAAGAGCTTCAACATAACTCTTCTTTTCAAAACCGATACTTGTCTTATCTGATATTGTTTTTTGGCTTTCTAATATCTTATTTAGCATATTAGTGCTATTCTCAAATTTTGAATCATTGGACTATTTTATTATTGATTGCTTTCTCAATCTCTTCTTTTAAAGAGGTGATTTCAGTAACATACTTTTCACATTCTTTTCTTTCTATTTTCAACTGTGCCGTTAGATCTTCTTCATTCTTCTTGGCTTCTTCAAAGTGTGCTTGTAGATCTTCAATTATCTCCTTTGACTCTTTTTTATTTTTCTCGATTTGACGCTTCAATCTTTGATTTTTCTTTTCAGCAACTTTCAACTCTTCTAAGGTACACATGAGTTCTCTTTCCATAGTTACTTCGGCTTCATCCTCTTCTTATTCTTGATCAACTATTCTTTTGCTTGCAGAGACCTTCATGTATGGCCATCTTGTGCTTTCTTGATCTACCTTCAAGCTGTAAATTTTTTTCAAAAACGAACCTACTCTGATACCAATTGTTAAGTATGAAATATACTGAGAGGGGGGGGTGAATCAGTATATCATATATCTTATAAAACTTTACTTTAATCAAATATTCAAGATATGCAATAAAACTAAAACAATAAACACCACACAAGAGAGAGACCCCAAATATAACGTGGAAACCCAATGTAGAAAAAATTATAGAGATCAATCTCAAGTATATGAATGAGCACCAACCCAAACAATATTCGCAAGCACCAACTTGCAGAAGCACCAACCTCTTTGCTAAGCACCAACCCAACAACAATTCGTGAGCACCAACCCACAAGAGCACCAACCCCTTTGTTGAACACCAACACAGCAACAATTCGTAAGCACCAACTCACAGGAGCACCAACTCCTTTGCTGAGCACTAACACAACAATAATTCGTGAGCACCAACCCACAAAAGCACCAACTCCTTTGTGTAAACCACACAACTATCTTTCAATATTGCTAGCTCAACAAATGATAGTTCATTACATCTCTTTCCTCTCTCTTTCACCTTTACTCTTCTAAGCTAGATATAACAAATACAAATCATATTTATCTCTCACAAATGCTCTTCTAAGCTAGATAATACAATATCAAATCAACTTCTTGCTCTCATATTACAAATGACTTCTCAAACCTTTATTTATAGCTTTCTAAATGACCTTTGGCTTTCCCCCTTTGTGACCCTTCAATCCTCATGAAAAATGACGCCAAACTTGTATGACCCTTCATATCCTTGCCTCTGAAAAGTCATGTGGTGACCCTTCATGAGCAAAAACATCCTTCCCTCTTTTGTTTTTACTTTGATGACTTTTTGCATTCTTCAAAGTGTCCCTTCATGAGAAATTGTGCCCTTTTTCTTTTGTCTTCACTTGGTGACTTTTAAAATTCTTTAAGATGACTTTTCATGGAAAAATGCGTCCCATCCTTCTTTTGTCTTTACTCCGTAGCTCTTTGACTTCTCCAAGGGCCTTTCTTTTGTGTTATATGCAACTAAAAATATATTCATTAATATTAAATAAATATTAACTCACATTAGCAAAGATATATCTATTACAAATATCATTAAATGCAATGGGGCTTTTATCACCAAAAATGCTAGACCTTTGACATCAATGACAATATTTCTAACACACAACACATGGTTGGGATGTGCACCAAATGGATGTGAAGAGTGTCTTTCTTCACGAAGACCTTGAGGAGAATATCTACATGGAACAACCCTCTGAGTTTGTTCAAGATTGATCCTTAGTTTTAAATTTTAGAAATCAATCTATGGTCTCAAACAAGGCCTTTGGGCTTGGTACGCAAAAATGGATTCCTTCCTCCTTTAGGTTTTACTAGGTTTCATTTAGACCCAAATGTATACTTCTTGTGACAGGATGATTTTTTATTGATACTAGTCCTTTATATTGATAAACTTTTGATCATTAGGAGTTCCTCATTGTCTATTGTAGCGGTGAAAATGGCTCTACAACACAAATTTGACATGACTGACTTGAGTCTTCTGCATTACTTCTTTGGCATCGATATTTCACAGTCTGATTTAAGTATTTCACTTGCACAACCCAAGTATGCTCTCAATCTTTTGGCTCAATTTTACAGCGTTGATTATAAGGCCCATCAATCTTTTGGCTTAGTTTCACATCGTTGATTATAAGGCCCATTTATCAGGAGTCAAGCTTGAGGCTGACTGTTCTATATCTTTGGTTGATGCCACTCAGTATCGATAATTAGTTGGCAACCTCATCTATTTGACTCATACAAGGCCTAACATTTCATATATAGTGGCACTTAACTCCAGATTCATGCAGGAACTCCATGAGTTATACTGAAAAACAACGAAGAGGATATTGCACTATATTCGTGGCTCTTATAGATTCAAGATTCAATACAAATTTGACATAGAGTTTGACTTGATTGGTTTTATAGATTCAGATTGGGTTGATGATACTGTTGAGTTGTGGAGCTAAAAGCTTCACTAATGAGCTAATGTTGAGGTTGTTGGGTTTACACAATAATTGGCATCAGTCAGATCCAACCGACATCAGTTAGGGGTAGATCGGTATCGATCATCTTTATATCGACACTGACTTTTGTGCATTTTCAAAATTGTTATTTTTAAGAGAACAGATTTGAGCTTTTGATTTAAGAGATGAATTTAAGGGTGGCAAATGCATGGCTTATGAACCTTAGTGTGTAGTATACTATATAGTAGGGTTAGATCCTCATAGCATAGACAATTCAGTAATTGAGTTGATTGTAATTGATTGAGAGAGAGAGAGAGAACTCTTGAAAGAGAATTACTGTACATCTACGAGGTGTGAGGAGAGAAATTTTTTCATTGTATTTTCTTTCATAAGAGTTTAATACAGATTGGTTGTTTCTTGTATCTCCTATTATTTATTATTTCTGATTTTTAGTTATTTATTACTTCTGATTTCAATTTCGTGTTTAGTTGCTTATACAAAAATAATCAATTGTACTCTAAGATCCTAACAACTGGTATCAGAGCGTGTTAGTGTTTGTTGATTACAAAATTCACTCACAGAGGTTTTTGATTGAGTGAGAGCAAAATAATGGCAGAAAAAAATAAATTAAGAATGAAGAAATTCAATGGCAAAAATTATCAATTATGGAAGATGCAGATTGAAGATTATCTATATCAAAAATATCTGTATTTACCGTTGGGTGGGGTTTTAAAAAAGCCCACAGATATGGAAGATGAATAATGAAATATTCTTGATAGAAAGACTCTTGAATCTTTAAGGTTGAATCTAGCAACTTTTGTGTTTTCCAACTTATCACAGACAAAGACAATAGTAGAGTTAAAGATACTTTGGCAAATTTATATAAAAAACTCTCAGCTTCGAATAAGGTATATCTTATGAAGCAATTATTTAATTTGTAAATGCAAGAAGGTGGATCTGTATCTAGTCATCTTAATGATTTTCATACAATAGTAAATCAGTTAAATTCAGTCAAAATAATTTTTGATGATGAAATTAAGGCTATCTTAATCTTATGCTCTTTACCTGAAAGTTGGCATAGTTTGGTAATGATAGTTAGTAATACTGTATCTACTTCAAATATCTTGAAAGCTGATGATATTGTTAGTGTAATCTTGAATAAAGAAATTCACAGGAAAAACACATGAAAAATATCAGGGAATGCTTTAAGTGTTGAAAGCAAAGGAAGGCAAAGAGAGAAGGGCAAGCAAAAGAAATCAAGGTCAAAGATGGAAAGTAGATCCAAATCCAAAAATAAAAGAATAACCTGCTGAAATTGTGAAAAAAAGAGCATACAAAGAAAGATTGTTGGTTGAAATATAACAAAAAAATTAACATAAAGGTAATAAAAAAATAAAAGTTGCAGGTATTGTTGCACATGATGCTCTTATATTTTATTTGGATAATAAAGTAGAATCATGGATTTTAAATTCTGGTGTCTCTTTTCATGCAACCCCAAATAAAATTTTTTTCAATGATTATATTCATGGAGATTTTGAAAAAGTTTATTTAGAGGATAATGAGCCTTGTAAAATTGTTGGCAAAGAAAAAGTGCAGCTGAAATTGCAGAATGGCAACACATGGGTGTTGAAGGATGTCATGCATGTACCCATCCTGAAGAGGAATCTGATTTCTACAAAAAAGTTGGGTGATGAGGGTTGCACAGTAACTCTCACAGCTGAATTTTAAATTTTTTTCAAGGATGCACTTATATTAGTAAAATGTAATAAAGTAGGTACACTTTATCTATCTACTTGTATTATTAATTATTCTCTTTCTGTTTTATCTACTTCAGATATAGATGTAAAGTTGTGGCACTGTAGGCTTAGTCACATGAGTGAGAAGAGAATGAATGTTCTTAAGTCAAATGATAAGCTTTTAGATTTAAAAAACATAGATCTAGATTTCTGTGAGCATTGTATTTTTGAGAAATAGAAGAAAGTGAGGTTTCTCAAAATTGGGTCAACAAAGAAGAAGCACAAGTTGGAGCTTATTCACATAGACATGTAGGGACCAACGCAGGTAGATTCTATTGAAGGATCACAGTATTATGTTTCTTTCATTGATGATGCTACAAAAAAGGTATGGGTTTATTGCATAAAGAGAAAATCTGATGTTTTTGACACATTTAAAAAATAAAAAGCTTTGGTTGAGAATGAAACAAGTTTGAGATTGAAGTACCTTAGATCTGACAATGGTGATAAGTACTGCAGGAATAAATTTAACAATTACTATTCTATGAGTGGAATACGCAAAAAAATGACGATTTCAAAGACACCTCAGCAAAATAGAGTTGTTGAAAGGATGAATAGAACAATAATGAATCGTGCACGGAGTATGAGATTGCATTCTAGTTTTTCCTTACAGTTTTAGGTAGAAGTTGTAGATATTGCAGTTTACTTGATTAACAGAGGACCTTCTACTACACTAGATGGTGGAATTTCAGAAGAGGCTTGGACAAGTAAAAAGGTAGATCTTTCATTTCTCAAAATTTTTAATTTTGAAGCTTTTGTGTACATTGATAAAAAAATAGAAAGAAGATGGAAGCTAAATCTATGCGGTGCATTTTCATTGGTTGTGGTTTTAGAAATTTTAGATTTCGATTGTAGAATTTAGAAACTAACAAAATGATTAAAAGCCGTGATATAATTTTCAATGAGAAAGTGATGTACAGTGATCAACTCAAGAGGCTGAATAATTTTGAGTAGGGCAATCTTGATTTAGAAGAGGTTATGATCTAAAATGAGCTCGCGAGTAAAAATCATCACTCATAAAAAAACACAGAGACCGACGTCGGTCAAGTGAAAATCGGTATCGATCAGGAAAAATCGACATCAGTCGGGTGCAGACCAACATCGATTAGACATGACTGAGATCAGTCAGTGTTAGAAAAAAATTTGGGCAGACAACAAGCTATAAATGAGTCTCAAACGCCCATAAAGAGGTCTGAAACGGTAAGTAAACCTCTAATTTGTTATTCCCCTTTTTAATACTACTTGTTGCTCACTGATGGTGGAGAACCAAAAAATTTTGATGATGCAATGTAGGTAGAATCGAAGAAACAGTGGGAGCATGGCATGAATGAGGAAATTGATTCTTTGTAAGAGAACCATACGTGGGATTTGGTTGAGTTGCCAGCAAAAAAAAACACTGAAAAACAAATGGGTATACAGGTTAAAGGAAGGAGAGAATGGACAAATGAGACATAAGGCCAGGTTGGTAGTAATGGGATTTACACAGAAACCAGGAATTGATTTTGGTGAAATTTTTTCTCTTGTAGTAAAGATGACTTCTATTCGAAATGTATTGTCTTTAGTTGCTATTGAGGATTTACATTTTGAGCAGCATGATGTTAAGACAACATTTCTTCATAGAGATTTGGATGAAGAGATATATATGGATCAGTCGAAAGGTTTTGAGGTCAAAGATAAGAAGAAACTTGTGTGCAGATTGAAAAAAAGCTTATATGGTCTTAAGCAAGCTCCAAGACAATGGTATTTGAGGTTTGACAGATTTATGACAGAGCATGGCTTTAGTAAATGTCAATCTGACAATTGTGTTTATTTTAACAAATTAGATAATGGTAGTTATATTATCTTGTTACTGTATGTAGATGATATGCTTGTTACAGGTTTACACATACAAAAAATTACTGAGCTTAAGATAAAATTAGCTCACACATTTTTCATGAAGAATTTAAGAGCAGCAAAAAAAATCATTGGCATAAGTATTAAGAGAGACAGAAAAAATTACAGTTTGATTTTGTCTCAAGAGGATTATGTGAATAAGGTGTTGGAGAGGTTTAATATGCAGGATGCAAAATCGATAAGCACATCTATGGCTGAACAGTTCAAGTTGAGCAAAGAATAGTGTCTTAAATCACATGATAAGGTTGAGTACATGAGTAGAGTCCCATATGCTTCAGCAGTTGGGAACTTGATGTATGCAATGGTATGTACTAGACTAAATATTATCCAAGTAGTGGGAGTTGTCAACAAGTTTATGGCTAATCTAAGAAAAGAACACTGAAAAGCAATTCAGTAGATTTTTAGATATCTGAGAGAGACCAGCAGTAGGCATTTATGCTATGGAGGGTCAAACACTTTTCTACATGGGTATGTAGATTCGGATATGGCAGGTGACTTGGACGGTAGGAGAAGCACCACATGATATGTGTTCACTGTTGGTGGAACGGCGGTTAGCTGAATTTCAAAGTTGCAGGCAGAATACATTGTAGTCACAGAGGCTAGCAAGAAAATGATTTGGATGACTCGGTTTATGAAAGAGTTGAAAAAGGAGCAAGAGAGTTGCAGATTGTACAGTGATAGTCAAAGTGCAATTCATTTGGCAAAGATTTCAGCCTTTCATTCAAGAACCAAACATAGACAGCTTAGGTACCACTTCATTAGACATGTATTGGAGGATGGACAGTTGAAGCTGGAAAAGATCCATACGGATAAGAACCCTGCTGATATGTTAACAAAGCCGATAACAAAGGAGAAGTTGAATCTTCATTTAACTTTTGTTGGTCTTCAAGATTGAACTTGAAGAGGGAGAAACAAGCCATAAATGTTTAGAAGATGTTGCTGTATAAAGACAGGTGTAGCTGTTTATCTCCAAGTGGGAGATTGTTGAGTTGTGGAGCTAAAAGCTTCACTAATGAGCTAATGTTAAGGTTGCTAGGCTTACACAGTAACCGGCATCTGTCAGAACCAACCGACATCGGTTAAGGGTCGATCGGCATCGGTCATCTTTAGACTGACACCAACTTCTGTGCATTTTTAGAATTGTTATTTTTAGGAGAACAAATTTGAGCTTTTGATTTAAGAGGTGGATCTAAGGGTGGCAAATGCATGGCTCCTGAACCCTAGTGTTTTATACTATATAGTAGGGTTAGATCCTCATAGCATAGACGATTCAGTAATTGAGTTGAGTGTAATTGATTGAGAGAGAGAGAGAACTCTTGAAAGAGAATTACTGTACATTTGCGAGGTGTGAGGAGAGAGAGAGATTTTTTCATTGTATTTCTTTTCAAAAGAGTTTAATACAGATTGGTTGTTTCTTGTATCTCTTATTATTTGTTGTTTCTGATTTCTAGTTACTTATTAATTTTAGTTTCAATTTTGTGTTTAGTTGCTTATACAAAAGTAATCAATTTTATTCTAAGATCCTAATAGATATTCAGAATCACAAGTTCACTTCAGGTTACAATTTTTTTTTAGGTTATGGTCATATTAGTTGGTCTAGCAAAAAGCAAAATGTTATTGCTATATCTTCCATAGAGACAAAGTATAGGGGTGCTATTAACGCAACTACTGAGATTATTTGGCTTCAAGGGATTCTATCCAAGTTTGACATTCCTATCAGGGAACCCACCATTATCTATTGTGATAACCAAAGTACTATACAAATATGCAGGAATTCGATTCGACACCAACAAGCCAAACACATTGAGATTCACATGAATTTTATTCCAGAGCTTATTCATGGTTAGGTCATCAACTTGATTTTTTGCAAGTCGTCAGAGCAGGTTGCATATATATTTACCAAATATTTTACTGAGAGCAAGTTCATTCATCTACGAGCTCTTCTTGGGGTGTGGTTTGCATCAGCAACAACATCATCTTCGGAGGGGGCAAAGGTGGGAGGGGTTTTAGCCTCTTCACTTTTTCTATATGTCTCTTTTGGGGGGAGTTTTTTCTCATTGGGTTTTCTCTTTTTTTCTTTGCTTTATGTGAGATTTCTTTGTACATGGGTACCTCATCAGGGCTAGTTGTCAGAACCTACTTTTTCACACTACCCACCTTAGCTGCGATTAAAGAGAGGTGTTGGTGTAGAGATTTTACCCTTGCATGGGTCTTAAATTCTCTTTATACTTTTACCTCACTTAGGTGGATTTTGAGGATAATAAGACTAATTAAGCTTATTTATTACATCATAATGATGTCATTCTGACATCATTATGCACATGTGAGTGCATGAGGTCACTTAGTGGGTGTATGGGGTCTCCATCCCACTTGGTCTCCTTAGTGATTACACCACTAAGGCCTCCAACCCACTAGTGTTCCCCTAGTGTCCTCTCCACACATGGAGGATGCGCCTACCACTATGTATCTCATTTCAATGCAATGCTAGGGTGAATGAAATTGGTATTTTTGGCTCCTATGCTGTACACTATTCTCTCTTGTGTATTTTATTTTTGCTTTCAGTTATTTCATGTTGTGCACTTGCTTGGCTTGTGTGTTCACTCTACTCATGCATTCGACTTATTTAGAACCTAGACTCAACTCTGATAGCTGGGTAGATGGGGTTAGGCACAACCAGATGCTTGAGCCGATCTCCCATAGGCAGGGCTTGATAGAGAAGACACCATAATAAATGAGATTTTTTGGGCTAAATAGAAGTAGACCACACAGTGCTAAAGCATCGGGCCCAAACTTCATGTCTGGAATGGAGATTCCATTTGAAATTGAGCATATCATTTGGAATTTGTTGCGAGGCTAGTAAATGATACCTCAACCAAGGAGAGTCTCAGGTGAAGGGAGTGGCCATAGGCCAATGCCAATTCTTCCACTAAGGAACAAGGTAATTAACTTCTATTTTATGCAAATACTCATCAGGTATGGAGCCTTGAATATATGCAATAGCCTCTACATCTGAAATAATTAAATGAAATTTATTTTGAAGTTGTTGCCAAGTGAGCTAGACCCTATTTTTCTTGCAAAAAATATCATTGATAATTTTCACACCTTTTCGAGAGAGCCTTAACCCTTTAACCCAAGAGACTAAGGCATAATGAACATTCTGAAAATTTAATCAAGGAGACCACCAGAGGGACTGGGAGTTAATGGAGAGGCCATTCCTGAAACCCTCACATACCCAATTAAAGTGAGGCTTAATCTTTTCCCAAGCTTTCTATTGACTTTGAATCACAAAAGTACCCTTGATTTTAATAGGCACTAGGGTTATGAGTAGAGAGTGAAGTCCCAAGCTCTGCCAAGCCTTTCTACCACATGGGAGTACCTGAGAGATACAATGGCATAAAATAGTCATCTAGGCTTCATCCCCAATAACCATTTGACACAAAGAGTAAGGCCTTGAATTTTAATATCTAGGAGACCCAGTCCCCCAGCTTCCTTGGGTCGGCATAAAATGTTCCAAGTGATTCTGTGGAAGCCCTTATGAACCTCAAAATTATCCTATAAAAAATCTCTTATAAGTTTTTTTATTTTTCTGTAAGCGGCATTAGAAGGGGCCCAACAGGAGGAATACTACACATGAGTAGTTGCCAAAACTTTAAAGCAAATTTGAAATTTTCTAGTACGAGAAACATGTTTGGTGATCCAAAATGAGATTTTTTTTCCAACTCTCTGCACCACATAAGACCATAAATTAGAGGGAGGCTCAAAATGCAAAAGGAATGCCAAGAAACTTAAATTACACCTCTAGTAAAATCCACTGCCATTGAATTCCTCTAACCAAGGAGGTTTGGGGTCCAGAGACTATCAGAAACACTGAGTCTTACTCCATTGGATAGATGAGCCTGAAGCCAAACAAAAAATATGGAGACATTCCATGGCATTGTTGACAAACTCTTCTTCCTCTTAAAGAGTGAGAAAAGAATCATTTGTGAAGTGACTATTTAAAAGCCGTCTATCAGATTGAGGGAGGGAGATACCTTTCACCAAGCCCCTAACAACATAATTAGCTAGGAGGTAGCTAAATCCTTCTGCTGCAAGCACATATAAATAAGGGGCTAAAGGACATCTTTGTCAGATAGAATGATGAAGTTCAAACTGAGAAGATCGGGTGTCGTTGATAGTGATATAGGCCCAAGCATCCTGAAAGAGCATGTTAACAATCTGAACAAATTTGGGGCCAAAAGCAAGTGCCTGCAACATGGCTAGAATGAATGGCCACTAAATATGATCATAAGCTTTCTCAAAATCAATCTTGACAAACAAAGCCTTTTGATTAGAAAGTCGAGCCCATTCCATTCCTTCCCAGATGACAATAACATTGTCAAGAATGAACCTATTCTGGATGACGTTGGTTTGCTCACTCCTAACAATTAAAGGGAGAATGTGTTTCACCATGAGGGATAAAGCCTTAGAAATAATCTTATAGGAGTCATTAAGCAAAGTAATAGGCCTCTAGTTGGTGATAAGTTTAGGATCACCAGCCCTAGGAATAAATTTGATGTTACCCTGATTTATAAGGGATCCCAAAGAGTTGGTTAGAACAACTTCACAATAAACTTAGTGAAGATCAAGACCAACAATATCCCAAATGATTTGGTATAACTCACATGAGAAACCATCAATTCCTAGGGATTTGTAACTGTTATATGCTTAACAACCTCATGAGATAAGGGCCTACCACATGCAACTCTTTGAGAATTGGAAACTTTGCAAAGAACAACCTAGAGGCATTGAAGGAGAGATGTCTCCCATTCTGGAGAAGAAGCTTGTGCTGAGAAAACACCATGGTAATGATACACAAAAACTTGCAAAATGTTAGAAAGTTTGGTAAGCTGAATGTTTCCTTCCTTGACAACTTTGATTCTATCAACAACTCTCCTAGTATGGGGAAGGGCAAAAAAGTCCTTAGAAACTTTGTCTCTAATTTTAAACTAGTGTATACGAGTTCGTAGCTAAGCTCCTTCGGCCTGGTGAGCCTCCTCAATTTGGAGTTTATGTCTCTAGTGTGCCACTTTAGTTTGAAGTTGAACATTGAAAGATGACTACTCTAGCTCTTGTGAAACCCAGATATATTCATGGCTTATAGAATTGTGTAGACACTGTCTGAAAGAGGCTGCTTGCTTATTGTAGATCTAAAAAAAAGTAGAAGTATGAACAAGAGCATCAGACCACCACTGAATCCAACCAATATCTCCCTCTGGCCGAGGGACCAAGTTCCAAATTCTGACAATATGTCCTACCTTTGTTTCATGCTTGAGGTGACCAGTATTGAGATAAAATTGCATAGAGGTAGGCTTAACTTGAGGTATGGCCACTCAACATTAAAGAAAATAGGGTGGTGATATGATAACAAGGTATCAGGAATGACTGAAACTAGCTTGTCCTAGGCTAGAGCAAAATAGAAAGGATGTTGCTCAGCCAACAAAGCTTTATGGAGGCACATAAGCATCCTATCTTCTCATTGTCAAAATTTGAACCAATTGAACCAGGGGAATTCTGAATTCTTCCTCTGATGATGGTTGGGATCAAACATCCCAAGTTTGTTGTGCATATAAACTAGGATTCATGTTCGTCAATGCACCACCGCATTAGAAGGCATCCTTCTTTATCCTTAGTCGATTCTACCATGTTGAAATCATCATAGAGGATCTAATACAGATCCAAGAGTGAATTAGTCAGCCACCTCCACAAGGCAGCACGTTCCACAACATTATTAGAGGCATACAAATTGACTAACCCAATGATGTGGGTATTAAGTCAAAAAAGGTCCACACCACCCGGTGGGTGGGATTTAAACCATAGGAAATAATATTTTGAGCTAGATCTGGAGTCAGAAAAGTTACTACCCCACCACACCCAAATTTATGTCTAGTACCCTGACATAGGGCCCAAGGCCAAATTATTCGTGTTGCATTTTACAACAAGATGCAAAAAATCTTGACCTTTTGCAAACAAAGAATTTTCATGCTACTAAAAAACTGACAACTATTCTTGACCGCATACTTACACAGTGGATCAGCTAGACCTTGAACATTCCAAGAGTATACAATCATTGGGTGCATGTCATTCTCCTCTATGAGATCTTCCAGTGCAACAAACTTATTAAACATGAGTTTTTTGGGCATGAAATCATGCATTCTAAATAGTTGTCGCTTATGTGCCATATATTCTTCCTCTTCAGGAGATGGAGAGGGGTTGTAAGAGCACTGGAATACTATTTCGCGATCTAAGGTGACCAGGCTTCATTTTTCCTCTGGAACACTCGCCTTAGGAGAGGGTTGTGATGGTGGCACTCAAGGTGGCATCTCAACTAGAGAGGCTACTACTTTCAGAGTACACATAAGAGGAGGAGAAGCTTTATTAGGCAAAGCTAATTTTCCAATAGAAGTAGAAGCATGATTATTCCTGGTAGGTTTGTATGAAGAATTTTATGCCTTATCGCCATCTTTGGAAGAGTTTTTTTTGTTGGTGACGGTAATCCAACCATCATTATTTCCATTCTGCCTTTTGGCTTCAGATCTACCTTTTTCTTGAGGAGCAGGGGGTGTATACACCATTAGAGGGCATTCTTGGATCATACGTTCTGATAATTGGCATTGAAAGCAAGTATTTGGGAGATTGATATACAAAACATGCTGAGAAAAGCAATTAGAGTCAATTTGTATATCAATAAAATCTTTCAAATCTCAAGATAAATCCACTTCAACACAAACCCTCTTCTGAAGACGAGCCATAAAGAACTTGGTCTTCTCATGGCATATGAAATGCCTTATGGGTTCTATGAGTTGGTCAATAAAACCCCATAAGGGGAGAGGCAAGCCAGGAAATTCAACCCAAACACTTATATTTTTAGTTTTGCTTGCTCTGAGACTTGAGAGTCTTGAGTCCAGTGATAAAAACAATCAAAATGTTGTGAATAAACCAAGGCCCATGATTGGCAATGGCTTTGCAGTGCTATGGGTTAGAAAAGTGAAACACAAAAAGCCCTTTGTAAGGTTTTGGAATCCTTTGGCCTTACCAATGGTTGTGAACCCATTGCTTCAAAAGGCTCTCAGGGGGGAATCAACCAACAAAGTAAGCAATCAAAGTAAAATTTTCAAAGATATGATAGGCTTTGTCAAATTTGGGCACATCCAAAACAACATCAGGTAACAGAGAGTCAGAATCATCAGTGTTACCTCGTGGAAGACCTTTGAAATGAATTTCATCGCCTACTTTGGGGCCATGGTTGTACTCACTCACTCCAACTTTCTCTACATCCACAAATGCATAGAGGGAGACGAATATCATTTAATAAAGGGTACCCCTACCACCTAGAGGGTGAATCATCGATCAAAATCTGCAATAAATGCAAACAAAGCAATATCCTACCTAGATCCACGATAATTGACAGTATGTCAGAGACCTAAAGGCTCATCAATGCAGAGTTATGAAAACCTAACTTCATGATTAGAGTTTTTTCAGTCCTCTTTTTTTGATATTGTCCATTGTGAGAATTTTCCACCTTATACATTTGAACGATGTGCTTTTGGAGTCTCTTTACCCCTTCCCCAATGACACCCTCCAATTCCAACACACACTTACCTTCTTTGTCCGTGATAGGGATTTCATGTATTCTTTCCTTATATTGAGTGCATGATCCATTTCAACCACCTTCTCACTAACCTTTTATGTTCTATGCTACTTGGATTGTAGCTTTTGTTTGCCCCATTATTTTAAAGTAAGTAGAAAAATATGATGTCAACCACCTTAAAGTTGTGCATTGTCTTATGATTGCTAGATTGTTTCTTCATTTTGTTCACACTCATCAACTATTGTAGGCACTTTCAACAATGTAAAGGCATTATGCATCTCTTCCAATGTATCAACTATTGTAGGTACTTTACTTTGTGAACTGCCTAGTTCATAGGTGATGGAGGTTGATAATCATGTAAAGTCTCTTGAATGGGCCCATCTTGATTGTAAATTAGTTGGGGCTGCTGTACCAATACTCTACCAAATATGACCATTCTACCTATTTTCCTTGTTTGTCCCTCCAAAGCCTTGTTCAATACCTCTATTTGCTCATCTATTTGGGTTAGGCCCATAACCATGTAGAGTCCTTTGAATATCACTCTTGTAAGTCGAAAGCCGTCCCACCAAAAAATTCTCATAATGATATGATCATGACCACAAATGATGTATTAGGGAATCTTAACAAACTTAAACATGCATTGAAAATATATCTTGGCAACCTTCAACCCATTCAACCTAGAGTTAGTCACGGGAATGAAATAAGTTTATTCTCTCAAACAATCTACCATATAAAATATTTCATTCTTATCTTTGGATCATGGTAGGTCTAGGATGAAATCTAATGAAACAATTTCCTGGTTTTGATTGGGGATATTTTCCACTTTATCATGCTAACACATCACATTAAATTACAAATTTGAGGGTGTCAACCTTAATTGTCTACCAGAAGAAGTTGGTTGTTATATACGATAGATATTTTGAAAACCCAGATGCTTGGTAGTGGGTGATGCATGCCCATGCTCTAGTGCCCTCTTAATGAGAGGTGATCCAATTCAAAGGTATATGTGATCCATGAAGAATATATGATTCTTCTTAACTAACCAAGATTTCTTCTTCTTTCCATCTTCAATTTCTTGTGTGAGCTAAATTGTACTAGGGTTGTCATTGTTCTTCAATAATTTCCACTAACCTGCAAGGTCAATTAAAAAAGATGGCATCAAAGATGAGTCTCATATTGAGGTGGTAGAGCATATGCAACCACATTTTCCTTCCCTTTATTGTATAGGGCCTTAAATTCATATACTTGTAGCCATTAAATCTAATTTGATAGCATTTGCAATGAGATATCCTCTGACATTATCTAATTTCAAGAATGCCTCTTTACCTTTGCATTCCTCGCAAGTGAAGTCACTGCTTAATGTAGAGTGGCGGTTTCAAAACATCCATGACATCTATGAAGCAATCCTTAATGCATACTAACTTCACCGATTATGTAACCAACACTTAACTCTTTAAAAATGCCCTAATAATTTTGTCACATTGCAAAATCTTGCATCTTTTGCAGACCATATATTTTGCATACAAACTTGATATGAGATGTCATTTTTTTGAAAGTGCATAAATTTCTAAGGAAAATATAAATATGTAATCACATTATGATTTGGAGGTGTTCTTCATGGATTTTAGGCCTTCAATAGATGCAACCACTTCTCAAACTCTACTGATTGTTGAGAAACTCAAAACAATTTCTTGAAACCATGTTACTCACTGATATAATTGATGTTCTTTAAGTGTGTAAAGCCCATCATGTTGATCTATTATTCCCTTTTTGATCTCGGCTTATTCACCATATTTGATGCGTTCTGTGACTTAGTGCATGTGAGAATTCAAAGCTAATTTCCCCTCTTTGTGTGAGTATTTGAATTTTCTCTGTGATATTATATGTATTTAAAACAAGCTATTAAACCTAGATAAATAGTAAACAATGAAGACTAAAATAATTCAAATTATAAATTATAAGAATTCAAATATTTAAAAGGTGTACCCACATAGGAATTCTAGGAAGGCTATGAACACTAGCTAAGTCTTGTTGGGTAGGCTTGTTAGGTACAAGGTCCTATATGACCTAAGATTGTAGCATAGTTTTGGTGGAATTTGTAAGTGGATAGTGTAAGTGAAATTGTAAGGATCCTATGTGGACATATGAAAAAATTAAATAATTTTGTAAGTGTGTAAAGGTGGGTTTACTTATGCAAGTAAACCAATCTGGGCATGTAAGAAAGTCATAAGAATATATATGAATTTGTAAGAAACATGAATGCACTTGTAAGGAAGTGGCTCTTTATTTATGAGTCTTGGTAGAGATTTTGTTAAGGAGTATTTTTTATTTAATTGGCAATTTTGGCTTAAGTGGGGGTTGAACACCCCTTGTTGGAGTTTTGGTTTGGTAAATATTGATTGGGAGATGGAGCTTGGAAAAATATTTTTGGGATATTGTTCAAGAAAGGTTTGGAGACTCAAAGTAAGTCTCTTGTTCCCCCCTTATTGGTTAATTTCTTTGCTCTAAAAGATTGATTTGAAGGATAGTTTTTCGCTCTTTATTGTAGAAAAGCTTGTAGTTTTGTGAAGTAATGTGTTATATATAATAATGAAATATTTAGAGTGTTGAGTTAGCTTGTAGGGAACAAATTTAATTACCTCTATCTCTAAATCACTAGAATGTAAAATGTTTATTTGAATTAGAACAAGTCATTTGATTTACTTATTGAAGTTTGAATAAGTCTATTTATAACATAATATTGAAAAAGTTGTATCTTTGTATTTGTATTAAGAATATGGAACTGAAGAATTTGTGGGGAGTTATTTGATTGTATTAAATTATAGTGTGAGAATATTTGGATGTGAGAATTAATAAGTGCTCATTCAAACAAAAGTTTCTACTGAAATTATCTATGAGTTAAATGTTGCTTACCTTTGAATTCTGCTATCACCACTTCTATGAGCTACATTGTTATTGTATTTTAGTGTCATTATATTGAAGTTATAACATCAAAATTATAAGGGTGTATATATATTTGTTTATACAAATATGTTATAAATATACACACAAGTTAATTAATCTATGTTTAAACCCTGAAAATGGATGCTATGTTCACACACACACACACACACACACACACACACACACACACACAATAAAATAAAAAGAAAAAAGAAAAGAAAAAATAAAGAATTAAAAATAAAAAGGTTTGTATATATTTTTATCTGAACCAACATTGCGCATAGTAGAGGGGATGGCATTGTTATCCCCGTAGCCATGAAAGGGAAGGCCCATTGTGGCCATGGTTGTACACATGATAAGCATGTAGCCAGTGTAAAGTGTTGGGGGGGATGACAAAGGGGAATGAAACTCCCCATCTCTGCTCTCTCTACTCTCTCTCTACACACACACACACATTAAACTAAATAAAATAAAAACAAAAATGATAAGAAAAAATATTGAAATAATAGTAAAAATGTTTGTATATATTTGGGTTGAGTTAGGGTTCGACTTTGTTGAACTTGATCAAACAATGGTTGTGCACAACAGAGGGGGTGACATTGCCATCCTTGTAGCCATGAAAGGGAAGGTTGAGATGTCACAGTCCTGATCATGGTGGCCATGGTTGTGCACATGCTAAGTGTGTAACCGATGCAAAGAGTTGTGTGGGGCATAACTCCCCACCCTTACTCTATATTAGGGCATAACCTTGATAATGAACTACCACGACCATTGTCAGCCATGGAACCCAACCCCTCCACTTTAAGAAATATGTGTATGTGTGTGTGTTCATTCATTCATTAATTGTATATTTACCTCATCTAATAACCTTGTATATTAATTAATTAATTAATTGTATGTTTACCTCATCTAATAACCTTACTTGAAAAATAAAGTTCATTTAATTAAGGTTTCAATCCAAGGGTGTAGGTTTAGATGATCCAATGGATATGATCTCTTATTCCACCTTAAATAAATATGCTCATTTTAATTAATAATTCTAGTCTAATTATTACAACTATTGTTTATGCGTTCCTTGTGTAGACACCTAGATTCTATCACCATATTATCACAATTAATCTATTAATTGACAACATTCATCATTCACTAACAGAACATTCATCGACAAAAATTAGATTTTTTCCTACATAACCTCTTTTGATTAATTAATTAAGTAATTTATATTAATTAATTAAATCATGCACACATAAAACTAAATTAACAAATAAAAATAAATAATAATTGGATAATCCACCTCATCCTCCCACTCAACTCATTTAATTTAATCTATTCAAACATCCAACAAATACCATTTAAGACATTCAACCCTCCAACAACTCCATTTAAGACATTTTTGCACATTCCAACAAGCTTATTTAAAACATCCAACTCATTCAATGTCCATTCAACCTATTTAATGTCCATTCAACATACTTGACCACTTCTTCCAACTAACTCATAAATACTCAACAAATCCATTGAATGTGATGGGAATTAGTCCTCACATAGATGTATTAGTGAGTTAAGGTTAGTACTCCAAATTATTAAATATTAATAAGTATGTATGTTTTTAATATGTGGGGAGGTTTATTCAATAATGTAAGCTATATTAGGTGAGTGATATTCACATGAGAATAAGTATGTGTAGAGATATTAGGGAAGAGATGATAGGGATAAGTGTGTGAGAAATTTAGGAAGTAGGTTACGGGAGATTTTATAGATTTGAGATAAGAATAATCTCCCTATTTATATGAGATATTTTCACTATAAATGTAATGGTTGTGCTAATGAATAGTAAGTTAGATGATTGACAAAAAAATTGTGGTGGTGTATTTGTACATCTAAGCTTTGAATCTCTCTAGATATCAGGTAAAACTTACAGCTGGTATCAAAGCACATTTCATTGGAGGCCTTTCTTCTCACTATTTGTCTTCTGCCACTCATAGTTTCTAGTCAATTTTACACAATAGCTATGCAATGTAGACCACTTGTAGATCCATTACTTTTTTGTTCAAATGAGACTTTGTCAATGGTCAAATAGTGCGGATCACGTGTGAAACTACTTGACATGCCATTCATATGCATCTCCTTCACATCCATTCTGTTCACTCTTTCTATAGCAACTCACTCCATTTTTTCCCATTGTGTTCATGCTTAGATTTAGGTGTGTTTAGCCTAATTTAGGTGTGTTTGAATAAGAACTTTTGAGAGTCAACATTTTTTTGAAATGTTTTTGAGCAAAATGGACCTCATAATAGAATTGAGAATGTCCAAAACTATTTAGATCGATTGTAAACATGCCCTTTTTTTGTTTTGATCATTTTTAAGCTATTTTGGATTTTACAGGTTTTTTTGTGTTCTTTCAAATCTGCATATTGAAGAAAAAGAATAACAAAGGAAAAATTAGTCTCTAGGGCACAACCATAGGGTCTTCATGAGTACAACCCTGCATGATTTGTATTTATGGCTTAAGTTTCATTACATCGGTATTGACATTGAACCCTTTTACATTTCTCATGACTCAACCTGCTCCAAGGGAGATCCTCCTCCACATGGTAGTGGCATCTCTTCTCAATGACAGTATCTATTACTCTACCTTCTCAACTCTAGATCCTTACATTTTATGTTTGTTTTGTGAATAATGATATTACTTAAATAGATTGATATTATCATAAACGGTGATAACATATAGATCCTCTCTAATCGACGAGTAGTTATACCTTAGCCTTGATCCTCATATCATCGAGCTCCCTACAAATCTTATGTTTTTGGATCAATGTTCAAACCTTATCTCTTCGCATCCAAGTGACACCTAAAAAACTAACCAATAATTGGTTTCAGATTTGAATTGAAGGAGAATGACAAGCCCATACTAGATCTTGTAACTCAAGCCTTGGCATTCAGTGTAGGTGTTCGAATAAGCTTGAACCCATGCAATCTACAAGATCCTTAGGAAGTGGTCCCATGGGAGAGGACTCCTAACTTTTCTCAAGGCGTACTGCAAAATAAATATAGGATCATATGTAGCAAAAATGGTCCCATGGTATTAAAATTCTAAGTGTATGCTCCAATTTTATAGAGGATAATATTTAAAATGATTATATTTTTATTTATAATTAATGTTTACACAAATTTTAACCACTCATAAATTTACACTTGGTAAAATATCTTCCTAAAAAATAGAAGTAGGTGTGAAAAACTCTTAGCCCCCCTTTTTTCCACCCCCTCAAACTTTCCCCCTAATAATTAGCCAGCTCTTTGGTTTAGGAAAATATTCTAAAATATCCTATTGCATGCCTTTTATTTTTCATTGGGCCACCAACTCCTTAAAAATAAGAGTTTCAACCCTCTCCATGGGACCTCTGCCTTAGTGAATGGATCTTAATGTAGATCCAGTGACAAGCTACCTCTTTTATGCTCATAGATGTCTCAACCCTATCATGCCTCAATCTTGCTCAGTGATCCACTCGCCTTGACTTCAAAGTTGCAGAGGTAAAGTCTATTTGTGCTACAAAACTATCAAGTTGCATCCCCAAACAACTCATGGCCTCTTTTGGACAAAATAAAACCACCTAAAAACAACTATCATAAATCATGAAATGTAGTTTTACAAAACATAAAGGTGAATTTGTTCTTCGAATCTTAAAGTTATTTTATTGAAAATTTATTTCTTAAGATATTTTTAAACATAGAAAATTTTCAATAGATAATTTTTTTTGTAAAAGGGGAGATGTAAGTTGAATATATTGTCGAAAAAATACAGTAAAGGGAGATATAAACATTTTTTGAAAATTTTTAAACAAGTCATTATAACTTCGTACTTGGATGCATTCTCGATGGAAATCAACATCCAACAATTTTTTACATTGGGGGGGGGGGGGGGGGGGGGTGGGGGTGGAGGATACAAAGCAAGGGGAACATTGAGTGACAATATCAACCCAGGGAATCAAAGACCGAGGACGATCACACGCTTACTCTAGAAACATGTTTTTCTAACGTTTTCTTTCATGTGACCACTTGGGGGGGGGGGGGGGGGGGGGGAATGTTAGGAATTAATCCTCACATGGATGCTTTAGTCAGTTTATGTTAGTACTCCACATTATTAAATATTATTTTGTGTGTGTGTGTGTGTGTGTGTGTTTAATATATGGAAAGGTTTATTCAATAATGTAAGAGATATTATGTAAGTAATATTCACATGATAATAGGTATGTGTAGAGATATTAGGAGAGAGATAACATGGATAAGTGTGTGAGAGATTTAAGGAGTAGGTTAGGGAGAGATTTAAGATATTTGAGATAATAATAATCTCTGTATTTATAGGAGATATTTGCACTATAAATATAGTCGTTGTGCTGATGAATAATAAGTTGGATGATTGATAGAAGATATGTGGTGGTGCATTTGCACACATGAGCTTTGGCTCTCTCTAGATATGGTTTAAATTCGATCATCTATTTTCCCTCCAAAATATCTATACATTAACCTGCCTTCCTCCATGTTGAGGATTGAACGCCGATCTATCAAAATTATCATATTATTGATACCAAATCTATCAATCTAACTATTGTTATGCTATTGAAATCATCAAAGATAAAGGTTTCATTTGAACAATCACATATCAAGATATCAAGAGTATCCAAGGTGATGAAAGAGAGGTGTATTCATTGTTGGTAAGTGGAGGTATGCCTTATGTTTTTATCTTTCAAGCTCTATCTAAGATTTATGTAAGATTTACATTAAGAGGCAATTATTGTTTTCAGTTCCTAGCTAAAGTTATAAATTCTGCCATTTACATTCTAGCATGCCCGATGGGACTTATTCCCTAGTATTTTCTAGCATGTTTTCTCTTCTTGTTGAAGAGTTTTTCAGTTGTTTATTGTCAGATCTAATTTAACATATTTATATTGTAAGATGATAACTGTTTTATAGATGACATCTAATTAGTTACAATCAGTTTTCATCTTCATTTTACATTTTCTAAGAAACAACGAGTTTGTATTGTAAAGTGGTGAATTCATACTAAGAATTGGCAAATTCATCTCGTCTAATATTTTTTTGTGTTTTGTAGGTATGAGGAACAAAAAAACACATTATAAAGGAATAATGAATTCATTCTAGAAAATGGAGAATTCATTTTGAGTAATGACGATTTCATCCCGGGTATCACTTTACATGTCTTTTGTGTTTTCTTGTTTTTGTTTATTTTGGCTAACAACAGATTAGTTATTAGTAACAATTAATTTTTTATAGAAAATGACAAATTTGTTGTGAGTAACGGTGAATTCATCTCAGGTATCATTTTATTTCATACGTTCCCTGTCTCGATTTATTTTTTCTAACAATGAAAATGTTTTGAGTAACAACAAATTCGTTCTGTATTTCAACAATTTCATTTCTATTGTTTTACTTTGATTTTTTCCTAGTTTTTCTATTTTTGTTCTTGGTCTAACTTTCAGGTTTCCACTTTCCAAAGAATTTAACCAAACTAATAATCAATATTTTTGTATCACCATGAGCCAAAGTCATAAAATTGAAACAATTTCCCCACTGACATTTTTGAATTAAAGTTTTGATTTTAGTTGCATATCCATTTTCTGTATTTTTCTTGCATCACTAGAAGTTTCATATGCTCTTCTCCTATATTCCAAGATGTTTTGGAGAATCATAAAAAAACATCTAGTCTTCTTTATTTTACATATCTCAAGCCTAGTTCATGTATGTTCTTTCCTTGCACTGAAAAGTGATCTAGAAAATAAAAAATGACTAGTCTTCTTTATTTTCTTTCTATGGGCTCTATCAACCTTGGATTTCACCACCAAGTTGTAGGCCAAACCCTAGAAGCGCATATAAATTCCTTGGGAAAGACATAGATAGTGGTTAAGTGGTTTCTTATTTTATGGGCACCATTGAAGTGAAGTGAAGTGTTTTCATTCCACCAATACCCACGCCTTCAATGACCCCATTATTTCATAGAAGTTGGCCTCAATGCATTGAAATATATATAGAGGACTCCCTTAGAAAAAAATATAAACCCTATCATAAGAGCCTTTTTTCTATAGACGCATAGTGGTGATGGGAAAACAACATTCCCTAAGATCACCGACCACATACTGGTCAGACCTCGAGGTACTATCAGTGGGCCACTAGTCAGTTGTAATCATGCTTGACTAGATTTAGGTTGTCTTGCTTGTTTGTTTTGTTTGTTCCCCTTGGGATAAACTAGTATCAAGTTAGTTAAAGCCAAAAATGAACCTTGTATTACAAACAAAAAGCCAAAAATCAAACTTGTTTTATTAACTTGAACAAAAACAATCTTAGCACTATGGTTTCGACCAATAGATTCTAAGAAATTTTAAATCAAGATCAAGATAGGGAAGACACTTCTAGTAGAGCCCTTTCCATTTTTATGACCAAATAAAAATACATGATAATGATACCCGTAGCATCATTGACTAAAGTGAGTATAATATTGAGACCAATGATCCAATTATTCAGAAGAAACCCAGGCACACATTAGTAACTACCTTGTTAAAAACAAAGATCAAGTCTTGTTACAACTTATAAAAATAGGGACTAAGTTACCTTCATACTATATCCCAGAAAATCCAAGTCATCTCATTAGTAGGAGGAAACATAACCCTCCCAATTATGACCTAAATCCATTTAACAATTCCCTTCATAGGAATAAAGCAACCTTAGAATCCAATATTATGAATTCCCATCATGTCTTTCACATCCTTATTGAAAAATGAAAATATGTGCTAAACAAACAAGCCCAACAAGATCAACAACAAGTTGTGTCCGAAACAATCCAAATATTAAGCCATGAGTTGGCTAATATTAAATTCTATGTCAATCCTCCAATCACACATCCTTCACATCATAAATCAACCATCGAACAATCAAATAATCATTTATAATTAGATAACCAGGTGGCCCAAATCTAATCAAAACTAAACACAATCCTTACCATTCAAGGGTACATCATTTTCCCAAGAATGACAATCCAAGGATTGCAAGGTGGGAGTCAAACCTATAGTAAAAAGTATAAGTTCGAAGAGTTGTGTCCTTACCCCTTTGATAGAAACATGATGAGAATGCATTTTCAATCCCACTTCAAACCTCCAAAGTTTAATGAGTATAAAGGAAAAGGCAACCCTGGGTAACACATCAAAGAAATTTTTATGTCTTGTCAAGAGGTTGCTTTTAGTGACTATTACTTGTTTAGGATTTTCCCATGGATCCTAGGTGGCCAAGCTCTAGAATGGTTCTTAGTCTACCAAAAGAATCCATCACTAATTTTTCAGATCTCTCCAAGATGTTTGTTAAACACTTTTCCTATAATGTAGAACATGAAATCACTATTCTAGACTTGTGTAATGCCAAACAACGAAACAAATAAATTTTTTCTTCCTTCTTGAAAAGATGGAAAAACTTAGTAAGTAGACTCCCTGGGTCTATCCATGAAAAATAGTTGATCACCATATTTATAACCAACCTCAATTCTAAAATGGCCTTCCACCTACAAGTCCATTTCACTAATTCCTTTGAAGAAATCATCAAAAGGGGGTTCAAATTTAAAGGGTAATTATAGCCAAAGGACTTGTTAAATTTTCCATAAGGACAACCAAACACATACTCAAACTAACAAGTCCAAGTTATTCAATAAGAAAAAAAAGTAGTAGGGTGATAGACGCTAACAATGTCCAAAACATTCAAAATACCCCAAACATCACCATATCTAGGGGTCAACCAAAATAAGAAATGAAACATAGAACTTATACTCCTTTGGGAGAATCCCTTGAAGCACATTTTCACAAGTTAGTGGATGAAAACATGATAGTGTTCCCTCAAACTAAACCATTTGATGAGAACATTCCCAGACTTACTTGGTATAAAGAACATGAGTATTGTGAATCTCAAAAAGTAAAAGGATATTCCACCAATAAATACATGAATTTAAATAACTATATCCAAGATTTAATTGATTGTATAGACATAGAAATATAAGATAATGCATCCACATCCAAAAACCAAAACTTAGGGATATACCAAGATCCATATCTAAAACATGGCCATGCTTATTCAAAAACAAACCAAAGTTAAAACCAAACAAACAAAATCAATTCCAAAAAGTCTACCCATCCATTTGACACAGTCACAAGTCATGTCCAACACATGGATAGTCACATTGAAACCATAAAAATTAAAAACCAAAATTATGTGGTTATAAATAGATGCACAAAAATCACTATCCTTAGGCTTCCTTTGCCCACTTCTAATTGCAAATAAAATATCATTGAGCAACTTGAGAAAACACTTGCCAAGATATCCATTTTGGATATTCTCAAAACATCCACTACTTATAAAGATATTTTGTATAAAACTCATTAGGAGTCAAGATTCCTAAATGAAATTAATCCATCCACATTCCAAAAACTCATTGAAAATTTGTCCTCGAGTCATCAAAATGATATCTTTGGACTATGGGTTCATTGTATAATTTACCCTTAGACATTGAGGCCATCATTATCAACCATAAAGTAAAGAGGGTACTTATAAACAATGGATATAGTTTAAATATTTGCACTTTAACCTTGTTTAAGCACCTAGGTTACTAAAAAATAACATTAGAGCCTAACATCATCACCATTCAAACCTATGATAAAGCAACATGATCATCGGATTGAAAAATCAATTTTCCAATCATGGTAGGACCTATCATGCATAAAAATTTACTATATGTTATTGATCTTGACCTTCCCTGTAAAATCCTCCTTGCCCAACCATGGATCCACATCATTAAAGCCATTCCATTTACACTCTACCAATGCATCAAATTATTTCATTTTGGAATGAAAGTTACAATTTTTAGTGATCCCCAACCCTTCACTACTATAAATTGTTGGAAAGAGATTAAAAAAATGAATTATTTACCTATTATAGAAGATGGCATTATGAAAAATAAATCAATAGCACCCAAACAATCAAAGATTTCAAAATATATCTATCCAAATGATTTACAATTCACCTCTAAAATCCTACCTTCCACATCTAGATCTAAATCCACACTTTCCAAATCCAAGTTCAAGATCATTGTTGGTAGTAAATTGTGAAGTGTAAAACCATAGAATATGTATAAGTGACAAGTATGCAATGCATAATATTTTATGTATGGTATAATTTTTTGTATGTATGTCAACATATGATGATATATCAAAATTCTATAAGAAGATGAAGACTTATTCAGGAGAGAAATGAAAGGTTAGGAATGTCAAGTGACAACATCCATGAAGCTCTATAGATAATATTCTTTTGTAAATGGAAAGATTTCAAAAAGTTTTGAGACCGATTATGAGATATTAATATAGAGATCCATTCATGGTTTCATTGAATGTCTTCTACGTTGTTTCATAAGTATGTGTTCTTTATACTATTCATATTTACAAGGATAATGTAACAATAATGGATTATCTTTGGGTTATAAATTATGTTTCAATAAATATTAACTAAGTATGAACCTAATGAATGACCTAACTTGTCATATCCTCATTTGTGTTTTTAAATCTATAACTGAAATCACACAAACAAAATTCAACATGTTCTGATGGGAATTTCAAGGAACCTCTATTAACAATGGTGTAATGTGCATGGACTATGAAACATGCTGAAATGGTTGCTCATCAAACAGATTTGGAGTGATGGTTGGATGAAAGAATCTTGAAGCTCATAGAAAAATAAGATTGTTAGGCCTTTTCCTTAGTTTTTCTTAACCAAATACTATTTGTGCACTGAAAGGAAATGGGGAAGCCAACGACATATCACACTGACATATCATGTGAGTAGTGACCTCATGCACTCACTTGAAGCATGCAATCAAGACCAGTGTTAGAAGATTCTATCATACGATAGTGGATAAACTTAACTCTTTATCTACACTTAGGTGTTTAGGTTAGTTACATTTAGTTATCATTACTATAAACATCATATTATGGTTAACCATGTTATTCACTCCATAAATTCCACATACTTCTAATTAACACCATCACAACAAAATAATACATGTTTTAGAATTTGCAAAAAAAATAGTGATTCTGTTAATTTCATTTGAAAATTATAGTCACTCATACACCATAACTTACTAATGAGAAATGAAAGATTAAAAAAGATAATTTAAAAACATTTCCTCTCTACTATTATCTCTATCTTCTAGACAAAACTAAGGGGTATTTATACATAATTTAACCCCTTTCCTTAGGTTACATCATTAATACAATAACGATGACTTGCCAATGACTATTTTAGAAAAAGAATTCATGATGAGCCATTATAATAAAATCCTTTTGACTCGAGCCTAATGACCCTTAAGTATTATTTCCATGCTATATATCCATGTTGGTACTCTAATCTTGTCATGAATCGATTCTAGATTCATGCTTGACTAGTCTCCTCTGATGCTTCCATGAGATGCTTCATAACCATCTCTACTTCCTACACCCTTGTCCAAATCTTGCACTTTTGTTTAAGTCTTGTATATTTTATTTCTCATTTTATGTATCTTTATCTCCCATAACTCACTCTTTTGTGCTAAGGTCCTTTGTGCCATTCTCTTCCATGTATTCTTAGTTTGCACAAAGGTCCTATACATTGTTCTCATGCCCTTGTTCTTCTATGCCATGGATCCAAAACCCTTAGAATATTTAAATAAAAAATTTGGGGTCCAACATCACCCCCCACTAAAATGATAGTCTATCTAAGACTATGTTTAATATTCCTCAGATATCAAAACTTCAAGTGTTGCTTGCTACACTTCGGATTTGATATCCTCCCATTGGTTGAGTGCAGTCTAAAGATTAGAAGTAATCAATTCCACCTCCCCACATAGTTGCTTCATTTCCTCAGACTTCTCTAGGAAATTATCTGTTTGATTCATCAAAATTTAAAGCTTAGAAGTGGTAGCCTTGTGTGCATCCTCTAGTGACCTGAATTTCACCAAAACTTACCTTTGAAGTGCTAAAAAATTAGTATTTAGTTCTTGGTGATGGGTGTATACACATCATATTTTCAAACTTTATCAATTACTAATGCTTTCTATCTTGAAATAACCCATCGAGTCTTAATATATTTGAGTGCACACCCTGAGGGGTGCATTGGTAAAGGGGTGGGAAGACCATTGGTGCTTTGTAGGATTGTTGTCCCTTATTGCCACTTGCTATCGACCCAACCAACTCTTAAAAACATTTCCCTAAGCTTTACCTCATATTTTGCATGCTCCTCTATTCATTTTCCACCTTCATTATCCCTTTACCTAACCTAAAACTCTTTTTGACAGTTTACATGACTATGTCAGCCATATCAACCTTGTATTCTTATTAAGGTCTAGGTCAGCCCCTGGCTGATCTAGTCCGTGACCTAATTATGTTTTGTCAATTATAATACTAGGTCGATTGGGTTGACCTTTTTGGCTTAAAATTTTGGATGGATTTAGGGTTAAATACACTATATAAACACATCCATTTTGCCATTCTTAAAGAGAAAACAAGAATTATTATTCATTTGCACTTCTTTACAATCTGCTCTTCCACCATTCTACTTGAGGAGTCTTAGCTTAGGGTTTCTACTTAGATAAGAATCTTGTCTTGTGGAGAAGTCTTGGATTCGTTAGAATTTCTTAGTGATCCTTACAAACCATAAAAACCTCTTGTGAAGCACTTTTATCCAAGGGAGAGATTGAGTCTCGATGGGTTCATCTTCCAGGTAAGTATCTCTAAATTTGTTCTTCTCTTTAGTAGATAAAAGTAACTTAAGTAATGGGTTTTGAATAATATTGATCTCTCCATGCATTAGGACTTTACCTATACATAACTTAATTAGGGTTATCTTATACATGTTTACTAACCCTTATTTTGTGCCACAAGCTTTGATGAGTACTAGATTAGACTTTTATGTTACTTGTTATTAGTTTAGTGAATATGAAAACATAGGACCTAGTTAAGGTTATTACATATATTTTCTTGACTGGAAGCTTTGAAACCCTCCATAGTGATATTATTTTGGTAAGAGATCCCTTAATTAGGTCTAGTGGATCCATATTGTTCATGACCTCGATTATCTAATATATCCCCAATCGAAAGTGTAAGTATGATCTATCTTTTCCAAGCTAAGATTGATTTGTAGATCCACTGCATTTTCCATTGCATACATTCTAGTGAACTTGACATGAATCTAACCCTTGTATGTTTATTTCATGCTTTTCATTTCTATCATTCTATTATTTTTCTATATTTACAATACTAAGTCGACCATACTAGTATAGTTTTAACTTTTGTGTACATGTTTAACACACAGTCACATCAAAATGACTCTATTTTTTATATGCAGGTCTTCATCAGATACATGTTAATAAATTGAGTAGGTCGATACAATACTCTTATTCAATCCTAAATAATAAACTATGTCAAACAAGTTGACTTAGTCTTCCAATCAACATCTATAACAATATACTAAGTTGTGCATGTCGATTTAATCTTACAGTCAAGATAAAGATAACAGACTAAGTTGACTAGGTTAACTTAGTCATATTAATAGGCTTCAACAAATAGGGTTTCATAGAACTAGGTTGACCCAATTGACTTAGTTGGTAGAACTTGCAAGTAGCATTCAAGGTACTTCAATAAAAAATTTACAATCTTCAACATCTTTCAACCCACCATGGTTCTTTTCTTTCTCTCTCCTTCAATTCATTACTTCATTACAGTTCTATTTGGTGCAAGTTTGCAATTTTCAAAACTATAATCCTATAGTAAACTAAGTTGACTTAGTTATATAGCCTATTTTTTATCTAAAAGACTAAGTCAACCTAGTTGACTTAGTTCTTAACGACTCTTGCTTCTACAGAACAATAACGACCTAGTTGACTCTATTCTATAATGTTTGCATACAATGTCATATGAACCAAATCTATACCATTCTTAATTTGTGAATTAACAACTATATGTTAGTAATTAATTCACTCTTCTATTTTTAATTGTTTGCATGCATAGAGTAGCTCACATAGTCTAATTAGGTGGTGTTTCAAAATACCATTTAATTGTAATATTTTACTCTTTTTTCACACACTGCCAAATCACAATAATTTAAAAATACATTTAACATTTGTCTTTCTAAGGCCTACCTACTTGGATTTCATCACCAAGGGGAAAGATGACTTGGTTTTCTATCCAAGTATAAACATTTGGTTAATGGTATATATTGGCAAATCACCCGAAACCATTATTATTGTGGGATTGTGAATTAATGGTGTGGGCCCCAATACCAAGCCAATACCATTTCCAACATAGATCCCTTTCATGTTAAACATCTTGAAACCATCCATAGATTGATTTCTAGTTCCCTATTTTCAACCAACTTCCCTATCACACTTAAAATAACACTTTATAATAATTTAACAACACACAAGATGACCATTTAGTTAGTATTTAATTTTTAGTTGATTTTTTGATCTTTGATCATTGTGTGTTCTATTGTAAAAACTTGCATTGGCCAATGTTGGTGCAAAGTTTTGTGTTGTGTGCCAATTGGATCATTCTCATCGATCCAATTATTTGTGTGTTTGCTTCCATTTCTTACTTCAAATTACATTGAAAAATCTTTCCCTATTTTTAGCACACTATCTTTTTCCCTATTTTTAATACTAAGTTGACCTGGTCAACCCAATACTCCATTTTTTCAATCAGATTATAGTATTAAGTTGACCTGGTTGACTCTATGCTCTTATTATTGCCTTAGCTCTGCTATCTGGATGACTTAGCTCTCTATTTCTCTTTCCTTAGAATTATGTTCATTTCTTCAAAACATCATGAAGCTCCCTATTAGAATATTCTTGGAAAACTTAAATCCATTTATACACTATATGGGGTATTTTTTCTCCCTCTCTTTACCTCTCAATAGAACCCTCTTTCTTGGATCACCTCTTCCCCTCCATCTATGGATTGTAACATTGTTCAAATCACAACCCAAGATGAAGTAGGTGGATCTAATCCTTTTTGAACTTATCAAGACAATTCTCATCTTCAAACCTTTTGACATAATGTGAGAATAATTGACACAAGTCTATCCAACAATCCCATTAGTAATCCACCTCCCAATAACCCTCCCCCTAATACCAATTTGGGGAGTCCTCCTAAAAACACCAACCTACCAATTGATATGATTCAAATTATCGCATAAGTCATACAATAAATTAATGTAATGAAAGCTTATAACACCTCTCAAATGATGCAATTATAATGTCATTAGATCAATAAGGCTAATAAAACTTTGATTCTCAATCCTCAAGCTAATACCAATGTTATTCCTCCACCTCTTAGAGATGTCTCAAGAAATGTTATTCCTCAACCTATCATGAATAAAAAATGCTTAAAAATATACAAAATGAGCCTTTATCTCCTTTCATCATGCCCATTTATACTGGTAATATATCTTTAACTATCAAGTATGATGGGACTAAAGACCTGCATCCTTTCTCAAAGTATTCGATAATCGTTATAAAGAGTGGATCCAAACTAATACTTTCACCACAACTAAACTTTTAGTTAAAACATTCACTGGCAATATATTGGAATGGTACAACTAACTTATCCAAAATTCTATTTGGAAACTTTAGAATTTAGTCAATCCTTTAGTTAAAGAGTTTCAACATAATAACCTTGTAAATTATCTTAACGATTTCATCAATGCTAAGAAATTCCTCACCGAATCAACTCATGATTTTATCAAATAATGGAAATATCTAGCCCATAAGGCTGACCATAACATGACTGATGATAATTTATTTAAACTCTTTATAACTGATTTAACTCCTTCACTTCAATATAAGGTTTAAACTTTCGTTCCTTGAATGCTTAACGAAGATCTTGACCAAGCCAAACGTCAATACTTCCTCATGAAGTAATTTAAACCTAATACCAAATTATTTAAAGGATATTTTCAAATTTTTACCAATGCCATCACTGAAAGTACTCTTCAAACCAAACCAAGAGTTGTCAAAGCTGACAATCCCCTATCTTCTCACATACCACTAACTATGCAGCAAATGAAACAATTTTTACTGCCCTCTAAACCCGTTACTTATCCTAATAATCCTCCTAAATGGTATGACCCTAATCAATTTTTTTGGTTCCATACAGACATTGGTCATTCCCATGAAACTTTTTGAAGGCTTACTAAATTTTTTGTCTCCTACATGTTCGGTGATTCCTTCAATCATGAATCCATAATCTAACTTCATCATCATGAGTACAACACTACTTCTCAAAAATGGCAAGCTCCCAAAGCTTCTTCTTCTAATGACCAAAAATATTTTTCCACATCTAATCATTAACAAAATACCAATGATGTTTGTGCTACTGATATTGACTATGATCAATATTATAACAATTCTTAATATGTTAATGTTGCCAAGGTCAACTATCATTACAAACCAACTTATAAAGATCCTGTCACAAAACCTAAGAAACCATCTTTGGAGGAAAAATATCTCAAAGATACTATAAACACTCATTTAGATTCAAAATCCCACTAGGAACCACCTCCTTTTGAACCTCCAATAACTTCCATTCCTTCAGAATATACCTTACCTTCTAAACCTTGCACTTGTTCTTCTTCTCTATCTGATTGGAACTTTATTGAAGAACTTAACTCCATACCTTGAAAGATTCCACTTATGGTTTTAGTTCCTAGTTACCCTTATCATCACAAGTTCCTTATCTAATAGTTAAATAAATTGAAGATCCATATTTTATAGATGAATAAGCACCCTCTATGGAGCCTTAACCTACCAACATGCATACCATTGAAGCCAAGAGTCCTTCCAAACTGTCTATTAAATTTCTTCAAGAGGACATGATTAATGATGAAATATTTTTTTTCACTAATGATTCACCCCTATTCATTAAAATAGCCATTAATACTCACATTATTCATAAATTTTTTAGTTCATTAAGTGTTTGGTATTAATGTGACATCTTTGTGGCCCATCCAACAACTTGGATATAATAAGGGTAATTTCAAGCAAACCCACCTCATTTGTCATGGATTTGATAAAAATAATCAAAATCCACTTGGTTGTATTTGGATTCCCATAACAATCAAACCCAAGAAAATTTAAACTAAACTTATGGTCCTTGATTTGCCCCTGTCTTATAACATACTCCCTGATTGCCCTTGGACTCATAGAATGAGGGCCATCACCTCTTCTAGTAGCCAATGCTTCAAATTCCTACATAAAAACAATTATTATAAGCATAAGGCTGATCCCAACCCTTGGAGTATTCAAATTCCCAATTTAAAATATCAATATCACATTCCTACCATTCTTACCATCGATAATGATCCCTTGCCTGAATTCATAAATATCAATCCTGACTTACAGGCCACTCTTGCTGATCAGATGATGATGAACCTAATGACTTGTAACATACTTGAAATACTACTAATCTACCTCCTTACATCTCATATTAGCTTTCTCCTTCTTTGTTACCTTGTGATCACACTATTCCTTTCCTTGATGGGATCACCAATTTTCCCCCTCCATGCAATGCTCAAGAACCTTCTTACCTAGAAGACACCTTCACGTGCAATGATTATGGGGTGTCCAAATTATTTCATGATCCTCTAATCATGTCTCCATGAAAGTTTAATAACCTCATAATTTCACCTTTTGAAACTCCCCCTGAATCTCAAGGATGTACCATTTCTCCAGCCTATGATGATAATTACATCATGTCCCAAGCCTGATCTTCAGACTTAGATGTTCAAGATTATAAAAAAAAAATAGCTCAAAACATGCTTTCAACCGAGATGTTCACACCATTTCCATGGATTTTGAAGTAGCTCCTGAAGGTCATATACCTCTTGCTAATACTCTACTTATTGATACTCCTTGGGTGGTTTAACAAATCCTACCTTTTGAACCTCTAAAGATTCTTACATATTATCTACCACCTACAAATCCCATAATTACATCTGATTCTTTCCCCATCAAAGAAACTATTGACACACCAATCTCATCCGATCAATCTACTCCTTTGATTCTCAAGATTACATTAGATGTCAAGGCCACAAATCTCTATCAAATATATTCTAAATATGATCACTATGGCAATCAAATGCTCGATATAAAATTAGATGTTGAGTATTATGGCCCTCTTCCTACTTTTCCTAGCGATGAAGCTATCCTTAAATTACTTCATCCCTGAGAACCTCAACTTCCTCGACAACATCACACACTTGGGGAATTTTAAAAAAAAATCCCCTTGTTTCAATATCTCCATTGCTAGCATCAAGCCTAAAGCCAATCCAATTTCACCTTTACCAAATGCACCATATCATTTCTAAGATGGTATGCTTATCGAAGAAACTACTTGCATTGAATATGGTATTCCATCATACCCTCAACCTATTACAGTTTCTTGCAAACTCACACATGCTGAACATGATAACTTTAGATTATATTTTGATAAATATAATGAGATATTTACCTATTCCTATGAGGAGATGTCTAGTATTAACCCTATCATTGTGGTGCACAATATCATCACTTATCTTGATGCTAAACTTGTGCACCAAAAGCGATAGAAATTTCCACCCAAAGTTTCCACCTTACGCCATAAAGAAATTATCAAAGTTATTGATGCTAAATTTATCAAACTTGTGGACTAATATGAATGGGTTTCTAACATAGTCCCTATTTATAAAAAGTTCACCATGGTCATTTGCATTTGTATTTATTTCTATAATCTTAATCTTGCTTGTCTGAAGGATAATTTCCCTCTACCTTCAATAGATGCCATTGTCGACTCCATAGCTGGTTATGAAATATTGTCTCTTATAGATGATTTCTTGGGATACAACCAAATTCACATTGCCCCCAAAGACCAACATAAGACAATTTTAACCATGGAATGGGCACATATTGTTATGTTAAAATTCCCTTCAAACTAAAAAATGCCAGAGCTACTTATCAATGAGTAATGACCCATATATTTCATGATATTATTCACAAAATTGAGAAACCTAAGTGGATTACCTCATTTCTAAGTCTAAATGTTGCAAGACTCATCTTTCTGATCTTGCCATCATCTTCGACCACCTTATTAAATATAAAATTAGAATAAATCCTTATAAATGTGTTTTTGATGTCACATCTAGAAAAATCTTAAGATTCTTAGTTTCTCTCCATGGCATTGATGTTGACCTTGCCAAGATTAACGATATCATCAATATGCCCATCCCTCAATCCATTTTGTATATTCACATTTATCTCGGTAAGACTAGGGTAATTAGATGATTCATCCCCAAAATGACTTACCATATCTATTCCATCAATTCTCTTCTTAATAAAGGTAATGCATTGGAATGGACAAATCACCATCAAAAAGCATTTGATAATATGAATTCTTCACACACCTACTCTTCGTCCCCATTCAAATGATCAAACTTTAATCCTATATACGTCTTCCACAACCATACCCATTGGGGCAATGCTTGCCTAATAAGATGATACTGAAAGAGAATATTCCATCTACTATATCATCCAAGGCCTCATTAATTACAAAAAACATTACACAAAATTTGAACGTGATTGCCCCACCATTTATTTTACAGCTAAAAAACTTTGACATTATATGCTTTATCAAACCATTTATGTTATCATCCATTACGATACCCTTCATCACTTCTTCTCCAAATCCTTTCTTCCTAGAGACAAAATTGGAAAGTGGATGGTACTCATGGAATTTGATTTCTAAATGATTACTCAAAAAGATGTCAAATGAAAAATCATCACTGATCATCTTGCTACAGCTTCTTTGCCTGCTACTAACCACCTTCAAGATAATCTTCCCGATGACAATATTCTATATATTAAAGGTCTCAACCAAGCCATATCTCTTAAATATTACTTCCATAAATTCACTGTTGATATTGAAGCAAGTAATCTTGATGAATCTGCTATTGTCACCGATACTACTAAACCAAAAATAGTTATTGAAGAACTTCTTGAAATTAATATCAATTTACTTGAAGATTCTTGGACCCTTTACTTTGATGTTGCTAAGTTCCTTCAAGGATCTGGGGTAGGTTGTATTCTTATGATCCCTCTTGTAAAAATCACCCCTTTAGCTTTTTGCTTAATATTTGATGTCACTAACAACATAGACGAATATGAAGCTTTAATCTTAGGCATGAAGGCTGCCCTTGAATTAGATATCCAATATTTAGGTGATTCCCAACTCATTTTTCATCAAGTCAATGGTGATTACCAATGCAAAAGTGAGAATCTCATTTCTTATCATCAAATTGCAACCACTCTTACCAAATATTTTATTTATTTCACCATCGAGCCTATCCCTCAAGATCAAAATTCTATTGTTGAATCCCTTGCTTCTTCAACATCTCTTTTTCATCCACACCAAGTTCTTACAAATCCCACTTTTCTTATAAAAATAATAAAATCTCTGTCTTCTACTCAACCACATGATTCACTTATCTACCACATTGAGGCTATCACCATTCGATAAAGCCTATGGTATAAAGACATCATTTAATTTCTAGAACACTAAACTTATCCTCCCAACCTATATTCCTACAAAAAGACTCACATTCACAAATAAGATTTTAAGTATGTATTTTGATATAAAATCCTATATTATAGGTACCTTGATCCACTATGTTATGCAAGATGAGGTTCCTCCTCTTCTTGAACAAGTACATGAGGGCATTTTTGATGGCCACTATAGCAGACATACTACAACCCATAATTGCTTATGTATGGGATACTTTTGGCCCACTCTTAAAAAAGATACCATAGAATTTTCTAAAAAATGTACTTCATACCAACTTTATGATGATTTAATTCATTCACCTCTAGCTGAACTTTAAACCATTAAATATCTCTAGCCATTATCTATGTGGAGATTAGATCTCATAGGCAAATTACCTTGATCTCAAGATGGGCATGTCTTTATAATCATAGCCACAAAATATTTTATTAAATGGGTTGAGGCTATGCCCCTCATTAATGTCATCAATACCACCATATCTAAATTTATCCTTAATCAAATCATTTGCCATTTTGGTATCCCCCATGGTATAATTTTAGACAATGGTGGTAATTTTAAAAATAAAGATGTCAAACAACTCTATTCTAAATTTAAAATCAATCACAAATTCTCCACACCCTATCATCCATAATGTAATTGCCAAGTTGAGGCCACTAAAAAAGTTATTAATAAAATTATTTAAAAGATAATTCATGAAACCCACATGGATTGGTCCCTTCATCTCTATCCTACTCTTTGGGCCTATCGCCCTGGCATACGTACTACCATTGGTGAAATACCATTCTCTCTAGTCTATGGTTCTAACTGAGTTCTTACATTAGAAGTTGAACTTCCATATCTTTATATATATCTTCATGGTATCACACTTGATGAATAAGTACATGAATCTCGCCTTCATGTTCTTGATCTCTTTGATGAACACTGCCTTTTTGATTGACAACACACTCATCAATACAAGGCATGTATTACCAAATAAAATAACAAATGAGTTAAAATTCACATGTTTAATGTTGGTGATCTTGTCCTTAAATTAAAATGCACTCATGACAAAGAAGGTAAATATTCTCAAAAATGGTAGATTCCTTACTTAGTCAAAGATATTCTTGGTCCAAGTACCTATCACCTTCAAACCAATGAAGGCCATATTTTTAAAGAACACATAAACACACAATTACTCAAGAAGTATTTTGATAATCCTTCCCTTTTTTCCATGTTTTATGTATGCTATTTTATCTAACACTCTTTTTAGGATACTTATAGTGGGCCTTACCCTCTATAGTAACTCTCTATTTTCACAAACCTTAGTCCTTCCTTTTGGTCTTTTAGTTTCCATTTTTCTCATGAGTTACATTGTAAAACCATAGATAGGACTTGATCTTCCTCATGATGTACTTTCATTATCTTTGATTTCATACTTTTTACATAGTTTTTGACACCCCTTGGGCTTGTCTTTTGTGATTTTCAGTTTAAGACCACGAATAGGACCTAACCTTCCTTACAAATATCATCTTTTTCTTATCCTATTTATTTTTACAATACTTTTTGGCACACTCGTGGGTTTATCTTTTATGAGTTTTAGTGTAAGATCAAGGATGGAACCTGGCCTTCCTCATAAACTCACCATCTTGTCATTCCTTTTCTAGAATGTGTTTTACAATGGTTACGAGTTCTTGATCTTTGTTTTCAACTTTAATTTTTGCTTCTTTTATAGAGAAAATTTGCATAACAATATATGTTAGATGTTTTCCTACATTTCAATCATTCTTATGACAAGGATTCACACATTCCTATCATTGTATCCCTTTTTCATCCTTTGTCACATTTTATTATGATTTGAAGTAATTCAAATTATTTCATGTTTCATTCCTCTATATTTTATTTATTTTCAATCCACATTTGATAAAACAAGGCTGAAGTCAAGATAACACTTTAATTTTACCTAAATTTATGAGACTCTTAGACACCATGCTATTTGAGTTTTCTCTCTTAGAAACTAAGTCCCAAGTATTCAAATGAAAGTCATCTTTAGCACCCATGTTTGGTTTTCAAATCCGTATAGAGGAGGAATAAAAAAAGCCATCAAGAAAGTTAAAAAGCCAAATCATTTGAAAAAAAAGGCAATGATATAAAAAAATCAACATATAAATCTCAAAATTTAAAACCACACCAAAAAGACATTATTACAAGCACATCTCCTATCTCTAATCGAAGCTCAAACTCTACAATTATCCTCACACTAGAGCTGAGGACCATTGGGGTACAGTAGGCCATTAAATTGAAATAGGAGAATTCAATAAAATCTATGGTGATACATACTTTTTCATGTAAGTACCCAATCTTTGTAGTAGATCGATGACTCTGTAAGGGGTCCTAAGGAATGGGGAACATTTTGTGGGAAGGTAGGTCCATTTTTAATTTTTATGCATATATCCTTCATGGGATGATCTATATACTTCATTTGTTGACTTAATACTTGTGTGGATAAGATAAGTTCTTTAGAGTCCTTAAAGTTAAAAGTCCTCTTATTTTGACAACCCTAGTTTGAGTGTCTTGACTTTAATAAAGATTTCTTCTACCTTGGTTTTTCCTTCATTCTCCCCTTCACCCATTTCATTTCCCCCCTTGATAGGCATGTGTGATTCTAAATCTATTTTCCCTCTTATCTACTTCCTTCTTATTCACATCTTAAAAACATGATAACACTACTTTGCTTTAGTTTTATCAATCCTTAGAGTAAAACAACAAGTTTGAATAACAATGGATTACTTTCTTTACACCATGACTCTACATTTATAGAAATACATTGCTTTTTTTTACCCTTTGTAATTGTTGTACTACCCTTTTTGTAAACACTTGAGTCCATTTCTAATTTTATGTACTTTTTTCATTATTGAGTGAGGTTGGCTTGTTACTTCTCACTCACCAATGTTGTTTTCCCTTTTATGAACTTTTTTTCATTGATGATTAAGGATTGTTACTTCTCACTGCTTAATGTTGTTTTACCATTTTATTTTCCCATAATTGTTTAAGTAAGGATTGTTACTACTTTTAAATTGATATTTTATTACCATTTTTTTGACATGTATCCTTGGTTTGATTTGGTGAGTTCACCTTTCTTACTTAAGGTTTACATGTTTGAGTTTTTCAGTCTTTATTAGCCTTGGATTTCTGGTTATCCAATTTACTCTAAATTTTGACTTGGTCATTTAGTCTAACATAACAGCTAACTTCTATCCACATAACACTAGTTATCTTATCTTTCATGCGTTTGTTTATTTTTGCTCTTTAGTTTTGTATCCTTGGGTTTGTCGAAAGCAATCTCTATGCCCTCCATGATCAAAACTACAAACATAAAAAACAACCATCCAACACTAATTGTAAGTCAAGGTACACATTACTTTTAAATTTACTTATTTACCTTTCCATCATTTACTTTAAGTTATTTTATGCTTTAAAATACTGCAACTTTTTTTTAGCCTTAGAGTTATTTGTTACTATGTTCTTCCTCGAAGTACCATCCCCTATTGCACTTGAATGACACATGAAGAGCTTTGAGTGGGGAATATGTATACACATAATATTTTCAAATTTTATCAATTATTGATGCTTTATATCTTGAAATAACCCATCGATTCTCAATCTATTTGAGTGTATGCCCTAAGGGGTATACTAGAAAAGGGGTGGATAAACCATTAGTGCTTCATAAAATTATTGTCCCTTATGCCACTTATTATCAATCCAACCATCTCCTAAAAACATTCCTCCAATCTTTGCCTCCTATTTTTCACACTCCTCTAGTCATTTTCCACCTTCATTAGCCTTCTCCCTAACCTAAAAACCTTTTTGATAGTTTACATGACTATGTTGGTCATATCAACCTTGTATTCTTATTGATAAAACTTATTAGGGTCTAGTTTGAACCCTGGTCAACCTAGTCCCTGACCTAATTAGTTTTTATCAATTATGATACTAGGTCGACTAGGTTGACCTTGTTGGCTTAAAATTTTAGATGGGTTTAGGGTTAGATCTATGTATATAAACACATCAATTTTTCCATTCTTAGAGAAAAAGCAAGAGTTATTATTCATTTGCACTTCTTTACAATCTACTCTTCCACCATTCTACTTGAGGAGTCTTAGCTTATGGTTTCTAATTGGAGAATAATATTGTGGATAAGTCTTGGATGATTTAGCCTTTCTTAGTGATCTTTAAAAAACATAACAACCTCTTATGAAGTACCTTTGGCCAAAGGAGAGATTGAGTCTTGATGACTTCATCTTCCAGGTAAGTATCTCTAACTTTATTCTTCTCTTTAGTAGATAGAAGTAACATAAGTAATGGCTTTTGAATAATATTGCTCTCTTCATGAATTAGGGATTTACCTATACATAGCTTAATTAGGATTATCTTATGCATATTTAATTTTATGTTTACTAGCCCCCACTTTGTGTCACAAGCTTTGGTGACCACTAGATTAGACTTTTACTTTACTTGTTATTAGTTTAATGAATATGAAAACTTAGGGCATAGTCAAGGTTATTGCATTTTTTTTTTTGACTAGAAGCTTTGTAACCCTCCCTAGTGATATTATTTTGGTAAGAGATCCCTTAATTAGGTCTAGTGGATCTATATTGGTCATGAACTTGACTATTTAATGTATCCTCAATCAAAAGTGTAAGTAGGATCTATCTTCTCTGAACTAGGATTGATTTGTAGTTCTATTGGATTTCCCATTGCATACAATGGGTGCTTATTTATTTATACAATAATTACACATCTTAGAACACCTTGGTAAACTAGGTTCTATATTTGATATTTAGTGCATCCTCAATCAACTGTTGGTGCTATTAATCATCAGGCTGAAGTTGTGCTTCCAAAATTTTGTTTGGCTATGATAGGTTAAAAAACCCCATCAATGATGGGAATAGTGGCACCTAATTTGGTAAAAAAGGTTTTGTAGATGTCTCTAACCTCTTTGAATTAATATATTACCACAAGTGTTCCTATCGAGGGTTCACTTAGTGCTTTCATTTCTTGAGCAGAAGGTCCACTAGTGTCTCTAGTTTATCGATGACTTCACCAATGAGAGGAATCCCATTAACAAACATTGGCTTCCTCTTCAAGATCGTCTAACAAAGGGATAGTGTCCTTAGTCGATATTCTTTGATTTCATCATGTTGGCACTTGAGGAACTCTAGTTCCTCTTCAAGCTTCACATTTTCTCATGTTTCTCCCACTACATCTAGACAACCTTGTGATTTTTTTGATGAAGCTGACCAACATCATTACTATGGAGAATATTTTTCCTAGTGACCTCTAAGGTTAATTTTGTTAGGGTCATGCCTTCTTGAGTTGTAAAAATTCAAGAGGATCCAACCAAAGAATCTATATAATAGTTTCCCCTTCTAGGCTAAAATTTGTGCTATGCTTAGGAAGCTCAAAATGGCCTTCATTATTATACACGTCCATAACAAAATATAGTTCACACCAAGTTTGAATGGTGGATTCATTTTTAGGGAAATAATCCCACATATAAAGTTGTTCATCTAAGAATCCTTGTTGGAACAAGGCATGAGTAGGAAGGTCATCATTATCCTCATATTTTTGTTGTAGATCTTTTGCTTCTTTCATAGGTTCTTTGACCCTTTGAGGGTCATGCTCTAGATCTACAAGTTTGGGAATTTCTTGCCATTGATCGTTTATGCCGATGCCTTGGTCCTATGCACTGGGGGATACCCCTCTTCGTAATTCTTCCTCAAAATGTTTTAAACTCTCAATGTCTATATGTGGATCCTTAAAAGAATGCTATTATTTATTAAGTTTAGGGGTGGGTTATTTTTAAGTTTGTGCCACTAGAGATGCTTCACCTTATTTAAAGATCAAAATGTTGGGCACTAAAATATATGTCCTTGAATGGAAAACTGATTATTATGAGACAATGATGCCATATTTTGTTTGTTCTTCATGTAACCCCTATGTTTTTTCTGGTGATGAGACTTGCCTTTGTCATTTGGTGTTAGTATCATTCCTCATGCACCCTACTAGAACCAGTGGCTTTAGGTCTTAGCCTCTTATTTTTTTCATGACCTTCCTTCTGCTAATGTTTATGGTTGAGGAGGGAAGGGTTCTTTCTTTATCTCTTGGATTCTCAAATTTTTATTTTTGGACTTGAGCATATAGTAAACCAAAAATATTTTCTATTGCATGATTATCTTAAAAGGATTAATATTAGTTTTGTCTCATTTGTGTTACTCTGTGTATGCCTACTTTCCCATATAGACATATAAATTTTTAAGAGTGTGAACCTCGACATCAATCTTTTCAACATAAATGCTTACTAGGCAAACATTCATAATGCAATTAATGAAATCCATGAAATATTTTTCAGTGAATACATAGGGAAACTTGAGCCAACCTAAAAAGTTATTAGTGATCTCCATCCATATCTGTATGAGCAAATAATGTTGTTTAATAGCAAATTCAACCTGACTCCCCATCTATGTGGGTAAATATTTGGGTACATGCCACTCATTACCAAAATCTTCTTTCATACCCTCAGGCCAACCCTTATCTTCATTTTTTAAGAGGGTCTAATGATACCTAGACATGTAAAATGTTTGGACCTCTCAATAGGGGACTTGTATTATGGTGGGTATACCCACTTAAGTTCTTTGTCGAAATACTTTGGCACACCAATTTCATCAAAAACAACCAAAAGTAAAATCGTGCCCTAGGGAAACTTGTAGTTAGGTAGTTGATGGACCTTTTCTACATCTTATTCAATTATCTTAACAAACTAATAGGACTAAGTATATTTAGTCCCATTTACCATTTGACTTGTGACATAAAGGTGGGTCATATCCACCTCCTTTCACCTATCCATGATTCCTAACTTTTTCATTTCCAAATGCATAGCTACCTGAATGGTGGGATCTTAAAAAAATTTAATGTACATGGAATGGCCTTCTTATATTTTAGTGCTGACATCATTTTATCAATAGTATCTTAATCATCAAGATCCATAAGGATATCAACTCTTAAAAATAGTCACCTTATTACTTTGTTGATCTATTATGGGTAATCCTCATTTTGTGCCTTGAAAAGTAAATGTAGCCCACATGGATGCACAAAATTAGAAATCATAATGCCTCCTAAGGTTTACCAAAGTATCTCAGTTGTAAGAGTTGAAGTATGCCCACATCCTCCAACAAATTGTGAACTGTGAGATCATAGGTGACCTCATTCCTTTTATGTTTTGACACTCAATCTAGGAGTCTCATTATAAGTCACCGTCATTCCCATATTGGTGATTATTATAGTCAAGTTTTTGATAAGTGAAAACCTTAGATTCCAAATTGTTCACATACAAAAAGTCTCAAGGTAATGCATTTATTTTATCAAAACTAGAGGTGGAGGTGGTGTCATGGTAACCTTCTTCCCTATGTGTGCCATCTTTGGTGCCTTCCTGGTACATGTCTCTTCTACAAACTCTATTAGGGTCTTACCTTGTACATCATGTGCACCAGAACCCTCTTCTTGTATAAAAAAAGACTACCTTCCTTTGTGCCCTCACATTCTTCTAATTCATAGATTAATGGTAATGGGTCTCTTCTCCTGCTTGACTTCTGCTTTGGCTATATCACCAACTAAGGTGCCTAGGGGTTAATATGAAGCTAATCAATTATTATAAATTAAAACATTATGTTGCCTTTTCCACGTTCAAATGATTGGGCCTTCCTGCTTCAACCTCTTTCAATGGTAGATGTAGTGTTTGAAACTTGTAACTCACTCACACGTGCTCCCATAGTCACATTTTCATTCTTATTTCTTTGAATGAATTCACCTCAAACTCTACTTCATTTTTATCACTAAAATTTTGTGAAGACACCTTCTTTATTGCTTGTAAACACTTGTTTGATCTCTGTAATCCCTTAAAGTTTTCAACTATAAAAAATTAAAATGAGAACCCTCTAGGCCTTTTATAGCCTAATTAACTACCCTTCCATGTCATTATCCATCACTTTGACCAATAATACTTCAAATGGCATATCACAACATCGATTTGACATGATTTCCATTTATGCCACTACATCAATAAATGAACCTGTCCCATTCTTCCTTTGAAAGTCATTGCACCTTTCCCATAATGCATGCCAGTTGTAAAAAATTCAAATTTCCATTTTAGACATTTTTTAATGGTGTTTACTTTACCGTATCTATCCCACATTCCTAGGTTATGCACCTCATCTTGCACTCCTTGATTCCTAGGTCACGTGCCTCTTTCTCCATGACATAACCTTTCTTTGATCATGCATGATTCCTCCCAAAATTTAATTTACATTTTTTATCTTAATTAGTTAATCCATATTCAAACTTACCCCACATGAAAAGATGTCCATGGTCCTCCATGACATAACCTAGTGAGATTCATTTGTCAAGAAGGTTATAGTGATAAATGTTAGAGCTTTGAATACAAGAGAGCACCAAATGTGCTAAAGTCAACCTAACAAAAGGCATTTAACCATTACCATGATTATTTGAAAACAAAACTAAATCCTAAGCTAAACTAGTGGCATACACCTTAGTGATAGAGCTTTAAAGTGTTACATAGAATGGTAGGGCTGGATTTGACTACTGTTGAAATGGCCTATAATAAATTATCCATCTAACATTTTTAACCTGCAAGTGCCTATTAGGTGGATATCATGAATAATAAATAGGCCATTCCATTAGATCTATAGTTCACCTAGATGGCATGTAAAATTTGAATCATAGGCCAATACATGCATACAAATATGAAAAAAAATTATTTTGATATGTCAGTCATGCCAAGCTTTTTGTTTTTGCTTCTTAACCCCTTGACTCTAGTGTGTGAGAATACATGTTTCATCCAACCAAAGTAATGCATCTAGTTGTAATTTTAGGGATTTTTATTCATCTAATAGACCAATGAATATAATATGCAAGGAAGGTACAAGGAATTCCACTAATAAAAATTGATTTGGTTTCAAAGACAAGGTTAAAGGGATTAATTTTGTTCAGCCTTTTATATGTAGTTCGGTAAGCCCATAATATTTTTAAAACATGATCATCTAGTTAGTGTGATCAATATTTAAAATCTTAGCCAGTGTATTACTAAGGACCTTATTAAAGGCTTTAGTTTTACCATTGGATTGAGGGTGATATGGTGTGGTATTATGGTGTGCAATCATGAATTCAACTAAGAGGATGTGCACAGTTACATTGATAAAGTTAGTGATACAATCACTGGTTATACTTAATGGGCATCCATATCATGTGATGATATGTTCCCATAGAAATATAGCAGTGTTAACATTAGTATAATCCTATGTGGGTGCTGCTTCAGTCCATCATGTGAGATAATCCATGGTAGTAATGTTATAACATGCACCAGTTCATCTTGCAACAGGCTGAATGGGGCCAATAAAGTCAATAGCCTATTTTTCAAATGAATCATGAGAAAACACCAGATGAAGGGGCATGCCATCCCAAAAATTTGGTTTACATATGCACTGATAGATATCACATTAGCATGCATAGGATTTGGCATCATTGAATAATGTGGGCCACTATAAACCATCTATTAGAACCTTTCTTGCATTGTGTCACTAGCATAATGTCCTCTTAAAACACCCTCATAGACTTCTTGAAGTATTTTAGCATGTTCATGCTGCATTACACACCTTTGTAATACCTCATCACATCCCAACCTATATAGGTATACTCTAATAATCTAGAATGGGGCAATGCATACGACCAACACATATGACACATAACATTGAGTTGTAATCCATGAAAATGTGATTTTGACCATTTTATTGATGATATTCACCATATGGACTAATCCACTCTAATTAATCTATGGGATTAACAAATCTAGCATGTAATATACTATCGATTTATTCTTTAAATATAATGTGTAGATTAAGGTTCATTAAATACAGTTGTTTCCTCACCAGTTGAGCACATTTAACTAAATTGATATGCATATTTCCCAGTGATGGATGCACTCCCTTGATTTTTGTGTGGTTGCATGAGAAAACATATTAATATTCCTGCCAGAGTTCAAAAATCTTGGTTAACTCAATATCAGACCAGTAATGGTCCACAATGGCTATTTTAGGCACGTCTTCCATCCCAATATTATGTTGAATTGTTTGGAGTGGTTCATAATATAGTTAACACATTTAAGCACATGTACTATAATCAATAGTGTTTTAGGATAGAATCCCTCTTCTATTAGAATGTGAAGAAACCTTTATTCAAAAAGAAAGAAAAACACAACCTAACATATTTACAAATATACATACTAAATTTGTTTGGGGGTTTTCATGTATGGAAAGAAAATTTGAATAAGAAAGTGGTTTTGAGAAAATGGGAAGTATTAACCATAAAAATAGAAGGGAATAATGTAAATAAGTGAGAAAATGTATATTTCACTTATATATCACATCCATTAACTTAAAATAAAGTTACCGTCAATTGAGATTTCTGTTAAAAAAATGAAGAAAACAATACTATGAATAAATGAATATAAGGGCATTCATTTACAAATAAAGACAAGATCAAAGTCCTAAAACATTTAGCTTTATTTATTTTCTTGAAAAAGACACAAATTTATTTCCTTCCCTTTCTTCGCAAAATTTCTCTTTTTACAAAAGTTACAAAATATTGACAGATCAATTTAGAGGCATGCAAGCCTTCTACTTATATGAAATCATAACCCTAGATTCTATGAAACAAATTCTAAAAATAGAATTTGGTTTTAAGGTCCATGTTGACTTGTTCAAGTTATATAAAAATCTACAAAAACCTTTGAACCAAAATGTAGCTCACAGCTTGCGAGGAAGATTATGTTCAAATGTAGCCCTAAACTAGAAGTTAGGGGTTCTTATTTGGAACTTGTTCTTCAGTGCCCTCTTCATCATAAATGTTAAAAACCTCATATATAGATTATTTCCATTTATCTTCATATTCCTCAAATTTATGTAATATGTTTTCTAACTTCTCTTGGTTTGGGCCTTCAGAATGCTAATATGGAATCTCGACCTCTACCTACAAATTTATCATTTACAGAGGAATTCTCTTGAAATACTTAAAAGTATTTGTTCAAATTATCAAATGTGTTTTAAAAGTGCATAGATTTATATATTTATTAAAATTTGAATGAAGCAGTAAGATTGGTTTCATTCTCAAGCAATTGTTTTAATGAGCCTTACTTATCTCCCATAGGAAGTACTTTTCCTTCATCTCCATAGTTAGAGAAAGGAATCCTCTCAATTACTTTGATGATATCACAAGTGGGATAAATTGCTAAGATCATTGATTCCTTGAACTTACACAAGGATTCTTTTATAATCCTGATCTTGAATTTTATCAAACCTAGCAACTCAACCTATTCTCCCCAATCATCTTCTATCAAATTTCCATCACTAACTAAAACATCTTCATCTACCCTAGTTATTGTTTGTAACCATGGTAGATAATTATTCAATTTATCCATCTCTTATCTATACTTAGCTTATTTCTTGTAAGTATATTATCTCTCTTATTCCATCGAGTAGCATAATTCAATGCATGAGGTTATAATTTTGTTCACTTGTTTGAGTAACTTCTTAGACCATTCCTTAGTAACTCTTTCCATATTACCTATTCTCTTAGATGCTTAAAGAGTCTTGGTGTCTATGCACATGATCTAAAAGGGTAGTGGAAAATTGAGTTACCTCACACTTAGTATAAATTATGCTCCACACCCACCAAATGAGTTCACACTTGTGAACATGTTTAGTTGCATTCTCAACACCTCAATACTCAAGAAGGTGAAGTGTCATCTTATAGTAAACTGTAGGTACATTGGGTGGTGACAATAGACCCTATAGTGGTGGTCTTATAATTCCTCTTGATCCCTATGGTGGAGGTCCTCCAATTTGTTGTGGTGTGGAGCTAAACGCTTCAACTGTTTGCAGACACTAGAAGGAAGGATGCTGAAGAACCAGAGCCACCGGCATCGGCAGTATGACCGACGTCGGTCAAGTGCAGTGGAGAAGGAGACCGGCAACGGCAGGAAGTTGGCCGACGTCGGCAGAACCAGACCAGTAGGGACCGGCATCGGTCGCCTGTGTATTTTCGAAACTGCTGTTGACGAACAGTCAGTTAGTTGAACCGAGTGTTTGCATGCTAAGGGGCTAATTTAAGTCGCGCGCTGTGTGTCTAATTTTAGTAGTTAGACTTCTATTTTTGTAAGCATGGGATCTTATTTATAGACCCATAAGGCATGTATTGTAAAGTAATTCTAAGGCAAGTAAAGGCATTGAAGCTAGCAAGGTCAAGGAGATCTACAGGTGTAAGGTCAAGGAGATCAGCTGAAGCATTCAAGGAGGGATAGCAACTCAGGCTTTAGAGTTGTTGTGTTGAGCAAGAGAGAGAGGGAAGAAGGTCTTGAGGTGTGGCAAGCCTTTGAGGTGGAAGAAGAAGTGGCATCTTCCTTATTGTATTTTATTCTAGTAGTATTTAATACAAGAGTGTGTATTGTCTCTCAAATTCTTTGTTGTCTCAAGTTTCTAGCTACTTTATCATTCTGGTATAATTCCATGTTTAATTGCATATAAGCAAGTAATCAATTGTGCTCTAATTGGTAGAGCTACAGATCCCCTGACAAGTGGTATCAGAGCTACGGTTTGCAGGAAGCAGGGTATTGTTTTTGATTACAGGTCATTCACAGGGTTTTCTGATTGAGTGGGAGTTCAGCAATGGCAGGAGAAAGTAAGCTACGAATGGAGAAGTTTAACAGAAAGAATTATCAACACTGGAGGATGCAGATTGAGGACTATCTATATCAGAAGGATCTGTACTTACCGTTGGGTGGGGTTGCATGCAAGCCCACAGATATGAAGGATGAAGAATGGAACGTTCTTGATCGGAAGGCTCTAGGTTCCATAAGGTTGAGCCTTGCATCATCTGTGATTTCCAGCTTATCACAGTGTAAGACAATGGAAGAGTTGATAAAGTCCTTGGCGAATTTATACGAAAAGCTCTCTGCTTCTAATAAGGTATATCTTATGAAGCAGCATTTACTTTGCAAATGCAGGAAGGTGGATCGGTACATACTCATCTCAGTGATTTCCATGGTTTGGTAAACCAATTAGCTTCAGTCAATATTGTTTTTGATGATGAGGTAAAGGCTCTCTTGATTTTATGTTCTTTGCCTAAAAGTTGGGACGGTATGGTTATGGCAGTAAGTAATTCTGCATCTGCTTCTAAAATCTTAAAAGTTGATGATGTTGTGAGTGTGATCTTGAATGAAGAAATACGCAGGAGAAGCACAGGTGAATCATCAGGGAATGCTCTAAGTGCAGAAAGCAGGGAAAGGCAAAGGGAGAAGGTTGAGCAAGGGAAATCAAGGTCGGAAAGGAGATCCGAGTCCAAAGGTAGTACCTGCTGGTTTTGTGGAAAGAAAGGACATACAAAGAAGGAGTGTTGGTTGAGAGATAAAGAGAATCAACATGCAGGTATGGGAGAAGCAAAGGATGCAAATATTGTGATACAGGATGCTCTCATACTTTCTTCAG